>CM041043.1:7097870-7777866 GCA_023078785.2 Hyles euphorbiae | reverse complement strand
TGACAATTGACAAATTGTTTATTTTTTTTCACTATAGTTGAGACCAAGAAGCTTATACCCAAATGGAGATTGCATTCCGTATATAAAAGTGAAGCACAAAAATTTGACCTCGAATGACGTTGCGACTGATTGCTATCCTTTTCTTTCGAGTGACAATGAATGAAAATGACTTTTTGTTCATTCATTGTCACTCGAAAGAAAAGGATAGCAATCAGTCGCAACGTCATTCGAGGTCAAATTTTTGTGCTTCACTTTTATATACGGAATGCAATCTCCATTTGGGTATAAGCTTCTTGGTTGAGACAAGTTCGTCTATGGTTTTTAATTTTTTTAATAGATTATGGGGTGGTATTATGTTCTAATCTACAGACAAATTGTTTTGTAGGCTAGCAATAAATCTGTCGGCTGTCAGTTGTCACATATCACAACAAAGAAAATTATTGATATAATTTCTTTTGAAAATTGGACTTTACATCATTGAATTAAAGTAGGTATTTGATTTTGCGTGCTTAATATAATTAGTTTTGTAATTCACAGTTCTATCCATGTGTGATTAGTGATAATCAAGTGATAATATTTTTCCATTTCAGTTTACTTCTGTAGTTTACCGGTTATATTATTAAAACAATGCCTCCAAAGAAGCAACCCGAAAAAGGAAAAGCTGGTGGAAATGCTAAGACTGGTGGGAAATCTGCCGGCGATGCAAAAGGTTATGATCAGTGTTCATTATTAGGATTTTGAATAAGTTCTGGCTGTTTCTTCAAAGATGTATCAGTATTCAGTAGCAGTACAGGTACAGCAGTATTCAGTAGTAGTAGCAGAACAGGGGTTCGTGGTATTCCGAATGGAAATACGCAGGCAAGGCAGTAGTGTATCTAACCATTAATTTCTACTTCACTTTAGTTTTTTTTATGATTATAATCAGCAATCAGTCCCTCGACTATAAGCTGATGAGTTGATGAGCATCAGACATAAAGACGATGAGGCCAGCACGTCACCTGTCTTATCATCATACATCTGAATCTGAGGAAATGCATTCAGAAGTTGAACTGCCAGGATATTGGGATGTGCTGACAAATGTTCTGCATATTTTATTCTATATCTCTCAATTTCTGATTGGACTGATGGAACATTAAGATATTCATGGATTTCGTCTGTTCTAGAGAATCATGAGGCATTTGTGATAGTGTGAAGGATGTTATAAGCTCTTTGTAAGCTCATGATATTACTTTTGCTAGCAGTACCCCATAGTGGAATGCCGTAGAGCCAAAGGGGTTTTAAAAATGCATTGTAAATTAGGAGTTTGTTGTCCACAGATGAGGCTGAGTTTCTGCCCATTAGCCAATATAAATTCCTGAATTTATAGTTAATTTTATTTCATTTCTTCCATACATGTTGACCCATGACCACTCTCAATCGTACTGTCGATTGTAGAGGAGGCCCGTGCCCTGCAGTGGGACGTATATGGGCTGATACAGATACATGTTGACCCAAGTTAGCCTCTGATCCAAGGTGAACCCTAGGTACTTTACAACCTCTGCCTCTGGTAGTGGATCAGTTCCGAGTTTGACAGCTAGGCTGTTGCCCCTCCATAGAGTAAACATAATGTGGTGGGATTTTTGAGCACTTGCTTGGATATACCATTTTCTTCAGCCATGCACGGGTTTTGTCTAGTACACTTTGGAGCTTGTTGCTAGCCTCGTTTGGGTTTCTATCACGGGCAAGGTAGACAATGTCATCAGCATATGTAGCAACAGTCAAATTTTCAAACGTTGGACACCCTGTGGCCCCCCGCCTCAATTTTATGTAATGGGGATCTTGCATTTCTCTGTTTCACCTGGAAATATCTGTTTCCAAAGTATGAAAGAGGTTATATCTCTTACTTTGCATAGTAGCTCTTTGTGCCAGACTTTGTCGCATGTCATCATCGCATCAACTGGTCATCTAGGAATGCCACTGAGCAATAAATCTTTTTTTCAAAACAATGTCTGATTTCATAGTGAATGCGCTGTATTTGCTCAACTGATGGCATTGCAGCGGTCCATGTGTTCTTTTAGCTGTGTTGCAAAGATTTTCTCCCAATATTTCGATAACTGCAGTGAGGCTGATTGGACGGGCAGTTCATGGGGCGGCTTTTCAGGTATGGGAATCATTAGGATTTGTGAAATATTCCATAGCATAGGGAAGTAGTCTTACTATCGCGTAGAAAAATTAAGCCAGGAAAGTTGCACCTTGAAAGATTTTTCAAGAATGTGGGCGTAATAGGGTCAAAACTGGGGGCTGTTTTTGTGGTCTAATCCTCTGATTTCTTTAGCCATCTCTTTATTTGAAGTGGGTTTGGTTCGTAGTGATAACTGGAAATGTTGGCTCAGAATTGCATCTACTTCAGTTTTGTGTCCACCAACTTCATTTGGCGTGAAAACTTTCTCCAAATAGTCTGCATAAAATTACTGTTTTCTCATCTGTTCTCGACCATGAGGATGAGGGGGGATCTAATAGGGTGGAAATGTTGTTGCGGTTTGCCAAAAGCTTTCTTAGCCTTCCAAAGTGAGGTTTCGCCCCTTCCCATTGGCGACATGCTTTCCAGTGTTTTTCGAAATGTTAAGTTGTTGGAATCAGTAAAGTTACGTTTAGCAGCTAAGTTAAACGCAGCTTTGTCTGCTGGGTGCTGAGATTGGTCCCATATTCTTCTGAGGCGCTGTTTTTCTATTGGTTTGTTTTAACATCGCCTCTTTGTGTCATAGGCGAGCGAAGTATAAAATGTGTGCTTTTCCATGCGGATACCTGGATCAGGATGGTTATATATTTGCAAGCATTGTCAACATCTTCCTTGGTCATCATGGGAATGTTTAACTGAACGGTACGATCGCAATAACTTCTGAAACCATCCCAGTCAGTTTTATAGTTTGACAAGGATTCCGGTGGTCTACTTTGGCGACTATGGTGCTTAAGGTGAGGAAAGTTTGATTCTATCGAGGAAAAGCGATGACAAATGCGTTTAGTTATAAAAAAGTTTAACAAGTCCGGTAGTTTATTGTGGTCTGTCGGCTAACTAGTTGGTTCGTCAGAGGAAAGAGGAATCAGATGAAGTGGGTCCATGCAGCTTTTTAGCGAGCGGCCTCTTGGCAATGTAATACGGGAACCCCAGTATATGTGTTTAGCATTCCAGTTTCCTCCAGATTCCAGATATAAATTTATTTCCAAGACGAAAAAAATAATTTTCGAATAATTGGAGGGTGATTTTCTGTTTAGGTGGACAGTAAATAGCCGACAATGTAATTGATCCCGCGCGATCATTTAATTTAATTGTTGTAGCCTGTATGTGTTATGTGATATAGTATTCCATGTGTGTATGTTTGAGATTGGATCTGATCACTATTGCAGTACCTCCATGAGCTTCACCATCTCCAAGATGATGGGTAAAGTAATTAAAAACCCTTTCATTCGGTAGCAACTGTTGTTTGTGGTACGTGACTCATAAATCGGGACAATGTCTAGCTTGTTAGTTTTAATTGATTTTCCAGGTTTCAATTCGTATCGGGATTAAGAATGTTATTTGGACACGACGGTAGTCCATAGGTTCAGGAGTGTACTTATTTGTTGTATGAGTTAGTCCAACTTTTCAGATTGGTTAATAAGAATTTGTTCTAAGCAGGCGCTTTGGAGGGTTGTTCTTGGGCTCTGAGCTAATATTTGCATCTCGTCGGTTTTCTGTGACGACAGTGTACGATCCCTGGCCTGGAGTTGAGCCATATTTAGATGAAGGTTCGCTGTTATAAGGTTGTGGTTCAGTCATTGGAATTTGGTTTTTGTCATTCTGTTTCATTGATCTAAGGGGGTTTGTTTTGTCTGTTTTCCTTTTCTGGCTAAGATTTCCTTGAAACTTCACAGCTTTTATAGTTAGCTGGGTGATCGCAGGCGCATAAAGTACATTTGGTGGGTGACTTGCGGTCCTTTTTCGGTCAATCTGCTGTTTTGTGTCCGACTCCACATTTCACGCATCATGCAATTGTTCTTGGAATGTCCATATTGTTGACAGCGGTGGCATTGGACAATAGTTGTGGATTTACGTGGATCTTTTATTTTGACCTGCTGGTGGTATTCAAACTTGATGTCTTTGACTGCCTTGTTATTTTGATTCGGTTCCAGGTGGACAAAGAATGTGAAGGTTGGTGTTTTGTCTGGATCGTATCGGGCGTGGATGATTTCCCCTCGGACTTGATTCCCAGTGGCTTCTATCGCCTCGATTATTTCACTATGAAGTTTGTAATGGTGCAGATTCTTGGTAAATATCCGATATGGCTTCATATCTTTTGGAGTGAATGTATGGGCTATTAGACCCTTAGCTCTCATTATTTATATCACCTTTTTATAGTCCTCTGAGCACTCCAGTAAGACACGTTGTAGGTATTTATTAACTATTTTCATTTTAAATAGTTTAGGATCACACACCATTTCTATCAGTTTAGAGAGTTCATTGACATTATCTAATCCTTAAAAGACAATAGGAGGTGGTTTACTTGTCTTGGGTCTTGAATTGTCATTATAAGAATTCTCAGATTGAGCATTTATTTGTTATGTTCAAGGGATCTATGTTGGGGGAGAATTCTTTTATTTTTATTTTTATTTGGGATTCACTGCCAAGATGGTGGTGCTTGATGAGTGGAAGAGCTATTGGGCTCTGCCACGATATCTTTTGAGTTTGGTGTCTGCTCATTGGAGTCCGAATTTACTATATCGCTCAAAGATGCCGAGCGTGGTCTATTGAACAGTGCCGGAAGGAACACATTGTTGGGTGAGGATTAACTAAACTTCACTTTAGTGTAAACAAAGCATTTTTTATTAGTTCTGGAAATGTCTACTTTTGAGCCAAATAAAGTGTATTTGCGGGGAATTTTATTACACTACTTTATTCAAAAGAAATCTGCATCGGAAGCACAAAGAATTCTTGTTGAGACTTATGGTGCCAATGCTTTGTCGGACACGACATGCAGAGATTGGTTTCGACGCTTCAAAAATAATGATTTTGAACTTGAGGATAAGGAACGTTCTGCCGCACCGAAAAAAATTTAAGATGATAAGTTGGAGGAATCACTCGATCAAGGCTGATGTCAGACGCTAGTAGAACTCCTAAAACATTAAAAATAGATGAGGCAACTGTTTCAAAACATTTATAAGTTTTAGGAAAGATTCAGAAGCAAGGACATTGGCTAGGTACCGTATGAATTGAAGCTTTTATTTTGTAAAAGAAACAGCGAGAACTTTTTCATAGTCCTAATATGGTCCTAATATTTTAAATAACTTGTTATAAACCTTTCTATAACAATTTTATTTTGAATGTAGAATCGGCGTCAAAAGAAAAAAAAGGTGGAACAGCTGTCAAAGTCCGACACATACTGTGCGAAAAGCAGTCGAAATGTTTAGAGGCTTTGGAAAAATTGAAAGCCGGTCAGAAATTTCCGGATGTAGCAGCCGCGTACAGTGAGGACAAGGCGCGGCAAGGCGGAGACCTCGGCTGGATGACTCGAGGTTCCATGGTGGGTCCGTTCCAAGATGCTGCATTCGCCTTGCCGATATCGTCAGTTACAAGTCCAGTGTACACAGATCCACCAATCAAAACAAAATTTGGCTACCACATCATAATGGTTGAGGGAAAAAAATGACCGACATGGTGTTTGAGTTTGAATATTTCTGGGCGATACTTTTGCTATTTGTTATGGAGAGAATATGCTGTTTGCAGGAACAATTTGATAAGGATTTTACTATGTTGCCTGACCCGCAGAGGTCTAACGATTCCTTTGATGTAGATATGGAGGACTTTGCCAATAGAGAGTAAGCTTATACTGCAATATTAATTAGTTAATTTATTTGGAGACATTTACTTTAATTGCTTGTTATTGAGTTACTTTGATAGTTATTTTTCCATTTATATGATGAATTAAATCAGACTGGCAAATCAGTATTTTATTTCTAACCATTTTTGATACAAATACAAAACCTGATTTATAGTAAAAATTAAATTTCACATATCTTTTGGAAAATGTATGAATACACAAGTCAATTTACAAATTATATCTCTAATTACAAATTGTTTCAGTTATGGTTTAAAGCTGAGTTTCCTCCGCCTGTGTCGGCTTATGCATGTGTCCATGCTGCTGACACTTATCTACTTCTGCAACATCTCCCTCTGGTTCATAATGAGCAAGAAAGCCTCGCCCAGAAATCTGAGATACAAATTCAGAGTGACCATACCTTCTTGACACCCAACTGTTATGAAATGAAATATTTTAAAAAATATTATGCATTTTATTGTAGTTACTTGGATACTTTTTGCACTTTATACCTAGTCTGGTTAAATATAATAGTTATTTGTCTGTGTTTATATAAATGAGAGACCTGAGATTCATACCACATTGTGGACACAAAAAAGTGCACTTTAGTCTGTAAATACACAGGGTATATCAAGACTGCTACCGAAAACGAAGCCGGGTGGTAGTTTAAGCGACTTCAGACACAATGCAACAGAAAATGTTGAAAAAAAAGGGTCAATTTTTTTTTGTTATTTTTTTCATATCGTCGTTTTTGGATAAATTAATTTCAATTAGTGTTTTTTATAAACACTCTTAAGGTATAAAAGAGTTAAAATTATCATTTTAGCAAAAACAATGGATTTACCATCCAAAAATGATGATATTTAAAAGTTCATAAAAAATTGTCGCATTTCTTTGCGAAATTTTTAGTTGCTTTGTGTTTGTAGTCACTAAAACTACCACCCGGCTTCGTTTTGGTAGCAGTCTTGATATACCCGGTATATCAAATGCAACACATCTATTGATCAGTATGTAAAAATCCATGGATGATTTATAAAATATTACAAAATTTGGTGTTTGGTATTAATCACAGATGCAGATACTCTTTTCTTCATTCTATGCAGATACTATGTATGAATTAATAGTTTTTTTTTTATATCGGTTCAGAAGGGCGATTCACAGAGTTAAGTTTCGATCAAAACAGCCCTTTTCGTATTCTCGTAATCTTGCTCGTAATACGCTCGCGTCAAGTTCGCGTCACGCTTTAGTGTATTCTACCAAAGAGAATATAAACCACTACGTTACTTTGTATTCTACTGCTGCGCGCTTGGCTGCGCCCTTAGAGTAATTACCTCGCTGCGCCTATATAACAATGTCAAACAAATTTTCGTACGTCTGACGTACAGTTGACGCGCAGTTTGCGCGCAGTTCACGCGCAGCTAAACGTTTTACAAGAATACCATTTTGTACCAAAATGTAAACTTAATTGTAACCGCACCGCAACTTGATCGGCGCGTCAAAAAGTTACGTGAATCGCACTACATTCAGTTCTTGTTTTTTGGCTTTTGTGGTGTTGCTATACCCTAATTCTGCTAATGTCACGTATTAAATACCAGTCTACGGAATTTCCAGTTTTTATATGTTTAATTTGGTTGCAAAAGTTCTGAATTCCGTAATTCCGTATTTTATCTAACAGATGCGTGCCAGTTAACTATCAGAGACTCTATCAGGAACTGTCGAGACTGACCCTAAACTTCTTTTAATTTTGCATTTTGGATAAACTTGTATAAAATTAATTGTATATAAATAAAAAATGGAAACATTATGATGTGACATTTTTATTTTCCGTTTTTTGTGGTATCGTTCCTAAATCTCAAGAATTATTATTAAGTTTCCAATCTAAAAGCTGTCTAAGCTTTAAGCACTGCTCACTTGTCGACAGACGCACAGACTAAGAAGAGTAAGACAGACGTAAGTACTTACGTAATTACAAAACTCGCAGAACAAAACTGTATGTGAACTGGACTGACGGCGACATATTTCGGCAGCCTGTAAGTGGCGACCTGGCGTGCCAACTGCCAACACGTTCGCGGCGGTCACGAGTTCAAATCCCACGCACTATAACGGTGAAGGAAAACATCGCAAACAGCGTGTGTGAGCAATTCACACATGGCAACTTTAGAAAAGTAGTGTACGAGACATTGATATAGATACAGAGTATCTGGAGTAGTAGACTAAATTGTAGGGTTTACTATTTTTACCTAGCTCATTTTTTTATTTTAATGCATGATGTAACCGCCCGCTACATTTAAAATTCGATTAAACATGGGACTGTGGGTAGAACTCTTGAACTACTATGAATGATTTAAAATATACCTACTCTCAACAGTCACATCCATATAATACATAGTCCTAAACCACACCAAGATCGAATCTTTTGTTGTGGGCATTAGAAACTCCGAAAGACTTTTCGGTCAAAGACACCAAGGCGCGAAACAATTACCTGTGAATCGCAAAAATATTTATTACGGTGCGGGGTTCGAATCCGCGGCTGTCCTTTCACAGCCGGTGTCTAACCAACTGCGCCACAAAGGCTGTCATACTGTTTTTTTTTTACTTCTACATAGAGATTTGGATATTATTTTAAAAAAGGACGAACCTGTGCCTCATAAAGTTAATTACACATTAATTAACTTGTATATATCACGAGATAGTCATCATCAGCCCGTTTTAATCCAATGCAGAACACTGGCCTCACCCAGGGTACGCCACTGAGCCCAGTCAGTTGTGATCATCCCGCCATCTGGCCAGGTTCCCTACGTTACGTTTGCCAAGAAGCCACCTTAACTCCAGAACACGTTTACTCCAGCGGTTATCCTTCCTGCCACATTTGTGACCAGCCTATTGCCACTTTTACTAACTTTCCAAACTATGTCGAGTCGGCAACGAAAAAAATATTTTGCACACCGCGTCGTCGTCGTAGGTCTGGTGGCGCCTTTGATAACCTATAGTTAGTGGTATATTTTATGACCTAGGTATATTATATTATGTCTATTAAATCGGTACTGTAAATAGTCCTTTAATAGATATTGTTAAAATAAAAAATCAAATTATTAAAGCAGTCTTTTTTATTGACAGATCTTAAATACTTATCTTAACACAAATGTCTGCTTCAAACACAAAATAACTATACAAATGAAATAAATATGTATTGAGGTATGTTTAAAGCTAACACCGGATTTAATTCAGGAAACATAAAAATCGGTGTATGTTCTGTACTCGGCAGTGTTATTATTTATCCATCCTATTTTAAAATATTATACAATCAGTAATTGAGAATTTGCACAATTTGATTTTGATTAATTTTACTAATCATCATACCGATTGACAACATGGAAAGTAAGAGCGGAAAGCCTAAAACGTTGTTTAGGTATAGGGTTTTTTTAATTTCCCAAATTATTTGCAATCAGTGTGAAATATTTTAAATTAGATTCATTGGTGAAATTTATTAGACACGTTAATAAATTAAACTCTCAGGTTGGGGTTGGTGTATCTGACGTATTTGAGGAGCGCGTCGTTCTCCTCGCACACGAAGGGCTTGCGGTGGTGGCAGGCGACGTCATGCCAGTGGACACCGTCGTTGTAGAAGTTGTTCAATATGGCCACACAGTGTTCGGCAGCTCCGCCTTGGAGCAGTTCCTGAAAACAATGAGTTTGTGAAGGAGCAGCATTCGTGGTCACTATATATTATATGAGGATAGGTATAAACAACTAACAACTATTCGGATTATCTAAATAATTACGCAATAAATAGCAAAATAAAGTTATTTAGATATGTTTTAAATTACTATGCTATTGCGTACTCAAAATACGTAAACATTAGATAAAGTTAGCAATTCGCCAGCCTTGTATCCTTTTCACATCCCTGAACACGAAAATGGTCATGAATGAATCATAAATATTGTCGCATTTGTGTTAGCACCTCATTAAGTCGTTCCGTCACTTGTGTAGGTTAACTGCACAATGATACGTAACCTTGAACTGGAAGGCGGATGCAGACATCAGACATGCCGCCAAGGGTTACTTATTGTTTAATTTGGCGGGTACAGGTTGCTGCTCGTGCGCAGCGGGGAAAGTATCGCGCCGACATCATGCACGACGAATACAGATGAGCTTTTGTATAGCTTCATGTTAGTAGAAAGTGGCGTGCGGCATGCGGGCGTGCCCTTCGGCGAATATTTCGCGCGCCCATAAATATTCACACGTCGCTTTCGTTTTCATTGCATGACATCCGCACTGGATGTAGCCAGCTCGGCTCTGTTGTTTTATGACAAATATTACTTAACGTTGCGTCATGCGTCTTCCGTTGACATGTCGTAACGTCATGCTTTCTTACGTTCCAGCTATTGTGTTTCTCCACAACAGACCTTTATGAGGACAACGATGGGTACTGGAAACCACTTGCGACATACATCATATTTTTTTATGTTTGTGCCAAAATTATTAACGTTACATAACTTACCCTGTTATCTGGTTGGGGTTTGCCGATGCCGCCGCCTTCAGACCAGTCGTTCTGTTGACGGTTGGTAGTGGGAGCCAGTTTTTGGAGTTCAGCGGTCCAGAACCAGCCGTTGATTTCGTTGGGAAGCAAGTCGGGACGGTTGCAGCCTTTGAAGTCGCAGAGACGGCCTGATGTCCAAATGTATTTTTGCTAGAAAAAAAAACAAAGAATCGTGGATTAGTAACGATTAGCAAATACCTACAAGAATAAAGTTACGAATCATCAACTTAGTGGGCGGTGAATTTAGTATGCAAAAAATGTACATATGTGCTCTAGTTTATAACCAGGCGATATATATGGAGATAAATACCATATAAGAATATGCGTATCTACCTACGCGAATTTGATAGCATCAGGAAAGTAACATGTAGAAAATGCTTTTATTCATAATTCGGATTAAATGATTTTTTTGTTGTTGTATCTGAGTGTAAGAGTAATATATCCCGTATCATGAAAATGAGATTTCTCTTTAATTTTGCTTATTTTAAATTGCTGTGGTAGTTTATGAAGAAAGCTAAGAACGTATGAAGTTTCGCTTTTTATAATACGGAAATATGACATCGGGCATCGACAATATTGGCAACGGGATATTGAAATCATTTTGTTGGCATGCATCTTTGTTTTACATATGGTAATTCTGACCAGGTTGCCTAACAATAGTAATGGAAAGTGGATTTGTCAACGACAATGAAAGCATTTTAACCCGGCGATGAATGTTAAACCGGACTCATTGCTATCGTTGTAATTCAACATTTAGAAGCAAGATGACTACGCAGTGTTAAGGTTTAAGAAGGCATAGTTCCTTTATTTGTTGATGCTATGTTTGTAAAGAACTGAATGCATTTGAAAGTACTGAGGAATCTACACAATAGAGGTTGAAATTGTCGTCAATTTAATTTCATATAAGAACCGCAATGAGGAAAAACAGAACGTTCTCACGTCTCCAATATGTGGCAATGGTGAAACTACTAGAAGAAAATCGATAGTTTCATTGTACCTAGCTCCATTCTGTTATTCAAGACGCAACGCAAACTGCCAAATTCAAATGGCCGGTAGTGTCCATTATTTTCCAATACGTAACAATAGCTATTATCATTTACGTTTGTTACGAAAACTAACTCCGCGTGTAGAATATTTTAAGATTTTTAAAGGAATGGACTACTTTCTAGTGAAAAATGTGCATGTTTTGTGGGATGTCGTAACTTGTTTAGTTTTGAATATACGGATATTTCTTAATTTCGTTGTAATATTGTTTTAGTTCGGGTCAAGGCTGTATTTTTTACTTGAAGTTTGAGTTGTGTTTTTACGTCTAGGGTTTTAATGGATATTTCTCCTTTGAGGGTTCGTCGAATGGAAACGAAAGTATACAAAGTCAAATTCACTGACGCAATGCGTTTATAAATCGTGTTCAATTATTTCTATTAAGTACCATTAATTTCACCGTTTACATTACGGCATATTTTTATTTTTTTACAATATTTATTATGACATTCGTTTTCATCCAATAATTCCCGACATAGTATCGCTTTATGTAATATACATTTTTAGTGATAATTCTCACAAGCGACCACAATTTTATGGATCTTATTTATACCCAAGAAATTAAGCACGAATGGTTATTGCAATAAACTGCTCTACCTTTTTTGTGGTAGCGGCTTTTCAACTCTAATAAAATGTAAAACTTAGTTCTTTCTTGTGCACTATATTCTTCTTCATCTTTACGCGTAGACATATCAGACTGTATTAGCTGTTTATTAAGACAATATATCCAAAATGAAGTCCACTTATTAGAAATACATCATAGTTAGCAATTACCTTGTCCTGCACGATACGCGCTTTAACCCATTCGTTTTCATCGCTGGTCTCCAGAGAGACGAGGTCCATGCACCTCTGCCTGCAGTAGTTCCTGGCGCTCAACCAGTCCTCTTCTACACCGCGGAGAGCAGGGTCTCTCCATGAGAAGAAGTAGCCTTTGTCTATAGGAGAAATATTTACATGATATAAGAAAACATATTTTTTATGAGTTATACTGCTTTAAAAACTTACTCGGCATCATGGCAAGCACGTCTGCCTCACATGGAGACAGAAATAGGCGCTATGAACTATGATAAGCATTAGATACCTCTAGATACCTCTTTGGACTTATAGGATCACATTTATGTAAAAAAAACAGTTGGAAATCTAGTGGAAAAGTATAAGTATAAGTAAGGCCTTTTTGTGCATTGATTTAGTTCTATTACAGAACATATTACTAATTTTTAATCAACCGGATATAGTCAAAATCAGAATTTAACTAAAATCAGACAATAATTGGAAAATATGCACAGACTTTTGACCAACAAATGCATAAAGAGGGCAAAGACAGCTAGATAAAGTAATCTCCCCCCTCTCTCCACCAGGAGTGTCAGTTTAGGGATATTTGAGTTACACTGAATTACTAGTCTCCATTCAACACTTTAAAAATAAATAAAAAATAGACAGCGATGCTGAAAGCGATACAGTAAATAATGTCAAAAAGCAATAAAAAAATAGGAGCTTTTTCGAAAATGAGGAAAATAACTTAATATTTATTGATTTTGTTATAGTTTAAATTATGTACGTTTTAAGATTATTTTACAAACGTGGCTATAAAAATTAATAATTTCATTATTGATTTCAAAATTATATTGTCTAATAATGCTTTCTTATTCTCATTTAAAACTCGCCGGAAATAAGTAAGCAATTTTCTACGATTCGTACAATGTGTATTAAAACCGATGTTATTGATATTATAACATCCAACAAAATGAAGGCCGCCCGAACAGGGACTTGAACCCTGGACCCTTGGATTAAAAGTCCAATGCTCTACCGACTGAGCTATCCGGGCTATGAGATGCGGAGCGAAATAGGGCAACAAATTTATGACTAGGCAGCACACATTTTGGTAGAGTTATTGGTTGGCGTTTAAAACTTTTTAATGACGAATAAATATTTTTTGATTCGATTCCTTATGAATTAATTTGATTAGAAATATTATTAAATAATTATTATTAAACGCCCAACAGTCACATACATAGTCCTGACCCCACACTAAGATCGAGTCTTGTGTCGTGGGTATCAGGAACTACGAGAGACTTTTCGGTCTCACAAACACCCAGACCCGAAAGAAATATTTGTGGGCTGCACAAACATTTCTCTTGGTGCGGGGATCGAACCCGCGGCCTCTCGTTTCACAGGCGGCGTCTAACCGCCAGCGCCACGGAGGCTGTCAAATATTGTTATGAGTAAGTGCAAAAAAACTCGTAACACGTCAAATAAGAATCCATAAAACATTTTAGTTAAATGTCACACTTTGCTTTTAATTGTTACAACTTATTTATATTATTATGTTTTAAAAATATATTTTTTTCCATAAAGTATCGTTTCTTTTTTAATGACATGTACACACGGTGGCAAGGAACCATCGACTATTTGATTCTAATTTAATGTCTTCACTGAGTATAACGATATCCTGGATAATTTGAACATTAGTAAAGCATTTATTTTCTATTAGTATATCTGGTTTAGTAGGACTTGTTGAAAATCTCTATACTCTTACTTCTTCTATAATCTCTATATTATCTTTATTTTTAGAACAGTAACTATTCCAAGATAAATACAAAAAAAATATATTTGGTATAGCATTCCTCTGGTTATAACCGTAGTTATTTGCATAAAGACGTTGACGAGTATTATCATAACTATTTCACATACTTCCTCTGAGGTAACAGGTTGAAAGCTTATCGCCCGACAGATAAGCGTGGGCGTTCAAATTTTTTATCTAAGTTATGTTTTTTATCTTGTAAAGTTACCGCGAGCAAAGGACTGGTTTGGGAGATAGATACGTGACTGGGCAAATTGTTTCCATTTCTTAAATAAGGGTTGAGTTTTAAAGGCTGGTTTGTGTTCCATTACTTAGATCATATTTTCTCCTCGTTTATTCATAATTTAATTATTAAGCTGGTTTTACTTGGTTTGTACTCTAGAAGGAAATTGGGAAGTTGGATACCAAAAATTGCCTTACGAGGCATATTCGACGGGCTTTTTTAGTTTTAAATTGAAGTAGTCTTCATTTGAATTAATTCTATTTAATCAGGCGTAATTTGGCTCTAACATAAAGTTAAGTGTTTTTACTAAAAATGTACTACCATCAATTCATCACAGAGTTAAGTTACTGATTTTTATTACGTCCTAAGACTATACTTGAACTTACTGTCAGAGAATCTCTCGTGGATGGTTCGCTGTACGCATAGCGTCGGCACTGGAGGCTCCAAGATGCGTCCGTTGGGGAACTGAGCGTGCGCCACCGTCGCCACGGCTACCAGTAACAATGCTGCTGTCTTCATTTTCTGCAACAATAACCAAATTTATATAAATTATATAAAATAAGCCGAAATGTCAGGCCTTAGAGGGGGCGTGACGACTTGACCAATTTGGCAGCATTTGAATGGTTTCAACAATAGATAGGGATAAGTAGAGGACTGACGAGTTGAGGGAGACCATTGCCCAGCAGTAGAACATTATAGGTTGAAAAATATAGCCTTGAAATATAGCTTACTTAGGAAAGAGGCCAGGCCTGTCTGATATCATAGTAATCTTACAATGTTACTAACATTGGAATCTATTATTTTCCATTTATCAAAGATATTACGTTGTACTTACTTGTAAGAGTTAGATGTTGTACAACGATTCTATATTATACGGGCAATAGATCTGTTTACCCTTTTACCACCTGCGGCATATCAGCTACAATATGTCATATGACTCTATCATTATGGAATGTAGCTAACGGAACAAAAAAATCATAATTTAGTTTCAAAAACATATTTGTCTTTCTAGATTTCGAAATTTTCACATAACACTGCACTTAGATTAAAAAATATTTGGTTCTCTTATTACCTGGAATACTTTTATAAAGAGCTGTAAAATATGTACTGTACTGTATCAGCCCATATACGTCCCACTGCAGGGCACGGGCCTCTACAATCGAGAGTACGATTGAGAGTGGTTAGGCTATATAGTCCACCACGCCGGCCTTACTAATAAATATTATTATAATTATGAGGATTTTTTAATTGAATCATGAGAGAGACGAGTGATCGATCTTTCTAATTATAAATTTTATTAAACTACAACCATAATTGCATAATTACTTTTATAGTATACATATGTGGAAACTAATTAATATCCGTTAACATATTCAAATAATTTAGAAAAAGTTTGTAAGAGTTTTTATGTCAAAGTTTATGTAAAAATCACATAATTAGGAAGTGTAAGGAAAGCAATGATATTTTTAAATGTGGTTTGAATTATCAACTTTCTCTAAATAAATAAACCGACTAGTTTTGACACCACAATAAGCTAACACGTCATGAGTTGTGGGCATCAGATTTTTTTATTTCACTAAATTACGACTTGAAACGAATATTTGGGGATTTGGCAAACATTTGGTTCGGTTCGGTGGTGTTTACCGAGCTACCCCTGTTTTGTCAGTGAAGTTGACAAAAGTTTATACCCTTTACAATAAAGGGAGGTTCGTGTGAAAAAGAGGATTTTATGGCAAACATAAATATTACCATGACCTGAGGTTTACGTTTTGCAGTTATATTCGCGCGAAAGTCTTTTAATATTTACTTGGTTCGTTAAATATTTGCCTATTTTATGCTTTGTTTACTTTATTGACAATTATAATTAGCGCTATTGTTAGACGTTGGTGGGTATTCAATGTCTTGAAACAGAATAATATGTAAGAAGCAGTTAAATGAAACGGTCATTGCTTTGGAAGCTTCTTGTTTTGTAAACTTAGAGCTAACGCGGGATTGCTTTATTATAATGATCACCATATGCCGATATAATTCATTGTTTTCTATTAACTACTAAGAAATTTAAATACAAACTCGTTTTTACTTTTATTTCGCAAAGAGAGATTAAAATTTTTCACTTCTTAATTTTTTTATATGTTTTATTTGTAGAATTTTACATTTTTCCATGTATTGACAGTACTTGAGTTTATTGAATGAAAATAAAAAAATACAAATTAACATAACTTTGGTATTACAAATTTTGCTTACGCTTACGTAAGTCATTATGAATCAATAGGTACCGCGTAAGGTTGCATTATACGAGTACAAGCATCTCAAGTTTGTCACCTAACCGGAAAATTGAAGGACGGCTTTTGTATTAGCTTTAATTAATTATATACTTGATCTGAATTTTTATTCTTTTATACATATTTTAAAATAGATTGAGCATGAGACTCCTCTACAATCGTTAGCTTGTGAATTATATTTTACGTGCCGCTGGTAAATCTAACAGCTTTTTTAATCTCTCTGGTATCACCTTATATTCGAACGGACTTATCGTAGACAGTTTTGAAACCTATTTTTTTACCGAATGTTTAGGCTTTTTCACTCAAATTAAATTTAAAGATGTAAAGAACTAAAATGAGTTGTAAAACTGCCTAAGAATAAGGCCATAAATACCAATACGATAGAGACTATTAGTAAGTATTTAGAAATATTATTTTTATGGTATAGTAACAGTGCTTTGTAGTATACGATATAAATAATTATGCGATGAACGGGTTGGACTATACAATCATAAAATATGTATGGCGCTAAAAAGTGCGTCGGCCTGAATAATTTATGCAAACTGGGGACTATGATGTGAACTTGACAAATTCCGCGATTCTTGGTTAAGGTCATACACTACACTCGGCGAAGAAAAGCCATTGACGCTTTGTTAATAAATTAATTTGCCCTCACATGTTCCTTGTGTCGAATTCTAAGAAAGCAACAATTTGAAGCATCTATCCATCCAAACACGATGATGTGTATAAAAAAATATTTCAAGGCATTTTTGTGAGATTTTTTTAATGGCATTGGGTTTGGAGTCACGACCCGGCTTAGTTTTTGGTCGGAGTCTGGATATAATTATATTATATTGGTATAATTTGCGAATAAGCGGGTAATTAGTTGAAAATTACAGTAGTATCAGTGATATCAACCGTCATTACTAATTTATAGACAAAAAGTTTCGTACGTAGTTGGTTTTCTGCACTTATGTTTTATGGTCAGATCCCAGCAGAACTGTGAGCAGAACTAATTAAGTAGTTATTTTAGTAAAGGCTTTTACTGCATTTACATAACAAAAGTTAATCAAGAATAAGTAAATACTCAATGTTTCAAATAAATATAAATTAGAAATGGAAACCTATAAACATAATCCTTCTCAGACATAAAAAAATCTTACCGAATGATGTGTCAACATTATAAAAAAAACTATATGGAATATAGTGGAGATTAAAATAGCTGTATGTATCATTTACCAAAGGTCATGAACTCAAAAGTCTGTTATTAGATAATATATTCATCGCTTTTATGATTCGATTAATATTATTCAATTATAACTATAATTTGAGAAGGGTGTTGAGTATAAATTCGTCGGGTTCGAAATCGAGTGGACATTGTTTTTTTCCGATAACAACAAAAGACATAAAAGATTAGAAAGGTAGGTACCTAGTGTTTATGTGGCGGAGTCTATGTGTCTTTATATTAATGTATGTTCCATTGTAGCAGGTCTACACTGTTCTTTCGATTTTTAATAATAAGGTTTCCATGAATAACTTATTTAATAAATAAAGAAATACGCCCAACAGTCACATACATAACCCTGCCCGCACCCTAAGATCTAGTCCTGTGTCGTGGGTATCAGAAACTACGAGAGACTTTTCGGTCTCACAAACACCTAGACCCGAAACAAATTCCTGTGGTTCATACAAATGTTTGTTTCGTTGCAGGGATCGAACCCTTGGTCTCTCATTTCACAGCCCGTATCTGACCAACTGCGCCACAGAGGCTGTCAAACACTGTATAAAAATATGTTATATACAGACTATTAAGGCTCAGTTGCACCAAGTAACTTTGCCAATACCTTTGCCTATGAAAATGTCATCGCCGTACATTTGAGATGTATTTGATCTTGCGAATGTATGGAATTGACAGTTTCAAGGGTAAAGGTATAGGCAAAGTTAGTTTGTGCAATTAAGCCTAAGGCTCAGTTGCATAAACTAACTTTGCCAATACCTTTGCCCTTGAAACTGTCAATTCCATACATTCGCAAGGTCAAATACATCTCAAATGTATGGCGATGACATTTTCATAGGCAAAGGTATTGGCAAAGTTACTTTCTGCAACTCAGCCTAAGAGTTGTTATTAATTATAACAAGAACAAAATATAAATTTGAAATTAATGTAAATCGTTCGTCAAGTTTAAGAACTAAGAATTTTACAAAAATACCAAAAGTTTACTGAACCCAAATAACGCAGACATCCTGTTTTACAAGCTACATTAATGAATACAATAGTTATTAGTTAGATTCACTTAAATATTTGTATTTCAAGGCCCCTAGATATTCTTTACGTGATATTTATGAAACGGCTTCCAGGATTCCGACATTAGCATATATTTTTATTAATTTTTATTTGCTGTTATTCACGATAACAGCAATATTTATTTGTTCTCATTAGTTTTTGGGTAGTATATTTTTCGAGATAATTATTAGCTTTCATGTTTCATAAATTATGATTTGAGCTTATTGAACGCCTCCGTGGTGCAGTTGGTTAAATGGCGACTGTGAAACGAGAGGCCGCGGGTTCGATCCTCGCACTGAGATAAATGTGTGTGTTACCACAAGTATTTGTCTCGGGTCTGGGGTCCGCGAGACCGAAAAGTCTCTCGTAGTTACTGATACCCACGACACATGACTCGATCAGTGTGGAGTCTGGACTATATATGTGACTGTTGGTTGTATTTATTGATTTCTTATTTGATATATAGTATGCACATATTATGTAACAATATAAGTTTAACTCTGTGTAATATTGTGTGTTTTATAACTCAATAAGAAATTAAATAAAGTGTCCAAGTTATGATATTTATAAATTTTGAAAAGATCCTTTCGCAATGGATGTAACCGAGTCTCAGTTATATTTTACGATTTTTTTTGAATGGATGAGTATTAATTGACCTAGAAATCGAACTTAGGACTTTAGGGTCCTTTGCATTTTTGTAAACGATGTGCCCAGATCAATGGAATTTCTTATATCGTGTCGTAGTATTTTATATGAAACACGTATTGTTTTTTTTTTCATCTATACAATTTAACATAGAGCTTTTATTGCTGGTGAGTAATCTTTCCGTGAATTTAAATTCTATAAATAAATTATATATGTGAAGATCTGTGTACACGACCCCGGATCTAAAAGTTTGAATATAGAATAGGGTTTCCCCATTGTCAGAGAGTCCGATTTATGACGCTATTGGAATCACAATTATACCGTCGATTTAACCCTAAATTTTAATTGGTTGTATGGGACTTTCCCTAGGTGGCTTTTTAGGACCGGTCCAGTAGTATACGACTAGAAAGCGGCCTTGTCCCGAACACAAAGGAGTTCATTCCACCCACGACCCACACAGACCCCACAAGTATTACCTCCCATCATATTTTAATCGGACTAGTTTACTTTATTACGATAATTTACATAAATACCGATGTTGCGTATTAAAAATAAGCCAGTTTTTATACTAAGTGTAATATTTTTTATGTAATTAGAATATTCAACAGCTTCTTGTTGTTTTCAATATTTCATTAATCGTTAAAAAAAAAAAAAAAAATCGAAAGCTCCAAATCGAAGCGTAGAAATAAACTGAGGTACAAAAAAATCTAATAATTATTTGATATAAAGTGCGCATTGAAAGAAGATATGACTAGGAGAAAATAGTAATACTGCCATTCAATATTTTTTTGATATTTGGCATATTTTTATAAAATAGAGATAATTAGTGTACATTTTTATTTACATCACAAACTTATAACATTATTTTCATGACAATCTTTCTAAACATTCAAAATCAAACATTTTTAAAATTCCAGATTCACCGGCCAGTATTTTTAAAGTTCTTTTTTCAAATCACGATAAAACTAGGAAAGTAATGAGCACTCACCGTGTGTCAGTCCCGTGTGTGTTTCACAAACTGATGCGCCGGCGCAGGCCGCACCGTTTTATACGGAGGAAGCACTCGCGATGCGCACCCTCGCACGTCCGCAGGGTGGAAAGCCTTTGCCTTAGTTATATCATCTATGTAATTAGACCATGTAGGTTGTGCCTACTAGAATATTCCACGCTTTTTCTTTTTTTTCTCTTCGTGGCATTCCACGCCTTGTTGTGGATTCCTCTTGCTAATGATTTAAGAATTTCAGGCTATTTTTGTGACATTAAATCTATGTGAGATCTAAAGGATTTATATTTGTGTTTCATTTTAAAAATATAGTATTTTCTCTTTTTAAGATACCCCTTGTATTGCTAAATTAATGCTCAAGATTTTATCATCAAAAGGTGATGTTCATTACTCGTGAAAATGACATAATACATAATCAAATAATATTTTTCAATGCAGTTTCCAGTTGGCATTTATAATATAATATTAAGAAAAAACCTTAGACTATCACACCCTAAATGACTCTC
Source organism: Hyles euphorbiae (assembly GCA_023078785.2). Lineage (NCBI taxonomy): Eukaryota > Metazoa > Arthropoda > Insecta > Lepidoptera > Sphingidae > Hyles > Hyles euphorbiae. The sequence goes on along the minus strand of CM041043.1, from coordinate 7,756,951 downwards.
GTCGCTCTCCATCCTGATTAATTCAATCCTGTACCATTCACTCCATTCCATCTCAATTCCCATAATCGCATAAATTTCGTTTCCTTTGTTCCCCATGCACAATTTGCGGAAAATTCATGAGATGAAAGATAGAAAAGCGGAACAAGTCATTGTTAATCGTGGGTCTGTATGTCTGTATCACCCCATATACGTCCTACTGCATGGCACGGGCCTACTATACAATCGAGAAGTCGATTGAGAGTGGTTAGGTCATATAGTCCACCACGCTGGCCTAGTACGAATTGGCGAATTTTACACAATATATAAATTTTACACGTCGCTATGGTATGCAGGTTTCCTCACGATGTTTTCCTTCACTGTTATAGTGCGTGATGATTGACTATCAATACACACATAATTCCGAAAAGTCAGCGGTGTGCCCTGAGATTTGAATCCGCGACCACCGTGAATATGTTGGCATTCGCGTCTGGTCCATTATCATCACGCCACCACGCACTTTAATCGTGGGTATCGTTAGATAATAGATTGGTTGGAATAATAGGTATACCTCTATTAGTGAATGTCTATTTATCAAACTCTATTTGTCTAGTGAAGGATATTCGTGACCTGCACGAGCGCCTTTTATTTAGAGACTCCTTTTTATTACATACTAGAACCGACTTATGGTAGGTACTTGAGAAGGTTGATTTCAACATAAATATTAAATACAGCGTAGGTATAATATTTTTAAATTCCAAATATGTTAATATCAAAACAGTTTGTTGTTTCTAAATGATTATTTCGGACTTACCTATAGCCAAGTAGGAACCTAAGCTCTAATCCAAGGTAAGCCTACCTTGTGTTAGGTTACAGATATTGAGCAAAGATCAAAATATGATAAATTTAAATTCATGGCGGTAACCTAATGGAAATTTTGTTGTTTACTTTGCAAGATATTAAACTAAAGGCTAAACCTTTTTTTTCGAAGCTAGCCAAGCCCATTGAAGCGGAACCTTTACATGAGGCCTTATTCTATCAATCTTTAAGCACAATTCGTTTAAAATACGTCATCAATTAGCGACAAATAATCTTTAATAATGCGAGAATAAATTATATACATTTTTAAGAGGATATTTTTGTAACCCGGATTTGGTGGTATGATTTAACACATTCCGTCGATACAGAACTGCAAGTCCTGTTGGCATGCCGCGCGCGTTTCGACATGCGTAGGGAAATTATTTGCTTTCTGTTAATCACGCGATGTTGTCACGTAGTATAATGTCCAAACTTCAAACATTTTGAGGTTTCTTTTCTTAGGTTAATTAGGTACTTGTGGACGTGGTACTATGTTAAGAACCATCAGAGGTTTTGCTCATGTTAGAGTCATGAACGGCAATATTTTGAAACCAATATTCTCCAACTCTTGTATGTCCACTTAGATCAACCTAGGGCCTTATACATTTTGTGCCATTTACATAGGTTATAAAATAGTTAAATATGTAGTATGTGCATTTATACGAACAGTTTCAAAGTCATTTCAATCAACAAACATTAAATTTTGCATAACAATGCATTTACGAAATGTCAAAATGTCTACCTATCGAAGTAAAATATCAATACAAGGTTTATTAAAAATATTGGTAATTATATCAATCCGGAAGTGCTGTAAGACCGACCTGTTTATAAAAACAAACTACATTTTAAGATTATGTTCTTCTGTTTCATATAAAATATTTATTACATCGTTTACTGTTGATCAGGCTAGTTCTTTTCCACACCGGCTGTTGTTCCCTAGTACTAATGAAGAGTCGAGCACCCAAATCTCTATACTATTTGATTGAGGCTAGATGAGTTTAAAAAGTAATAAAACGAGTAAGTGTTATGATATCTTCGACGCTTGCACAAACAGCAACTATTCGTCATAACTTATTTGACCAAAATCTGACTAGTTGACAAACTTTAATTTAAAAAAATAACTAGATTGCGACGTAATTTGTCATTGCACTTTAACCTGTAAATTAATATCAATCGAATCTAAGATTTTAAATAAAGCTCATAGCTCTTTCCCGGTAAAATATCTCTACCTCTCTACCATAATAAAGGAATCTGTTTAGGTTTTACAAAAAGTTTTAGAAAATCGCTGACACACTTTCTTATTTGTAATAAGTATGTGAAATAATATTAAGTTGTTTCGTTAAATCTTTATCTGTTATTGTTCACAAAATTACTAAATATGTCATACATACGGAATGCAAGTGTATTCTTTCTTTTCCGAGGAAAAGTGACGTAATGTGAAGAAGTTATGGCGGCAAATACCGATGACCAATGTCTAATGTCGCAAAACAGCTAATGAGTTTTAAAAATGAATTTACATTGTTCCAACATTTTAAGCTGTTTAGTACATGACGCCTTAAAAGTAATTTAGTGTATTAATTAACTAGCTGCACAGCCCGGTTCCTCCCGGGTGCAGACTGCATATACACTATTTTGAAAATATTTGATCGCCTATGTTTTTCAGGGATAATGTAGGATTCTTTGGTCCAGTAGTTTAGAGCCTATTCAAATAAACAAACTAATCTGTCCTCTTTATAATATTAAGTATATACCGGGTATATCAAGAGTGCTACCAAAAACGAAGCCGGGTGGTAGTTTTAGTAACTACGAACACAATGTAACTAAACATTTCGCAAAATATGCGACATTTTTTTTTATTATTGTTTAAATATAGTCGAGTTTGGGTGGTAAATCCATAGTTTTTGCTAAAATAATAATTTAAAGCTTTGCATACCACAGCGTCTTTAAAAATAAAAGGGTGTACACTATTATTAAATAAAAAACTTTGTATTTACCACCCCAATACGACGATAGAAAAAAAATAACAAAAAAAAATTCGTCACAATTTTTTCACAACATTTAGTTGCATTGTGTCTGAAGTCACTAAAACTACCACCCAGCTTCGTTTTCGTAAGCAGTCTTGATGTACCCTGTATAGATTAGTTCAGATTATTATGGATTTATATATATTTAATTATAAGTAGGTATTAATACACCATATTTGCATTTATCAAGGATATCAAATGCTTAAAACAACTACGTCGTTGCGTACTGGCTATATACATATATGTATTATAAAAAATATTTGCGTAGCACCTTACTTTAAGTACCTATCAATTTAAATTGTCTCATTTATGCCTTATTAAGGCTTTAAAAATCGTAGACGATTAGATCCGCTTGAAAAAATCCCTTGCAATTCCGTCCCGGTGTGCAAGCCAACAGGAGAACGTAGGTACCTCGGCATATGCCTGGGCTTCTATACAAGGTAGCCACCCCCTTTCGGCTTTATATACCCGGTGTGGCTAACTATATATAGCGGAGTTGTGACTTGTACATTGACTAAAAAAGAGCTGTCTGGAGGACGACAAGGTAGACGTAACAATCCATGATTCTACAACTGAGGTCGCTGAAGATCAGGTGAAGTGAATGAGACCATACTGTAATAGGACTTTCAAGGCCCAATTCAATGACATAAACTAAGATAAGACCGGAGTATAAATGGGATATAATATAATGATATTTATAATCTAGGTAGTGTTGTAGGAATGAATACCATACAATGAGAAAAAGCATCTAATTAAATCGTACATTATACGCATCGTGGCTTTAAAAACGGTTGTCGATTATATGCCTATCTAACCTCTTTCCGATGACATGATTTAAATTACCGCTGTCATAACGCGGGACTTGGCTTACTAAGCAATTGATTAATTAATATTATGTAATTTTTTAATTTCTATAATGATACAGACATTTATTAGTTTTTTATTCGAGTAAAAAAAAAACAATTCCAACAAATATCTAAAAGCAATAGAAATATTTAATTTGCCCGCACGGGAGTCGAACTCGCTACCTCTGAGTAACAATGTTAGTACTAACGCTAATATTATTTTTTAACCTTCTTTCCATCTTTGGTTTAATTATAATACATTTTATTTAAATATTGGAAATATATCCAATGTCCATCTGAAGTTTTTGACAGCAACTGTAGCGCATTTGGCTAAGAGCCGGGTATGGAACGAGAGGAAGCGGGTTCGATTCACGCACATAGAGAAATATCAGCAGTGAGAACCACATAGTTTTTATTTCGCATCTGAAGGTTTTGTGATCAAACAATCAAATTACAACTCGACAATTTGCCCTATAAATGCTGTATTATGTGTTAATTTATATGTATCCAGAAAATATTCAACGATTATAATATTTATATGAGAAAAAAAAAACAAATGGACAAAAAGCTTTCTGCCGGTGAGGCTGCGCTTTAAGCTTTTCATATTAGAAATATATTAAAAAGTCTGACTGATGTATTATGTATAATGGGAGTGATCTGTGTATATAATTAAAAGGCAGCAGACAAGATTGTAAAAAGATGTGTATAATTTGCTAAAAACATTATCCTAGAATACATAATTAGTCCATCAGAGCCACGCGACACAAATAAAACAAATTCAAGGCAATGTTTTCCGCATTGCATTATATTATAATCGTGAGGATCAATATTGACGTTAAATTACATATCAAATAATTATGTTTAAACAATTAGTACAAAATCAATATTTTTATTGAAATCCACGTACTCATCTCGACCCATTTGAAGCGTAAATAGAATAACAAACGTTTTGAATTATGATGAGAAGTTTGCTTATGAAAAAAGAAAAAAATATGCCTAGTTTTAAAACAATTTATTGGCTTTCTGTCGTATGTAATTTGTTAAGTCCGCCAACCCGCATTAGGCCAACTCTCAATCATACTCTCGATTGTAGAGGAGGCCCAGGCCCACTTGTGGGTCGTATTTGGGGTTATACAGTATTGGCTTTATATTATAAAGATAATTTTGTGAGCTAAGTAAAAAGTATATTCGAAGATGCAGAATCGTACTCTTTTTGTTGATACCCTTGCCTTTTTAATTTCTAAATTTTTCGCATAATATAAGTGGAATTTTATACTTACTTGATAATTCTTCTCGAGAGTTTCGCGTAAAGTCTACCAACTACATTAGTTCAGCATAGTAGACAATGCCAGCAAACTTATGTAGGTACACTCATAGGTACAGAAGTTTTACAAGATGGATTAACGACGCTATAAACATTACTATAAATCGCTTGATGTAAGACGGTTCCAATAAATCTTTATTAAAAATCCTTAGGGATGGTGTACCTATTTGCAATGTATCTCAAGGAGGAGGAGATGAATTATTCTTGGTAGGAGTGTCCTAAGTATGTTTGCATACATACATACATACATAAACTCATGCCTTTTCCCAAAAGGGGTAGGCAGAGGTGCCAGGGCACCCACATTTCGCCTTGTATGTAGCCTATCGCCATATCGGGTACAAATTCCTGACTCTGGGCTGATAATGAATAGAAAAATCCAATATCACTTTGCCCAACCCGGGATTCGAACCCGAGACCTCAGCTTTGTAGCCGTATCGTAGTACAACTACGCCACCGAGGCGGAGGAGAGTATGTTTCTAAACCTGGATTTGTGAACGGCACTCAATCGTAACAATGTCGCCACGAGCGGATATTTCGCTAGGATATGGGCAACACAGTTAATGAAGCGGATATTAATCTTCAACATTGTACCCAGTACCCACACACTAATACGCACAAAATGATTGTGTACAGCATAAAGGTAAAGTGACTTTTTGTTCAATAGGTCATGGTGTTCGTTGTTTAAATATTTCTTCCCATTCCATTGGAGTGTCTTAGGCTATAATCTTGGTTTCTAGGATCTCTATTTAAAATAATTAATCATCAATTGTTTTGTGGATTTGACAAAAAGTTTATTAAATAAATACACACAACAGTTACATGGGTATCAGTATCTGTGGTTCACACAGATATTTGTTTCGGTGCGAGATCGAACCAGCGGCCTCTCGATTCATAGCCGGCGTCTAACCAACTGCGCCACGGAGGCTGTCAAATTACCTATTGGCATTGTTACAACAATGAAGAATACAGGTAAATAGTCTTGTACCTATTCTTATCTCATAGGAAAAGATTACGATGCATTCGTAATAAGTTGTACGCTGTAATCACAAAGCTGTAACGTATGTGGATAGCTAGTAGATATCACAGAATCTTTGTGCTGGTTAAGTTGCACTAAGCTGTGCACTAAGCATATAAATGTGCGTATTACTCAGATTAGCTCTAAGGATTTAGTTTCGTTTTAATTCAGTGCGAGTGTAGAATATAATGAGTTAGGCATGTCATACTCTCTTAAGTAATAAAATTATATTTTTAGTTTACTTATAAAATTAACATAATCGAATTGCACTCCAAAAGTTATAAAAAAATAGAAATTTTGATATTTGAAACAAAAAAAAATATGAAATAATCTTTGTTTAGATTACTTATTATAAAAAAAAAAAAAAAAAAACTTATGTATCTATTTGCAATTAAATATCATATATGAACTTATAGACTAAATAAAATATTATCTCCTATGTAATAACAAGAGAAAGAAAACTTGAGTTTATATTACAATAAACTGTATGTTTTTAACTTATGTTTCACTTTATGTAATATCATACTTGAAACGGAACATCAAGTTAGTGTCAGCGGTGACAGCTACGACTCTTGTCAAAAATGACATAAAGTTATTGCAACAAAATAAACCTGAGAGACTTTTGTATTGATTTATTAAAAGGAATTGCAAATAACACAAAAATGTTTTGCTGTTTAAAGGGGTGTATCAATGGCTTCACTCTGACACCGAGTGTGCCGATCCGGATAAAAGAAAATCCTGTACAATTAGATACTTTACACATGGGCAAGTATTTTTATTTCGTTTTTGGTGAAACACCAAGAATAGGCAATGTAATTGTGTTCTAAGTATATATCTATCCTAAATTTTCACATACCAAGTATAATCTTCAGCAAGAAGAGACGAGGATAAGGCCATTTTGAGCTTAAGCATCGATTTGGCGTGGGAGGCAAATGTCACAAAGGCTCGATCATTAATGAAAGCTATCTTCGGAACGTATATGTTTAGTAGCCCACCTTGACGTTTGGCTTTTATTTTTATGAATATCTTAGTGTTGTATTAATAGATTTATTTAAGAAACATAAATGTTTGAATGTAAATTGATCACAAACAATGGAGAAATAAATGGATGTTTTATGTCAATAGTGCACAATCAAAACATGCTTTGGCATTTTAATACCTAGTTAATTTAGCACTTAAGTCACATATAAGTATTTTTCTTAATTTGGTTTCTTACTCCTTTGTGGTACTTTATGAGATCCAGCTTCCATAGTTTCATCCTCATTATCATCATCAGCCCATCCACATCCACAGCTGGATATAAGCCTCTCCTATGGCATGACACTGGGCTCAATCTACAGTCCATTGTCACCATAGTTTACTACATTTTAATTGAAACTTGTGGGCATTTTATGGGATTAATAACAAGTTTATTTTACAAAGCTATATCATAAAAGTATTTTTTCAAAATTTCTATTGAAGAAATTACTAGACCAAGATTATTGGCATTTTACTTTAACATTTTCACATTACATTTCTTGCAGGTCATGAAATGGTGATCATAAAAGGTGGTCAGAGGGTATGTGGATCTGGCTGTGCCCTGGGGAACACGCCCCTGTTACAGAACAAGTCATATTTTGAGGTGAAGCTACAGCAGGGAGGAGTGTGGGCAGTTGGCCTGGCCACCCGAGATACAGATCTGAACCGAGTTCACGGTACGTACTAAGTAAAATTATTAGTAGTATTTATTTATTTCATAAAGTTATGATTGCAGTTACTATGGAAACAACTTGCATTGCTGGAAAAAGTCAGTGAATTTATTTATTTTATTTTTAGATATTGTGTATATAAAACAATGTAAAAAATAATCAGTGTCTTTTATCTTAAAAACAAAGTAAAATATGAAGTACTATACTAATAAAATATATAACCTACTAGCAAATAGTTTTAACAGGATAGTTAATTAATTTTTCCTACCTTATTGAGTTACGTTTGTTTTAAAAGCTGAAATAGGTGCAGAATATTTTTACCATTACCAATCTGATAGTGTAAATTAAAAGAGAAGTAAGTAGTTTAATAAGAAATGCAAATAATACAAGCATTAAGTAGTACAAAAACATACATTGTATTTTGATTTATGTACAATACTGTGTTCAAAGTTGCATATTAAAATAATAAGTTTGCAAAAGTACTTACCGATTTGTGAGTGTACCTAGCAAAGCTAGTCAATATTTTGTGAAAGCAAAAGTAATACAGTTTATCATGGTCAGACCCATGAGTCAGAGTTGAATGGTGGCCGAAGGATACAATTAGTGTCACATGCTGTGAACTGCATACAAATGTGTGCCACCCATTTGTTCATGAATATAATATATCAATCAACACTTGACTTAATGTTAAACATTACATTGGTTTATTGTTTGGATTTCCATTGGGACTATGGTAAAGGATATTTTAGGTAGAGTTAATAAAACTGACAAATAACTTTACATTTTAGAATTCCATAGTCAATTTTATGAATATTGCAGTTCAGCCATAATTCATATGTCATTAACTTAACCAAAACATTGTTACTAAATACTTTATTTTCACTTTGAAATCTATGGTAGACACTCCTATAACATTTTCAATAGCAAATTATGGTTATAAAAAGTAATTAATCAATACTCTACGTACACTTGACATATGTCTACTTGAAGAAGGTGAATGAATTTTTCAATATTCTGTGTATTGGATTCGTCATAGGATTACCCGAGACTAACAGCGAATACAAAATTAACTAACAACCTCATATGTAACTTGTCAAAGAATGTAAGCATGCGAACTTGAGGAATATTTTACATTACCTGTAGCATTCAGTTATTTATCTAGTTAATATGCGAGTAGTGTGCGACGTAGGTCATCTTGCAGGCCGACTGCTGAGGTCACGTGATGATATAATTTGACCCCAGTATGGTCATCTGTTGGCACAACAAAAGCATTTGTTGACCTTCGTGAAATTTGCATTGTATGTGTAGAATTTGTAAAATACTCGCCAAAATAGTAAACGGGTTGCGTAGCGAACGTAATAATAAAGTTGTGTAACAATATAGTGGACGCATTTTATGCATTTCGTAAAACGATTTTGTTTAAATATTGAAGAGAAAATTAAGAATTTTAGGAAAATTAGGATCTTGTGATTAATGAAAAGTTACACGCAAACGGTTATGGCGATATCGTTCCAAAATCAGTTTTTGTACTAATGGCGTTTATTTAATGTGCGTCATCTAATATTGGGACACTTTTATCGGCCAACATGACGTACATCGGCGGAAGTCCTTCATCCGCAACCATATTTTGAATTATGAAATGTTTGTGAATAGAATACTATACTTAAATATTAATTTAGATATTATGTTCTTTAAACAAAACGTAAATTATTTTATGTTAATAGTTGTGGGTTATCTGCAGACTGCATCCCTGGTATTATTAACATACATACCTCACAGAATTCACATATCCTGAAATACACCCATGTTTTGCTCCTTGTGTTCCGTCACACGATTTGATAGGGGTGAGCCTAGCACCATATGAAGTACAAATTTCTGTCTCCGGGCTGATAATGAAAAGAAACATCCAATATTACTTTTCCGACTCCGTATTCATACCCGAGACTTCAACGTTGTAATTCTTTCGTAGGACAACTAAACCACCGAAGCAGTCTCGGTAGTTATAACATAATATGGTTAAAAAGAGTAACACTAGTCTCTAGACCGTTCTTCTTTAGTGAAAACCGCTTTCCGAACCGGGTGGTAGATAAAAACATTCTGTCTGTATCAGCCCATATACGTCTCACTGCAGGTCACGGGCCTCCGACACAATCGACAGTACGATTGATAATGGTTAGGCCTATAGACCACCACGTTGGCCTAATGCGGATAAAAAAATGACTGAATCCAAATGATGTAGAACATATTAATGGATTCAATAAATTATTTTCATTTCATAATTCCCCAGGCGGAATGGACAAGGAGTCATGGTGTCTAAACAGCGACGGCACGGTGCGGAACGACAACGTGGAGTTGTACCACCTCGCACCAGCGCCCAGGGAGTCGCCCACAGCCGACCTCCTGGTCTCCACCGAGTCGCCCACTCACATAGAGCACGAGAAGCCAGAGAGCGAGAAGAAAGACGCCAGTCCGTCAGTGATGCCGCTAGAGGGCGACACTATCGGCGTCGCGTACGACCACGTCGAGCTCAACTTTTTCTTAAACGGAAAGAATATGGAGATACCTGTGAGGAATATTAAGGGCACGGTGTATCCTGCCTTGTATGGTAAGTAACATTTTGTGTTGGTGATATAGTATATTTTTGTAAAAATTATCAATGGCCACAAAATCATAAAATGAATAGTTTATTGATACATGCATATTTTTTGAAAATGCAATTGTTGCTACTCAGAACACTGCAATAAAATATAAATTATTGGAAATATATTAAAAATAATTGTGAATGAATATGGCTTTTATCATAGGAAGATATGAATGACGCAGCAACGTCGGTCCCTCCTTGAGCAAATTGCACGGCGGATAAATCTCTATGACATATAAAGATAAATAAATGTGCCAATGCCTGCATTTACAGGATTATTGATAGAGAAAATCGCGGGGAAAGCTCACGACTATGAGTGTCCAGTCCTGTTATAATTTCATCATCATCATCATCATTTCAGCCACAGGAAGTCCATCGCTGAGCATATGCCTCCCCCAAGGATCTACACATCGACTTTTTGGAAGTGGCCTGCATCCAGCGACATACCCTAATTCCATTGTTCAGATTATGTCTGTTACATTTGTAGTACATAATATATGGCGGTTTATAGTTTGATTTTAAAACTGTCACAAGTATTTCAAAATACCAAAAATAAAAAATATGATGCAATATAATATTTACATCAGTCTGATGAATAGTGATAGGAAGTATGTATAGGAGCGTCACTTGTGCTGATTTCGAGGTTCAGCTAATTTCACGTCTGTTATCCAGCAGGCCAGTAAAATCGTGACGATCGGGAAGAAAATAACTGTCACCGGTTTACAGATGACGTCATAAAGTGGTAAACTAGAAAAAAACAATAAAAAAATCGTTTTTGTTTACTTCCAGTCGATGACGGAGCGATTCTGGATATAATTCTGGACAACTTCCTATACCCCCCGCCGTCGGGCTACGAGAAGATCATGGTGGAACAGTCCCTGCTTTAACAGACCAGTGACGAGTGACGGCCAACTGTGTGTGAAGGACACCGAGTGTTAGACTTAGCGCGGAATACTTAAGTTATACGTGATTAAGGTAGATTTTTTGAGACTGTCTCATGAATGTGATTTGACCACTTTGAATGGTAGCATTTTGTGCAATGGCACGGAATATATTCATGCTATTGAGATGATTATTTGTGCTTAACGGTGAAATATAATAAAAAAATATAAGCTAATATTACCAGTTATTAATAACAAATTATAATAGCACTGTCGATAAAATATGTGAATTTATATGTCCTTGATAATATCTGTATAGTGTGTCGTATGTTTTGGGTCATTATTGCACAAAGTGTTGTCATAATATTAATGAATCACTTATATCGATTTCGTAATGTGTTATCTTTCTGAGCGTATGTGTTCCTCATTGTTCTAAGTAAGGCCTAAAGTGAAATTGTAAAACATGTAAATAATGTTCTACGCTAAAAATATATCGCGTTATATATATATATATATTCTCTCATTTGTCTTGAATAAACTGTAAATGTTTTACGTAAAGTAGGTACAAAATATATAGTGTATTATTAATACGTATAACCAGTATTAAATATAACTCTCTATCTCTAAAGTTTTTGTAACAATTTTAATTTTTAAACCCGGCTACTGTTGAATTTATCCAAAATGGCGTTCTCATTATAAATGTCAGAATTCCCGCCAAAATATTTAAATATTATCATTACAACTTTTGGCGCCATCATTTTAATATTCTACTTATTATATTGGTTGTCTGTATGTATGTTTCAGTAGTACAGATTTGCGTGCGTGCGTGTTGATTTTTGCTGAACTTTTGCGGAAGCGAGATCGTGTTTTTGCTGGTTCATTATATGTGACGTAGTTTCATTTCAAATTTTGAAACATGTCTTCGATAAATTTGAATTATTATATTATATTGCATCTATCCAGAATATTAAACGTCAAATCATTAATTATATCGATGCGAATAGGGCTGTGAATACCGCATATGCGATGTTATAGAGTATTTCTGTTTGAACCGTTGAATTTAGTGTACAAATCATTCGAAAATTTTAAATTCAGTTTGAAGCAACAGCAGGCGGAAAAGCATGACAGAGACTAATAAATGTAATGGGTAATGTTTTATTTGAAATTATTTTTGTCACGCTTTTGATCTCTATTATATGGAAATGTGTGAATCATTTGTGGTAATTTATGTATTGTGGTATTTTTGAACGTAAGGAGTTTTCTTATTTTAATTTTTTATGACTGGCGGCTAATGTTTTATTAGCTCACAACAAATATATATAGAACTATATATATAAGCCAGGGTATTTATTTCTCATATATCTCTTACATTACGAGTTACTAAAATTAAATAGGGGCTACACGCTATACGTTTTGATAAATAATAATAACTATTGAAGTTATTGCCAACTTCTTCAAACACAAAAATGTATCGAAAAGGTATTCGTACGCGTACTGTCAAATATAACTCAAGCAATTGTATGAAAAATATCAGTTTACAGTACTTACCTCAGTACCGCCGTTGGGAGAAATTGAAATAATAATAAATACACTTAACAGACACATGCATAGTACTGAACCCACACGAAGATCAGTTGTGGTGTCGGGGCATTAAGATAATATACTAGAGGGGACACTGCAAAAAAAAATGTTTTTGACATAACGAAGGGCACCGTACCGCTCCCTCTATTTCTGTCTCTGTCACGCCTACGAAGTAAAATTATCTTCGTTCTCGCTTCACTGTGTAACCCGCTCTAGTTTAATACCCCAATGTGTTGTGGGTATCAGATACTACGAGAGACGAGGATGATATTGAATACTATCGATAAAGAATGTGGCTACCCACAACAGAATTAAAATTCTGCCATGTACATTTTACAAATCACTAAACTTCCAAAATAAGGCGGAAGGAACCGGCATTCAAAGTGAAATTTGAAAATATACTAAATTCATTAACACTTATTGAACCGTAAAATAAATACATTAGGCTCTATTAAACATAATTTTTAAATATTAAATACTCATTAATTACAGAACAGTCGCCAACTTTACACTAATGTCAGTTTCGGGTCCATTAGAAAATTCTAGAATTTTGTCGGTCAGAAATTAGATTCATATAAGTTTTCAGTTGATACTGACAACAATATTTTCTAAATTTATTTTTACCGTGGGACCATTAAAATTATATTGTATAAAAAAATCTTTTTGGTAAAAGACATTATGAGGATATAAGTTATTAAAAGTCGGTATTCCATATCGGTGACTATCTCAACAAGGGTCAGGTTAAAAGTACCCTGACCTGTCGAGAATGTATGAAGAGCTTGATGAAAGTGGATGAAGTGAAAGTAATAATATGTTAGGATCGAGCAAAACACGTGAGTGAATTTGTATAGAAAGTATATGGATCGTTTCTGAAACAAATTATTACAATGATTAGTTTTGTTAAAGAAAAAAGGACACTACTGAATTAGCACATGAAAAAATACATTTATTTTATTTTCCTTACATTTTGTTACTACGTTAACAACGTTTCCAAATTCCGACAATTAATTATTAAACATAATAAGATATCGTATTAGTGCTCGAATATTTATCAGTGTTACTGTGTAATCTTTCTCTAAACTATTTGTAAATACGTTTTTAGAGAACTATTTATTCTATATGAATATATATTAATATTTGAATTGGTAGTATTTTTTGGACCAACCCATAAGTGTAGTTGGATCAACTTTCGATTTTAATATCACTTTAACATATTTACTACTGGTATTTCAACATAGTTTTTCACATTAACTTAAAGAAATAAACAATTTTAATATGACTATAAAAAATAATACAATATTTTAAGAATAGGAATTGACATACAAACAATTATATCTGAAAAGTCATTTTTAATTTTATTGATTTTGTCTTTTACCATTATAAATTGGTTGTAGGCACAAGGCATTAGGCCAATTCCTATTTTAAAAAAAGTCATTTAATTTTAAATGTTTACTTTGCTCAACAATACTATTTCAAATTCTCCGTCCGTTGTCGCCAAAAGATTTGAATGATTCCATCTTTAAAATGCCAAGTCCAAAAAGCAACGTTTACTATTCACAGATTCGCTATTGCTTACTCGTGGCTTTTTCACAGTGTATTCAATTGCTTTTAATCATAGCATAAATAACGCAAGATAACCTTATTGTAGGATATTTTCCCGTTGTCTTTGTGGTCAGAAATGCCACTAAAATATTGCTTAATCAGAAAAGGCAAGTTCTTTAGCTAGAAAGATAAAAAATACGGTCGTTCGTTTGAAGCAAAGCGTTGCTCTTGCCCTTAAACGGGAGTAAAATCACTCAGAATATAATAAGCAATGAATGACACTGTATTTTTACATAGAGACATTCGATGTTACGTCTCTTATTGACAACTTGTTACTATGTTTTGCAAGTTTCTTTAGAAATTGACTTGCAAATAGACAAAGCTGTAGTCCCTACCCATTTGCATAAGATATAGTAAAAATATTTTTAATCATAGTTATTCTGTATCTGTATTAGCCCATATACGTCCCACTACAGGGCACGGACACACTCTACAATCAAGAGTACGATTGAGAGTGGTTAGGCCATATAGTCCAACACGCTGTGCATAGTTAGGTGCCACAGATCACTCCCAATAGATACCTAATGCAAGGCAGCGGTTGCGCCCAACACATTTAAGATTTCAGATAGATATAAACCGATGCCAAATGTCGCGTCATCAGTGTCGTCCAAATAGTGGACCCGCACATGTCGTCGCACATTAGCGAAAATTACATTTTGGGAACATAATATTACAGTTAAAAATGATTTGTTCAATAAAATGGTGTGCAAAAAACTCAAAAAAATAAAGTATCTAAAAAACGCAATAAGTTTTCATCGATAACTAATATTCTTTAAATTATTTTGGTCCCGAGCGAGCTCAATTTATACTGGTTAATGTATCAATGTCAAACAGTCGAGTACGGATGGAGAATCAGCCGTCTCTTTTTCGCATAGCAGTAACCGTAATAAGCCATCTTTTTTTGGCGAAATCACGCGTTCTTCTAGTGTTTGACGCATGTTTATAATATAATTCCCAGAAATATCGATATTGTAAAACAATAATGTAAATTAATTTTATTAAATGACTGTCAAAAAATATATATTGATTTAAATAAAAATTGCAAATTACCACAATCACGTTATTTTATGTAATTTGAAATGGTTAAAT
The DNA here is from genome assembly GCA_023078785.2 of Hyles euphorbiae. NCBI lineage: Eukaryota > Metazoa > Arthropoda > Insecta > Lepidoptera > Sphingidae > Hyles > Hyles euphorbiae. Next base: position 7,741,427 of record CM041043.1, on the reverse strand, counting down.
TTGTTAACAAGGTACGTTTACAATATTTTTTTATTTATTTTATCTTTGGCGTAATTAAATTTCCTTTTTTCCCTCTAGTTGTATACGTTTTCAAATATAATGGGAGGGTATTCATCATAAGTCATAAGAGCTTTAAATTGCCCACGTGACCAATAAATACATTTCATTTCATTTCATAAGTTTTAGTATACTATGCTAATTGAGAATCAGTAGCACAAGCTATTGCACTAATTTTAACATACGTTGTATAAATCGTATCAAAAACATTCATAGTTCGTCAAGTGGGTTTCATCGTCACTTGTCGATATTACATTTACTACAGCCGCCGTCAAAATTCAAGAAACGGAATAAGTTATTGTAGCCCTTTCGGGCGTGAGGTTAAGTTATTTACTATTTCATATTTTTATCTGATCTTTTATATCAACACTTAATTTGGGTATTTCGCCATTATGGTATACAAAAATACACGGTGAATAATAGAAATAAAACCGTTACATACTAAAGTATAAATCTTAATTCTATTTTATTCGTAGTTAGCGGTTACCGGTTGGTATAATTTATCAGGCCGGTGAAAAAATATTATCAAACATTTAACAAGTTGGTAATTAAGTTATAGAAGCGATCATAACACATGAACTTACTGGCGAATCGAACTATCGATACATTTTTTTATTTATCGACTTATGCCTCATCTCTCCAGTGAAGTCCACGTGACCGCGCTGCAACCCGCCCACCCCCCGCGCAGTTCCCTTCGTTGGCGTTTTCGATTCAAAACAAAACTATCGTAATGCGGTATCTATTGGAAGTGATCTGTGTTAGGTGCGCATAGTTATTTACAATTCCAAAATATTCGAAGGACACTTGCGGCCATATCTATGAACAGTTTATTTATTAATCTATTCTGGTTTTCGAGTTTTTTGTCTTCGCTGGAATTGAATTCAATATCAGAAAGGAAAAGGGACAAAACCTTCTATACAAAATAGGTTTATAAAAAAATCACCTAAATTCCTAAAGGCCATAGAACATTTGGCCGCTTTACAAATGCTTAGTAGGAACCATACAAGTTGCCAGTAGAGTAAAACTTTGTCGACGCTAATTAACAAGTTAAATGCGGACGGATGCGGCGGCATGGCGTTTTATCTGTGCCGATCTAATTACGTATACAATACCTAAAAACTGTGTTAAATTTCCATTGTGAGTTAATGGGCTTTTAAAATGTGGGTTTAACAGAAGATTTTTGTTGTTTAAACTAGTAATTAATTTGTAGGAAACGCGGATAATTTGTTTAAAAATATATTTCTTTGAACTGTTGCGGATTCGAGATAAAAAATGTCTATTAGTATGCCATGTCATCTACCTTTTTATTTTATTATCATTTTAAGTGAATATTCAGCAGTATGTACAGTGTTATTTTTTTATTTCCCTGGCTGCGAGTTTGTACTACGGTATGCAAAACTGTGCGTGCTGTGTAAGCTGTGTAAGTGCGTGGTGGCCTGTTGGTAAACGGACTAGACGCGACTGCCAACATGTTCACGGTGGTCGCGGGTTCGAATCCCAGGGCACACCTCTGACTTTTCGGAGTCATGTGTGTATTGATAGTCAATCACCACGCACTAAAACGGTGAAGGAAAACATCGTGAGGAAACCTGCATACCATAGCGATTTATAAAAATTTCTATGGTATGTAAGTCCGCCAACCCGCACTAGGCCAGCGTGGCGGACTATATGGCCTAACCACTCTCAATCGTACTCTCGATTGTAGAGGAGGCCCGTGCCCTGCAGTGGGACGTATATGGGCTGATACAGATGCAAAGCTGTTCTCGGGCTCGAATACCGGGTCGGGCAAAATTATATTGGACTTTTATATTCCCTATCAGCCCGTAGTCAGGAATTTGTGCTTGATATCGATATAGGCTTGCCACCTATCACATCGTCAGACGGAGTACCATACGGAATACATGGTGAAACGTGGGTGTACTGATTCCATCTCTGCCTACCCCCTTCTGGAAAAAGGCGTGTGTGGTGCGTAGTGTTGCCTTTGTCTTCGTGATGTGGAACTGATATTTTATTTAAATCTATATTGTTTAAATACTGCAAAGAGTCTGTTATTAACTGTGTCTGCAATTGTAGAGATCTTTAAATACACTTTGTGGGTGCATTGTACCAGGAAATATGCAAAATGTACGTATTCTACGGGCGACGTATGTTTGGCTGTGGAAGAATATGATACATATATCTACAAAATATAACTTATTTATGTATTTGGATATAAGTGGATAGCCGGGAGTAATCGCATTGTGGCAAATCTATAATTACATTATCACAATTTTTATTCAATTGTTATTTTCTTTTGCCCATTTTGGTTTAAATCAAAACAACGCCAAGCTTTGAATGTAATCCTTAGTATATATAATATGAAATGTGTTTGAGTGTATAAATACTATAATACGATGTATTATTTATTTTTTGATAAGTATCCAATAAATATTAATGACAAAACATCTCGTTATTTTATTTTTCTGTGTATTTTGTGATAAATGGAAGCTCAAAGACATAGTTAACGTATATATAAATTATATGTTTAGAAAAGCAATTATTTGCCATATAAGTATATAGCATTACAGATAGAGATAAACAGAATTTTAATTAGAAATAATTGAACAACTGTCGCATCATTTATTTTAGGAGCAACCCGGCCCTGCTCTGCTCGGGTGCAGATATTTTTTGACTCCAGTTCAAATTGGAAACATTAATTCATGTGCTAACTGGTTTAGGTATATTATAAAAACCGACTTCAAAACAAAAATCCACTAAAAACCAAAAATAAATAAAATAATAACTACCACTCCAAAGCAAAAAAATAATATTTATTTCATGGAGCTCGTGCATGTTGATTCATTTGCTTAATGACTTGACTAGCCAACAAATCAAAATATATGCGTAACATATTGAAGGCGGGTCGCCCAGTACCAAACATATAGATATTTAAATTAATATAAGGCATAGGTCCTATATGTTTGGTACTGGGCGGCCCGCCTTCAATATGTTAAGCATATATTTTGATTTGTTGGCTAGTCAAGTCATTAAGCAAATGAATCAACATGCACGAGCTCCATGAAATAAATATTATTTTTTTGCTTTGGAGTGGTAGTTATTATTTTATTTATTTTTGGTTTTTAGTGGATTTTTGTTTTGAAGTCGGTTTTTATTTTTTTTATTAAAAATTTTAGTTATTTTTATCTTTTTAGTGTTGATAGGCATTTAAATGAAAAAGATTTGGTCTCCACAAGGAATATGTTCTTTCCGATGACAATAAAATCGCTAAAATCGGTTAAAAGCTGCCAAAGATATTGGAATATTCACATGTTTATTATTTGTCCCTCAACTACTGTAGCCTAGCTTTTATACTGAACTCAATGCAAAAAGAACCGTTGAAATCCTATTAAATTTTGAGGAGTTCTACTCTCCAGGTCCGAACATGATAATAAGATCTTAATGTTGTGTTCCTGGGATCAACCTGTTAATACGTTCTTTCCAATGAAAAAGAAATCACTAAAATCGGTTAAAAGCTGCTGAAGATATTAGTATTTACGTGTATTTTGATTTTATCACCCCCCCCCCCCTCACCCATACCCCTTTTTCCCTCCCTTAATGTAGCTTAACTTTTATAATGAACTTAATGCAAAAAGAACCATAGGAATCCTACTAAATTTTGAAGAGTTCTATTCTCCAGGTCCGAACATAATCATCATATCTTCATGTCGTATTCCTGGGATCAACCTGTCAATACGTTTTTTCCAATGAAAAAGAAATCACTATAATCGCTTAAAAGCTGCCGAAGATATTAGAATTTACGTGTATTTTAATTTTATCACCCACCCCCCCTCACCCCCACCCCCTTTTCCCTCTCTTACTGTATCTTAACTTTTCTAATGAACGTAATGCAAAAAGAACCATTGCAATTCTCCTTAATTTTAAGGAGTTCCCCTCTCCAGGTCCGAAGATATTCATCAGATCTTCACCATATTTTTATGGGACCAAACGACAAGCATCAGCTTTCAATCAAAGAAAGAATGATCGAAATCGGTTCACACAGTACAGAGAAACGAGGTAACAAACATAAAAAAAAAAAAAAAAAAAAAAGCAACATACAGTCGAATTGAGAACCTCCTCCTTTTTTTGAAGTCGGTTAAAAAACACGGCGTGACTACCGCCCTATACTGCTTTTCATATCCCATCCCGTTACACCCCGTCATGTCCCATTGGACCTTAATAAGATGAACAACCCTGTCGTATGATCACACAGCACACGCAACGGAAGCTCAGAAAAGGAATAAAATTACCCAGATTTTGAAACATTTTTCACTACTGCTCCGCTCCTATTGATTATAGCGTGATCTTTTATAGGGTATATCAATACTGTTACCGAAAACGAAGCCGGGTGGTAGCTTCTGTGATTTCATAGGCAATGCAACTAAACATTTTTTTGGTGCATTTTGTCTGTAGTCACTACAATTAAGACCCGGCCTCGTTTTCGGTAGCAGTCTTGGTATACCCTGTATAGCCTATAACATTTCAGATAAATTACCAATACAACAAAAAATATTTTTGAATTCGAAACATTAGCTGCTGAGTTTAGCGGGCACAAACAAATAAAAAACCTCTTCAGCTTTTTATATTAGTATAGATTGGTGGTGGAGGTATGTTATGAGAAAATAGAAACATATACGACTGATGTCCACGCTATTTATATACGGATATAGTCAGAAAGGACTTATTCACGTTTCTTTAAAAAAAATAAGATTCGGTAAATTGTAACAACTAACAACAGCGAAATTTATAGCCGTATAGTATGATTATTTCATGCTATCTCGTTTCATAAAAAATATTTAATTTTGAGGGCGTCCTTTTAAACATAAAATAGTAAGCGAAATAATACCTATGTTTCTGATATGAAACGGAGTCAAAAAAGCATGTTCCCAAACAAAATCGGCCGGGCCGCTAGTCACAGAGTACTTTACTGCATTATGCATACTGCTTGTTATAGATAAAATTGGCATTTGTCTACTTATCATTGCATTATGGATATTCGACCCGTGATTCTTATAATATGCAATTAATCACTTTCAAATAAGAAAATTAATTTAAATACAATAAAATCATCGACTGCCTATTTAAAAAATAATACATAATTCTTTCCCCGCAAAATAATAAACACCTTTCTTAAAGTACAATCACGACTCACGAGGGTCACGAACCGCAAGAATACTTGCATATTTGTAAATTATAGTGTTCCCCAAACATATATAATGTTGAACCGCTTGCCCGGCGGGTATTGTTCGCCAACTGTGAAGTCGATTTAAAGTAAACAATGAAAGGGATGTCGCTAAATAAACGAGAATTTCATTAACACATTCAAAAGGGTCGCCATTGTCTACAGATATTAAACTGGCTCGCAAAATAACGCCGGGATACCTAAAGTATGTCTCTGATACTGAAAGCTAACCTAAGGGTGACGTTAATTAAGTTAATTCAGAACTTCGAAAATGTACATTGCACAGTACTTTTTTCTTTAGATAAAGAAAACAAAGGGATTTAATCAGCGCATATATGTGTATTTATCATAGTTTTAATCAGAATATAATAGGGTATTTGACTCAATTTTTACATGTATTAATCAAAAGGTATCCATATCCAAAATCTAACAAAGAATTTCGTAAATCCATTCAGAATTAAACAAGTTTTAAATCTTGTAGTGGAAGTCAAAGAAAAGGGAGGAAAATAAAACCAGTGACGTCATTAGGCTTGACATGCATTACAGTGCGCGTGTGAAGGAGATGGTAATTCTTATGCTCCCACTCTTTAATTTAAAATACTAATTTTTGCCTCATGTTAAAAGCTACTTTAATACTGTTACGACATAAATGTTTTACTTGAATTGTATTAGTGTTTGTATGCAAAATAATACAAAAATCGATAGCTATAGTCTTAGCCAGCTAGCTATATAGCTAGTTAGCTTTGTCTTCTTCTATTTATTCTGTTGCAGTCTGTAGTTCAAAGGGACGTTTGTGTCAGGTGAAGAAATTATAGATATTGCTTAGATTAAATTGCTGTGTAGCCTATAAGATTATAGACACTAAAATTATGTTTGCTCTAAAATTTTAATACCTGATACAATATATCAGGACTATCTTATTCAATAGAAATAGGTTAAGTTAAATGGTTTTCTGAAGTATCTGTTTATCTTCAACCGTCCATCGGCACTTTATTTTATAGTGTAGGAACGGTTTATTAAGAAGCGACATCTAGATCTTGATAATCTCGGGTTGTTGCTCTAGCCGGTATTTGAGGACTGAAGATGGAATGAGCGAGGGGAGACGAAGATAAGCTATCTATTTAACTGAATGAAATGCAATAAAGCGGTTATTTCAGGTCGTTTTTCCGAGAGATACTGGTCCTACCCACTGGCCAGCTTCAGTCATTTTGGAAAGGCTAGACTAATATCAGTTAATCGTTAGGAGCAATACAGACTAAAAGCTGCCGATCCGACTACACAACCCGGCTTTCTATAAGAAAATAATCATGTTTGTAACATGCGCCCGTGCGTGTTGTTCGTCGATATGTTGGCGTTCTGTCGGCAATGCAAACACTCAGTTTGCTCGGCGACACATAACAAAGACATAAAACAATCATGTTGACTAGCCGCCTTGCTATGCCGCCGACATGGTTTTCCGATTGCAATAAATAAAGCCGCCAACAAGCCCGCCGACTAAAAGTTCCCGACACAAATCCGCGGGGCGGCGCGGCGGCTTTAATAAAATAAATACACCCAACAGTCACATACATAGTCCTGACCCCACATTAAGATCAATTAAGTGTTGTGTCGTGGGTACCAGGAACTACAAGAGACTTTTCGGTCTCACAAATACCCAGACCCGGAAGAAATATTTGTGGGTCGCATTTTATGTGTTAGATCGCTTTATAGTTAGATTAGTTAATAACTACAGCTACTTTTGTACAAATCTATACATATAAATAAAATTGAAGTGTCTGGAAAGTGAAAAAAAAAAACAACTACATATCGTTATATACACGATACCTATAACAAAAATGACCTTAGAATTTTTTTGTCTGTCTGTCTGTTTGTTCCGGCTAATCTCTAAAATGGCTGGACCGATTTTGACGAGACTTTTATTGTCAGGTAGCTGATGTATTAAAGGGTTAGGGGTAGTCAGAATTTTCAAAAAATCGATTTTTTTTTGCATTTTCTTAAAGTATAATATTTTAAAAATATTGTGTGAAAATTTGAAGTGAATCCGACAAATTCTTTTCGAGTTATTTAACAATGACCAAAGGACGCTCGGGTGCTACGTGGCATTCGAGAGCAGGTAGCTAGAAACAGCTGCAAGCAACCGACCTTTCGGGTTTCATTGTCATGAATATCTCCCCATTTTAATGTATGTATAATTATATATATATATATAATATATATATATATATATATATATATATATATATATCATCATCATCATCATCATCATATCAGCCACAGGAAGTCCACTGCTGAACATAGGCCTCCCCCAATGATCTCCACAATGACCTGTTGGAAGCGGCCTGCATCCAGCGACTTCCTGCGACCTTAGTCAGATCGTCCGTCCACCTGGTGGGCGGGCGTCCGACACTTCGCTTGCCTGTACGTGGCCTCCACTCGAGAACCTTTCGGCCCCAACGGCCATCGGTTCTACGAGCTATGTGCCCGGCCCATTGCCACTTCAACTTGCCAATCCTATGGGCTATGTCGGTAACCTTGGTTCTCCTACGGATCTCCTCATTTCTGATTCGATCTCGTAGGGAAACACCGAGCATAGCCCGCTCCATGGCTCGTTGAGTGACTTTGAGCCTTTTAATGAGGCCCACAGTGAGAGGCCACGTCTCGGTGCCGTATGTCATCACTGGTAACACACAACTATCGAAGACTTTCGATTTTAAGCACTGAGGTATTTTGGACGAGAAGACGTCGCGAAGTTTCCCGAACGCTGCCCAACCGAGTTGGATATATATATATATATATATATATATATATATATATATCCTTCTACATATATTCACAATTTGTAGGTAGTACAAGAACTGATATGTATGAACTGATATGTATGGAAAATATGCCCAAAAACGGTAAATACTAGTTATACTATCGTACAAATAGCTGCATACGTTGCTATGTGTATATTTAATGAGGGTATAAATTCATTATTAGTCTTGATGAATACACTAGGACTTAATTGTGGGCCTAATTCTCATCGGTATGCAGAAAGAATGGATGCTGCACGTATCAAAGTAGCAGATAAGCGCGCTAATGATAACACCCGAGAAGGTCGATTGCAACGTAGGCACCAGCAAATCGATATTTTGGAAGCTGCTATGACGGCTGAAGAGCTATTATATGGTCCAGGAATAGATGACTCAGTGTAAGTTATTAAATAATTCTTATAATTCGACATAAATCCATAGCAAAACTTTAAATGCGTTTTTCTCAAAACTATGTTTTCTGAACTGGTGATCACTGTAACTTAAAAACTGCTCGGTAGATTTCAATAAAATTTCTTGTAAAAAAGAAATTCTTTTGAAATACATTAAAAACTCGTGCCTGATCGAAGGATTTCTTTTTTTTTCAAAAATTTCGATTTTTTTTTAACAATAAACTGTCGGTTTTTTTCTCGAAAATTTGAAAAAAAATTCCTGAGGCCGCCATTTTGTTAATTTCGAAAACAAAAAAAAAAGCTTCGATCAGGCTCAAGATTATCTATTAATAAAACTAATTTTTCTTGTCCGATTGATTTTAGATGAATCTCCAAGGATTTATGATGATCACCGCAAAGGACTTCGGGAGGAACGGGCTCTACAAAAACAGCGATAACTTTTTGAATTATTAATTTTTTTTTTGAAATTTTCGTGAAGTCAAATCGAAACGTGTTCTAATAAAGATATGTTTTTATTTTTGTCAAATAAAGTAATTAACTACAAAAAAAAATTATTGAAAATCATCATTTTTTCAGGCCTCTGAGTACCCCTAACCCCTTAAATAGTAACTTACGCTATATTCATTTTAGAAAAAATCTTTTATTTTAGAAAAATAAAGTTTTTGTTAAATGCCACGTGGCCGAAGTTGCGGGTACAGCTAGTTAAAAATATATTATGTACTTACGTTTACTTGAGATTGGCGTCCCATTTGTTAATACATGTTGCATAAATCTGCTTGTGATTTATCACTTGCTGTTCGTCAGAAGTTAACCCTCTAGGGAAATATCCTGTCGGGCTAATCATATTTTTTTATAAGAAAAATTCACTCGATGTAGAGCTACTGCGTCGTAATTTCGACGTCGAATCTTCATGTGTCTTTAATTTATCCTTATGGTAAATATATAATAATGCACTAAAATGTGAATATTTGTAACACTAAAAAACAATGGATTGAAGACTGACAGGGCTCCACAGTTCTTAAGTGGAGGGTACGTACGATTAGCAAACGCGAAAGTCTACCCGCAAAGTGGATAAACTGGCATCATCAGGGATCTAAAAATGGCTGGATATAGGTTCCTTCCAAAAAATATCTTTGGAAATCCTTAGACAAATCCTATGAACAGCTTTTTGTGCCTGAAAATTATGATGAATTTAGTATACTTAAAAACTATAATAACACAAAATCAATCAGTCTCTGTCCATAACCTCATTACACTAATAACAACAATGCGAGTAAATGTACCACCGTATATCACAGCGAGCCTTCTATTACCTAAACTACCGTTCCAATGGACCAGCTATCATCTTCACAGGCCATTTGACTGGCAACTTATGTCGCCGGCCGATGGGAAATTCAATCACCTGTAAAAAGCCGCGTCGTTTCCATTGTAAATCTTTTGGCTTTAAAACCCCGTGTAACATCTCGTTTGCTGTGATTTACGAGTTTAATCAAATAAAGTGGTTTCTCGTTTTTTCAGCTGTATTGTGTAGGTTAGTTACGTGACGTGGGAATATTTTACGCGCGTGTATTTTCACCCTGTTAGGCCCGCTGTAAATGTAATTGTTTTATTTTGTTGTAGGAGAATACATTTTCGAATATAAGCCTACAGTTAGTTGAAATTAATAAATAACGACGGGGTAGGCAGATGTTGGGGACTTACAATTCTAAAAGCTCACGGAAAGTAGGATGCTCATCGCTCCACCTAGGATATCAAGGTATCTTTCTGGTTCACCAAGATCAATGTGATCGAAATTATAATTAATAATATTGTCAAAAAGTATAAATTGTGCTCAAGCTCGGGGAGGGTCTACACGCTCATGTGTTATGCATACGTCACATTATAAATCATAAATATACTTAATGCTAACTTTAATCAAAGATTTTTTCACAGTTCCAAGTTAAAAAAAATATAAATAATAATAAATATTTATACGTAAACAGGGTAGCGGTAAAATGTATTAATAGGGGAGACCAGGGACGAAAGTAACGATTTTCAGTTTTCTTGTAATATGTCGCTGACCTTATTAGGTACCCAGAACTTATTAGACCTTATTAGGGTGGGGGTTGGGGGTTGGTTCGAAGTGACTGTAATTCATCATACAGAATATCGGTGGGCATAACATTTATTTTCACTTGTCTTTTACTTTCGTTCCGCGCTACTTTCATCCCTGATCTTCCCTTCTACTTTTGAAGACTTTTATAATCTTTATAAATAGTGCTAAGAATACCTTAGTCAATAATATGCGCATGATAGCCTGATAAAAACTCGACCCTCATTCGTTTTATACAATGTTCAGTTTTATAATTCAATTTAAACAATGGACACCTAACATAAACATAAAAAAATTACAATGTGATAGACCACAAACGAGATATTATGTTTTTTTTAAAAGCGAATATAGTTTCTATACGTTATAAAACTATACGTTCCTATGAATCTCTACTAAAAGCACACTGAATTTCAAATGTAACCAATTCGTATGGAGTATCGGGAGTATAGTTACATGCAATGTTTGGCAGTTCGCGATAGATTATAAAAAATATTCATTGCCTAACATTTGATGGGTGTCACTATCCAAAAACATCCGGCGAACGTTTCCACGGAATACGAAACAAAAGTTCAGTAAAAAATAGGTATACGGTTATGTTATGCAGTGGTTAGGGTGATACAAAAACGGCTGGCCGAAATTGCAATATCGGACAGATGCTGCTGGGATATTCGCACACTTTTTCCTTCACAGACATGTATCCAGAGGCGTGGGGCTCTTAAATCATATCGCAATGCTGAGCTACGGCAGCGACGTGCGCAACTTACACAAGATTTACTTAACTCACTCGACTTTTATTGCACAGTTGAAACTTATTTATAGTTTTATTTTAAACTGACTCGCAGATATTGTGTTTGGTGTTTATTGAATTGTTATTTCTTTATTTGGAGATACTATTAACAAATTGTAAATGTTAGATATCTAAATACCACTGTTACCCGCGACACAAGACTTAATTGATCTCAATTTAATTTTGGCGTCAGAACTACGTAGATATGATTTTGTTGGGGGTGTATTTATTGATTTATTTAAATAAGTATTTGCAATCCATATTTCACTTTGATACAATTGATTTGATCAGAGGATTATCCAATTTAATTTTAGGTACTAATCCAGTTTAATAATTTACATAACACGAGGTGGTGTGGTATTTGTATTACTTGATTATGACATGTGGGTCCGCATAAAACATGAAAGAAAAATTCCTCCTATTTCTTATTAAGATATTATCACGGCTCTCTGTAAGACGGCTAAAGAATTGAGAATATCTCGGGGTATATTAAATATTACCCCTCAGAATATTCACAATTGCGGCAATTTCGGGTATTACAGTGTAAATGCTATGCTGAAGGCAACTTCACGGCCATTCTGTCGAGGAAAACTTATAATTTAGATTTTATTTTGTATAATTTTGACAGAGATCTGATTTAATTTATATAATTTTTGGCCTTCTTTTGACAATACGTAGGTACCGAATCTATTTTTATATTTTAGGATTCATATTTCTTTTAACTCGATTTGTATCTGTATCTGTATCAGCCCATATACGTCCCACTGCAGGGCACGGGCCTCCTCTACAATCGACAGTACGACTGAGAGTGGTTAGGCCATATAGTCCACCACGCTGGCCTAGTGCGTGTTGGCGGACTTACATACCATAGAATTTTTTATAAATCGCTATGGTATGCAGGTTTCTTCACGATGTTTTCCTTCATAGTTTTAGTGCGTGGTGATTGACTATCAATACACACATGACTCTGAAAAGTCAGAGGTGTGCCCTGGGATTCGAACCCGCGACCACCGTGAACATGTTGGCAGTCGCGTCTAGTCCGTTTACCAACAGGCCACCACGCACTTTTGTAAATTATAGCACATAATTCATAATTATGCACAACTCGATTTATTTCGGTTAATAATTAATTATAGCCAATTGTTTGTTCTTTATGATTTTTCTTACATCAATTTTAAGACTGCAAATAAAGATAACTATAATCTGAAGTTTCCAAATCCCCCCCTGTACCTGCCCACTATCTGTGTTGCCATTTTCACACCGAATATGCTAAACTTTTGTATCGTTGGACGCGCGTAAAGCTGACACAGCCAAATAAATGGAAAACTGAAATAGGAAACGCCACGTTAACTGTTTCTACAGCACATACAACGTACATGCAACGATCATTTATTAGCATTTATCGCGAACGGTGTTAAAATTGCTTTTTTCTATGTTTATTTAGTTTCATGATATATTATAAATAAAGCTCAGAATGAAAAAAAATATGGTCTTATTCATAGTCAGTTTATAAACCTATTTTAGTCATCGAATATTTTGTCTTCTTCGCTCAAAGTGAATTCAAAAGTGATTTGAAAGAGACAAACCATTAGAAAACTATAATACGTTTATAAATGGCCTTACTGTTAGTGTTTATTAATATTTAGGTAACTTTTGGTTGACTTTTAATTTTTGACCGAATATATTTTAGATGAAAATTGGAATCTGTGTTATGTAATATGTAAATATTTATGGTTGTAATATTACTAAAAGTTTAAATAAGATTCTAGTTAAAATTTTCTACTGTATCAGCCCATATACGTCCCACTGCAGGGCACGGGCCTCCTCTACAATCGACGATTGGGAGTGGTTAGGCCATATATAGCTCGCCTAAATCAGGTTGGCGGGCTTTACGTACCATAAAAATTCTTATAAATCGCTATGGTATGTACTATGAAGGTTTACTCACGATGTTTACTAACGGCCGATGCCAATAATTAATAGAAAAAATTCGATTGAAGTCAATCTGTTTTGTTGTCAATTGTTTTCTACTTTTCGATTGGTCTCCTGTCATGTTGCCATAGTTTATTCACTACTGAGGTTGATTATTGGCAATATAGTATCAGAAAAACGATTGAGCTGTCAATCTAAAACGGCAAATTTTGGATTGGGTTTGTTTATTGGCAGCGGCTGTTAATAATTAGTAACATGACAACGAAAAGTAAAGGAATGTCGAACCCGCGACCACGCGCGCGCCATTTTTTAATTGATACTAGACACTACAGTAAAATATTATTTTTGAATGATTTTCATACAAATAAACATTAAAAAAATTGTAAAAGTGAGATGCAGGCACGTGTTATATTGAATAAGCGTGTATAACTCAGTTTCCTGTTTGTCGAAGCGCGAATGAGTGCGAGTTGGCCTGTTCGTTGGCCGAATTACTCGTATCGGTTCAATTTACGCAGGTTTTGGAGCGCGAAAAAACATTTATGGCCGTGAAGTGGGCCCGGGCACGGCTAGCGGGGCTGTCAAGTACAAAATACAAACAATACGTGCCCCGAATATCAACATTGAAAATATATTGGAAAGAAAATAGTATTAAGTAGTAAATTATTCTGACTTAGTCATAACATCACATTGGTGGAAATTGTAAAAGATGCTGTAATTATGTAAATAAATAAAAACATGAACAAGAACATGCATTATTTTATTTATTTTCCGTGCGTCCGTGGTGCAGTCGGTTAGACACCGCCTGTGAAACGAGAGGCTGCGTGTTCGATCTCCGCACTGAGATGTTTGTGCGGCCCACAAATATTTCTTTCGGGTCTTGGTATTTGTGAGACCGAAAAGTCTCTCGTAGTTCCTTTTACCCACGATACAAGACTTACTTAATGTGGGGTGAGGATTATGTATGAGACTGTTGGGTGTTATTGTAATAAAAAGATTCGGCAATCGAGTAACAAACTATCGATATTTAAAACACTTATGATAGGTGTGTTGCTGGTTATACAATAAAGGAGAAGAGAGGAAAGAAAAAGAACGGCCACCGAAGAAAATAGGTAGGTAATAGGCATTCGTAAACCTTACTGTTAGAAACATGACAGCAAAAGACTTTGCTTTACTCCTTTATGTAAAACAGTTGTCTTTTTAACCACTGAAAGTACACTTCTAGACAAAGGCCTACCCAAATAATTATCACAGCGAGATCGGAGTACCATTAACACACATTTAGTTTTCAATAATACGAACATAAACTCACGCTTTTTTCCTAGAAGGGCTAGGTAGAGGTGCCAGGACACCCTTTAGTTTTCAATAACTAACATCCACCTATCGATGCAAACAATATTGCAATTATTATGTCGTATTATTACAAAATAACATGAGCTTTTGGTGCGTACGTAATTATTTTAATATTGCAACTCTTGCGGGTTGACTATTCACGGTAAATGAATAATAATCATTAGATGAGAATCTAATTAAATTTTGTTACGCTGGTACCATTAATATTGCGTTGCAAATGTTATTAATGTTATCTGATTTCATGATATCGATATTAATATTTAAATTTTGAATATTTACTATTATAATTATTATTACATACCTAGTCATCGTTGCGACGGGGTTGGAGACGATGGGCTGAAGGTCGAGCCTAGTGGTTTGCAATAGTAGAAGCTTATGTCCAGTAGTGGACGCCGAAGGGCTGATGATGATAGTCATCGGTTTTTTTAAAGCACGAGTATTTTAATTAATGCCCTTACAGCAAGGGCTAAGTTACACCGACGGTATTTATCTACTGTTGTTGGTGATGAAGTGATAATTTTTCTTATTTATTCTTTTTTTTTCATATTGTATTGTAGAAAGAAATAATTGGAATGCAAGTAATTACGGCCTGTTAGTTTGTCTTAAAAACCCATCACAGATTTTCAAAATACATCGACCGCGATTTAGTTAAGCATTAAAAAAAATGTAACTGACTCTCCCATAAATTAGAATGTTATCAATGGTCTAAACGGAATTGCAATGTTTTAAACATTAATTGGGTCGTGGCAAATTAGCCTAGACATTTAGGTTATTGATGAAGTGCGCCGCTCCAGTTGTTCACCAGGGCGTGAGTGGTCGCGGGGAGAGCAGGGATCGAGGGCGCTGGGGTTAGCCTGCCCGATCTCCCTTGCCACATGAATACACACTTTGTTGTGATATCAGGACACTTGCTATGGACCTTGATGTTGCCATGGCTATCCGACTGAGATGTGGCTTACAACGCCTTTCCTTATCGACGGGGAAGAAAGGGCTTTGTATTCCGTGGTGTTCCGGTAAATATTATCTGTTGAAATTAGCTACTCAGTTTTAACCTCATTTTTTTATGATCGCTAATATATCTTAGAATTTTTGCCTTATTTAAAGTTGAGTTTTGGTTATTAATATGAGTTGTTAGTTCGGGAATAGGTAGGGAAGAATTTCTAAAAGGACCAATATGTCGTCTTAAATTTTACAGTAAGTACGTCACTAAAAACATTTAACAAATTTTAATAAAATAAAGAAATAGAACCATTAATAGTTATTTAAACTATTCCAAATCGCCATAAATTAACCATAAAGTTATGGACTCCTAATAAGAACAATAGATATCCCGTCAACAAATATTAAAAACAAACAAAAAGCTATGTTAATGAAACGTACTTTTAAATTTACCTTACCCGTAAAATCCATCGGTACTGGCACCAACACTTTTGCTTATACCATAAACAACGTAGATTTACCTCGTGATATCGTTAGCTAAGCGATGCATCTGCGAGCTCGTTCATCACGCCAATTTATTACAGTCGTGAGCAATGAAAACGCAGTGACGAATGCGGTGGACACGCGGAAAATTGGAAAAGCGCCGGTCACTAGCAGGCATGGCTGCCCAAATAATGAACGCACCAGATCTTTTGATTGGGTGTTTGATTTGTGGATTGCGTGTTCTAAATTATAATAATAGGGTTAGGAGTTACGACGGTGATGTTAAAGGAATAAGGAAAATTTTATGCTTTGTAAGAAATTAAAAAAAAAAAAGAATTCATATAACATTGTTATAACAAATTGTAGTTACGAGCTTTTGTAGCTTTGTTAAACGATATACAGGAGTTATTGGCTTAGTAGCAATATAAACAATTAAAAAAGAACTATCTGAAATAACTCAATCCATCCATCCATCATCCATCCATCAGCCAAAGGAAGTCCACTGCTGAACATAGGCCTCCCCCAATGATTTCCACAGAGACCTGTTGGAGGCAGCCTGCATCCAGCGACGTCCCGCGACCTTTATCAGTAGTGCGATTCACGTATTTTAACAAGTTCAGCTGAAGTGCAGTTGCGGTTAAGTTTCGATCAAAACAGCCCTTTTCGTATTCTCGTAATTTTGACAACCGATGTCAAATACGCTCGCGTCAAGTTCGCGTCATGCAAACGTTTTAGCGTATTCCACTGCTGCGCGTATATGTCAATTTCAAACAAATTTCATACATCTGACGTAGGTACAGTTGACGCGCAGCTCACGCGCAGTTCACGCGCAGCTAAACACTTACAAGAATACCATTTTGTACCAAAGCGTAAACTTAATTGTAACCGCACCGCAACTTGATCGGCGCGTCAAAAAGTTACGTGAATCGCACTGCAGGTCGTCGGACCATCTTGTGGGTGGACGTCCTACGCTGCGCTTTCCAATACGCGGCCTCCATTCGAGCACTTTCCGACCCCATCGGTCATCAGATCTCCGCGCTATGTGCCCTGCCCATTGCCACTTCAACTTGCTAATCCGGTGGGCTATGTCGGTTATTTTAGTTCTCCTACGGATCTCCTCATTTCTGATTCGATCTCGTAGGGAAACCTCGAAGACCTCAATCGAGTCTCCCAACAGGTGGGTCTTAAAATGAACATGGACAAAACGAAGATCATGTCGAATGTCCATGTTGTGCCCACCCCCATCGGGGTTGGGGGCTCGACTCTTGAAGTTGTTGACGAATATGTCTATTTAGGACAAGTGGTCCGGTTAGGCAGGTCCAACTTCGAGAGAGAGGTCAATCGTCGAATCCAACTCGGTTGGGCAGCGTTCGGGAAACTACGCGACGTCTTCTCGTCCAAAATACCGGCACAAATTACGGCACCGAGACGTGGCCTCTCACTATGGGCCTTATTAGGAAGCTCAAAGTCACTCAACGAGCTATGGAGAGGGCTAAATAACTCAATATTTATGTAGACAGAAAAACTAGAATATTTGTGCTTCCGAAACTGTTTAGTGGCAAAGCAACCAAACTAAAGTGGGTGTAAATATCCACGGGATTGCAATGGTGTGTTTTTGCAAGAAAAAACAGAATGCAATTTGAAACGGAACGAATTGAGTCGGAAAGCATGCGGCTTCGCGTGTTAAACGACTATAAAAATACAATTACTCGCTTATGGCAAGAGTAATTGGAAAGATTTAGCCTATTTAAAATTTTTCCACCATTATATTTTTATCCATTCTATTATGGACGATACCATGGCTTCATACCCTTATCATGATTGAAAGAAATGACATAAAAATACCTAAAAGGACAAAATATCAATTATGAAGGTTTTAGTATCCAAAGAAAGAAGTTGTACCGTAAAAATGTAAAACATAAACAAACAACAACAAACATCATTGTTTCTATTTTATTTTACCCATTAATATAATGCAGACTCTATATGGGACTTGGAACAATTTATCCGACGTAATTACTAATTACAAATATATATCAGGAACAATAATCTTAAATATGATTACCGATATGATATTCTTTTTTTATTGCAAGGAATGGCGAGACGAGCTTTCCATTCGCCTGATGGTAAGCGCCAATATACAGAACCAAACCAACTATATCATGTATTACAAATCAATGCTTGGCGTTCCAGGATGGCGTGGCTCGCCATCCTGAGACATAAGACGTTAAGTCTCATTATGCCCATGTATGTGTGTTATGTATGTTACTCTGGATACATTACTTGATGTATCATGATTGATGTCATTACAATTATTATGTCAACTCATGGTGAATTCGTTGTGTAGCGTGTAAAACATTAGCAGGATATAAGATATTAGCGTAATTGTACAAGCAGTTCATGAAAACATGTGCGTGGTCAGCTGCCTGTTGCTAAGGAACTGGGTGAGGTTTGCGATAACACCTCAGATTTTTTGATAACTCATACGTTAAATTAATGCGCAATGAATTAATACGTTCAATAACAAGGTTTAAAGGCACATAAGTGTTTATGTTTTAGTCCATTACTTAAGAATATAAAGTTGAGGGAAATCTTCAAATCGTAGAGAGATCTGCAACAATCTAAAAGTCTGCAAAGCAAGGCAACTTGCTCCAACGCTCAGTGGACTGACTTGGTAGAATATAGCCTTGAATCGAGCTTTTGATTTAGCAGGAGTCCGTCCTCCGCAATGGACGATAACGAATTGATACTTACACTTCACGAGATCCCATACAACTCAATACCTATATAGAAAAATAACTTGATATATAAACCCAAATTATTCTTAGATTGTTATGAAGCGAGTTATAATACTCGAGAAACAATGGTAGGGGTTATTGAGTGACTTTCTGGGCCTTTATTTAACTCAACGCAATCTTGTAGAGGATGACAATGATGTTAGTTGACGCGCTTCACAGCATCACATCTAACTTTGTCTGCGAAAGTAATCCCGGAGACGCCCACCCGGTGAACTTTACTGGTAATCGAATTGACTTTGAATTTTGCGAAACAGTTAAATCCGCACAACTTTGGCGGGTAAACAAGACTGTGTTTGTTAAAGTTATTATTCCTTGGTAGTTTTCTCGTTCATATTTATTAACCATCGTTAGTATGCAGCAAAATATTTTATATATTTTAACATCAGATAGAAGTGATCTTGTTAAAGTATAATGCATAAATAATACATTGTATTTTTATTTATTTATTTATTTATTTAATCTTTATTGTACACTGATTTATTATAACTACAAAAAGGAATACTATAAAATACAAAAGTACAAAAGGCGGTCTTATCGCTCTGAGCGATCTCTGCCAGACAACCTTTGGATGGATATAAGAGAAGGAGATTGAGAGGGCAGTGTAAGAATAAAAAATAAAAGCTCAAAACGAAAAAAAGAAAAGAAAATAATAATAATGAACTAATTAATATACAAATAATAATATTCAGAGGTCGTCAGAGAATCTGATGTTGAAGTTTCCGGCACACAAGACATCGTTCTACGATCGCTCCTTTTCCGTGGAGGCAGTGCGCTTGTGGAATGCGTTGCCTCTCAGTATAAAACGGTCGCCCTCCTTGGAAACTTTTAAAACGAGGGTGAAAGCACACTTCCTGGTAAGCTAAAACTGTGTCCATACCTGACTATTAATATGTATTTATATATTTATTTTTATTATATTATATGTATTCTGTATGTTAATAATGCAATGTCTTTTTTTTGTAGTATATGTATTTATGTATTGTTTATGTAAGTTTATCTTATAGTATTATAATAGCACCGCCCATGGTAACCACTTTATCCTCTTCTTGCACGGTTGCCTGGAAGAGATCGCTTTTAGCGATAAGACCGCCGTTTTAAAACACTTTGTTTTCTCGATTTCAATATTGTTTTTTATTTTTATTCTTGTAAAAATATTTTTTGTGGTGTTTTAAATAAAGAGTTACTATTATTATTAATACATATTCGTAACATAATACACATACACAAATATATACATGTATATACGTAAAATACAAATAAAAAGACGGGTTGCACTCCGGGAGTGCCGGCAGAAGTGAAAACTTGATTATTAACGTTGAGCATGTTTGATATTTTGGAATGGTTAGGGAATAATTATGCACCAATTGCTTTATCAGTATAAAAGTACTATCATTTATGTGGTAGAATACAATATTCATTTATTGCGCTATCGTACACAAACATGACAATTGATATTACATTAAAAATTTAACACTTTAAAACTATTACAATTATTTTACATTAAAAAGTTTATCTCTCCGAAAAATCAACTTTCATCCATAATTTCAACGACTTTTTCACCATCATCATTACCAGAACTATCATCGCCAATCTCTAAAACTGATACGATAGGTTTATGGTAGCTGAAGTAAGAAACGAACAGTTTTGATTCGAACCTATTTAAATGTCTAATAAAGACCGCATCAATAGTAGTTTTGTATTTCGTTGTGCTAAGATTGCGATCATTCGACATAGTTAAACCAAATTCATTATTTAAAAATTCAATTAATAGTTGATTTTTATCGTCTGCGAAGTTTATGTTGAAATCTCCACTCAAAATCATTGGCAATTTATCAAAGCTTTATAAACTGACAGCTAACTGACAGCTGTCTACTCTCCATCCGTCTTACGCTTTTTCGATCAGGTCACGTGTCCTGACTTGAGTTTAAGATTTTATACCCATTACAGAAAAAGTGCTCAACGCCGCTAAAGAAGTTTTCACTTCAAAAATACCGGGGGAAGACCGTGGGTACAGATTGCAAATTACATATAATTTTAGACTGCTGCCCCAGCCTGATCCCATAGTAAAAATAAGAAAAATCGTATTTTGCCTGCTCTCGATTGTCGAGCTCGTCAAGACGATTCCTCTGACTCCAAACACGGGGGGTTTACTTTAAGAAATGACGGAGTTATGCCTGGGCAAATATTTTAGGGCAGAGAGGGAGGAATTTGGGGATTTGGTTGGGGCCAATCTGTAGAGCTCACCGAGCCGGTTCCAACGATACCAAACTCGGTGGGTCTACGATCTATATTGGCCGAGATAGGATTGGGGGGGGGGGTGAGGTAAATTTTCGGGGTGGGGGTAAGGGAGGGGGGGGGGGAGGAAGGTTTCGTGGGGAGGCTAACTTAAATTAATTTTTTGGAGGTAAAATATTTTTTTTTGGGGGGGTAATTTTTTGCGTAATTTGGGATTTCTGGCGTGGTCAATTTGTAGCCCTCACCAAGACGGTTCCGAGGATACCAAACTCGGTGGGTCTACGATCTATATTGGCCGAGATAGGATTGGGGGGGGGTGAGGTAAATTTTCGGGGTGGGCGTAAGGGAGGGGGGTGGGGAGGAAGGTTTCGTGGGGAGGCTAACTTAAATTAATTTTTTGGAGGTGAAATATTTTTTTTTGGGGGGGTAATTTTTTGCGTAATTTGGGATTTCTGGCGGGGTCAATTTGTAGCCCTCACCAAGACGGTTCCGAGGATACCAAACTCGGTGGGTCTACGACCTATGTTGGCCGAGATAGGATTGGGGGGGGGTGAGGTAAATTTTCGGGGTGGGGGTCAGGGGAGGGGGGGGGGGTAGGTTTCGTGGGGAGGCTAATAGGCACTATTTCGGAATAAGGGTGGGGGAAGGCAGGGGGGGGGGCTATGGGACAATTTTGGAAAAAGTGGGTGAAACTGAAAAAAAAACGAAACAGTAGGCCCAGGCATACATTTTCGCCGCGCTGTAGAGAGGGGATAGCTGTCTACTCTCCATCCGTCCTACTAACGGCCGGGTGCAATAATATATTGACAGTTAAGCGGTAAAAAATATCCCCGATAATTACGTATCTTCTATCTTTGTTTAACCGATGTTTCAATAACAAAAACTAAACTAGGATATCAACGCTGAACGTAGATATTGCATATATCTCTGGTAAGAACCGTTCCTCCCAAACGTTTAATTTTTGCACTTTTAATTGAGGTCAATATTTATTAGGTTAATTATTAACTTTATTTTGGAATTATCATTAATCATCATTAATGTATAATTAGAAGAATGAAACGTTAAAATATATTAATAATGTAAGTATGGTAAGTATTGTGACAAATAATGGCAAATAAAATTCATACAAAGCTTACATAGAACAACAAAACGCATCGTATGACTGATTTATGATATGTCAAATGTAAAAAAGAAGTTTACAAATTAAATCAATGTTTACCAACAAGAATGAATTCAAAAGTGAATTTTACGGCCCTATTTCTGCAACAGAATGACAAATTTAAATTGAATCAGAGACCATAATATTTATAAATACGAAGAAAAGTGTGAAAATCAAACATTACGTAGTTGCATTACTTTAGTTTTGTAATCAATCTGTCTTTAAAGACCTGAAATCATTTCAGTGCTAATCTACAATTAAATACTGAGGCATATTATTATATTTAAAACAATATAAATCAAATTAAGAATAATGATTGATTCAGGTAATCTTACTATGCTAGAAGTTTTTGAAATTGTAATGACTAGTTATAGAGAAAACAACTGTTCCTCTTTTTATATATCACATAAAAATGACTTTAAAAATAATGTAAGAACCCCTTTTCCGCAGATTGTATTATGGGTAAATAAAATATCAAAGATAATTTGTGAGAAATCTTTAATCTTTATTATTTACAAAGTTCTGAAACTTTATTTTAATTTAAAATAAGTAATTAATATTTATGTCTAGCCTAGTGGTGTTTGGTATGTCAATTTCATGTTCCACATCAGCAATGCTTTTCATTCTTCAAATATAATCTGACACCGCTGTGGCACTCATAATGGTTAAAGTTGTGTGCAATCCCAAAAGACTTTTTTACTGGAAGGTGTGGAAATCTTCTTTTCCAAACATCATAAGACCTGAAATAAAGATGAAAGAAAGATGTAAAAGATGGAAGACCAAAATATTAATTATAATAACTTTGAGTAATGTTCTGTTTTTATATGAGCCGCATTGTTGCAATACTCTATGGCAGACATTGAGCAGTGTTGTTAATAAAGTAATATGTGGATATGCACTATCTCCAATTAGATATCTATTACTATTTCATTATAATTATAACTTCTTCACATTGTACTGAAAATAAATATGTTATTTACAAAAAATTAAAGATTTAAAGTGAAAATATGTTTTGATGATTTCCATCAGGCTGTACCCTTTTAAACTAGAGAATTATTAGGAAACTACTTACAAAAATATGTATTAATCTTAATATATTCTCTTAACCATTCTTCCAACTCAATTGTCATATTTGTTGCATCTTAAATTATTATTTGGCAATATGGCGGCTGCACAAAACAAATGAATGTAACACCATTTTCACCTATGTACCACAATAAAGTATTTTGAATTTGAATTCTTTCAAAATATAAAGTATGAGATTAATACCTTTTAACAGAGTTGTTAAATGAGCCCCAGGCTAGCGTTCCAATACATTTATGAAAAGTAACTGTGCAGTACACATTGCTTGAACAACAATGCCTTTATTTTCTTAATTCTTCTCCTATATTTTAATCTGAAAATAAAAATATTAAGATTAATATATTGTGATCAGATAACTGATACATAATACTATGATTTACTATGTTAAAATCATAGACGATATTAATACATAATTATTGATTAATCCTAATATATCTAAAGGTAGTCATTACGAAGGTGGCTCTATGGGAATATAATATGGGCAATGAATTGCACCAAAGATTCTTGGGAAAACTGCAATTTTATGAAACCCATGCTGTGTGCTGTCTAATATTTTTACATATTGATAATATAACTCAGTTGTAGCCTGAGGCACATCAGTTGTTGTCAGATTCGGCTGACTGTGCTTTTGATACCCAAAAATAGTTACCGGCTGAACATGCATTCTCCCCAGTACATAAAACCACAATGATAGCAGCAGTTAATGGAACAGTGACACAATATTGTTCCCGAGCTGTTACATTTATTATAGAATATATGATTTTGGAATAATTCAATACTATGCGGTTCAACTAAGAATAGGACTGACCCTGCGCCATATTGGTTCGTAGTAGCTGTCAAATCGCACAATTTAGGTAGGGTGAGCAAAACAAGATTTCTTAAAATAATATTTTTGTTGAATAAAAATAATATTTTTAATATTTAATAATTCGTAAAAAAATTAATGAATGAATAATGTCGTGTTATAGTTACTCTCTGGCGAGTAATTGCATATGAAGTAAATAAAAAATTAAAAACATATACTTTTTTAAGCTATTTATGACTAAACATTCTTGTTTATGTGGCCATATAACATTTTGTAATTGTTTCAATTTATTTAGTTAATTTATGTTCAAGAATTTGACTATGTGAAAAAAAAATTAATTGATGCGTAAAAATTTTTTTGTTGCTAACCATACTTTTCGTGTGATATTTGACAACTAAAGGTCATTGACGTTCCTATTCTTATTTGAAACGCATAGTACACTTTTATAACTTAATGAAATATTTGATATGTATGCTTACCAGGAGGAAGGTTCCTTGCAGGCAGGGTTTAAATGTAGAAATAAACATAATAGCTGATGTATTATTCCATCTAAAAAGTAAATCTGTAAATAAATTCTGAACTAGAATATTCACATGGTTTTATTGATTCTCATAAATTATTATCGGCGTCAAATACACCAGCTTTAAACATTTCGTTATCACTTTTATCACTGAATATATTAATGTCACTTTATTTTGCTGATTTCTTCCATAAAAATATATCGAAGTATTATCCACCATATTGCAGCGATATTAGAAAACGATGACAGCTAGTTAAACACAAATAACTACGGTAGTTCGAATCGTTATCGAAACGCGTATATTTTAATTTGTATGGAATTTCCTAACTATGGTTAGCGAGAGCCCTCCCATTGATAGATACAAATCATAGATATATTTATTCATCTGTCAACGATTATTGAAACCGAAAAATGACAGAACTCATACTAAAGTTAGCGATTTTAACGGGTGGAAAAAGACAGACAGAGTATTGCACCCGGCCGTTAGATGTTTATAAAGCAAACGTCATTGCCGTCCTACGCTTTTTCGATCAGGTCACGTGTCCTGACGCGAGTTTAAGATTTTATACCCATTACAGAAAAGTGCTCAACGCCGCTAAAGAAGTTTTCACTTCAAAATACATACAATATATATATATAACAATAAATAAACAAAAACACATCAATATAACCTGTTCATAGAGAAAAGTAATGCTCTTTCATCAGCTTTTTGAAAGACGACAAAGTTTGAGCCTGTCTTACCACTACAGGAAGGGCGTTCCATAATTAATCGAACAGCTTCGACAGTGAATGATTTATCCGTAAATATAGTAGTGTGTACGGGCATTCTCATTTTAAGGTTCTCCGACGATCTCAAGGATCTCGAATGTGACTCATGAAGAAAAAGAAAATGTAGTGACAAATTAAACGTGAAATCCATAAATGTTATTAGTACGATATATTCAAGTACATAATATCCCATCAAAAACATCCTGTAAAAAATACCAAGTCTCGTATCTCAGTTTTTCTACCGCAAAAAGTTGTAAGATCCATGTAATACCAAGTCGTTAATTTATTTATTACTTTCTTAAGGGACCTTCTGTATAAAGTTATTACGTAAGTTATTATCATTTCAATATTAAAAATCCTTAACGTTTTAATAATTTGCCAGTGTTGTATGGAATCCTCAATATGCAATTTCTTCTCAACGAATTGAAGGTATACAAAGGGCCATTACTAGGCATTTGGCCTTCCTGAATCCTGGCATTTCACACAGGTGCCCATATAGTGAGAGACTTAACTTTTTTAAAATGAAATCTCTCCAGCAGCGTCGCGTGATTAGTGAGACTATTTTTTTGCATGGTATGGTAAACGGTAGATTTGATTGCAGTGATATTTTGCAACGGATTGGTCTATCAGTGCCATACAATTACCCTCGTAAACCAATAATTAAAATATTTCACACAGCACATTGTCGCACTAATGTAGGTATCCATTCTCCCATTGTAAGAATGTGTAAGACGTATAATGGGTTGTGTGCTCAACATCCAGAATTAGATATATTTAGCGATTCATTGCAAACACTCAAAAGAAAAATGCTGGAATCATAGTTAATTTGTATTATTTTTTTTCCATTTTGGTTTATATTACTTTAACTACCATTTTTTTATGTTTTTAAATTTTTAATTATACACAATGTCTGCTTAGGAACTGAAAATTCTGGCTTCTTGCTTTAATCACAATGAAGTTATAGGGGGTAGAAAATGGTCTAAATTGCGTCGAGAAAAGGATGCTACGACCTTGCGCTTTTTAGCTCGACTTGGATGAGGCACGGCCGTGCCCGTAGATACTAATCAAAATACTGTAGTAAAACAGCTAAAAGTAGGTATTATATGAAATACAAAGTAACTTGATTTCTAAAGGATAAATCGTTCGTTCCCAACGAAATGCTCACGAAAATTCATGGTAGGTTCGAAACAATTTGATTCGAAGCGGTAAAATGCGATCTAACGCCTGGCTGTTTAGCTCTATACACAATTAACCCCGGGCTCCCGAGTTAAAGGGGAATGGATATTCAAACAAATACACGGATGGAGCTCCCACGGGATTTACTTTTACGCAACCAAATCTACAAGAGGGAATTCAACGCTCTACTGTCTATTAGCTTTTCAATTTGAAATTCCTTGCGAATATTCAAACGACACGGGAATTCACAAATCATGCTCCTTTCGAATGGAAAGAAATATTGTGAAAACACAGATTGATGCTTGATTTAACTATTTTTCAATTTGTTTTGAAATTTAGTTTCGCGTTTCAGCATTTGCTAGCAGATGTGACAAGATTAACAACTATATTGACAGAGTAATAATTGTTCATATAGAAAAGTTTTTACTATCACACAATAATGTAGAAAAGTTTATTTTTACATGGTAAGATGGTTTAGGAGCAGCACTAATAAATCGAAAGTGAATTTAGCAGATTTTACGAAATTTATGAAACCTCGAAGTTTCGTCGGTGGCTTATTGCAAAATTTCCCACCGGGCTGAGTGCCACCAAGAGTGCCTTAGCGGGCTCTTTCCGTGCCATTTCACACTATAAATCTGAATTTCTAGCTAAAAACTGCACTTAACAGACTTCGCTTCAACACTTAGTGCGGAGATGGGGTGCGCAAGCAATGCTTACATTGTGGCAACGTTTCTAAGCTGTTGCTACTGAAACAATAAATAACAGGATGTTTAAAATAAAGCATACATGACGAAGTGTTTAAAGAATATCTTCATTGTTTTTCTTTTTATTTTAGGAGAAAGGAGATTAGCGACTTACTTGGATGTAATGAGTCATTAAATGAAATAATTTATAATACAGAAAATAAATTGTACTAGTATGGAAGGGAATCAAAAAATTAAAGAAAGAGCTGTTAAATCTTCACATTTTGGTGAATGACAAGTAAAATAAATCCCATCAAAAACATCCTGTAAAAAAAATTCCAAGTCACGCAGCTCAGTTTTTCTACCGCAAAAAGTTATGAGATCCATGTAATACCAAGTCGATTAATTTATTTAGTCCTTGCTTAAGTGACGTTCTGTATAAAGTTATTATGTATCTAAGTTATTATCATATCAATATAAAAAATTCTTTACGTTTTAAATAAATAGATCGACTTGGCCATCGCATGAAAACATAACGTATCGTACAATTTATACATAATACATTTCAATTCAAACAGACCCATTAGAAAATGCCAAGGAGCTTGCAAAACAGTTGAATTTCACAACAACTGACGACATTTATGCTCTGGAACAGTGCTATAAGTCTACTCCTCTGGAACAGTTAATAGTGGAGCCATTTGTTAAATAAACTGATTCAACATTTTTGTTCGCGCCTTGTATAGAACGAAATATTGGACAAGATATTTTTCTTGGTGAAGATCCATTAAGTATTTTAAAGGATGAGAGGTATGAGAAAGTTCCATTGCTCATTGGTTTTGATAACATGGAAGGTTTATTGCGTATTGCATATTTCGAAACGTGGAAAGATGGAATGAATGAGAAGTTTTCTAACTACTTGCCACCTGATTTGAAATGTGAAAATGAAGAACAAAAACAAAAGGTTGCGGCGGGTTAGGCCGCCCTCAGGTAGGGGTAGGTAGATAAATGAGTACTCAGGGTAATTACGTGGTTCGGGCTTTAATAAATTCGCATCACAGTTTACACCCGGCACTGTTGCTGGTGGTATGCAACAGGAGTCACTGGCCTTCGTTGGACACTGATCCGGGTCTTCGGCACGTGGCGGAACCCGGCGACAGCTCGCCGGCGAAGTTTGCTGCCACGTGGCCGGACACGGTGCGCAGGTCAGCGGCGCGGCGCAGGCTCGGCTACAGTCGGGCAGGAAGCGGTGCGGACCGAAAGCGGACAGTAAGCACGGAGTCAGCTCTCCGTGGCGGAAGCATACGAAGTAGGCGAAAAATGAAGAACGCCAAGAACGCCAAGTACGAAGAACCTGAAATCAGCGTCCAAGAAATCGGAATGCAAACTAGGCTTGCATTCCGTGCCAGCGACTCGTGATAGCTCACAAGCCCGGCAGACAGAATACACTGACAAACAAGCAGTTAAGCGGTAAGCAAATAGAATACTCACCCCAGCGGGTTCAGAAAGACGCGTGGGTAGCACGCGGCTTTCAGGTTGTAGAAAAGAGGACGCGAGCGACGTTACACGCGTATTTAAGCGAACGCCGATGACAGTTCGCACGTCACATTTGACAGATGTCAGAAATTGAATCAACCAATAAGCGCAACGGAGGCGTCGATTGGCATAGACAATACGATTTATGCCGACTATTGAGCCATAGACCGCAACTATTAAAGGTGACACCAAGGTGACACTCTCACAACGTCACAAGGTTATAAATGAAAATAAGCAGTTTTACTTCGGGGATAAGCCTGTAAGCGACGAGAATATTTTGTCTTATATTGATTACTTTACGGACATGATATTTGCAGTACCAGCATTGAGATCGGTTGCGCTACATTTGAAGAATGATCACGATAAAGTATACTTGTATGAATATTCCTTTACCTATAATGACGAACCGTTAGTGCCTCATACTACTGTCCGTGGCGCCAAACATTGTGCACAGATATTGGCCGTGATGGATGGAAAGAATTTAAAAGAGCCAGATGAAACAAATATTTCTGAAGAGCACAAAAAAATGAAATCTATTATGAGGGAGCTGTGGTCAAACTTCATTACGACTGGGTAAGTAGTTACGTTTTTAATTTCCACATCAGAAAATTTGAATTTTGTTACGCAATCCATAAATAAACCATAGGTTTGTTTTATAACCTTGCAACCGTAAGCCTTTATGTATCGGAAGAAATCTTATGGTAAATATTGCTGAACTTACAAAATATTTAAGCCAAACACAAATTTTTTGTAGTGAGTACGCATAGCCCGGAGAACTAATGACTAATGTTGAATTGAAGCCACAAATAACCACGAATAACATAATAAAATATAATTAGAACAAGGCATACAGATGAACTAGTAAAAGTTACAGGAAGGACGCACATCACTTCCCTCTGAAAGTCTCTAATCTGCTTTTGTGCAGTGTTTTCTCTATGGCTGAAGGAGAAATTAGGGTTTTTGATGTCAACAAATAACAGTGTCCAATAACGAAGGGAATAGTCGAAACTTGAGGTCAAAATATGTTTTTTATTGTTTGCCTGTTGCCACAAAACTTGTTTAAGTCTTGTAAGATGTCATAATTATGTATTATTGTAACAACTGTTAGTATTGGTATACCTTAATCAAATAAAATAAAAATGAATTCTTAATGTGTTCAAAGGCAGGTACTCCTTATTCACAGACAGTTATAAAATTTATTTTGTTATCAAATATTTTGTCTTCCTCGCTCAAATTGAATTCAAAAGTCGTTCGAAAGGCAATAAACAGTCGATAACTAAAATAGGTTTTATACTGTCTACGAATTTTCACCATATAAGGTATTTCTTTGAAATACCTTCTTACATTAATCTGTTTTTGAATCAGCCCCTATACGTCCCATTGAGTGAGTACGATTGAGAGCGGCTAGACCATATAGTCCACCAAACTTTATATACCGGGTTTCCAGGTTTCCTCTCAATGTTTTCCTTCACGGTTATAGTGCATGGTGATACACACATTACTCTAAACAGAGTTGGGCATTATTCGAATGAATCGTTATCTAGATAATTATTCGAATGAAAATTTATTCACACCAAAATTATTCACGAATAAATTATTCGCGAATAATTTATTCGTGAATAATATCCTCACGAATTATTTATTTATGATTTATTCGTTATTCTGAATAATATTTTTGCTCGGTACTTCATATAGGTCAATAAGACCCTTGATTCGAACCCAGGGCGAGTATTTACTCCAAATTGTGGTTTCTATATTGGGTAATAGTTACCTGGGACTGAAGTTTTTCTTAGTATGTTGTGGAAACCGCAAATTGCCAATTACGGTAGTGACCGAGAAATGATTAGAGGCGGTGAGGTAAGGTATGGAGGGAATTTAGGTTTACTGGTTGGTTCTAGAGATACTATACTTGGTGAGATAGGTGAGGAAAGAACCATGGCACATCTATCCTATTTACTTCTCTATCAAGGGGAATTCCCATTTTTCTTAGTGTCTTGGTTTAAGAACGAACACTTACCTACACTTGGGTTCTTTGGGACTTATTTCAGAATAAGGGTATCTATTATCAGAAAATACATTAAAAATTATGCCATTGTCTTTTTAAGGGAAGACAAAATAAGAAATCCATAACATTTTGACCTTAACTTTTTAACAATTTGACAATGAAACATTTTTTTTATTACTTTGTATTGCAAAACGAACATGCCGTTCGCCTGGTGGTAAGCGATAAAACCGCTCATGAACAGTGCCAAAACCAAACAATACCTTGAATTACAAAGCAATGCTTGGCATTTCACTGCGCTCGCCATTCTGAGGCATAAGATGTTAAATCGCAATATGTCCAGTAGTTAATCCGCTAATGTATTTGGCTGCTTTATACTTATTTTAGTTCAGGATTTTACCATTTCCATATTCCTCCGCCACAGTGTGAAATCAGCAGAGTCTATTTATTAACGCTACCAGAAATAAACAAATTCAATCCAATAAAACAAATCATACTCGAAGGTAAAAAAAATGTTCAATGAAACGTCAACTGTGTCATTTTGTCATGTACCTAGCCTATATATTGTATAAAAATATTGTAAACTTACCATTGATTAGTCGATTTAATGACACTCGAATGAAAGATATCACGAAAATTTAATGTTATTGTTCATCTGTTTTTATTTAAAAAGCCTTTTACGAATGATTATTCAAAAACTATGTTATATTATTAACGAAATATACAGGGTGAGTTTTTCAAGTGGGCGTGGATGTTGATTTGATTGATTCGTTTTTCTGTTTGTCATTGTCCGCTTAGCACACAATTGTATAGTTGCCTCACACACTGTCAATGGCAAATATAAATTAGTGACGAAAACAATTTAATATTTCACGATAAACAATTCCCCACCACCAATAACAGAAAAAAATAGTGTATGCAGTCTGTGTATACAATAGTGCATTTACACTGTTGTTTGACGGCAGAAATAGACATTGATACATACCCAGGCGGCCTCTCACATATGAGAGACCTACCACCAGTGAAGCCTACGCCATATCGGCCACAAATTCCCGAATCCGAGCTGATAACGAATAGAAAAATCCAATACCACTTGTCTCAGGATTCGAACCCGAGAATGCGCGTTGCAATCGTACCGTCGCACAACTGCGTCCCCGAGCCAGTCATAATATTTACAAAAAATGAGCTTCATAATGATGAATAAATTATGCAATATTTTATCGCCAAGCGTCGTATTTATACGGGTAATTGTGTTGTGTGAATTAGAGTCGAACAGGCAACATGTGGAGATGGACGTTTGTTCTGTGTGTGGTGGCGGTGGGCGCCGATGATTCCCGAGTGGTGCAACTTGAGCAAGGACCCGTCCGAGGGTATAAGGAAGATGGTGTGTTTGCGTTTTACGGAATCCCATACGCCACGGCACCCACAGGACCCAACAAATTCAAGGTATGTATATATTTTTAGATTTATCTTAAATTTATTAATAAAAAAATATATGTTAAAGTAGTATAATTTTTTGTTATACCACAAATTACACTTTTTGACTTTTTTATATCTGCTTCTTGTGTTTGTCTGTTTAAGATGAGCTATTTAAACTTACAGATTATTTTTAGACCAACATTTGAACTTTTTGTTCTTCATCCATTCAATTTTTAAATTCCTACCAGACGCAAGAAAAACATAAATTTAAATGAAAGGAATTTAATCTGTGAGTAAATTGTTAGCAGAATGTTTAATTATGTTGACTCAGCCTATATCTGTAATTTTCGTAGCGTAATTATGCCAACTAAGTGCAGAGTACCGGTAGATTTGAAATAAAAACACGATAAACTTTAAATTGCTTGTGTTTATTTTTAGCTTAGAACATATCCGTAATATGTTTATCAGATATTGATAGATAGAATTAAAATGTATTTATTTATTTCATCGTATAGATAGATTTCATTTTGACGACGAATAGACGGATATTCAGAGATGTCTCTGTGATCAACAGGGTGAAAACCGGCAGTGATCACCGAATGGTTAGGGGCTCACTGAATATCACTGTCCAATCGGAAAGGCGTCACTTGTTGAAATCTACGCTCCGACCTACTCGTGCACATATCCAAAACCCCGAGGGCTTTCAACTCGAGCTTACAAATCGCTTTGATTGTCTAGAAGAAAACCTTGCAGTGGACGAGCTAAACAGCGGTTTGGTAGAAGCTGTCCATACGGTGGGATCTAAGTATTTTAGACCTCGCCGTAGAGATAGACCACAAAAACTCTTGATCCACACTCTTGACCTCATGGCCGAACGTCGATCTCTAACGCTGCAGTCTTCCGATGACGCCGAAGCATATCAGCGGCTCAATAGACAGATCTGCAGCGTTACCATGACCGTTGTTTAAGCGATTCAATTCCGATGCAATTCAATTTAGGTTGTCATTTTGTTTCGTACCAATTACCATGACCATGTTTATACAGAATCGCAAGTGAGTCGCAAGCTAACCAAATGAGTGAACGCAAAAGTCTATGAACCGTAATTTTAGCAAGAGATAGCGCTATACAATAATTGAATTTTTGTTTTTTTCCCATCGGACTTGTTAGCAGCGTTCTGAAACTCAATCGTGAAAAAGTTACGATAATTTTTACAATTGATAATTTGTATTATTGTACGATATATTAAATTTGGCTAAGATTTATTTAAATGTGAATGTTGCAGATTGACATTAAATAGTACATTACATATCTCCAACAGCAGTTGATTGGTTTCGTAGTTACCTGTATGGGCGTCGGCAGCGTATCTGTATTGAGGATAGTTATTCCTCGTGGTGCTCCTTATCTGCTGGCGTTCCACAGGGCGGCGTGCTTTCTCCTCTACTCTTTGCTGTCTTTATCAATTCTATATCTAATCATCTTCGCTCATCCTACCACCTCTACGCAGATGATTTACAACTTTATTCTCAGGCACCTCTTGACAAGGTTATTGAGGCAATTCATAATTTAAACAGCGACATCCAACGCATCTGTGAATGGAGTAAGACTCATGGCTTAAAAATTAACCCTTCCAAAACTCAGGCTATTATTATCGGCAGCCCCAGAACAACTTCAAAACTTGATAGGGACCAACTACCACTTCTAATCTGTGATGGTACTACTGTCCCTTATAGTGACATAGTAAAAAACCTTGGTTTATTTCTGGACAAGTCTTTTACCTGGGGTCCGCAGCTTAAGGAACTCAGCCGCAAATTGTTCGCCTCGGCAAAGTCCTTGCGTAGATTACACAACCTTCTACCTGTTGCCACGAAGATTTCATTAGCGCAAACCCTCCTTCTCCCTATCCTTGATTATGCCGATGTCAGCTATCCAGATCTCACCGAGGACCAACTTAATAAACTTGAGCGCCTTCAAAACTTTTGTATTAGATTCATATTTGGTTTACGCAAATATGATCATGTTTCGGAATTCCGTGCTAAGCTCAAGTGGTTGCCCATACGACTTCGTCGGAATGCTCATATTCTCTTTCTTCTGTACAACATATTGTTTAATCCTCTTACCCCCTCTTACCTCAAAGATCGATTTGTATTTCTCCACGACTCACATACTAGATCCCTACGGTCGTCAGAGAGTTTGGAGTTGAGAATGCCCGTCCACACCACCACTTTCATGGACAAATCGTTTACTGTTAAGGCTGTTCGATTATGGAACGCATTACCAGTTGTGGTAAGACGGGCACGATCACTATCATCGTTCAAAAAACTTGTCAAAGATTATTACCTTTCTCACTGAACTGACACGTTGATGTGGATAGCTTTCCTATTTGCATGTCTGGAACTTTATTATATATATATATATATATTTATATATTTATATATTATGTATATGTATGTATTTTCTGATGTATGTATTCTTATGATCTTATATATGTATGTATATATTTATGTATATGTTTATATTACATAATATGAGTATTTATGACTTTTATTACTT
This sequence comes from Hyles euphorbiae, assembly GCA_023078785.2. Classification (NCBI taxonomy): domain Eukaryota; kingdom Metazoa; phylum Arthropoda; class Insecta; order Lepidoptera; family Sphingidae; genus Hyles; species Hyles euphorbiae. The sequence continues at coordinate 7,706,633 of CM041043.1, read as the reverse complement.
GTAATTTTTAAAATTATTTTAATTAGTATATTGCAATTTTTGTCCCTTTCTAGGTAGGTTCTATCCTTTACACTTTTGACTGCCCTCTGTTTATCCTGTTCTTAAATCCATCCCATGGTTGTCTGTAAGACATTGCCTTTCGGCGATAAGACCGCCAATTGTACTTTTTATATGTGTAATTTCTCTCTGTATTTGTTGTCTCTTTGTGCAATAAAGTGTAAATAAATAAATAAATAAATAGTATTTAGCTGACGTTATATCAATTTACTTTATGTTTAATTGATTACATTTGTTACATGCGCATCAACTTGCAGAAGTGCGTGTCAAACTTATGAACGTTTCTCTAGAATTATGTTTACATTCTCAGAACGCGGGTGTTTTGATTATTAAGCTGAAGTGATATTGAATAGTTTTTATTTTATTAATCTGCTTAAATATTACTTTGAAAATCTCTTATTACTGGTCTAGTCGTGTTTCATATGTGGCCACCTGAGTAGGTATCACCGCAATGTCTTTTCTCCCGCCAAACAGAAGTGTAAATGCACTGTTTTGTTTCGAACTAAACGACATTGTAGCCTGAGTGGCATTTTATGTCTCAGGTTGACAAGCGCAATGGAATGCCAAGCATTGTTTTGTAATTGCTGTTCATGAGTTTGTTAGAATACTGTCACAAAATACCGCAACAATTTTTATAAATTTTATTAAAACTACCCATCGTATGATTCACAAGTAGTGGGGAATCGGTAATATAAAGCGTTGTCTCACTTGGATCGTCACTTTTCGAGTGACAACCACAGAGGAAGGACCTTATCCTCGCCGGTAGCAACCAGGATTGGCAAGTTAAGTTATTAATATGATGTTTTGTTGCTCATTGCTCAGAATATTTGAATATTATTCTGTAACATTGTAATTATCGATTGTCGTTGGATTAAACCATATTATTATAAATAGAAACATAAATAACATTTAATTTAATTGATAATTTTGTAACATTATAATAATTATTAACCATTACGTTAAGTGATAAATATTAAAAATTATATGGTAAAAAAATATAATTATAGATAAATCCATTGAAATATACATGTTTATATTATTTTATATACCTTTTCCCACAAAAATTCTAACAAGTTCATTATGCGACGTCTAAAGTATTAAATTTAAATTCTGGTAATACAATGCACTTCACTCAAGAATATAATTTAAAAACCTCTATTAAACGTTACCTACCTTCGTCATGAATTAATTTTACTGAAATAACCATGAAATAACACATTTATTCAGAAACTATTCAGTTTCGGTACTAAATAAAGGAACTTTTATTGAGTCGCAAGTTTTGACAGATATGCGACTCAGTTGAGGTCTTGAAGTTCAGTCATGGTACGACTTGCGAACGATTTGCTATTCAGTTTAGGCGGTAACGTTATTTGATCGGCTAAACAATGTCATGGTACGATAACGCGACGCGGTTCAGAATAGGTCCTAAATTGAGTCGCAATAAGAGCTCATGGTAAGGCTGCTGGAAGTCCTTGCGACACGATGTCCGTGCTCACAATACTGTGAGCATTAAGGAGACAATTGAGCGGAACGGAGGCTCCAAAGTGTTTGCAAGAGACTTATCTATTGGGCAAAGCGAGTTGTCTAGGCTGAAGACGGACGACAGCCGCGTGGTATCGACGAGGGCAGAGGTATTAAGGGAGATCGAGAGGTTCTACGGACAGCTTTATACCTCGGTTGCCCAACCTGCTGTTAGCTCGGCCGAAGACCCGAGAGCCGAGTTGATCCGAAACTTAAGCGATGATATCCCGGACATCAGCTTGTGTAAGATTGAGATGGCTCTGAAGCAACTTAAAAACAACAAGGCGCCGGGCGAGGATGGAATCACTTCAGAGCTTCTGAAAGCGGGCGGAACGCCAATACTGAAGGTCCTTCAGAGGCTCTTCAATTCTCGAGGGCTCAACGCTGGAGGCATGGAGCAGGAGCGTGGTGGTCTTGTTCTTCAAAAAAGGTGATAACACTTTGCTGAAGAACTACAGGCCCATCTCGCTTCTGAGCCATGTCTATAAGTTGTTTTCGAGGGTCATCACAAATCGTCTCGAACGCAGGTTTGATGACTTCCAACCTCCCGAACAAGCCGGTTTCCGAAAAGGCTTTAGTACCATAGACCATATCCATACGCTTCGGCAAGTTATACAAAAAACCGAGGAATATACCTTGCCGTTTTGTTTAGCGTTTGTGGACTATGAGAAAGCCTTTGATTCGATCGAGACTTGGGCTGTGCTACAGTCTCTCCAGCGGTGCCATATCGACTACGGTACATCGAAGTGTTGAAGTGTATATACAACAACGCCACCATGTCGGTCCGAGTACAAGATCAGAGTACGAAGGCTATTCCACTACAGAGAGGCGTGAGACAGGGAGATGTCATATCTCCGAAACTGTTCACTGCCGCGCTGGAAAATGCCTTCAAACTCTTGCAGTGGAAAGGATTCGGCATCAACATCAATGGCGAGTATATCACTCACGTTCGGCTTGCCGACGATATTGTAGTCTTGGCAGAATCGCTGAAAGACCTTAGCACTATGCTCGAAGACCTCAATCGAGTCTCCCAACAGGTGGGTCTTAAAATGAACATGGACAAAACGAAGATCATGTCGAATGTCTATGTTGTGCCCACTCCCATCGGTGTTGGGGGCTCGAATCTTGAAGTTGTTGACGAATATGTCTATTTAGGACAAGTGGTCCGGTTAGGCAGGTCCAACTTCGAGAGAGAGGTCAATCGTCGAATCCAACTCGGTTGGGCGGCGTTCGGGAAACTACGCGACGTGTTCTCGTCCAAAATACCTCAGTGCCTTAAATCGAAAGTCTTCGACGAAAGATACTTCTACACGAAAGATAGTTGTGTGTTGCCAGTGATGACTTACGGCACCGAGACGTGGCCTCTCACTTGGGCCTTATTAGGAAGCTCAAAGTCACTCAACGAGCTATGGAGAGGGCTATGCTCGGGGTTTCCCTACGAGATCGAATCAGAAATGAGGAGATCCGTAGGAGAACTAAAATAACCGACATAGACTACCGGATTAGCAAGTTGAAGTGGCAATGGGCAGGGCACATAGCGCGGAGATCTGATGACCGATGGGATCGGAAAATGCTCGAATGGAGGCCACGTAGCGGAAAGCGCAGCGTAGGACGTCCACCCACAAGATGGTCCGACGACCTGGTAAAGGTCGCGGGACGTCGCTGGATGCAGGCTGCTTCCATCAGGTCTCGGTGGAAATCATTGGGGGAGGCCTATGTTCAGCAGTGGACTTCCTTTGGCTGATGGATGGATGATGAATGGATGATTTATTTCGGTAGGTAAGTAGGTACTTATAATTCTCAAGTGTTTATCAATATTAATGTTGTTTAATAATCACGAGTATATTTATCTATCACACGTAGCTTTAGTAATTCAAATGATATAAATCTATTGCCACAAGCTGTCCATGTGTGATATTGTTTTCATAGTTGCGACTAAAGAGAGCCATTTGGTACCAGTCTGCAAAATTTCGCTGTGCCGGCCAGTTAAACTAGATAATATGTGTGTAACATCATCACTTCTTTATTCGATTGTCGACGCGAAGATCATACTCGTAGAAGGTCAAGACTTGATGTTCAACAAACTTCTTTATTAACATCTATTTAAGTATATCTGTATTTAAATAGAAATTAACATTATATTTAAATACGTAGATACTGTCATTGTTCACGTATCATGAAAAATGTAAAGTAATGTTAATATTATAAATGTAGTGAAGTTATTCATGACTAATTTATTATTTAAAAATGTGATAATAACATTTTAGCAGTTTTACCCGCTGTTATTAATAATTATTTATTATTACTGATGATTATTAAATAAACCAAAATAATTATTGTTATTTATTCTTGCAGGCACCGCTACCACCGCCCACTAACAAAGAAATATTGGACGCGGTAGATAAAGGAATAATATGTCCTCAACCCACCCTCAAGATTTTCACATACCAAAAAACTAAACAAGAAGATTGTCTCATAGCAAATATATTTGTACCTGATACCAATGAAGATAAACTGCCAGTCTTGGTTGAGGTTCATGGAGGCGCTTTCCAACTTGGCCTCGGCAATTACCTAAAACCGAAAAATCTAATCAAAACCAAAAGTATGATAGTCGTCTCATTTAACTATCGTCTTAGCGTTCATGGTTTTCTGTGCTTGGGTACTGAAGATATCCCAGGAAATGCTGGCATGAAAGATCAAGTCGCACTTTTGCGTTGGGTAAAAAATAACATAGCAGCCTTCGGTGGAAATCCCGATGATGTGACCATAGATGGTTGCAGTGCAGGCGGGGCAGCCGTAGATCTATTAATGTTATCAAAAGCAACTAAAGGCTTATTCAACAAAGCCATCCCTGAAAGTGGTTCCAATCTAGCCGCATTTTCCATACAGTCGGATCCATTAGGAAATGCCAAGGAGCTTGCAAAACAGTTAAATTTCAAAAACACTGATGACATTTATGCTCTTGAGCAGTTCTTTAAGTCTACTCCTTTAGACGAATTAATCTTTGATGCGTATATTAACCGAACTGATTCGACATTTGTGTTCTCGCCCTGCGTAGAACGAAATATTGGAAAAGAAGTTTTCCTTGATGAAGATCCACTAAGTATTCTGAAGAATGGGAGGTATGAGAAAGTTCCAGTTCTCATTGGTTTTACTAACATGGAAGGTTTGTTTCGTATCGATAATTTTGAAACATGGAAAGATAAAATGGACGAAAAGTTTTATGACTTCTTACCAGCTGATTTGGAATTTGAATCTGAAGAATAAAAACGCAAAGTTGGTAATGAAATTAAACAGTTTTACTTTGGCGACAAGCCTATAAGCAAGGAGAACATTTTGTCTTATGTCGATTACTTTACTGACGTGGTATTTGCAGTACCAGCATTGAGATCTGTTGAGCTGCATGTGAGAAATGGTCACGATAAAGTATTTCTTTATGAATATTCCTTCACTGATGATAAGGTACCGATAGTACCTCATACAAACATACGTGGGGCTAATCATTGCTTACAGATAGTGGCCGTGATGGATGGAAATAATATATTTATAGGCGATGAAAAAGATGCATCTACAGAATATAAAAAGATAAAATCTGTAATGCGGCAGATGTGGTCAGACTTCATTACAACTGGGTATGTAGTATTTGTCAAATTTTAACATAAGGATTTATCCCAAATATTTTATGAGGTCACAGAATAAGTTTTAGTCAAAACATTATTGGTATGCGTATAGATCGTCTACAATCTTTTGGCGTCCGAATGCGTCGATGTTAAAATATTAGGAGCAGTTTTTCTCTCTTCACGTTTTATTATATTGGACTTGTTAATATTAATAGCTTATGAGTGTAAATAAAAGTTTGTTTTTTACATTATAAAACATATCTCAAATAATGTGGTAAATATATATTTTTTTATTTTATTTTTAGTTACTTTTACCACACGCCAATAGAATTTAGATGAATTTTTAATATTTTTAAAACAATTGAGACCGCCTTGACAATGTTATAAGTGTTCGGTGTCTATATTCTTTTGGCGTGTGGCAAAATTTGGAACTACATATGTATTTAATAATTTAAAAAAAATCGCATTGCTTGAGATATGTTTTCATAATACTCGTATAAACATCAAGCATTAATACTCATTATCTAATCACTTTAACATGTCCAATATAGTAAATTGTGAAGAGAGTAAAACAGTTCGTAATATTTTAGACGCCAAAAGATCGTAGACAATCTATTGTTTTCGGCATTTACTAACATCATATTGAACCTTGCGGACGCTCTTTCATATAATTCCATCCACATTACTAACGCTTCTTCAACCAGTTCAAATATTTCTAAACACTTTTTTTTATAAACAACATTAAGCATTTTGTGTTCATAATAATTTTTATTTTCAGGAAACCGGTACCGGAAGGTTCTACACTGCCATCCTGGCCTGCTGTCTCTGCGAATTATTCGCCGCACATGTCGCTGGGCCAAACTGTGGAACTGAAGGGACCCCTGCTGGAGGAACGCACTCGCTTTTGGACCAAAATCTATGACAAATACTACCGCAAACCTATCCCGCCTCCAGCACCCTCAAAAATAAAATTAGAACTTTAACAATTCTAGATAAAATTTTGTACATTTTTGTGCCCTCAAATTATTTTAATTCTGTGTCACCAAAAGCATATGTACATACATACGTGTAAATGATAGTTCGAAATACTTTGTAAAGTAAGTTTATATTAACTGACGCCCAAATACTGGAACGCAACTTAAATATAAGTTGCGCTTAACTACGTTAATCCCGCTAAATTGTACTAGCTAAGTGTGCCGTGCGCTGTTAAGAGCACGAATACTGGAACACCATTCAAATAATACTTATTATTTGAATGGCGTTCCAGTATTCGGGTAAGAAATCAAGATTTATAATTAGCAATTATTTTTGAAATTGGTTTGTTACTTCTTGCATATGTAAACGTTATACAGCTTGTAATTTATTTTCCTTGTACTAGTTTTCCTAATATTTTGTTACCAATTCTATTAATAAATAGTTTAAGGAAATTATAATGTTCTAATTTCCCCCTTGCCATGATCATATTAAACCAATATATTATATTGAGACTTAACATCTTATGTCTCAGGATGGCGAGCGCAGTGGAATGTTGCTACTGTTTATGAGCAGTCGCATCGCTTACCATCAGGCGAACGACTTGCTCGTCTCGCCATTGATTGCAATAAAAAAAAGTCTCTCGTAGTTACTGATACCCACGACACAAGACTTAATTGATCTTAATTTTGAATCAAGACTATGTATGTGACTGTTAGGTGTATTTGTTCATTAAATAAATAAAAAAAAGTTCAAATAAATTGGATCACTAACACAAAAGTTTGAAATAGCAGCCATAATTTTCAATTCTGACTCTGAATTTAGTAAAACGGAATGAAGGGTCTCTCAGATATCGATGTTGAAATCAATCGGATCAATGACAAAAAAGTTCAAAATAGTGGCCACAAATTTCGGTTCTGGCTCCGAATCTAGGTTATTCGAACAAAGGGTGTCTCAGATATCGAATTTCAAATCAGTCGGCTCAATGACAAAAACGTTTAAAATGACGGTCACAAATTTGGAATCCACCTCAGAATGTAGATTATTCGAACAAAGGATGTCTCAGATATTGATTTCAAGAGCAATCGGATCAATAACAAAAAAGTTCAAAATGGCAGCCACAAATTTTGGTTCTGACTCCGAATGTTGGTTATTCGACCAAGGGTGTCTCAGATATCGATTTCGAGAGCAATCGGTTGTCGTTGTCTTAAGTTGGACCCATAACAAGCCCACTAAGTCTTAGTCGCTGGATATACTCAGGACTGGGTCGCGTCGCGTAGTTCCAGTGGTAGTGTAAGCCCACTGAGTTTGTTTCGCCGGGTCTTCTCAGGAAGGGCCGCGTTGGATCCGGTGGTAAATATAAACCGCTACGCACCGTTGTAATATTCATGGTCCACAAATAATATAATTTAATTTGGCTAACGTAATTAATGTATTTCTTTGACAAATAAATTACCATAAAGTAAAAACTAATACTATAAATAAAATATGAATAAAAACTAAATAAATAAAACTAATTATAAATAAAAATAAAAATAATTTAAAAATAAATAAATTTAATAAATAAATTGCTACAGAACTGTATTTCTTCCAAAAATAATCCATTTGTTTTAATAATGTAAAGAAAACACAAAATAACTCATGAACAAACGTATAACAATACACCCAACAAGTTAAAACTTCATAAGATCGTGTACTTTGTCGTCACTTTCCTTTTCAAGCATTTGGAAAGAATTACGCGGCAAAGGAGAAGGGGCATCCCAGCCTATCGACCAATAACGACAAGCCATATATCGATGGAAAGGTCTTTTCAGATGCTACAACTTCTTCTATGGCAACAAAATCGAAATCGCTGTATTTTAGAAAATATAGCTACTTAAAGACTGCAGGAAAATCACGCGATAGGGCCTCGCCATAGTGAGTAATAAAAACGAGCGATACGTCTTTAGAAAGGTCTTCTGAAATACTATAACTTCTTCTACTGCGGCCAGTATCAATTACCTGCGTGGAAGAAAATATCGCTGCGTAAAGGTAACGCAAGGATGAAAATATGTATATGGACTCATAGCCAGTTGACCAATAACGACGAGCGATATATCAATCGAAAGCTCTCTTTATTTCCAATAACTTCTTCTTTGCCAAGAAATCCCGATTCGCTGTATTTAAAGAAGTATATCGACATAAAGATATCGCGAGGCTCATATGTATAGACTCAAGCCTATCGACCAATAACGACATGCTATATATCAATGGAAAGGTCTTTTTGGGTGCTACAACTTCTTCTATGGCAACAAAATCGAAATCGCTGTATTTTAGAAAATATAGTTACTTAAAGACTGCAGGAAAATCACGCGAAAGAGCCTCGCCATAGTAAACAATAACAACAAGTGATGCTTCACTAGAAAGGTCTTCTAAAATACTATAACTTCTTCTATGGCGGCCAGTATCAAATCTCTGGATGGAAAAAAATATTGCTGCGTAAAGGTAACGCAAGGATGAAAATATGTATATGGACTCATAGCTAGTTGACCAATAACGACGAGCGATATATCATTCGAAAGCTCTGTTTATTTCCAATAACTTCTTCTTTGCCAAGAAATCCCGATTCGCTGTATTTAAAGAAGTATATCGACATAAAGATATCGCGAGGCTCATATGTATAGACTCAAGCCTATCGACCAATAACGAAATGCTATATATCAATGGAAAGGTCTTTTTGGGTGCTACAACTTCTTCTATGGCAACAAAATCGAAATCGCTGTATTTTAGAAAATATAGTTACTTAAAGACTGCAGGAAAATCACGCGAAAGAGCTTCGCCATAGTGAGCAATAATAACAAGCGATGCTTCACTAGAAAGGTCTTCTGAAATACTATAACTTCTTCTATGGCGGCCAGTATCAAATCTCTGGATGGAAAAAAATATCGGTGCGTAAAGGTAACGCACGGATGAAAATATACATATGGACTCAGCCTGTTGGACCCCACACGGGATTTGAACCAGAGGCTTTCGCTTTGCAATCATACCATAGTACAACTACGCCACCTAAGCAGTTCATACCTACTTAATGTCCACATATTATTTATTTTTTCTATTTTAAATAGTTTTTATTTTTTTCTAACAGCCCTTCGGATTGGATTATTAAAACGTTGATAATAATTGACGTCACTGGCAAATGAACACATATCAGTACAAAAATATCTTAATCATAAACATAAATGTCGCGCAAAATCCTCCTTGAACAACTTCTGACCAATACCTGGATTGAATTTATCGTATTTCATTTTATCTCACGCACATAACAGTGTACATAAACGTTATGTAGTACGCTTCGTTTGTTATTATTGCTCACTTTGCCGAGGCCCTTTTGGGTGATTTTCGTGCAGTCTTTAAGTAGCAATATTTTTTAAAATACAGTGATTTGAGTTTTATTTCCATAAAAGAAGTTGTAGCACCCGAAAAGACCTTTCCATTGACATATCGCTCGTCGTTATTGGACGATAGGCTTGAGTCCATACATATGAGCCTCGCGATATCTTTATGTCGATATACTTCTTTAAATACAGCGACTCGGGATTTCTTGGCAAAGAAGAAGTTATTGGAAATAAAGAGAGCTTTCGAATGATATATCGCTCGTCGTTATTGGTCAACTAGCTATGAGTCCATATACATATTTTCATCCTTGCGTTACCTTTACGCAGCGATATTTTTTTCCATCCAGAGATTTGATACTGGCCGCCGTAGAAGAAGTTATAGTATTTTAGAAGACCTTTCTAATGACGCATCGCTTGTTATTATTGCTCACAATGGCAAGACCCTTTCGCGTGATTTTCCTGCAGTCTTTAAGTAGCTATATTTTCTAAAATACAGCGATTTCGGTTTTGTTGCCATAGAAAAAGTTGTAACATCTGAAAAGACCTTTCCATTGACATATCACTTGTCGTTATTAGTCGATAGGCTGGAGTCCATACATGTTTGCCCCTTCTCCTTTGATATGTCATTTTTTAAGTATTTATTTTACCAATTTAGAGTTGATGAATTTAAAAAATATTTTTTATGGTATGTATCTATATCAATAAAGATTACAAAAAAAATATATTTACTTATTTTGGAGTCTCATACATATTCCCTATTACGCGTTTGAGTTCTCAGCAATAAAATAATCTAATATAATAAATCTGAAGAGTTCGTTTGTTTACTAGTTTTCGGGAACTACTAGTTCAACTTGAAGAAATATTTTTGTGTTGATAGGTCAATTATTGAGGAATACTTTAGGCTGTATATCTTCACGCTATGACCTATAAGAGGAAAGCAGTAGTGAAAAATATAGGAAATATAACTAAGTTTTATTTGTTTTTCGTGGTTTGATATTCGAAATAATTGATGGTCGGAATAGAAAATTTTGAAAACTGTATCCGCACTCGGGCGGAGCCGGGCCGGAGCCCTAGTGTAAAATAAATTTACTACTTTTACATAATATTATCTATAACAATAAGAATCATTTAAATTATCAGGTAGGTTACAGTGGATTGTAAGCAATCGATTTTAAAGTCTTTTGTATACATATTATTAAATTGTATCGCAATTGTATTTGTTTGAATCTCCCGTCGAAGCATATTCACTTGAGAAAATAGATGAACATTAAATTTTCGAGTCTATTCGTGTACTCTTGAGACGCGATTGCATTTAGTACCATTAGGTTAAGTTGTCTGCGGCCAGCGGTTCCATTAAATGCCACCACGATCGGGTAAATAGAGTAGTTATAATCGTGTGCTAATGTACTAATGTAGCGTTTATTACTAAAATTATAAGACTTGTCTCCTAATCTTCAATTTCAAATGAAACGGGGAGTCTAGAGTAAGCAAACCAGACATTTTCTTAAATTTCGTACTGAGTTTTGAGTTTTAACTGACAATGAGCTAAACATGTATAGTCTGTTTTTTTCCTACCTTATATCATACATGCATGACGCCCCACGGAGGCTAAAAAGCAACTATAAGGCCCAAAAAACCAACAACTGTTCGCGTCTACTTGGCATCGACCCACTTCACTTCCTTATTTTTCTTTTGTCCGTGATGTGACAGAAGTGTGTGATATCAGACAAGTGCGTATTTATTCATTTTGGTTCAATGGTAAGTGGTTTGGTTTGGTTTGGCATCAGTTTGGTTTGGATTATATTTTGACTAAGTTATAGAGTTTGTGAAGTTAGTCCTTGTGGATTTAGGCCGTGAGTGGTTAGGAGCTCTACACGAGATCTAATAACTTTTTAACAGTGCGAATTATATGGTCTCGTTTTGGAAACATTTTTCATGTTTTTTTTGGTGGGATTATGTTATCTCGTGGTGTACCAGCAAGGAGGCTGGACACGGTGTTCAGCTGAGCTTTTCAGCTGCCGAGGGGGAGGTCCCCAACAGAATTTCGACAGTAATGTGCGCTGCAGAAAAAAACGGTTAATTCCAAAACTGAGTGCTTATCGTCTACCACTTACCGAGGCTTCCGGCTTCACCAGCTCTCGCAGACCAGGCAACTCCAGCAGCAATACTCTCGAGGGAACACGTTAAATGGGAATATATCGGGTATAGGTTTTGGTTACGAGGTTGCGCAACAGCGGAGTTTTTGACCAAGTACTTCCACGATTCAAAAACGAGTGCTGGGTTTTTTCCAAGGCAACGGTTTTGTGACCTGCTCGTTGGTCACACTAGAACCTCGCCTATTGGTCGGTGGTTTTTCGGTTGTCGAAAAGTTGTCTATGCGACGCCCGGTTGCGCCATCTAGCGCCGGTTCGTGATATCGGATTCGAACCCAGCAATGGAACTCCGATGCAGCGCACATTAACTTTGGGGTGACGATACATACCGCCCACCAAAATATGAAGGTATTTTACTTACAATAAAAAATAAAAAAAACAGAAAAATAAAAATATAGGAAAAATAAAGAGAGAAAATATAAAGGGTTGATGATAGACTGAATGATGTTTCGCGTTGAAATCTTTAACAGTTAACGACTGGTGAAGCTTGTTCTGCACTGATGGGTAGAGGACAAAGCTTCACCAGTGGGCGAGTGATGATATGATGGTTCGCTATCCGTACCGATGCGCATCTTATAACTCCATCCGGACCAGGATGCACATTGACTACCCGACCTACAGACCATTGTAATGGTGTTCGATTGTCATCCTTGATGATTACAATAGAATTTAAAGGCAATGGTTTACTGTCTTTTGTCCATTTTGCTCTTTGCGTTAAGGAGTGGAGATATTCGTTCCGCCATCGTATCCAGAAATGCTGTTGAAAGGCTTGTAGAAGTTGCCAACGGTTCAAACGGTTTAGATTGGTAGCTGTAAAATCATGTTCTGGTACGCTGGTTAAGGGTTCTAGTGTTAAGAAATGACCCGGTGTCAGAACATTTAAATCGTTTGGATCGGAACTAATGGGGCACAATGGTCGCGAATTGAGGACTGCTTCAATTTGGGTGAAAAGTGTGCTAAGCTCCTCAAATGTTAGAACCTGATCTCCTACAATGCGATGCATATGACTTTTTGCGGCCTTTATTTGGATTTCCCACACCCCGCCGAAGTGTGGCGCCGAGGGTGGGTTGAATTTAAACTCGATGCGTTCTGTCTGTGCGGCTAGGTCCATCAACCTACACAATTGAGTTTTTGCACCTACAAAATTAGTACCACAGTCTGCATGGATGATAGAACATCTCCCCCTACGCGCCACAAATCTCCTCAACGCAGCTACGAAGGCGTCGGTGGATAAGTTAGAAGCTACTTCGAGATGGACTGCTTTTGTAGTCAGGCACACAAATAGACACAGATAAGCCTTATCCAACTTGGCACCACGATGTTTTCCCAGCTTAATCCGGAAGGGACCGCCAAAATCAACCCCGACTACCGAAAATGCCTTGACTTGGTTCACTCGATATGATGGCAGATCACTCATAACGGGTTGAAGCGGTTGCGGACGCGTTTTAAAGCAACGTACACATTGGGATAATTGTTGACGGATAACGCGTTTCGCCGCTACGATCCAAAATTGCTGTAATATTAGGTAATGTGTAGTGTTAATACCGGTGTGACAGTGTTTGCGATGCACCCACGTAATGTAGTAAGTAGTGAGCGGGCACCGAGTAGGTAACAACGCGGGATGCTTGTGGTCATGTTCTAAACCACTCCGAGATATTCTACCGCCCACCCTGAGGATACCTTTGCTATCCATAAATGGGGTGAGTTTCCGCAACCATTTGGCTAATGCTTGATGATTTTTTAGCTTGTCTATGTCATTATGAAAGAATTTCTCTTGATAAAACCTTACCGCGACGTATAAAGCCTCATGTCGTTCACCGTCCGTCAACGTAATACGCTCAAAGCGGGAGGATGCTTGACGCGTATTGTTCATGAACCTACGCACATACCCAATAATATTTATAATTTTATCTAAGGAAGAAAACTTTAAAAATAGGGCATCGATCCACCCAAGAGGCTCCGTCATCGTCTCCGTCACTAACGCAGATTGGGGTCGTTGTTCTGATTGGATAATATCTTCCTCCTGCGTCTTTGGTTCCACTAGATTAGGTGGCCAAGTTTCGGGCGCTTGCGATAACCAGCTGGGGCCCGCCCACCATAATCTATTGTCGAGGAGTTTAACTGGCATAAGTCCCCGTGAACAGATGTCGGCGGGGTTGTCGTTTGTCGGTACATGCCGCCATGATTCGGTCGGTACGCTGTCCTGAATTAGGCTTACTCGATTCGCCACAAACGTGACCCAACGTGAAGAGTGCGATCGTAACCAAGATAAAACAATCATAGAATCTGACCATAAGTATAATCCTTGTAAGGGAGGTCTAAACACCGATTTGACACTTGCCAGTAACTGAATGAGAAGGACCGCCGCACACAACTCGAGACGAGGCAACGAAATTTTCTTAATGGGAGCGACGCGAGCCTTTGCGCAGTGTAGAAATGTACGAGCTGAACCCGATGCATTGGCCACACGCACGTAAATTACAGCTCCATAGGCCCGTTCCGATGCGTCACAAAAGCCGTGAAGTTCGAATGTCGGATTCGCTCTAAAGTGGACGCAACGTGGGATTTCAATGCGCTTAAGTTGAGGCAATTGTTCTAAATATTGGGCCCAGTGCTCGATAACATCCTGTGGGGGGGTCTCATCCCACGGAGTACCGACTATCCATAATTTTTGGATTAGACATTTGGCTTGAATGGTGAGAGGCGAAAGAAATCCCAGTGGATCGAAAATCCTAGCCAATTCGCTTAAGATATTGCGTTTAGTGCAAGGCTGTTGCAGGGGTGTTACGTCAAAAACGAATGCGTCGCGCAATGGTTCCCATCGTAAACCAAGCACCTTTAACGTTGTATCCTGCGTTTCGTCAAAGTTCACCGTATCTTTTAGTAACTTATGTTGATCCGGAATGTCGTCAAGCAGATCTGGGACGTTACTAGCCCATTTGCGTAGAAAGAAATGCCCCTTAGAAAAGAGATTGATGACTTGTGCTTTGGCTTCATGGGCTTCCGAGACCGCATTACACCCGGTTACTACGTCATCTACATAAATGTCGGACAGTAAAATTTGCTTTGCGATTGGAAACGCGTCACCTTCATCATACGCCAGCTGTTGCAACGTACGACAAGCTAAAAACGGTGCTGCGGATGTTCCGTAGGTGACAGTGTTTAAATTGTACTCTTTAATAGGTTCTGTCGGACTTGATCTCCACAAAACACGCTGAAAGTCCCGCTGGGTCTCGGTAACTAGAACTTGCCTATACATTTGCCGTACATCCGCCATAAAAACAACCTTGTGCTCCCGAAAACGCAAAAGAATCGAAAAAATATCATTGTGTAGTTTAGGACCCGTTAGTAGAGTATCGTTTAAGCTCTTGCCGTTGTAATCTTTTGCCGAGGCATCAAACACTACTCGTAATTTCGTGGTTGTACTTTCTGGTCTTAGAACACCGTGATGTGGGATGTAATATCGTCCGTTTCCCAATTTTGTGCTTGGTACCAATGACATATGGCCGCTGTCCAAGTAGTCATTCATGAAGTCCACGTATTGCGTTCGTAATTGTAAGTCCCGAGACAAGCGTCGTTCGATTGCGAAGAATCTCCGCAAGGCAATGTCACGTGATTCGTAAAACACAGGAACCGACTTGTCCTTGAATGGCAGAGTCACGATATAGCGACCCGTCGGGTCCCGGGTATGCTCCGATGCGTATTTGTATTCACAAAGCTGCTCTTGAGGCGTAAAAGTGGACGCCTGTGGAACGTTGTCTATATCCCAAAATCTTTGAACTACACTGGCCAACTGCCCACTATCCGTAGTTGCGTTAATCCCGAGTAAGGAACTATGGACTATGGACGTCTTCCCCAGTAAAAGCCAACCGAACACAGATCTCAGTGCGGGAGGTTGAGATCCTTGACCCCTGATCTTTTCATTCAATAAAGATTCCGCAAATATGTCTGCACCTAACAGAATGTCGATGGGACCGGGAATATCGAAACCAGGGTCGGCCAATTGCAAAGATTTAATATTCGACCAACCGTGTGTGCTCAATTTTGCTATGGGTTGGTCGCTGCATATCCTGGGGATGACTAACATATCTAAGTCGAATAAGGTTTTAGAAGACGTCCCCAACTTACATCGCACTACACCATTAATTGATGCTTCGGCACCTCCTAAGCCAGTAACATTGACTAGTGCCGGTCGAGATGAGAAACAAAGTCGATCGGCAGCTTGTTGAGTTATAAAATTGTTTTGACTGCCAGTGTCAAAAACGGCGCGGAAAGCTAACGAGCGCCCGAAAGCATCCCACACGTATACTATAGCCGTGGCGAGCAGCACAGTAGGGCTAGTACAAGCTAAGTCGTGTCGCGTAATTAGTGTAGTATGCGCTGTCGACTCGGGCGACGTTGCTAAGTCTTGATGTAAAAGTGTGTGATGTCTATGTTTACATCTCTGGCACGAGAACATTGATTTACAGTCTCTGATTGTATGTGATGCCCTTAAGCAATTAAAGCACCACTTATTATTACGCGCTATATTAATTCGTTCATCTACAGTGTTTTGCAAAAATGATTTACAACTTGTTATTGAATGTCCGTCTGAACAATAGGCGCATTTGATAACCGGTTTGCTAGTTGTAGGCGGAGTCAGTTGCGTCGAGTGGGGCGCGATGTACGTTCCGCTTACCGCCGCCTCATGAGTGCAGTCCTGCGCAGCTACTAAGGCATGACCCATTTTCGGTTTGTTGGCTCGGAAGTCTAGATTCGACTTTATGTGTTGTTCCCTATTCCATGTGGAAGTGCTAGTTGATGGTCCGGATTCAGTGAAATGTGTATCTCTAATTAAAGCTTCACACTTTAAATATAGAAACGATTGCAAATCCGTGTAACTCGGCAGCTCAATGGTAGACTGTCTTTCTTCGAACTCTCGACGTAGTTTTGGGTCTATCTTTGACAAAATGTGATATGACAATACGAAATCCCATTGGTCTACCGGTAGGTTTAAACGTCTCAAAATGGTTAAATTTTCGTCAAACATATCAAGGGAACGGCGGAAATCGTGTGGGTTCTTTAACATGAAGCTTGCGTTTAATATATCGCGCCAACAAGTGAATGCGAGGTCTCGTTTGTTTTCGTATCTTGTAACCAATTTATTATATGCATCGGAATAGTGATCACCTGTGGCCGGGAATGTGCGGATGAGTGCTAACGCGTCGCCTTGTAATGTTGACATTAAATAGTTAAACTTATCGGTGTCACTCATACGTGTATTATGAATTAGGTTATCATACGTAGAAATGAATTTAGGCCATTCCTTTATATTGCCGGAGAAGGACGGGAGCGTTATCTTAGGTAACTTTACGTGTGAGTTAACACAGTGTGAATTTGTGTAGTCAAGGGAAGATTCGGGTGCATGTGAGACGGGTTTTGTGATTGATCGGTGAATTCGAATAATCTCATAATACATTTCGTCGAAACGTTTGCACATGAGTTCGTCTTCCTCCGGATCGTCGGCCAAATCCAGAATAATTAAATGTGCTTCTTCGAAGGTAGCCGCGATTTTTTTTACCTCCTGATGGTAAGATAAAAATAATTCGATTTGGGAAGGATCGTTAAGGGTAAGGGCGGCGATTTCGTGGGTCTTGGTCAAGCGGTTATATGCTAGTGTACGCTTTCTACGCAAAGATGGTAAATTTTCGGTTGTATATTCCCACGTATCCTTAGAACGGGATTTCTTTGCGATACTTAGTTTTCGTTTTGAATAACTCATGATAACTGTTGGTAACGAAATTCAAAACCCGATGGAGAGGTCAGATTATGGAGGTAATCAGCTGACGCGCGATAATGAATCAGATAGCAACGTTAAACGTTTAAAAACACAGCAGACACCGATAGTAAATTGAGAAGTGTGTTGCTATAGAATTAACGTTACGCACTGGTCGTTATTTGAATTATCAGCTGATTGGCTATGTGTACCACTCGCGTAACGGAATTTTGTATTTTTTATTTTTTAACAACTAATAGCAAAATGGACAAATAGAAATGATATTTAAAAACTCAATAGGTATTCAATAAAACACACTGGACCGTATACGAGAAATGCGAAACTGATTAGGGTAATTAGGACATAAAGGATTACTTTAAACGATTAATTCATATGTTCCCGGGTTTCGGCACCAAAACATGTACCAGCAAGGAGGCTGGACACGGTGTTCAGCTGAGCTTTTCAGCTGCCGAGGGGGAGGTCCCCAACAGAATTTCGACAGTAATGTGCGCTGCAGAAAAAAACGGTTAATTCCAAAACTGAGTGCTTATCGTCTACCACTTACCGAGGCTTCCGGCTTCACCAGCTCTCGCAGACCAGGCAACTCCAGCAGCAATACTCTCGAGGGAACACGTTAAATGGGAATATATCGGGTATAGGTTTTGGTTACGAGGTTGCGCAACAGCGGAGTTTTTGACCAAGTACTTCCACGATTCAAAAACGAGTGCTGGGTTTTTTCCAAGGCAACGGTTTTGTGACCTGCTCGTTGGTCACACTAGAACCTCGCCTATTGGTCGGTGGTTTTTCGGTTGTCGAAAAGTTGTCTATGCGACGCCCGGTTGCGCCATCTAGCGCCGGTTCGTGATATCGGATTCGAACCCAGCAATGGAACTCCGATGCAGCGCACATTAACTTTGGGGTGACGATACACGTGGAATTCCTTTGTTTCTAATATTGATAACATAATCGTCGATTTGATTAATTACAGACGTCATAGATTTTAGATAATGATATGAAACGCGTGCTGAAATAAGTAATCGTTTGTGTAAATAGTCAGTGCAATTTATAATTATTTATATTATTTGTGCATATCGAAACCCTAGTAAATCATTGCCAACATTTTGTTGGTGGTCGCGGGTTTGAATCCCAGGGCACACCTCTGACTTTTTGGAGTCAAGGAGTCATGTGTGTAATGATCAATCACCACGCAATAAAACGGTGAAGGAAAACATCGCGAGGAAACCTGCATACCATAGCAATTTATAAGAATTTATATAGTATGTTAGTCCACCAACCCGCATTAGGCCAGCGGGGTGGACTATATGGCCTAACCACTCTCTACCGTACTCTCGATTGTAGGGGGGGCCCGTGCCCTGCAGTGGGACGTATACAGGGAGCGCAAATAAATGGCGCACTTGCTCAGTTGGGTACAAGGGCATAATATTAATATCGTAATAAAAAAATAATATTTGGAAAATACCTATCCGTTTTGAAGTTATGACCGTTTAAAGTTTTAAGTTTAATCACCACTTTTTCGCATAAAATCAGTTGGAATGGATGAAGAACAAGATTTAAACACATACGTATTTTTTCGTTTCGTCGTTAATTGAACGGTTAACGAAATATACCACGAAAACCATTTTTAACAGCATCAAAACTTTCTTAAACTTCGCTTTAACAGCTGTTTACACATGAGTAAGGTCATGAACTCTTAGCTGTATAATTTATCCTTCTCTAACTTCAAAAAAGGATATTTTTTGTTTCATTTCAAATAAATCAATCAGTTAAACAGGGACGTACTTAGATTTAAGCGTCAATAAATTAACAACATAATAACTTTAGGTGCAGTTGCATCGTGAATGGATTGACTATTTTGTTTGTCATTATTTTCCTTAGTGTCATAAATCCAAACTGAAAGATACCAAGAAATCACACTGGTCATCGCTTAAATCATGTAAGATTGCGAATTTAATTATAATTAGAAAAGTTTTGATAATACCTACATAACATTTAAATTTTCTAAATAATTTAGATTCATTGAAAAAATAATCTGATGACACTGATTAATAAAAAATAATATTTTTAAAATGATGGCCCAATTCGGCCCTATTAGTCAAAGGAAGCCGCCGGTCATAGTGTACTTTGTCGGATCCAACGCGGCTCGATTATTCTTCCTTTGAGGTCGCCGCCGCCATTTGTGAGTGCGTGCCGAAAGGCGGCAATTTCTTTGTCGGTAACTTTTAGCATTTTGCAAAAGAAGACCGACATCTTGAGGTGTGTTCACACTACACACTTGATATAACTTAATTGGATTAAGTACTCCGATATAAAAGTTACGTTAAAAAAAAGATCTTATTGGACTGATACTGATACTTGCTCAAGAACTTATAATGTTATTTAAATATGTCATCAGCCGATCCAGTCAATTACAAATTGCCTATTTACTTTGCTTATTATTGTATTTAACATTATTTTAATGTGTTTTGAAAATAATGTTACTTTAAAGTGATAAAATTTCTTCTAAATTCTTATACCTAGAGAAATGTCGTCTACCATTATAGCATAGAATTTGCATATGAGACTTATTTGAGATAAAATTAGTGAAATCAATAAACACCAACTACTAATTTACTGCACTGGAGACCCCGTGCCCTGCAGTGGCACGTATATGGGCTGATACAGTAGTAATACTAATTGTTCACATGAATTATTATGAACTCAAATAGGAAAGCTTTGTATCTAATGTGAACAGGCCTTTATCTTTCAAGAATCTAAATAATAATTTATTTTTTATTAGTTGAATTCGGATTGCGATCGCGTGTGCATGTATTAGTCGTGTGCATATTATTGTAAATTCGTTTTCAGTTATTTTGAGTAAATTTTATTAATTTAACTATGCTTTGAACATCACCCAATTTGATAGCTTTTGATGTAACTTGTGTTATGTGAAATGTAAAAGAAAAAGTGATTTGTGCTACCAAACTGTGACAGTGTTTTCGTGCGGGTTTTGGCGGATCCTGCGCTTCCAGCTTTGCCTATCAAGGTCATTACGGTTTACATTACAAGGTCAGTTAACTATTTTGGTGGTCATTAATGACAACTAACCAGCCCATATGAGTCACCGACGGCCTCCGTGGCGCAGTTGGTAAGAACCGCCTGTGAAATGACAGACCGCGGGTTCGGTTCCCGCTCCGAGACAAATAATTTCCGTGAACCATAATTATTTTTCTAATACCCGCGACACAAGATTTGTATCTTAGTGTGGGGTTAGTACCCATGTATGTGACTGTTGGCAGTATTAATTTAATATCTTTTTTATGTACCCTGAGCGTGATGTACACAATCGCACGACTTATAAGTAAATAATGATCTCTGCTTATTTATTGTTGAATGTCTACCGTTCAGTTGTAAGGTTCAATCACTTTAGCTTAACATGTTAAGGGGTAGCATGTGTAACGTTAGTTTTTTTTTTCTCCTCATCTTTCTTAATATTCGCTAGCGCCATACAAATCCGTCTTAATTAAGATTCCTTCACCATATACTATAATGTATATTGGCAGGTGCGCCGTTTTCTTGTCCACCCTGTATAGGCTCATAGAGACGAAGAAGAAGTAGGTAAATCATTATGATTGGTGGTACTATGGATTTTTATCATACTAGCTAAAAGAATATTTGAGATTGAATATTATGTCGATTTTTAACTTTATTTTACAATTTTTTTTTAAGACGCATAGTTTCCGAGTTTTTCCAAAATGGCGGCCGGGTGACAAGGGTGGTGACCCCACAAACTTGAGGTTAAGCTTCTATTGACCGCCCACACATATCCCAAAAATAAAATTGCGTCCTTTAAAAAATGCAAAGCTCATGTAACATTTCAATGGACTATATGTACCTAACTCAATTCTCTAAAATCATCATACAATCAATCACCATTAGTTTTAATCAACAACAACTCTATAATCATATTTTAATTTACGATAAGTTTATGAATTATGAATTATTATACTTTTAAGTTGTTTTTGATACTATTTAATCACATTTATAGATATGGAACCCTCTGTGGCGCAGCGTATGTTTTCTTTATGATAACGAAAATTTTAGCTTGATAGCCGATATAGGACGATATAGGACGATGCAAGATATAGGCTACTTTTCATCCCGGAAAAAATATGTTTCCGTATGAGTAATGAGTCTTCCCACTCAAATGGCTCAACCAATTTTATTTAATTTGAGAGGCTAGTTTTTACCCCGGAAAATTTGGTGCTTCCACGGGACGAGAAAGAAATTCAAATATGTAGGTATATTTGCTACTTTTTCAAACTAAAAGAGTTGAAATGGTATAGAAAATAGAGCTGATTAAATGGGATAATTGGTCCTGGTTATAATCCAGATTTTAACCTAATTAACGATACTTGTTGTAACTTAGATAAAGTAAATATCGAAATCGGTAATGTGTCTCCTATTCGTTTACACGATATAGACCTAGATGAATTCCATTCAGGAAGTAAGTTAAAATCAATCTTAAACAATTTACACGAAATTGAATCACGAAAACTACCCCATATTGTGGAATATGGGACACAGTACTCGATCCTCATTAATGTAACACTTTTGTTTATGATTATATTCATACTATATGTAATTATTAAGAAATATTGTAATAAATTGAACAACCGCCCATTCCAGTTTATTTTGAATAAAAAACAATCAGTAAATCAAACTACCCCTGAAGTTATAGAAATGACAGACAGACCAGACGTCGACCTTGAAATAATTAGTCCAGTTGCCCCACTCAGAACTAGAATATAACACGAGACTTTGGAAGTTAACCCCAAAGCCTCTTCTTAAAGGGGGAGGTGTTATACCCTGGAAATGTAAGGCTTAATGCCTATTCCAGCCCAACTATAGAACAGTCAGCATTTTGTCATTTGTATTTTAGTCACAACTGATTCCCGAGAGTCAGTCTACATCTCGATCTCGGTCTGAGCGGTTGTCCAAAGTAATTCCATTTCTTTTCTTCAAATAATTAATTTTCCTTTTTTAAAAAGTGATTTTTATATCCCGGGCTAACAGTACGTTATTAGAGCGAGCGGAAGTGGTTCGATCATGGTAGGCTCGGTTATCGGTCGGAATATTCCATTTTATTGCGGCAGTTACATAATAATGATCGGATATTTTGTGTTCAATTACAGCAGAATTAATTGTAGCACATGCTGAGCGTATGTAAATATGGTCCAAGCAAGACTCTGTGAGGTTATTAACTAATATTTCTCTCCTGGTAACTGAATTAATACATTTATTGAAGCCATATTCACATAGTAAGTTTTCATATGATATAACTAGGTTATCAAAAGGATTCAACAGATTTATATTAATGTCTCCACAATAAATCACTCTGCTATTTTGAGGAATGCTCTCAAATAATTTTCTTAATTCTACAATATACATTGACATCATATCTTTGTTTTTTATTTTAGGTGGTCTATAAATAGATCCTTACTAATATTATAAAGGTGAAAGTTTGTATGTATGTATGTATGTATGGATGTTTGTTACTCTTTCATGAAAAAACGGCTCAACAGATTTTGATGAAATTTGGTATAGTGATAGCTGACACCCTGGATTAACACATAGGCTACTTTTTATCCCGAAAAATGTAGTGTTCCCGTGGGATGAGTCAGGAAACCAAATATACATATTTTCTACTCTTTCAAATTCAAATTGTTGGCACGGGATGTCCTCTCCTACGGAAGGGAAATATAGTCGACGGCACGCGGGAAATATAGTTAGTAGACACGCGAAATAATATGTTCTTGATGTGGATTGGACTCAAAAACTATCTGCACCCGGGCGAAGCCGGGCCCGACAGCTAGTATAACATAAATGAAGTCATTATGGAATTTGTATTTGACTACAACACTTTCCGCTGTTCTTATGTCTGAAACCTCAGGCGGTGTGCATAACTGAACTGCAAGGCGCGAGCGCGTGTACACGATCACACCTCCTCCGCTCCTGCCCTGCCTCCTCGTGTATAGCTATTCATATCAAATCCGTCAATACGGAATAATTGTAAATTATTAAAGTTAATATTTGGTTCTGTTATTATAATAATATCTAATTTCGATAAACTTGTACTTAAGGTTGCTATAAACTCATTAAAGTTCTTGTTTAATGATCGTATATATCAATGTAGTAGTTTTAAATCTGAAATATTACCTATGTAACGATAGTATCCATGAATCTATATTATTATAAATACTCTCATAAACTAAATTGTTCGTAATTGAACTGAGATCAATGTCCGCGAATTTTATACTAAAAAATATTGCACAATACGTTTTTTATGTAATAATAATTGTCTTTACCCTTTATATTCATTGTTTGGACCTAAATCATTAAGATCTGTTTCTGATCTTATCCATATTATCTTCTCATTATCTCCCTCCTTTTTTATAATAATTCTTCCATTCGAGACCCAGATGTATTTATAGCAGTGCTTAAGATGGTTCTTTGTTTTCCACAGTAATTCGCGTGTAAATTTGTTGAGGTCCTCATTAATATAAATATTGCTAGTTAATGTGCCTCCAGTGATACCTAGTATAAGTGTATTATCTATGAGTGATACTGTCGCTAGACAATAATGCGCGGGAGCGTCGTTGAGCTAGCCAGGCGTCGCGGCCACGGGTCGTCGCTCATTCCCCGCTCCTTCCCGCCGCCTTTTCTGTTGCTACCTCGCCGTTCCTGTTGTCGACCGCGTCGGTACCCGGCCGAAAACCGACGATAATTGATGCATTTTGTCTTTGTTTGCGCGCTTGGAGTCGTTTTAACCACGCTATCCCTTCCGTCGGGAGCCCTAAATGGTTTCTAATTTTATGCACAATCTCCAATGTGTTTTCATTAGGCAGTTGTTCGACGCCCGCGATTTCTATGTTATTTTTTCTTGATGTTTGGTCGAATTCGTGCAATTTTTGTTCAAGCACACAATTACGTTTTTCGAGATTTAGGCATTTATTGGATAAATCGTTTACAGATCTTTCCATTTTTACACGCTTTTTATTAGCTTCACCTGTATGCTTGTATGTTTGTATGTTTGTATGTTTGTTTGTAACCGACTTCTTTGGGCGCGATTTTGACCCACTTTAAACGGCCAGATTTCGTTCAAACTTTGTAGATTTATTGAGGACCGATGACAATACAATAATTCGATTAAAATATATGATTATCCTGATTAGATTCGCCAGGATTAATTATTCTTATAATTGATGACCATTGCTACTGACCACTAGATGGCGTATAGATGAACATAATTTGCTACTGACTAACAGATGGCGTGATAACGTCAATAATGAATGTTTGCACTATTTATCGCTAGATGGCGTTAATATTGTATTCTTCAAGTGTCAAATGTTACTACTTACTACGGACCAACAGATAGCGTTATTGATTGGAAATACAGCCGTAGATGAATGTTTTTAGTCAAAACAATTAAATAATAGTTAAAAAAAACTAAAATACACGCTTTAATAAGATATACAACTAAAAAAGTAAAAATAATTGATACTGATGTGTGTTTTGTGGGGTTTACAACAATTACTTATCCTCCTGCACCCCACGCTTTGTAACAATCAAATATATGTATTTTACTCCATTTTCTTATCTTAAATTCAGTATCAATTATTTTTACTTTTTTAGTTGTATATCTTATTAAAGCGTGTATTTTAGTTTTTTTTAACTATTATTTTTAACATTTTATTTTTCATAGCCTCCTGTTCTAGTAATATACTATCATATTTGTCAGATAATAAACTCATTGATTCAGTAATGCCATTTAGTTGCTTTAAGACTCCTGGAATGACACTAACTTTCTTTAGAATCTCTTTTAGTAATTTGTCGTGGTTGGAATTTGTTTCTTGCTCTTCTTCAGAATCGTCGTCATCCTCACAGTTATTGCAATAAATTCTTTTTTTTCATCTTTTAAATCCGCCGCTAGCCCGCGTATACACGTTCGGTGGAACGTTCCAGCACACGGTCCTTGGCATGCAAAATGAGTGCCTCGTTTAGACAGAGGCTTTTTACATTTAATACACTCCATTTTGATATAGTATTTAGGTAAGAACAGTCACTAACAGTTCGCTTCGGTTAAACACTCGTCAGCTCGACCGTTGTTGCTATGGAACGCGACGCGCGCGCACGTGCATAGCTCGCATCGGCGCGAGGAAGACTGAAAGACCCCTGGGATGGATCCGCCCAGTACCTGCTCGATGCCTTGGATGGATTGCAGCGGCGGGCCATCCGCATTGTGAATGATGCAGACGTTACGAGCTACTTAGAGCCGCTACAACTCCGGAGGGATGTCGCCTCTCTAAGCGTGTTCTACCGCCTGTATCACGGTGAATGCTCTGAGGAATTGTTCAACTCCCCTCCTCTCCATTCCTAACCAGAACCACGCGTGCTGGCTTGCATAGCCATAGCTTGTCGGTCCACACCATCCCGGCGCGAACCAAACGGTTCTCTAATTCTTTTTTGTGCCGCACCGTCAGGCTGTGGAATTGTTTGCCGTCTCACATGTTCCCTCCTTCCTACAATCCTGGGTCCTACAATTCCGCCGTAGTGTGAAGAGGCACCTTAGCAGGCCGGCATCATTGTTTCCATTGGCACGGGACCGCCGTCCGATGCCAATGGATACTCTGCCTGGACGGCGTTTGCGCTTACCATCAGGTGCAATGCCGCCACTATGCCCGGCCAGAGTAAAAAAAAAAAACACCTTGGCTGGGTCCTGGGTAGGAACACAACTCTCGGAGCTGCGGACGCCAGCTGAGGTGGGATGACATTGATCAATGTAATAAACAAGGTTTTTGACGCTGTCATACATACACCGAATTTCTATCCGGAATTATACCTTATCTTATTTTATTTTATTAGTTTAAATGAAACAATTCTGATATATATGACAATTAGAGCGTACATACAATTTTCCAACATAATTGACTAAATCAAGGTGATCTTATAATAGATGAAAAATATAAAAAACAAAAACAAAAATAATAGGTAAAATTATTTGCTAAATAGTCTTAATATGTATGAGTTATTAAGTAAGAAGCGATGTGGATGAGAAAGTTCTTAAGAACAATTCCCCTTTAAATTTCTTTTGAAAGTGTTAGGCTTATTGCTAAATATATCAAGGCTGGGTATTTGTGAAGCTAATGTATGGTAATCGTTAATAATTCTTGTTAGAGGGGACTGTAGACCTAGATTTGTTTTAGCGAAAGGGATGTGGAAAAGCTTTACAATTTTTTTGCGAGGATATGTCCGGGGGATCCTTAGCGAAATATTCTGCAATAGTTGGGGGCAGTCGATTTGACCGTTTAACAATTTATAAAAAAAGCAAACATCTCTATGGCGTCTTCGCTCGCGGAGAGTATACATTTTAAATTTTTTCAAACGTTCTCCATAGGGTTGTTGATGTGAGAATCCAATTTTGGCGTAAGCCAGATATCGTGTGAATGCTCTTTGAACGCCCTCTAATCGTTGCGAATGCGTGGTGTAGAAAGGATTCCACACAACACTCGCATATTCAAGATGGCTGCGTACTAATGTGTTGTAGAGACAAATTTTGGTGTGTTCGTTTTTAAAACCTTTAAGGTTCCGTTTGAGAAATCCGAGCATCTGAGCTGCTTTTGTCGTTGATTGCTCAACATGAGAGGCAAACCTAAGTTTACTGTCGAGTATGACGCCAAGATCACGAATTTCATTTACTTCCTCTAGTTTCACATCTCCTATTTTATACACCGTGGAGAGTGGTTTTTTCTTTTTAGTAAACTTTATGTGGAAGCATTTGCTTGGGTTTAAAATCATGTTGTTCTTGTTACACCATGAAATTAAGCAGTTCAAGTCATTTTGGAATGAATTTGAATCAGCCCATGATGTTATTGTTTTATAGATTTTTAAGTCATCAGCAAACAGTGACACTTTACAATGGACCATGTGGTCAGCCACGTCATTAATAAAAAAAAAGGAATAATAATGGCCCCAGATGCGATCCTTGTGGTACCCCAGAACTGGCGAAATAGGTTTCAGATTCAAACCCACTGACAACAACTGTGTGAGGTCTTCTGTACAAGTAAGATGCCAACCACCTGATAAGTGCACCGTCAACATCAAAGTCGCGTAATTTATTTAAGAGAATAGAGTGGTCTACTTTGTCAAACGCGCTACTGAAGTCGGTATAGATGGCATCTATCTGCAAACCTCTGTCAACACCATGGCATAATTCGGTAACAAAAGGAACTAAATTTGTTTCAGTGGAACGGGCTGGTCGAAATCCATGCTGATGATTCGATAGTTGGTGATTCACCGTTTCAAATATTATTGAGTACATTACTGATTCAAATATTTTTGAGAGGCATGATAAAATAGAAATAGGGCGATAATTACGAACATCAGATTTGTCTCCCTTTTTGAACACTGGGACTATTCTGGCCTTTTTCCACTCATCAGGGTATTTACCTTCCTTTATTGATCGATTGAATATTAAAGTTAAAGGCAGGCTCATTGCAGGACCACAACGTTTTATAAAAATTGAAGGAATAGCGTCAGGACCAGCGCCCTTCGTTGGATCTATTTGTTTAATTCTATTCAAGACTTGTGATTCTTCAATCCTAATAGATTGCCCCGCAAATGAGTTATGACCGCCATGGTTTTTCATTTGATGACTTTGTATATCAGGCTTGTGGGCTACACTGCTTAATGAGAACACTGAAGAAAATTGCCTTGCGAAAAGATTGACAATATCAGGTCCAGACTGCGCAACTATGTTATCAAGCTTAACTGTAGTGGGTATTGTTGACGTCCGGCCTCGTTGATTTTTTATATAGCTCCAAAATGCTTTTGGGTTATTTGGAATGACAGATTCTATCCTATGCTTGAATTCGGAGAAACATTTATCATATAATTTGTGACATCTTGCACGTAATATATTGTATTCTATCTGATCACGAGGATTACCGAATTTTTTGTACTTTTTTCTTACTTTTTCTTTTTCTGTAATCATATTAATCAATGGAGTATTAAACCATGGCGGAAATTTTGCTTTACGTGAACTGATTTTTGGTATATTGTTATCTATTATTCCATACAGAGAACTGTAAAATGTTGTAACCATTCTGTCTACGTTTTCACAGTTTGATAATATTTCCTGCCAGTTAGTTTTTTTGAGTTCCTGAGTAATTACGGAGTAATCGGCTCTGTAAAAGTTATGCTTAGTGACACATTTTGGGCGAAGGAAAGTTATATCCCACGGTACATTCATGGAGAGACTAGGGTGATACATGTTACATTTGCTTAAAATACATAAAGGCACTGTTACATTAATGCGAGGAATATTAGTTATGATTAAGTCCAAAAATCTATTATCCTGATTGCCAATGCAATTAACTTGAGAAAGCCCATTCATATAGATAAAATCCACTAAACAATGTCCGAGAGGAGTATTATAATTATAAGGTGACATGATGCAACTGTTATTATAGCTAGATTTCCACTCGATAAACCCAAGATTGAAATCCCCCAAAATTATAAGGTCATCAGTTTGCTGAATAACTTTTTCGACGTTAGCAAGGAATGATTGGAGAGTTTCCATCTTTACAGGGGGTGGTAAGTACACAACACATATCGCGACTTTTCTTATTGTAGGTCCCACACCAATTTGTAGTATTATCCACAAGTCCTCTACATCACTTTCAAAACTGACGCATCTAGCTGAAGGAATATTACATGAAACTGCAATGACTACCCCTCCACCATCGCTTTTGGAACTTTGAATGAAATTACGATCTCTACGATAAACTACATACCTGTTATCGAATAATTCATTATCAGAAATACTTGACTTGAGCCACGTCTCGGTCAATGCGATAACATTATAATTACTAGTATGAATGTTTTTTAAAAAATCGCTAGTTTTAGTCCTTAAACCTTGGACATTTTGATAATATATATCAAGCATTGCGATGATTAATACCAAAAGAATTCAGAAAATAGTTATGTGTTAAAGTTACAATATAAGATCTAAACTTTTAATATTTTTAATAACAATAGCCTGATCTTCAATAGTTTTTCTTACAAATATTCGTCCGTTGCGAACCCAAGTGAATTTGTATGATAATTCTCGCGCCTTCTTCCTAGCAGCAGCGTACAGATACTTGTTTCCTGGTGTTAAGTGTTCTGAGACAAATACAGGATTTTCCTGTCCTCCTATTCCGAGATGTTTGCTATTAAGCTTTTTGTCAGGATTTTTCTTATTAAATCTGATAACGGCTGCCAAGATGTTATCACGATGACGTGGGCTGCGGAGCTTAACAATTACTGATCGTGGTCTTGCACTGTCCCCAGTTATTTTGGCCACTCTAGTGGCATGGTAAATGTCGCTCGTGTCTAGAGGACATTCCACGATATTTGATAATTGAAGAACAGTATTGGCTAAGTTTTCAGAGCGATGCTCGGGGATGCCATTAATCTCCAGGTTAGATTCACGCATGTGCATTTCAACAATATTTAGTCTGGTAGTGAGATCTTCAACAGCCGTTTTGAGTTTTTTATTATCGCTAGTTAGTTCAGTGATAGCCACGGTGTTCCGATCAATATTTACTTTAATGTCCTCAAATTTCGTGTTGAAGAAATCTAGTGACTCCTGAAAGCAATCAATTTTTGTTTTGATTTGCGCAAATTCGGCAGTCACAAGTTGTTTTAAGGTTGTATTTAAAGCTTGGCTTATTTCTTGTTGTATTATTTCACGCAACCTGTCTTCGCTGACAAATGTATCCAGCGATTGCGGAGACGAGCGGCTAATTTTCGTGCGGAAGGTTACATTAGAAATATCTTCAACTACGTCTGCAGAATCCTCCGGTTCATGAAATGAAATTGATCGTATAGGTGTGTTGGAGTTATCCTTCTTTGGCAGCTTGCTGCGACATTCGGGACATTTCCATAAGGCCCTGGCTTCCTTATCCATAAGACTAAGTTGTTTGGGAGTAACGTTAGCACATTCCAAATCATATTTTATTGAACAAGTATAACAACTAAGGAACTCTCTTTTTGCTATCTTGTTCCTACAACCACCACACTCATTAACCGGAGCCATTGCTAGTAGTCAATGTGCGAAATTGTACTGTCTTATATTATAGTTGTTTTTTCTTTCCCTTTTTTTTCTTTATCAGCGTACCCAATACACTTGTAATAATAGTCAGCGTAATAATCCAAAAAAAAGTAAAAAAGATTCTTGTGAGATTTGAACCTGCGTTTGTACGAGCGACGATTGATAACAAACCCACAGGCCAATGTATGACTGTAATACTTTGTCTACAAACACGATGTATATCAACGCCAGACAATATTATTTTAATATGAGTGGGTAACTTAGTGAATCTGTTTTAATTGTGCTGGTGGTGATCACAAGTACAGTTCATGTTCTTATTGTAAATTGGCAAAAAGTTCGAACATTATTCACTTATTCGCAGTGTAAGTTACCACTATCCACTTGTTGTTGAGTATCACTTTAATCTATGGATTGCGACGTAATGTACTAAAACGTTTGTCGTAGTTCAGTTCAAGTGCAGTTTACAGTGTTATTGTTTGTAATCCACAGGAGATAACATTAACACGGGTACGTGTCAGTCACTAGCACATATTAGCATCACTCATAGGGCATACACAGAACTTTAAATACATTTACAATACATATGAATACGGAGCCAATGTTTACCGCGCAATTTTTTTTTTTTTTTTTTTTTCTTGGTATACACATACGAGTATAATCTTTAATCTGACGTTTAGAAGCTACTATACATGAACGGGGCTTAATCATTATCAATATTTCATAATTGATATACATATTATATTATATTGGTTGATATATAAGGGTATTAAATAATCAGTGATACACCGGAGTCATTACAACCATGTGGACTCTGCTGGTGTTCGTTTGGAGTGCCGTGCAAGTGGCTCGGTCGCAAGATCGTAATGACTCGAGGATAGTGCAGATTGCACAAGGACCTGTGCTTGGTTTTATAGAACCGAATTTTGACGTTTTTGCATTTTATGGGATTCCCTATGCAACTGTCGCTGAGAGATACAAGGTGAGAAAAACCGTTAGTTAGTTACATTTGCACTTTAGACGTATTATATCTTCACTTATTTTAGTTTTTCTTGAACTTAATGTTGGGTACTTTCTTTATAACTAAATGAGTGTTATTTAAAATTTAGCAGTAAAACTTCTTTTATGATAATTTTCAACCAGTCGGTATTTTAACTACTCAATTAATAAATATATTTTAAATTCTATTTATGCTGTTTTTAAAATAAATATCAGAGTCTCAACTTACTCCAGTAATTTAAGTCCCATCAAAAACATCCTGTAAAAAAATTCCAAGTCTCGCAGCTCAGTTTTACTACCGCAAAAAGTTGTGAGATCCATATAATAATACCAAGTCGATTAATTTATTCTAGAAGTATCTAGAATATATAAAACGATTTTTCTTAAAGCCACTGTCTTATGGTTTTTTTCTTATTTTTGTAGGTATCATTTTATCACAAATATAGCGGATTTGATTATTAGTGTTCTTTCTTTCATGGTAATTGATAATGTCGAGCTATTTAGTCTATTTGTTTTTCTTCGTCATGTTTTTCTAGAGGAATGTTGTACAGTTTCATGGACTGAATACACCCGTTCCCTCTCTATAGCCCCCTCCTGTTATGTCTCATATATAAAGATACCTATCTACAACTATTATTCCATTATATACGGGTACAATGATTCATTAACTGCAAATGTAATCCAATACATTTATATGGGATTACAAAGTTATTCATGCAGTTGGTGTATCTAGAAAACTAGACAGAAATTATGAAATGTTTAAATTTTCCCTTACTTTAGACCCTAAACGCTAATTATTTTCTAAATTTGAAGGTTCTATGTCTGCTAGAAGTGCCTTAGACTTTTGATGATCGGTCAGTCAGTCAGTGAGTGACAAAATTAAGACTACTACTGGTTCAAATTGAATGAAATTTTAATTATACCGTGTTTATACAATACCTGCTTAGTAACTGAAAATTCAGGCTTCTTGCTTTAACCACAGCGAAGTTATAGAGGGTAGAAAATGGTCTGAATTGCTTCGAGAAAAGGATGGTACGACTGTGCCGCTTTTTAGCTCGACTTGGAGGGGGCACTGCCGTGCCCCCAGATAAAAATAATTTAGCTGCCATTTGCAACTTATTATTTGAAATTTATTTGCTTACAAAATTAAAAACTAATAGTTCCATTGTGTTCCATTGCGTAATCCATGTCCATAATCGAAGACAGTGTAGAAGTTTTATTTAAAAAAATTGTTTTTTCTTTATTTTTTTGCATTTACCATCAGGTTAACCGTAAGCTTGTTTTAACCACTATAAAAAAACAAAACACAGCTTATGCAGTGGATATTGTAGTAGTGTTTTTTTTTGTAGGCACCCAGTGCACCGCCTACATGGAGTCAGCCTTATGAAGCAGTTGATCGGGGTATTATTTGCCCACAACCATTCCATCCTAGTATTGACACCCAAAACAAAACAATGCAAGAAGATTGCCTTATAGTTAATGTTTTTGTTCCAAATGTATCAGAAAATAATCTTCCTGTACTAATTAGAGTCCATGGAGGTGCTTTTCAATTGGGTTATGGAACGGAAGAAATGTTCAGAACGCTAGCCAGGAATAAGAATATTATAGTGGTAACTTTCAACTACCGTGTGGGAGTCTTTGGCTTTCTATGTCTGGGAACTAAAGAAGCCCCAGGTAACGCAGGATTGAAAGATCAGTTAGCGCTACTAAGATGGGTGAAACAAAATATTGCTAGCTTTGGAGGAAATCCCAATGACGTCACATTATCCGGCTGCAGCGCCGGTTCCGCTTCAGTAGACCTCTTGACATTGTCGGATACTACGAAAGGATTATTTAACAGAGCTATATCTGATAGTGGTGGTAACCTTGGTTCGATAGCTGTTCAAGTAAATCCTATGCAAAACGCAAAAGATTCGGCAAGAATGTTAAATTTTCATAATGTAGACGACTTAGCATCGCTACAAGAATTTTATAAAAACGCCTCAGTAGAACTTTTAATATCCAGGAATTTTGCAGGCAATAGACATTCTGGTAACTATTTTTCACCATGTGTAGAAAAAGACTTAGGCGAAGAAGCTATTTTGCTAGATGCTCCTTATAATATAATCAAAAGAGGGGAGTATATTCGCTATCCTACCATCTATGGTTTCACTGATTTGGAGGGTTTGCAAAGACTCAGTATGTTCAACACTTGGAAGACTGAAATGAACGAAAAATTCTCAGACTTCGTTCCAGGTGATCTCCATTTCGAGAATGAAGAACAAAAGGAAGAAGCAGCACAAGCTATTAAGCATTTTTATTTTGGTGAAGAATTAGTAAGTGAAGCGACTATTTTATCTTATATCCAGTACTTCACTGACGTTGTGTTTGCGCAACCTATGATGAGGGCTGTGAAAGCACATGCAGAAGCTGGAAACTTTACCTTTTATTTGTATGAATATATATTTTTTGATGAAAATACTCCGGTTATTCCTTATACGAATGTTTCCGGAGCCGATCATTGTGAGCAGACTTATATCTTGCAAGATAAGGATGAAAACAATACAACGGCAGAGTATAGAAATATGAAAAGAATTATGACTGACTTATGGGGCAACTTTATATTGACAGGGTAAGATGATTTCATGATAGTTTGATATTATTAGCAGATTAAAAAAACTTAAACGTCTGTCTATAATATTTATACTATATCCCGGTGCATCTTTACTCGGACGTGGGAGCTCTCATAACACTCATTGTTCTGAGTGGGAGCTTAACAAAAAAATAAACATACCCTATCGCAGACATTTTTTTAGAAAATATTAAGAGGAACAACTTTGTCATACATCTTTATTACATACATGTCAATTTAAGTATTGATTATGAAAATTGGGTCAGTTTGGCAAATTGCTACATAGTACGTAGCTTATAATTTATGCTTATAATATAAACAATACTACACATTTGAAAATACTACGCTTTGCAGGGTACCTGTTTCGGCGAATTCTTCTGTAGCTTCATGGCCACCTACTGATGGAAACAGATCCCCTCATTTGTCGTTGGGGAGAACAGTGGAGCTGAAAGGCACGCCTATTGAGGCGCGTGCTCGGCTCTGGGACGACATCTACGAGCGGTACTATCGCGCGCCGATACCTCCCACTGGATCCGCTTCTACGATCAATAGTTTTTATTTAATTTATATGCTAATCATACCGTATCTCTTAATTGAATATTAATATACTAATGGCATTGAAATTGTGTACCTACTTATATATTAAGTGAATAGAAGATAGGTGGAAATACTTTAAAATATATTGGAATAATTTGTTTTACTTAGTTAGTGTAAGGAAGCCAATTGGCTTTAATTGGAAGTTGAAATTTCAACTCGGGTTTGAATAGGCTGCGTCCACCGAAATAATATAATCGTAGTTGCGGTTTTTATATTGAGTGAAATCGATAGAAGTTTCATAATGTTTCAAGGATGCCAAGCGTCGCTGGCATTAAGTGGCATCATCTTAGCTTTAAGTATAGAATGACGAAATGTATATCACGAGAAGTGCAATGGTCAGAAACATTGGTAATATTTAATCATTCGCATCGCAATCGACAGGCTTTAAAACTTCAAAAGCATTAAGTACTTATCGTTTTAAAAGAAGAGTTAGTTGTAATTGTTGATATTGATGGAGGGTAATCTCAGGAAGACCCACTACCTACCTATTTAAATTTGACCATCATTTGAAAAATACAATCTATCATACCATTGCATTATCTATTTGTGGAGACTGTCTTTGTGAAATTTTTGATTCACGTTTCTTCACTACATAGTATAAAACAAAGTCGCTTTTTCTGTCCCTATGTCCCTTTGTATGCTTAAATCTTTAAAACTACGGAACGGATTTTAATGCGTTTTTTTTTAATTCAAGAGGATTCAAGAGGAAAGTTTATATGTATAATACGTACATATTATTGTACAGAAATCTATTTGTACCCGGGCGAAGGTGGGCCGGGCCGATAGTTAGTTATAACTTATATACTATATTTATTACTTTGTTGTTTTTTTTGCTAGTTGTATGTTTCCCTAAAATAAACAAAATATAATAAATATTTCATTAAAAGTGTTTATTTGTAAGTGTGAAGTGCCTACCTATTTCAATAAAATAAAATAATTTGCCACTGTCTATGATAACACTATTATTTATTTTAATTAATTATTTGTATGTGAGTTGTTTAATATTAAAAATTAAATTCAAAACATTCAATGCCCACCTAGACTGAAATAATAAAATTATTTCGTATAAAAGTGTGTGTGTTTTTTTTTCAACTTTTAGTAATTCAATCACCTATACATAATTGCAACTGAGAACTGCTGTAAACTCAATCGGAGTCAGTTTACAGCAGTAAGGTAATCTTAGTACTGTGTGCCCTGAGTGATTGATTGTGAAATTTGCACAAATATAATTTTCCCGGATATAGATAGTTGATGACGACATAATATAATTCGTAGAGAAATACGCAGTACTTATGTTCTTAACTATTTTTATCGCACAGGCAAATGTTGATAAAAATATGCATTATTCCAAAATCTATTTTAGCCGATATTTTGTTAAGAGCGTTTACACCTTGCGCGCAAAGTCAACTATATGTATTGTATAAGAAATACATATTGTATACTATATATATTTCTTCGTTAATTTCACGCACACATAAGCGACCAAAGCTGTGTGCGTAGAGCTGCCGCGTCGGCTCGCTATAAAGTCACCTCAACCAACCTTGATCCGTGCGTTTCAAAATTCAAATATTCAATTGAAATGTAACTTATGATTTATATATTGGTAATATAATATAATAAAAATATTTATTATGCATTATAAATAGACAAAGTCGATTAATTTATTTAGTCCTTGCTTAAGGGACCTTCTGTATAAAGTTATTACGTAAGTTAGTATCGTATCAATATTAAAAATTATTTACGTTGTAAATAAATAGATCGACTTGGCCATCGCATGAAAACATAATGTATTGTTGTAACGGGGTGGGGTTGTCACAAGGCGGAGACGTTGAAACAGCAAGTCCAGTAAACAATAAAGTTTATTTGCACAAACGTCTGGTACACAATAATTTTCACAAGGGGTGTTATCAAAAATTACACGGGTTCAATATTGCGTCCCAAGGCAGTCCCACGCAGTGGAAGCTGTCTGGAAGCACAACACAGTGAAACAAAGTCAAGCGCGAGTCTCCAGAAGGAAAGCACACGCGACACAGTGTATTCGTATTATTCCGATAGCGAATCCGAGCTGTGAACTGGTTCCGTTTTTTAAGGTTTTATCGTAGATCTTCACGCACGCACGAGTTCCACGCAGGCATGGAACCGCACGTGGCGGAAACTAAACCAGGGCGTGTGCCCTCTGGTTGTGGTCTTCTGTGCAATCCGTGACGATGGATTGATCCTTGCTCCTTGTCGATATATATGATATATACGATTTTTGACGTCACTTTCTC
Organism: Hyles euphorbiae; assembly: GCA_023078785.2. NCBI lineage: Eukaryota > Metazoa > Arthropoda > Insecta > Lepidoptera > Sphingidae > Hyles > Hyles euphorbiae. Next base: position 7,669,554 of record CM041043.1, on the reverse strand, counting down.
GTTGTTCTGTTGGTCGCTCTTGCGGTTCGAGTTCGATGAGAAAAAGAACTCGAGGATGATTCGATGAGGCCGCGTGTGTCGTCGAAGTGTGGGTATCCCCGGTGCCGTCGTGATTCTTCTTGTCGTCTGGGCGATCTGGTCCCAGCCAGGTGGATCCCGTTGGGGAAGCCCGGCTAGGCGATCAGCGACCGGACGACGTAATCACGAGGCCCGCAGTTCAACCCGCTCCTTCAGACGGCGGAGTGTCAGTTGGTGTTGGCGGAATTGTCTTCCGGTAGGAGATCGCGTAGAATCGCCGTTGCGGACGGCGAGGGTCTTTCGTCGATCTTCATACACGTGCAGTTTCACGCAGGCATGGAACCGCGCGTGTTGGAGACTCAACCAGGGTGTGTACGTACACTCTGGTTGTGGTGTTCTGTGCTGTGATGTGATGGTAGTGCTGATGGTGTTGCAGGTCGCTCTCGAGGTTCGCATCTTGCGGATGGTGGATATTCAGTGAGGCCGTGTGTGCGCGCGTTGAAGTGTGTGTATCCCCGGTGCCGTCGTGATTCTTCTTGTCGTCTGGGCGATCTGGTCCCAGCCAGGTGGATCCCGTTGGGGAAGCCCGGCTAGGCGATCAGCGACCGGACGACGTAATCACGAGGCCCGCAGTTCAACCCGCTCCTTCAGACGGCGGCGGTGTCGTCGTTTGGTGTCAGCGGAGTTGTCATCCGCTGTGGAGGTCACGTTGAGGCGCCGGCGTGGCCGGCGATGGTCGATCGTCGATCTCCGCACACGCGCAGTTCCACGCACGCATGGAACCGCTTGTGGTGGAGATTAAACCAGGGCGTGTGCTCTCTGGTTTGTGGTCTTCTCTGTAGTGATGGTCGTCGTACTGGTGTTGCGGGTCGCTCTTGTGGTTCGAATCGTGGAGAAACTCGAGGGTGCTCGGAGAGAAGTGTGGGTATTCCTGGTGCCATCGTGATTCTTCTTGTCGTCTGGGCGATCTGGTCCCAGCCAGGTGGATCCCGTTGGGGAAGCCCGGCTAGGCGATCAGCGGCCGGACGACGTTATCACGAGGCCCGCAGTTCAACCCGCTCCTTCAGGCGTTGTTAGCGGAATTGTTTTCCGCTAGGAGGTCACGTGGTAGTGCCGGCACAGGTTGTTCCGGCGGGCGAGCATGAAGCGGCGCCAGGTTCTGGAGATGAGGCCAGTCCGAGGCGTCGGCGCGTTCGAACATCTTCGTCAAGAGGCGTTGGACGAAATCGTCCAGGCTCTCGATGCGGAGATCCCTCTGGATGGTGGAGTTTCTCACGTAACGCGGGGCGTTAACGATCTTCCGGAGCGTCTTTGACTGGACGACCCGCAGTTTCCGACGCGCGGTAGCGCCAGTGAGCGCGTACCACGCGGGCGCTGCGTACGTGAGGCGTGATCGTATGTACAGCTTGTACACAGATACCTTCACGTTCAGCGGGAGTCTCGAGGAGAAGACTGGGCGAAGTTTCGCGGCGGCGCTCCTCGTCTGGTTGGCGATGGTTTCGGCGTGTTTGTTCATCCGAAGATTCTTGTGTATGCTGATCCCGAGATATTTGGCTGAGACAGCCCAGGGAATTCGTTGATCTTGCATCTTGATGTGTAATGATCTCGTCGGGTTGTTCCTCGCTATGTGGTTGGAACGCTTGATCAGTAGGGCCTGTGTCTTTCCGACGTTCACTGTCAGCTTCCACTTGGAAAGCCAGGCAGGGAGTTCGTCCAGGTTGCGCTGGAGCTTGGTGATGGCGTGCTTCGGCGACACGGAGGATGTGTAGAGTGCTATGTCGTCCGCGTACAGCGCTAGGTGGACGTCTTCCCTCACAGGAATGTCGTCGGTGTAGCAAGCGTACAGGACCGGAGATAGGCAGCTTCCTTGTGGTACTCCGGCGGCGATGGTGCGCTCGCTGGAGAGCTTGCCCTCGATCATTACGCGGAATCTTCAGTCTTCTAGGAATGACTGGATCACTCTGGTGATACGACGGGGCGAGTCGGACAGGGCTACCTTGTGAACAAGGCCGCGGTGCCAGACTCGGTCGAACGCTTTCTCCATGTCCAGGAATACTGCGACCGTGTTTTCACGCCGTAGTTTGGCCATCGTGAAATCGTGCAGTACCCTGGTCAGTTGCAGCGTGGTGCTGTGGTCTGATCTGAATCCGAACTGTTCTTGTCGTGGTGTCAGGAACGGCACCAGACGTTGTAGCAGGAGTTTCTCGAACACTTTTGAGGTTGTCGACAGGAGTGTGATGGGTCTGTAGCTTTCCGGCTTCAGGGTGTTCTTGTTGGGCTTGGGCAGCATGATGACTCTGCCGGATTTCCACCGTTGAGGAAAGTGTCCCGTGCGCATGATACCGTTGAAGAGCCGCGTCATCGCGGCCACAGTCCTCTGTGGCAGGCGACGGAGCGTACTGTTCTTGATGCCATCCGCGCCGGGTGCTTTCCTCGGCTTCGTCTTGAGAATCATCTTCCGCACTTGTCCAGGCGAGAAGAAGATTGGATCCTCTTCGGGAGTCACGACTTCCGTGAAGTAGTCCTCGAGATGTCGTTCTACTTCTGCTTCGTGTCCGGTGTTTGTTGTCGGATTCGGTTGAAACTGGCGTTCTAGATGTTCGGCGAAGATCTCTGCACGGTCTTCGGCGACGTATCTCGGCGTCCCGTCGTTGTGCAGAAGTGGGCGCACTGGTTCCGGTGTGTTGGTTACGTATCGACATAACCGGTAGAGGGCGGGCCAATCGTCCCCTGTGGAGTCGACGTAACTTTCCCAGCGGTCGGCGTTGTAGGCTTCGAGTTCGGCTTTCACCTGCTCTATAAGACGATTTAATCTCGTCTTGAGCTGTGGGCAGCGGTTGTGTTGCCACTGTACTCGGACTTTCCTCTTCTCATCGATGAGATTTCGAATGTGTCGAGGGAGGTCCGGCATTCTGTTCACGGCCTTCCGCGTAGTCTTTGCCGCTTCAAAGGCTTCTTGGATTCTGGTCGTGAGCTCGTTGGCGAGCATGTCCACATCTGCGGGGCAGGTGATCGGTCGCGTCGGTGTGCAGGCCTGCAACTCTTCTGCGAAGGTGTTCCAGTTGATGTTGTAGCGTGGTGCCGGCGGGTTGACTCTCACCGGTAGTTCAGGAACGACGACTAGTACAGGCTGATGGTCAGATTGTAGATAGTCGTGTAGAACTTCTTGCGTCGGCTGGCTTCGGAGTCCTCGGTGTATGATAATGTCGATGGTGGACGGGCTGAACGCACTGCCCGTTGGGTAGCGCGTTGGCGTGTCCGGCCCTTCGACTGCATATCCGTGTGTCTGCGAGTCGTTAAAAAGCTTCCTTCCGTCCGAGTCCATGTTGGATGTCGGATCCCATGATGGGTGTTTGGCGTTCAAGTCTCCGGCGATGATGGTCGGATTCGGCGAGGCGAGCAAGGCATGGATATCGGCTCTCGCCAATCTCGATCCCGGCGGCTTGTAGGCGGCAAACAACCAGTGTGGGTTGCCTGCGATGCACACTTCCACACCAAGTCCGTACATCGAACGGAGCTGTTGTTGCGGTAGTGCTTGGTGAAGGAGTCTTCTTTTAACGGCTACTAGCAAGCCTCTGTAGACTCTGTTGTTTGGTGAGAGTTCGTCTTGCCGGTAAATGAAGTATCCTGGGAGTCTGCAGATGTCCGTAGGTCCCAGGTGCGTTTCATTTATCAGCACAACATCGATGTCCTGTTCTCGTAGGAGCGGCTTGAGATGAACGATCTTGTTTCGAAGACCGTTGGCGTTCCAGTGTAGTATTCTCAGTGGTTTAGACATAGTTGACTAAACGCTGAGTGATGATGGCGGAGATGTCTTCTCCGCCCTTGAAGGCAGCCAGTATCTTAAGTAGAGTACTGATCTCTTCAAGTTTGCTTGTTGTTGTTTCTGTAGTTTGTGCAGGAACCTCGTTTCTTGCGGTGGGCGTGATCTTAGCCGGGGCCGCCGAAGTCGTCTTTGTTGTTGTCGGCGCTGGTGCCGTCTGGTTTTTCTGCTGCTTCTTCTTCTTTCCCCCCTTGCCTCGCTTCTTAGCGGGCTGGCGTCTTGCATGAGGGTTGTTTGCGTCGGCCATCAGCGTTGTGTTGCCGGTGGCCGCGGTCGTGGTGTCCTCGACGATGTTGCTCGTCCTGTTTGCTGTCGGCAGGCGTGTGGAGATTGCCACTGTGCCTGCCTTCTTGTTCCGGGCCTCTCTCCGGAACACTGGGCATGCGGTGTAGCACGCCGGGTGTGCGCCACCACAGTTTGCGCATGTGGCGGGTTCCTCCTTCGGGCGCGGGCAGTCTCGGGCGGTGTGTTGTTCACCGCATCGGACGCAAGCCAGTTGCCTGTGACAGTTATGGCTTGAGTGCCTAAACTGCTGGCAACGATGGCATTGGGCGGGGCCTTTCTTGCCTCGCCATGGCTCCACCTTTATGGAGGGCAGCGCCATAAGTTCCGAGATTTTGAATATCTCGGAGATGTTCGATGTCCTCTTCAGTACGACCAGGTAGATGCATCCTGATCTACCTTGTCGTGCCTTGATGGGTCTGACATACTCTGGTGTGAAACCCAGAGTTTCCAGCTCCGTCTGGATTGCGTCGACTTCAGTGTCCACTGGCAGTCCGCGGATGGCGATCTTGACGCTCTTCTCCGCTGGCAGTGAATAAGAAAACCACGAGATTTTCTCTGACTTCTCCAGTTCAGATAGGTACCGCTGTACGATGCGGTATTCTTCCTCCGATTTCGGCAAGAATTTGAGGCCCTTGCCGAGATGTGTGTGGGCGTTTGGTGCGTGGCCGAGCTTGCGCTTCAAGGCCTGCGCATGGTGTGCCCAATTTGGTAGTGATTCCACAATGAGTGGTGGATATCTTGGGCGCTTGTCAGCCGGCTTCTGCGCGGCTGGCGCCTGGGCTGGCGTCTGCACCGGCTTGTTGGTCGGTGGCAGCGGCAGCGCGGGTTTTGTTTGCACTGTTGTTGGTGCAGTCTTTGGCGTCGGTGTTGGTGAAGAGGGCGTCGAGTTGATAGTAGGTGTCAACTTTGCCCTCTTTTTGTTTTCATTGCTCGTCGCGGCGCCGTTGTCGTTGTTGGTTGGCGTCTTGCGGCGGCGATGGGAGTCTTCTTCATCCTCTTCTGGGCTTCTTGGTCGTCTGATTGAGGTCTGTGTGACCTCCATCGGCTCTGGTTCTGGGTCTGCTTCCTCTTCGGATGAGCTGGTGTCATCCGAGTCTTCGTTCAGGCGGTCGAGTGTGCCGCGGATGGACCGGTCGATCCATTCGACCATCTGCAGTTGCAGCATGCCGCACAGGTTGTTAATCGCCAACTCGTTTTGCATGGCCTGCTGAAAAAGATAAGGGCGATTAGCGTAATATGGGTGTCGGCCCACAAAATGTCGCACCACTGATGCCAGTGGGTGCGACGGCCGACAGTTGGGGTCGGGGGAGGCGGGTTGGCCCAGCGATACAACTGGGGGATTGGGGCTACGGGCAGGTCCGAACGCGACGGCTTGCGAGAAGCCGGGCGGGACGCCCTGCGAGATGCCGGGGTTTTCACCCACGCCGACGGAGCGGGGCAAAGTGCCCTGCTGTACTCCGTTCGAGCCATGAGACTCAGAACAGGGAGAGTGGAGAGATTGGTCCTGAAAAGGACCGTTGGGTTGACCTCGTGAGAGGCCGGCAGATGAGCCCTCCGTGGGGAGGCTCATCTCTCCTCGTTGCGAAGCGCCGCGACCCTCTGGCGAACGTGCGAGACGTCCGACAGCAGTCAAGCGACTAATCCCCCGCACCGAAGCGCGGTCCGTTCGTCGACTCGGCAGGTTCCGAAAAACCTGAGAACCAATAAAGTTATAAACGGTGGGATTAAAATCAGGTCCGAGCGGTAGTAAACGTGTGCTCACTACGCTTCGCAAGCTGATCCGTTTTTTAAGGTGTGATCTCGATGTCCTTATATACAATGCGTGTGCATCAAGTTATAGCGCGATCTAATTCGATCGTGGCGCCATCTCTTAACGAGACTCGGATAATAAAGGTGGCGCTAGTTATCGATTGTTTGTTACATTGTACAATTTATACATAATGCTGCTGGCCAAGTCGATCTATTTATTTAAAACGTAAATAATTTTTAATATTGATATGATACTAACTTACGTAATAACTTTATACAGAAGATCCCTTAAGCAAGGACTAAATAAATTAATCGACTTGGTATTACATGCATCTCACAACTTTTTGCGGTAGAAAACCTGAGCAGCGAGACTTGGAATTTTTTTACAGGATGTTTTTGATGGGATCTCACGTCTTTTTGTAGAGTCCTTCATTTTTCCTTTTCGGTACTTTTTACTTCTAGAATATCACTAACGATTTTTCTTAAAGCCTCTATCTTATGGCTTTTTCTTATTTTTGTAGGTATTAATTTATCACAAATATAGCGGATTTGATTATTAATGTTCTTTCTTTCATGGTAATTGATATTTTCGAGCTATTTAGTCTATTTATTTGCAAGTTTTTCTTCGTCATGTTTTTCTAGTTGAATGTTGTACAGTTTCATGGGCTGAATACACCCTTTCCCTCTCTATACCCATCCTGTTATGCCTCATATATATAGATACCTATCTACAACTATAATTCCATCATATACGGGTACAATGATTCATTAACTGCAAATGTAACTTTGTAATCCTATACATTTATATGGGATTACAAAGTTATTCACGCAGTTGGTGTATTTAGAAAACTGGACAGAAATTATGAAATGTTTAAGTTTTCCCTTGATGTAGGCACTAAACACTAATTATATTCTAAATTTGAAGGTTCTATGTCTGCTAGAAGTGCCTTAGACTTTTGATGATCGGTCAGTCAGTCAGTGAGTGACAAAATTACGAAAGTTTGACAAGTTACAATTCTTAAACTACTGGTTCAAATTGAATGAAATTTTAAATATACCGTGTTTATACAATACCTGCTTAGTAACTGAAAATTCAGGCTTCTTGCTTTAACCACAACGAAGTTATAGAGGGTAGAAAATGGTCTGAATTGCTTCGAGAAAAGGATGGTACGACAGTGCCGCTTTTTAGCTCGACTTGGAGGGGGCACTGTCGTGCCCCCAGATACTCACTACAAAATCATTGTATAAAATTAAATATTTTACTACCAAAGTACTAAGAAGTGGCAATCGCAGTCCACGCGTTTTTTACTACGCACGGCAAAATCAACTGCAGCCAGGCCGGAGCGACGAGCGATACGTCCTCCCTCTAGAAAGCCTTGCGGCGGTCTGATTTGAGGCACGTGACAGCGTGTTTTATAGTGGATTTTGAAATATTTGTAGAAAACAAAAAAACTAATTTTGTTGAAATAGAAAAATTATCATTTATTGATAAGGTGTTCTTCTATTATAGTATGCAATTACTATATAAAATTATGTACGATAAGTTAGTAGTAGTCTTTCTGTTTGCAAAATTACAATACCACATTATGTCAATCCGTGGACAATGGTGTGGGTTATATGTGTTTCATAACTTCTTAGATTAAGACTAGTTTTAATAAGATATGTACATGTAACTGTTTGTTGTCCCAATAAATAAAATAAAATAAAGTTGGTGAAAAAAAAATTGTTCTTGACCAGAGTTTCTGAATAATTTTGCATTGTTTAAATTTTTATTTTTCAGGAACTAAACACAAAAAGATTATTTTTATCAGCAAAATCCCTCCATAAGGGTCTTATTAGTCTGATAATATTTTTATTTTCGTCTTATATTTAGTGATTTCGGATATCTTAAGCTTCTAAATTGCCATTCGAAGCCTAAATAACGAAACCTGTGTTCAGTAATCCTTATAGTATTCCCAAATTATCTATCAATCTATAATGTTCTCCACCAAAATCCCTAGATGACAACCTTTTCTAAAATTAGTACTAATTATTTTTCCTTTAAATTGTTTATTGGTGGCTATTAACTCGTTTGAAAAGTCCTGTTTTAAAGCCAAAAAGCGCGCGGAAGGTATAAACGCTCTTAATTTATTTTGATATGATAAATGTTGTGTGAGCAAAGCAATTGGGAGTTGTTGAGAATGCACGTTGTAAATTATAATTTATTATCAGTATTTGTAGAATAAGCAATCACTAAAATCAACTGATAATAATTATTTATTTATGATTGTTTATTGGAACTGGTGTGATAGATATAATATAAAAGAAGCAGTTTTTTTATCGAATGAATGGCGAGACGAACATGTCATTTGCCTGATGGGAAGCAATACGACAGCTAACAGTCTCTGTATATTATACTAATCTATGACTCATAGAGAGTAGCAAAATCAAACCACACCATGTATGAGAAAGCAATCTTTGGCATTTAACTATACTCGCCCTCCTGAGACATAAGATTTTAAATCTCAATATGTCCAGTGTTTTCCCTCGTTACTATGTCCTTCATATCTGAACACAATAGCGCTTTTACACTACAATTTGGCGGGTGAAATAGACATTAGGCTGGTACCTACCTATGAGGCTTCTCACATTTGAGAGACCTACCACCAGTAACAGAACTAATAGCAATTAGTTTTAGTTTCTAGTTGGTTCATTTACTAAAGCATGTATTATTAGTTTTTTAAACAACTATTGTAGTAAAGAAAATCATGATTCATGTTGCAATCGTAATACTATATCTTGCAATTTAGTACTAGTTATCTATAGCAATACAATAAAACAGAACACTGAGTAATTTAAGATACTGCAAACCCCTATTAATTAATTTTATAATTTGTCTATAAAAATAAATAAAATACAATAAAAACGTACAAATAAATATCCGTCACACGTGATCACAGTTTAGATCAAGTCGGCTTATTAGTTTACCGGTATTAATAATACCTACTCTTTCCCTTTTTTTAATTAATAAACAATTTGGATAGTTCTGCAAGTCATAATCGCTTTGTGTCAATAGAAAAAGAACTTTAAAGCAAAGTAACATATTTGAATTTGAAATGATATATTTAAGTACTATTATCTTTAATCGGACGCGCAAAATATATGAATAAGATTTTACGTTGAAGCTTCTGTTTTATCAAGATTTCACCGCCTAATTATAGATAATTGTAGATAATACCTAGTCAAGTCATAAATTCTGTTACATGTTTAATATAAAATAATTGATTTCATTTATTATTGATTAATTATATAACCATTTATATACCAAAATGAACTTAACAAAACATAGATTCTTATGACACTAAAGTTTATTCAAAATGACCTTCGTGATTTTGAATACAGGCCTTCAATCTGCGCGGTCAGTTGTCTATCGCAGCACGAACGAGGTCCATGTCAATATAGGCGGCTGCCTTAATCAAGGATGTCTTGAGTGACTCCAAATTGGGATGAGGCTTTGAGCACGCCTTTTCCTCCAAGTGTTGCCATATCTTGTAACCTAACGGATTCAAATCTGGACTGGAGGAGGGCCAGTCTTCGTGCCGGATGAAGTCGATTTCACGCGCCGCCAGCCAGTCTTGTGTGCTCTTCGATCTATGAGCTGGCGCCGAATCTTGTTGGAATACCCAGTGCCTGTTATTGAACATGGAACATGGTATGAGAAACAGGTTCCACAAGGTTCGTCAGGACTGTATTTTGATACACAACTGCATTCGTTTTTACACCTTTCTCACAAAAATGTACCTCTGTTAAGCCCCAATAAGAAACTCCCAACCATACCATGAGCGAGGATGGAAAATGACCTCGTTGGACACGCGGAATACGGTTGCTCGCTTCTTCACTACTGTGTGCGTACACCTTATCATTTTGTTTGTTGTAGCTCTATTCTACGGTAAAAAAAATTTCATCTGAAAAAAGAATTTCCAGATATTTTTTTCCCGCGTACCGCTTCAACAAAACGAGCATTCAAATTATGTCCTGTTTTTCTTCGATATGCCCGAAGCTCTATCTCTTCATTTAACACCCTTTTCACCGTGGTTCTGCTTAATAACCCCATCTGAAGGGCCAACAGTTTCTGCTTACGTTTGGGATTTCTTTGAATTCGCGCCTTCACAGCTTTTGTCACTGCTGGAGTCCTAACAGACCGAGGGCGACCACTTCTTGACCTGTCTACACTAGAGTCTTCATTGTATCGTTTGATGGTACGATAAACGAATCTTTTGGTTATAGTCAAATTTTTCAGTATGTCAAAAATTTTAATTGGCGCGTAACCGCAACGATGCAACGCAATAACTGCAACACGGTCTTCTTTAAGCGTCCACTACATATTTAAAAATGAGTAAAATTCTAAAAAGTATACATTTTTATTTTCATGAACAATTCGAAATTCGAATTCAATAAACTTTTTTGTGGCCAGCATTCTAAAAGAAATTTTTTTACTGTGTGTCAATACTTATGACCTGATTGTGTATATAAAATGGTATTAAATAATATAATCAGTGACAGTGCATCCGTGATCATCACAATCATGTGGACTCTGCTGGTGTTCGTTTGGAGTGCCGTGCAAGTGGCTCGGTCGCAGGACCATTATGACTCTAGGATCGTGCAGATTGCACAAGGACCTGTGCTTGGATATCGGCAACCAGAATTTAACGTTTTTGCTTTCTCCGGAATCCCGTATGCTTCTGTCACCGAGAGATACAAGGTGAGCACTTTAAAATATATTATATACATAAGTACACATGTATATGTAATATTATTATGTATTACATGCACAAATCGTGTTTCTTATCACTTCATGCATTTTACAAAAATACGATAGTAGTTTTGGACAAAATAAGCTATCTGAAAGATAAACAACAAAACACATGCAGTTATTATATTTGATAAAATTTTAGTATTTGAACGAAGCTGGCATAAAAATAATTTTCTATAGGCTGGTGGAACTTTATTTTTAAAACATCTAAAATTCATACCAACTACTCTTAAATTTCATTTCAATTAGAAAGTTTCAATGTTTACTCAACTACCTAAAACAAAAAATAAGTAATATATTGTAGAAGATTATGTAATATTTTAAGTTGTGTGTACACTATACGACAGTTTCATCAAAAACATAACTTCAAAACTACAAGACCTAGGACAATAATTTTAAGTGTTTTATCAGATATTAATTCCTTCCATTTCCCCTTTGGTCCATTAATTACGTGACACTCTGCATATTGTTTTATGACTTAAAATATTCAAAAAGCGTTTTGAGATCATTTGCATACCATTGAGATGTTTGCAAGAATTTGAATGTTACGTGATTTTATTCGCCAGCCCGGTGAAGGCGAGCATGGTAATCTAAGCTCACGTTTTTAGAATATCCAGTGCGCGATTATGGCATGATATCAAAGTAATATTTAAACCATTTAAACCATTTATTTCTTCCACACACACAATACAACAAAATAAAAATACAAGTTAAGAATAAGATAACAGTTAACAGGCCCATTCTGGTATTTGTTGTAATATGCGTGGAGAATGGATACCAGCTCAGTATACGCTGTTTTACAACAGCACTGATTACATTAAATATTTACAGACATTAAATATTTGCAGACTGATATTAAATATTTGTAATGCGAGTTATAGTTCATATGAAATTTATATACCTTACACGTTGAGAATTGTAGTTGTAACGTTGAATTATTATTTTGCAGTCGCCGAGTGCACCGCCAACATGGAACCAAACGTATGAGGCATTTGATCGGGGTATTATTTGTCCACAACCATTTAATTCTAGAATCGAAAACAAAACAATGCAAGAAGATTGCCTCCTAGTAAATGTAATTGTTCCAAATACTGAAGAAAGAAATCTTCCTGTACTGATAAGTGTTCACGGAGGAGCTTTTCAATTTGGTTATGGATTGCAAGAAAACTTTAGAACCCTAGCAAATAACAAGAAAATTATAGTGGTTACTTTTAACCACCGAGTGGGAGTTTCCGGTTTTCTATGCCTTGGAACAAAAGAAGTTCCGGGTAATGCAGGATTAAAAGATCAATTAGCGCTATTAAGATGGGTGAAACAAAATATTGCTAGCTTTCGAGGAAATCCCGATTACGTTATATTATCCGGGTGCAGCGCCGGTTCCGCTTCAGTAGACCTCTTGACGTTGTCGGATACTACGAAAGGATTATTAAAATTTAACAGAGCTATATCAAATTATTATTAACAGAGCTATATCTGATAGTGGTGCTAATCCTGGCTCGATAGCTATTCAAGTAAATCCTATGCAAAACGCAAAAGATGCGGCAAGAATATTAAATTTTCATAGTGTAGACGATTTAGCATCGCTTCAAGAATTTTATAAAAATGCTTCAATAGAACTTCTAACATCCAGAGATTTTTCAGGTAATAGACATTCTGGTAATTATTTTTCACCATGTGTAGAAAGAGATTTAGGTGAAGAAGCAATTTTGTTAGATGCTCCATATAATATACTGAAAAAGGGCAATATACTCGATATCCTACCATCTATGGCATCACTGACTTGGAAGGATCGACGAGACTCGGTATGTTTAATACTTGGAAAACTAAAATGAACGAAAAATTCTCAGACTTTTTTCCGAGCGATCTCCATTTTCAAAATGATCAACAAAAAGAATAAGTAGCACGAGCTGTTAAGCAATTCTATTTTGGTGATGAACCAGTAAGCGAAGCTACTATTTTATCTTACGTCGATTACTTCACTGACGTTGTGTTTGCTTATCCCATGATGAGGGCTGTTAAAGCACATGCAGAAGCAGGAAACTTTACGTTCTATTTGTACGAATATACATTTACTGATGAAAATACACCGCTTATTCTGTTCACCAATGTTACGGGCGCAAGACATTGCGTACAATCTTTTGCCGTACAAGATGAGGATGAAACTAATATCACGGCAGAGTATAGAAATATGAAAAGAATCATGAGAGACATATGGGGCAACTTTATATTAACAGGGTAAGATTTTTGTATCATATATTTGCCTGTATATTTTTTTAGTGTAAATGAGTAAAATATTATTAAATATTATTGGGCAGAAAGTTATTGTTACACAGCATAATTTTTTTTCACTGTTTGATGGTTGCTAGATTGATATGGATACGATACCTGTTGGATGCAGGCCGCTTGCAATAGGTCGAGTGCATGAGGGAGGCTTTTGTTCAGGCTTTTGATGATGAGATCGTAACGAAATAAAACTGAAGTAATATGAATAATTAATCGGAATAGATATTATTTTGCTAATAATTGAGTTGTGTATGTTATATATTACAGTACTGTTGGAAAATATGTTTTTTGCAGAGTACCTGTTTCGGTGAATTCTTTAGTAACTTCGTGGCCACCTACTGATGGAAACAGATCCCCTCATTTGTCGTTGGGAAGAACAGTGGAGCTGAAAGGCACGCCTATTGAGGCGCGTGCTCGGCTCTGGGACGACATCTACGAGCGGTACTATCGCGCGCCGATATCTCCCACTGGATCCGCTTCTACGATCAATAGATTTTATTTAATTTATATGCTAATCATAACGTATCTCTTACTTTATTAGCGTGTATTTTGTCGGTGAAATATTGTAGTTGTATTAAACTAAGACTGATGTGAATATACTTGTCATAATAAATAATGAATTGTTTTTGTGTGCAGTGGTACATACATTGAAGGCAATTTTAAGACTTGAGTAGGTTACCCACTCGAGAAGTGATATATTTTTTGGTGGGTACTTTCAGAAGTCAGTATTAAGTAACATAACAAATATTTGGCACTTTACAGCACCGTCTATATATCTTTATAGATATTGAAACTGTTAAGATCGCCCGAGAACAACCTAAACACAACTGCTGTTTCTTAGCGAGTATATCGGCTTCAACCTGATACGTGAACATCGATAGACTGTTGTCGTTTAAGAAAATTTGTACTGCACTTAAACATGGACTAAATATTACAAAAAAAAAGCGATCCAACTTATACTTTTTGAGATATTATGAGCCAAAAAACACACACTACACAAACTCACACTTGTAAAATATGTGTATATTAAGAAGCTGGTATAAAGACAAACAAAAAACTGAACTATTTTGCTTTGATTTAAATAATCAGTATGGGCACTTCGGTACAAATGGCGTATTAAAAGATGTCCGATAAAATTGCGCTGAAGGAAATATTAAGTAAATTTAATGTAATAAATGTTGTCTTAACGGAGATAGGAATTTGCAACTTTTTATACTAAAAATTATATCATAATAAAAGGAACCATTTTGAAAATAATTGAGAGCGACGACTTATTTCACTAATTACGTTAAAACAATTTACGTGCTCTTCGCCCTATCAATATAGTTATCACAATGTTATTCTGACAATATTACGTACGTACTTAGGTAATTACTCTGAGTACATCGGAGTATTCCGGGTATATCATGACTGCTACCGAAAACGAAGCCGGGTGGTAGTTTTAGTGAATACAATCATCATCATCATCATATCAGCCACAGGAAGTCCACTGCTGAACATAGGCCTCCCCCAAGGATCTCCACAATGACCTGTTGGAAGCGGCCTGCATCCAGCGACTTCCTGCAACCTTAGTCAGATCGTCTGTCCACCTTGACTACAATCACAATGCAATTAAAAATTTCACAAAGAAACGCGACAATTTTTTTTAACATTTTTTAAAAATCATCATTTTTAGGTGGTAAATCAATAGTTATTGCTAAAATAATAATTTAAACTTTTTTATAACTTAGAGCCTTTATAAATACCAGGGTATACACTGTTATTTTAGGAAAAAAATGTATTTACCACCCAAATATGGTTATAGGAAAAAAATAACAAAAAAATGTCGCTTTTTTTTTTGCAACATTTTCTGTTGCATTGTATCTGAAGTAGCTAAAACTACCATCCGGCTTCGTTGTCGGTAGCAGTCTTGATGTACCCTATATACTCGTGCATGTTGAATTGACTTTTTCCTTTTTTTTGTCTTAAATACCGTATGTATATTATTATAATAACAGCTTCGAGCATCGGTACCTACCTACTTCGATTTTTAATCTGAATGATGTAGGTAAAATTATCTTTAATCGAATGTGTAAAAATATAAATATGATTTTAATTTTAAGCCTTAATTCTTATCAAGATTTCATCGTCTAAATAAGTGATATGTAAGGGTATTTAATAATCAATTATACAGCGAATTCATTACTTATTAGTACTATGTGGACTCTGCTGGTGTTCGTTTGGAGTGCCGTGCACTTGGTTTGGTCGCAGGACAATAATGACTCTAGGATCGTGCAGATTGCACAAGGACCTGTGCTCGGATATAGGCAACCAGAATTTGACGTTTTTGAATTTTATGGGATCCCTTATGCAACTGTCACCGAGAGATTCAAGGTGAGGAAAATTATAAAATTTACATTTAAATTTACTTTGATGTGTCCAATTTTTTATTGATCCCTTATTTTTAATTGAAGTTATGGATACCTTTTATATATGGTATATATATGTTTGTTTAAACCCTTTTTATCTAACTCTCGATAATAAAGGAGTCCAGTACACAGTAGTGAGCGACCACGGGCCGATATATTGTATTATTATTTGTTATAATATATAGTCATAATGCACTTTTTATATACCGTATACGACGGACCATTGTAGTAACTGTGTTATTGTTTTGTAGGCACCCAGTGCACCACCTACATGGAATCAGACGTATGAGGCGATAGATCGGGAAGTAATATGTCCACAACCATTGAATTCTGTTATTAATAACCACGAAAAGAATATGAAAGAAGATTGTCTTATTGTAAATGTTTTTGTTCCCAATACGGAAGAAAGGAATCTGCCTGTACTGATTAGAGTCCATGGAGGTGCCTTTCAAGTTGGTTATGGAACAGAAGTAAGCTACCGAACTCTAGCGAGGAATAAAAATATTATAGTGATTTCCTTTAACTACCGGTTGGGAATCTTGGGTTTTCTTTGTCTAGGAACCAAAGAAGCTCCAGGTAACGCAGGACTGAAAGATCAGTTAGCGCTATTAAGATGGGTTAATCAAAATATTGCTAGTTTTGGAGGAAATCCCAATGACGTCACATTATCCGGCTGCAGCGCCGGTTCTGCTTCAGTAGACGTCTTGACAATGTCGGATACCACGAAAGGATTATTTAATAAAGTTATGTCCGATAGTGGTGGTAACCTTGGCTCTATAGCTGTTCAAGTAAATCCTATGCAAAACGCAAAAGATGCAGCGAGAATGTTGAATTTTCATAATGTAGACGATTTCACATCACTTCAAGAATTTTATTTAAATGCCTCAATAGAACTTCTAGCATCCAGATCATTTGCATCCAATAGACATTCTGGCAATTATTTCTCGCCGTGTGTAGAAAGAGATTTAGGCGAAGAAGCAATTTTGCTAGATGCGCCGTATAATATATTGAAAAGAGGAGAATATATTCGCTATCCTACTATCTATGGTTTCACTGATTTGGAAGGTTTGCAAAGAATCAGTATGTTTAACACTTGGAAGACTGAAATGAACGAAAAATTCTCAGACTTCTTCCCAGGTGATCTCCATTTTGAAAGTGAACAACAGAAGGAAGAAGCAGCACGAATTATCAAACAATTTTATTTTGGTGATGAACCAGTAAGCGAAGCTACAGTTTTATCTTACGTCAATTACTTCACTGACGTTGTGTTTGCATATCCCATGATGAGGGCTGTGAAAGCGCATGCAGAAGCTGGAAACTTTACGTTCTATTTGTACGAATATATATTTTCTGATCAGAATAGTCCCGTTGTTCCTTTCACCAATGTTACCGGGGCTCCGCATTGTGCGCAAAGTCAAGCCGCGTCAGACCAGGATGAAACGAATTTTACGACCGAGTATAGAAATATGAAAGCAATTATGAGGGAGCTATGGGGCAACTTCATTATAACAGGGTAAGTAAGATGTTTGAACAGTGATGCATATCTATATATTAATACGTGATGCAAAAACTTTGGATCCCTTTTTACGAAAATTGCGCGGACGCAGGAGCATAAAATTTGGCACACTTATAGTTTATATGTAGGAGAAGTGGAGAATGCTAATATTTTTCAATAATAATGCTTATAAAGTACATTAAATCAAAAAATAAAACATTACACACACTGCCATGCATTTCACACACACATCCATACACAAGTATACATACTCTGGTGTCAAATTGTTTCTTTTCTTTTTCATTTTGTTCTTCTGACATAGACATATCAAAAAAAAGGTTTTATTTGCCTAATGAGGTAATAATATTAATATTAAAAGAGAATATTAGTTTTAAAATGAGGTAATAATATTAATATTAAGCCTAATATTAAATGTAATATAAAACAAGATTTTAATAATAATGCATAAAAAGTACATTAAATCAATAAATAAACCAGCATGCATTTGACACACGCATACACAAGTATTTGTACACGTATACATACTCTTTGGTGAAATTGTTTCTTTGCTTTATTATAGACATATATGTAGTTGAATGTCAATCAGAAAAAAATGTTTACTGTGGTTTTGTTGAATATCAAACAGAAAAGATTTATTTGACGAATACTACGTGAAATACTGAGCGCTATCATTCATTATATGCATAAAGAAAGTTCTGTAGCAGCAATCTGCAATAACAACATTCAGGTACAAAAAAATATATAATTTACTATTGCTGGTTCAAAGCAATTATTTTAGTTAACGATTTTAGTAATTGCATATACTTCAGGGGAAATAAGCGATTTTGAGAGATACGGACATTTAAATGTGCACGAATTATCAGAATAACAACATCATCATACAGGTAAAAACTTTTTCTCTTCTTGATTTGGTCGAATTTCGACCACTAGGCGACCACTAGTATTCTTAAAAAGACCTATTAAAAAGCGCCTGCTGACGTGTTGGTAATGGATTGGACGTGGCTGCAATCAGGTTGGTGTTGGGTTCAAATCTCAAGGTATAAATTTGACTTTTCGGATTCATATTATGCTTAAATTAAAATATACACTACAGCTATATACAACTATATATCCAACAGATATTTATGTTTTTAATGATATGTGGAGTCTGCCAAACCACTTGATCATTGTGGTGGAATGTGGCCTAAAGTCAGGTGGCATTCTCATTCACTCAAACTGTCGATCACTCAAGAGGTCTGTGTCTAGCAGTAGAACCTATGTGGGCTGAATTATTATTTTCACTATATGTTTGCCAGTTTAAAGCCACTTCTAGTAATGTGGAAATATTTAAGGAACGTATTATTATAAATTATATTTCTTTTGCAGGGTACCTGTTGTGGGAAATTCTTCAGTGCCTTCGTGGCCACCTACTGATGGAAACAGATCCCCTCATTTGTCCCTGGGGAGAACAGTGGAGCTGAAAGGCACGCCTATTGAGGCGCGTGCTCGGCTCTGGGACGACATCTACGAGCGGTACTATCGCGCGCCGATACCTCCCACTGGATCCGCTTCTACAATCACTAGTTTTTGCCTTATTTATATGCTAGTATTACAGTCTCTCTTATTTTAATAATAACGTCTTTTTGGTGATTAAATACTTGAATTCGTCACTATGTGGGACTTTGCTTGAAATTATGGATTATTCATTGTTAGTGGTAGAGGTAATTTTGACGAGGTGATTAATTAAAGGTATCTCTGTGCTGTTACGTTTGCTGTACCAAGTAAAGTAATCAGGTTTGTGGTAAGTAATTTGTGGTGCTTCGTGGAAAATAGTGAATATTTACGAATAATTCGTAATTCAGTTACTTTTGACAGCTTTTAATTATACAAATGATATGATTGAAAGGATAATAAACCACATAGAGAAGGATGGATTATTGTGTATGTATCAACAGTTGGTGCCAATTTATGAAAGTTCTGATTAAGTTAATGTAATAAATGATTTGAATTTACTTATGCCTAAGTTCAATTTAATATAATACATTATTTCCAAAATGTATTAATAACTAGCTGTACCCGCGACTTCGTCCGCGTGGAATTTAACAAAAAAGTTAATTAGTTTTTTTAGTTTTGTGTAATTTTTTTTGCATATTGCACCTTAAAAACATTGTAATATATCAATTATAGTTCTATTCCGTCATTCTTAGGTGCTGACCACACATGATTACTATTATTGAAAAAAAAATTAACATTTTGTAAATAAACTTTTCAAATCCATGGTCAATAGTCAGTAAACTTAAATACGTCATAGTCAAGGGCCGGAGGGGAGGTGTGATCTTGCTCAACGAGTTGCGATTGCCGATTGGGGAAATTAACAACTTGATATAACTAGCACAAAGACTTTTGGTAGTAGCGTCAATATGAAACTGATTCTATCTTCGATTACAACAACTGAAACCTCATGTCGTACCAACCAACCTAATGAAGTAGCAGGTTGCGAGATGTCTGTTGTCGCAATCCATAGATCAAATCATTAATACATTTCTTCTATATAAGACAATGGAAACATCACATCAAAATATAATTATATTACCAGTTTTCCTTATTAATATCTCGTAGTCAAAGTTGACGCACATTTGGTGTGCATTTCCGCAAAATATTAATAATAATAATAATATCCCTCCCAAAGTCCAACCTTAACGTCCGGAACGACCACCAGTTCCACGTGGGAGGGGGACCCTTGTAGAATGAAAACTTACAAGCTAAAAGGTAATGGCAAACCCAATTGTATGGAGATATGAGTATAAACGATGTACGTATAGGGCCGCTACCTGGGGATCGCCAGGGCACGTCTGGAGCTGGTGCTAGACGTCGCAGCATGCGAACCACCAGCGGTAGTCAGTCACTTCGGCGGGCTGATGCCGAACAAAATGCTACCGCCGACCCCACTAATAACAACCCAGCTGCAAATGCTTTGCAGGAGATGTTGCCTGCAACCACTGCAGCTGGCCGAAGTAGGCAACGGATGAAATGGACAGATAATATAAACCATCAGTTACTCCGTTGCTACTATGAAGTCACGGATCTTGAATCCAATCTGACCGGATATAGGTCACAACTACATCAAAAATTCACTGAACACTTCCCTGAACTCAATTTTATTTCAGAACAGAGACTATCCGATCAAATTAGAGTTATTCACAGGAACAATAGAGTATCACTACAGAAAAGACAACAAATAAAAGAAGAAACAGAACGTTTAATGAATATAGCTCGCAACTTTTCACCCGAACGTGGAGAGAATGTAAATCAAAATGATAATATTCAAGATATAGTTAGAGAAGTAGTAGTCAACAGAAATAATATATCATCGACAGAAAACGTTACAACATTACACAATACACAACAAACAAACCAAGTTCCAAACACACAAGACAGACAACAACCAAAAAATGTCTTAGTTACACAAATACAAGAAGAAGTAGAGGGATCAATTCCCACCAATAATATAACCGAAAGTATACTAAACGTAGAAAATAAATTCCTTGAAATTCTAATAAAATACAAAGATACGGACCCTTCTTGCAGACCCGGAATACCTAAATTACAACAAACGAACCTAACAAAAACTAAAACTACAATAGATACCATAAATTTAGTAGTAGATAAGTACATCAAAGCGAACAATGTAACAACATTAGAAGAAATACACGCAATTATTTACAGCGCTGCTATGACTACAACTATGGTACTTAATATAAAACCCATAAAACCAACAAACGATAGAATAGTCAGTAGACAAGAAAGAAAACCCCCATGGGAAAGGCGGCTAGAAATGAAAATAAAAAAGCTTAGAATAGATGTAGGCCAAATCACACAGCATTTAAAAGGAAACCTGTCTATACGAAAACAACGCAAACATAATTTAAATAATAGAGATGAAACGAGTATAGTAGAAGAATTAGATACAAAAAAACAAAAGCTACAATCTTTGGCAAAAAGGCTAAAACGATACAGAAAATCTAATCAAAGACAAAAAGAAAACAAGATGTTTAATACGAATCCAAAAAGATTTTACAGAAGTTTAAATAATGAGCAAATAATAAGGGACCCGCCAAACTTATCAGATGTTACTCGATTTTGGAAAGACATTTGGTCGGTACCCGTTGATCATTCTCCGCATGCCCCATGGATTGAGCTAGAAGAAGAAGAATCAAGTAATATAGAAGATATGCCAGAATTCAATATAGATAAAACAGATATAACAGAAACTGTAAAGAAACTCCAAAACTGGAAGGCACCCGGACCTGATAAAATACAAAATTATTGGTTAAAATACATCACAGCCACGTATGAACCCCTAGCAACAATCCTAAATCAATTAATTAGAGATCCAATAGCTATTCCTTCGTTTCTTACACAAGGAGTAACATACCTGGGGCCCTACTATATTCAACGAAACGAAGTTCGAAACTTCGGATGATCGAAGTTCATATACGATACGAATGTACCTGCATATACTTATGGTCGTTATTGACTTATAGTCGGAACCATAGACTTATAGTTAGGATGTACGTTACACAAATACGAACTTTTACAGAGTAGATAAATTCATATTGTATATAAATTTCGATCGTCCGAAGTTTCGAACTTCGTTTCGGATTTATATAGTAGGGCCCCTGAAACCTAAAGATTCTGACACTACTAACCCCGCAAAATATAGACCTATCACATGTTTACCCACCCTATATAAATTATTAACTTCTATAATAGCAAATAAAATAACGATACATTTAACTACATTTAATATTATACCTGAAGAACAGAAAGGTTGTTGCAAGGGATCCATGGGTTGCAAAGAACAACTTGTAATTGATACAGAAATAAATAATCAAGTAAAACAAAAACATCGGAACCTCTTTTATGCATATATAGATTATCAAAAGGCTTTTGATAGTGTGCCACACTCATGGTTATTGCATATTCTAAAAATATACAAGATAAATAAACATATAATAGCTTTATTAACTTCTTTAATGAATACATGGAGCACTGTATTAAACATAAAATGTGACACAGGATATAAAAAATCGGAACCTATCAAAATAGCACGCGGTATTTTTCAAGGGGACTCTTTAAGTCCACTTTGGTTTTGTTTAGCAATAAATCCCTTATCAAAAATTTTAAACAGAACTGGTTTTGGGTACAGGATAGACCGATCAAATAAGATAAATATTAGCCATTTGTTATATATGGACGATATCAAGCTATATGCTGCAAACAGGGAACAAATAGATTGCTTACTTAACGCTACGGAGGCCTTCAGCCATGACATAAAAATGAAGTTCGGAATTGAGAAATGTAAAATAAATAGCATTATTAAAGGAAAACATACAGAAACACATGCATATAAACTCACTTTAGATGGTAATAATATAGATGGGATGCAATTTAGAGACACGTATAGATATTTAGGTTTTTCGCAAAGTACAGCAATTAATCATCAAGAAATAAAAAAAGAGCTCAAGGAAAAATATATAAACAGATTAAATAAAATATTTAAAACACAATTATCAGCCAGAAATAAAGTAAAAGCCGTAAACACATATGCTGTCCCTATCCTAACCTACTCGTTTGGGATAATTCAATGGACAGACACAGATTTAGATGCACTAAATATAGCCACCAGATCAATAGCTCATAAACATAACATTCACCATATTCACTCAGCAATAGAAAGATTTACACTGAAACGCAATATAGGAGGACGCGGTTTTATAGACCTTAAAAACTTAAATTATTCTCAGATAAGCAATCTTCGAAATTACTTTGTAACTAAATCTAACAATAGTTTACTTCATAAGGCAATAACGAGCATGACAACATCCGGAACACCACTACAATTTAATAAAACAGATTATAATCCTACACAAAAAATTATAGCTGATGAAGAAAAAATAACGAAATGGAAACAAAAAGCACTACACGGGAAACATATTAACCAATTAAACCAAGACCACGTAGACAAGATAGCATCCAATAAATGGCTCACTACAGGAAATATTTTTGGTGAAACGGAAGGCTTCATGCTCGCCATCCAAGACCATGTCATTAAAACAAGAAATTATGCTAAATACATTTTGAAAGACACCACAATAGGAAACGATAATTGTAGATTATGCCACCAAACCAAAGAAACAATAGAACATATAACTGGCGGTTGCCACATACTAGCAAGTAAAGAATATACTAATAGACATGATAACGTAGCCAAACAAATACATCAACAAATTGCTCTTAAATATAAACTTGCAAACGAATACATACCATATTATAAATATATACCAAAAAGTGTCATAGAAAATAGTCAAGTTAAACTGTATTGGGACCGCGATATAATAACTGATAAAACTATTGCTTGTATCAGACCTGACATCACACTTACATTAAAAGAATCCAAAATCACTTACTTAATAGATATAACAGTACCTAACAGCGAAAACTTAAAGAAGAAACATAACGAGAAATTACAAAAATATATACCGCTCGCAGACGAAGTTAAAGATATGTGGCACCAAGAAAAAGTAATAGTTATCCCCATTGTAATATCGTCAACCGGAATAGTGCCCAAGTCTCTCCACAATTCGATTAAAAAATTAGACATTAATAAAAATATTTACATCCAACTACAAAAATCAATAATTCTCGATACATGTAGTATTGTCAGACGCTTCCTAAACGCCCCTGCTGATTTCCAATAGAGGCCTAAAGTGCTTGGTACCCACCCGCACTTTAACCTCTTTAAAACTTACCAGCTTTGCTGAGAAATCAAAATCAAACCGAAATAATAATATTTATTTATTTCAGATAGAACATCCATACAATAAAATAACATTTAAAACAAACAAACATTAAGAACAAAACATTAATCTATAACAAAACTCAACAAATAAAGTAATTAATCGTATTATGATGGTAATAAGGTAATAAATTATAATTATCACAACGATAATCAATTGATAACGCGATTGGCATTTCTGTTTACTTAATCGCTTTGGATAAACAGAATTGAATTACAGAATCGGTGCAATATTATTATGAGCTAGCAAAATAAAATTGAACTGAACTTCTAATTTAAATATAAAAATTAAATGAATTTTTAATTTGGTTTTAGATCTACCATGGGTAAAGTTAGAGTTGCATACTGATAATATGAATATATTATGCATAATGAGTTACGGTAATCACAGATATAGTCTTTAAGTGAGCACGTTTTTTAAGCCGATAAAATATTCTATAGAATCATATAAACACAAACTCACGCCTTTTTCCCATAAGGGGTAGACGGAGATGCGTGCTATCCACGTTTCGTCTTTCGTGATCAGTCCTACGATGTGATAGAAAGCGAGCCTCTCCATAGACTTATAAATAACGCAAGAAAAGCTTCTCGCTATATCGGGCAAAACTTTCTGACTCCGAGATGATAATGTATAGAAAAATCCAATTTTTCTACCGCAAAACGTTGTGAAATTCATGTAATACCAAGTCGATTAATTTACTTAGTCCTTGCTTAAGGCAAGGGCGGATCCAGCTTTTACGCCAGGGGGGGGTCACATTATAGTTCACGTCAGATTTTACGCCAGGGGGGTCATATAGCTCATGTAAGAACACTGGGTCCGATTTCAATACTCCAATTCGTAATAATAACTTTTTATAGTTTTTTACAGGCGTGATTTGTGAACACACACATACTTTTTTACTTTATTTATCGACATACAAAGAATTAAATGTGCTTATAAATTTTATCAACAAGATAATTAATAAATTTTGTCAATCTGGGGCCAGCCCAGGGGGGGGGGCAATAACCCCCATGACCTCCCCCTTGGATCCGCCCTTGGCTTAAGGGACCTTCTGTATAAAGTTATTACGTAAGCTATTATCATATCAATATAAAAAATTCTTTGCGTTGTAAATAAATAGATCGACTTGGCCAGCAGCATTATATGGGATTACAAAGTTATTCACGCAGTTGGTGTATCTAGAAAACTAGCCAGAAATTATGAAATGTTTAAATTTTCCCTTAATTTAGACACTAAACACTAATTATATTCTAAATTTG
Source organism: Hyles euphorbiae (assembly GCA_023078785.2). Taxonomy (NCBI): domain Eukaryota; kingdom Metazoa; phylum Arthropoda; class Insecta; order Lepidoptera; family Sphingidae; genus Hyles; species Hyles euphorbiae. The sequence goes on along the minus strand of CM041043.1, from coordinate 7,644,582 downwards.
AAGGTTCTATGTCTGCTAGAAGTGCCTTAGACTTGATGATCGGTCAGTCAGTCAGTGAGTGACAAAATTAAGATTATTGAATGAAATTTTAAATATACCGTGTTTACACAATGCCTGCTTAGTAATTGAAAATTCAGGCTTCTTGCTTTAACCACAACGAAGTAATGGGGGATTGAAAATGGTCTGAATTGCTTCGAGAAAAGGATGGTACGACTGTGCCGCTTTTTAGCTCGACTTGGAGGGGGCACTGCCGTGCCCCCAGATAACATTTTGACCGATCCGGGATTCGAACCTGAGACCTCAGTTTTGTAATCAATTTAAATACAAATACTATGCCTTGTACAAATATGCCCTTTTAAGACTTTTGGTTTTGCCTACACCTTTTAAATATCCCAGTATTAAAGGAGAAGGGGCATCCCAGCCTATCGACCAATAACGACAAGCCATATATCAATGGAAAGGTCTTTTCGGGTGCTACAACTTCTTCCATGGCAACAAAATCGAAATCGCTGTATTTTAGAATATATAGCTACTCAAAGACTGTAGGAAAATCACGCGAAAGAGCCTCGCCATAGTGAGCAATAACAACAAGCGATGCGTCATTAGAAAGGTCTTCTGAAATACTATAACTTCTTCTACGGCGGCCAGTATCAAATCTCTGCGTGGAAAAAAATATTGCTGCGTAAAGGTAACAAGGATAAAAATATGTATATGGAATCATAGCCTGTTGACCAATAACGACGAGCGATATATCATTCGAAAGCTCTCTTTATTTTCAATAACTTCTTCTTTGCCAAGAAATCCCGATTCGCTGTATGAAAAGAAGTATATCGACATAAAGATATCGCGAGGCTCATATGTATGGACTCAAGCCTATCGACCAATAACGACAAGCCATATATCAATGGAAAGGTCTTTTTGGGTGCTACAACTTCTTCTATGGCAATAAAATCGAAATCACTGTATTTTAGAAAATATAGCTACTTAAAGACTTCAGGAAGATAACGCGAAAGAGCCTCGCCATAGTGAGCAATAACAACAAGCGATGTGTCATTGGAAAGGTCCGCTGAAATTCTAAAACTTCTTCTACAGCGGCAAGTATCAAATCTCTGCGTGGAAAAAATATCGGTGCGTCAAGGTAACGCAAGGATGAAAGTATGCATATGAACTCATAGCCTGTTGACCAATAACGCCAACGATATATCATTCGAAAGCTCTCTTTATTTTCAATAACTTCTTCTTTGCCAAGAAATCCCGATTCGCTGTATCAACAGAAGTATATCGACATAGAGATATCGTGAGGCTCATATGTATGAACTCAAGCCTATCGACCAATAACGACAAGCCATGTATCAATGGAAAGGTCTTATCGGGTGGGATGGGCAATTTTACCCTGACTTTTTTAGACCTGTGCTTGACAACATTGCCCATCATCAAAAAGTACCTAGGGTTGTCAATATCTCGATAAATTAATTTGATAAAATCTAAAAAGGTTTCGACGCCTGTTATTTTAAAGATCAATCGAATTCAGAAAGGTGTCTTTTTAATCGACTTAAAAAAAGAAGGTATTTACTTTATTTTGATTGCCAAATAGATCAAAACTTAAGTTGACATTTTGTTTGTAGCATATTTTAAATTTATTTAAATAAAAGATTTTTATAGCGTGCAATGCTTGATTTAATTACCACTTCCCATCATTTCATGTTATGAAAAGTAAAAATGTGAGAAATTATATAAAGTAAAATCAATTTACTGTAATGTGACAGCCCTAAGAGTTTTTAACCATTTATCAGAGTTTGTATGGAAAGAGTAAGAATCGCTAGGTAAAATTGCCCATAATGTTTTGTTACGAGAATCTGTTAACTTTAAGAGTTTTTTTCTAAACCACTGCCAAGATTGTTTTTTATACTTATTTCATTTTTAATTGTGTCATATGGGTCATATTTTGGCAGATATCAACATGAGCAATGTTAGCTGATCGCCACATAACTTTGCCCATCATTAAAATAATAAAAAATAAATTTAAAATATTAATTTATTTTAAATATAACATAGCTAATAGTAGCATATGGTTATGTAGTTGATGTAAATGAAAAAATATATATAGGTGGTCATAGAAAAAATATGAAATATAGCAGATTTTATCAAAAAATCGGGCAATGTTGGCGACTTTTACGGTAAATATACATATGTACGTGCTACTGCAGGGCACGAGCCTCCTCTGCAATCGAGAGATTAAGAAGGGTTAGGTCGTATCGTAAACCACGCTGACCTAGTGCGAGTTGGTGGAGTTTTACATACCATAGAAATTCTTCCGAATCGTATGGTATGTAAATTTCTCCATCGGGTTTTCGTTAACCGGCATAGTGCGTGGTGATTGACTAGCTATTAATACATTAAACATACATGCCTCCTTTCAAATTAAATAGTGTTAGAAATACCTAATAAATTAATATCTACCATAAGGCCGACTGGTAGAAAATGCCATTAGGCATTAAGTCCGCCTCTTAAAGTAATTGTAGTATTTAATTCCACTCAAACTTTTTTTTAAATCAAAATAGCTAAATATAATTTCGGTTATCAAAGGACCTTATAGAAATTCATTGTTGAGTAAATAGTTCAATTTTCACTATTATGAGACCAACTTCACGAACAAGAAAATATCTGTTTTTGAAGACGTAAATGACGCATATGTATAACAGCGTTCCCCCTATATTATAAATAAATAACTCTAAGGTCCGCCTGTACTATTTTAGTGTAAATAAATAAATAAATAAAATAAAGACTCTGGCTTTTTATCTGTTCTTATCATTGCCCAGAAAACAAGGAACTTAATTTCGGTTTTGTATTTATAATAATCTTAATCCAAGCAAATTGTATGGTATATAAAATTAATGAAGCACTTACGTTTCAATTGACTGTATGAAGGATCCGTAACTCTGAATACCTATTTTATTACAAACAGTTTATACAGACACACACGTTCACATTTTTCTTAAATATAATAATTAATGTTAATGTGATTTCTAGTTAACTGAAGTATGTATGATAGGATAGGAAATAAATTCCCGCCAAAAAGTGTACCTAATTTTTAATAGGTTAAAAACGGTGTAAAGGTATTGAGACCATACAGCCTTGTTCGATTTACATCAGAAATTAGGATGCATTTTTATCTAGGCGGGGCGAGAGGAGCGGTGATATTGTAGAATATCGAACTGAAATAGTTTTAGCTGAGTCATTGTGGAGACAAGGAGATATATATTATATAATTGTATTGAACACAAATTGGGATTAGTTTGATTTATTTGTTGTCAAAGATTAATTAGATATGTCTAATTTTATCAAATTTCTTAAAGGTATTAAACCATTCTCTTTATGTTCTTAAGTTTGAGAACATAAAAAAATTTTTTAGTGAAGGTGAGTGGAGTGAAATGGGTAATTATTTTATCCAGCCAAAGCGAGGTCCGGCCACTAATCTATACTTCTATACTAATATATACAGCTGAAGAGTTTGTTTGTTACCTCTAACCCACAGAGTACTTTGTTTTATAGGAACTCTAACCTCTAAATCACATGAACTATTGAATCGAATTATTTTGGATAGATTATTTCTCGAGGAATGCTATAGGCTATATATCGTCACGCTATGACCTATAAGGGGAAAGCAGTAGTGTAAAATGTAGCAAATACTAGGAAATTTTATACGGGATTTCGAGGTCCAATTGGTCGATATTCTAAATTGATAGACATAATTTAACATTTTGGCCGCTATTTTTAAAAGTGTGTCTGCACCCGGGCGGCTTCGGGCCGGACCGTTGTTATATAATCTATACATATAAATAAAATTGAAGTGTCTGTTTTAAAAGTGAAAATAAAAAAAATATCCAACTACATGTCGTTATATACACGATACTTGTGCCGAAAATGATATTTAAAAAAAATTGTCGGTCTGTCTGTCTGTCTGTTTGTTCCAGCTAATCTCTGAAATGGCTGGACCGATTTTGACGGGACTTTTTTTGTCAGGTAGCTGATATAACAAGGAGTAACTTAGGTTACATTTATTTTAGAAAAGTTCTTTTATTTTAGAAAAATAAAGTTTTTGTTAAATTCCACGCGGGCGAAGTCGCGGGCACAGCTAGTAACAAATAAGTTCAAAATGGCGCCCACTATTTCCAACTCTAGGTCTTAATTTAGATTACTGGAACAAAGCGAGTATTAGATATTGATCTAGACATTCATCGGATTAGTAAATAAAAGTTCATAATGACGGCGAAACTTTTCAATCCTGTCTATAAGATAAATTTAAGTATAGAAAACTAATAGATTTTAATGAGAGAGGCAAGTATAGATGACTAATAATTTCATTTTTGAACGTAAAAAATACTCCAAATTTTTTTCCAAACGCCCCATCAGAAATAGGACATTTTATTATCTACATACAAATTTTATCATTAGTTTCGCCTGATATCATTGGTATAGCAATTATTTTCATACTCTTGAAAGGAATTATTATTCTACTCTAGGCTCAACACTCTTGTTGTTTTTACAGACGTGTGTTATTATTTATTTATTTTTATTAAGTGTATATAAAGATACATATCGTTGCACATTTTTTTTTATTTTCACTTTACAACCAGACTCTTTAATTTTATTTATATGTATATGTTATGGGCCAAGTGATTAATCGGGCATTATTCATTATGCCCGGGCAATATGAATAATGCCCAATAAGAGCGGGCAATGTGATTATAACCAATCAATTTATCACATTGCCCGGGCATGTGCCTATTGGGCAGAGTGATGTAAAGCGAATCAAAATCAAAACAATGATCCGAAGTGGTAGAATTTATAATAGGGCAGCACGAGAGGGTGGGTTGGGAGGAGTGGAGGGGGAGGGGGAGTGTTGCACCTCCCCTGGTACCACTTGTTGTCAATACAAATTAGCTTCTGCATCGTCTCCGGCGCTACGGGAAGTTCAGCCCCTTCGCCCTTGCGTAACAAAAGATAGGCACCCATGCTCACCTCCGCAGCTTCGGCTTGCTGGTCGCCTCCGGCGATCAGCCTCAGCCTGCCTTGCGTATCCTTCGTTACAGCGGGCGGGGGCTGCTCTCCCTCCGCGCCTCCGGCTTTTTATATACACTCTAGGGTCGGTAGCCAAAAGACTACGTGAAGTCGGGGTGTCCCGAGCCGGTTTTGGGGCACAGTCGACCTAACTGGTCCATAAAGTGGGTACACTATTTTTTTTCTGAAGATAATGTTTCGGACGTTTAAAAACAACTAAACATAAGCAGGTCAATTCAACCTGTCTTATTTATGGGTCTATCGCAGATGTGACAATGCGGCAGCCCACCACGTAAAAAATCACCTATTAATCACATTGCCCGATCATCATATAGCCATATTCATAATGCCCGGGCTATGTGATAAATAGATGAGTTTAGATTGTAATTAATCACTTGGCCCGATATGGCTCGGCAATATTCATACTGCCCGGGCATTATGAATACTGCCAGCATTAATCACTTGGCCCATAACATATATAATGATATGTTGTTTTTTTTTTCTCCTGGGTTTTATTATGTCCGTATTGTTAGGTGTCGCTGTAGGGTGTGATGGTTGATTGTGGGATGTGACCGACCTTGGTAAGGGTCTCGCTAATTGATACGATAACCTGTACCTTGGTCGGTTTGTATCTGTGTGGGGGATCTTCCGGAGGGACAGGACTTCCGCATAGCCATCGTTCCGTCCGCCTCTCGTCGACCCCCCTGGTTAGTTTGGGGTTATGGTGTGTGTACCGTAAGTGTAATGTGCGATGTTATTGAGTCTTTTATAATTATTATATAATATTATGTTTGCACTATATATAGAGGAGAAAATGAATAGAAAAGATACTTAATTTAAATATTTACACGATATGGAATGTTAAACACAGTTAGTGCGAGTTACGTAGCGAGGCTGGAAGACAATCGCTGACGTTGCAGCGACACTATAATAAATAATTATTGATATATAAAATCGCTGATGCAGCTATGACGTCAATCGAAGGCTCATGCTAATTTTCGTTTGTAAGAATAGGCATTCCATATTCCTACTTCGAAGTGGAATGATTATTCATAGGGTTAATTCATTGTAATTTTATTTGATAATTAAATATAGTTTATAAAATCATTTCGGTTTTTTTTCAACCTTACGTCTGTGGCAAACGTAATTGGCGCAGTCGGTAGGATACTCGCGGGCCGGTACGCGAATAATAGGGTTCAAAATTCGAATTCGCGTTCGCGAGCCGCCCGGGCTGGCTATCAAGTCGCGCTGCTGAGTATCCTGAATCTACGGGCCTGCTGCAGACCGGAAGGAGAATCTGAAAATCGACTCACGAAGAGAAACCAGAATGTATTATATGTAAGTACACTTGAATTGTTCTCGTGTTGCTCCTTTAATCTTAAACTTCAAGATTTATCATCCTAGAGCCTCTAGTTCCCGGGAGCCTGAATCTCGTCAGGCTCGCCGACAAGTAGTCGATACTAATAGAGATATTGTAGAATTAATTAAACCAAAAATGTCTCATGACCCGGACACTATTTTTAAAGCCCTCCGCTTAGTCCCGGACTTTGATGGTAATCCAAATGTGCTCACACGTTTCATTAAAATTTGTGATACTTTAGCTGCGAAATATTTAAGCACAGCGGCCGGCAGTGATTTTTCTAACTTGTGTTTGTTGAATGGTATTTTAAATAAAATCACAGGTCCCGCTGCATGTACTATTAATTCCAATGGAATACCAGAGAGTTGGTTAGGCATTCGATCTGCCTTAATTAATAATTTTTCAGATCAGCGTGATGAGACGGCGCTCTATAATGATCTTTCCTTAGCGACACAGGGAAATAAATCGCCACAGGAATTTTACGACCATTGCCAGACTCTCTTTAGTACAATAATGACCTATGTCAGTTTACATGAGACTGTAGCAACCACTATCGAGGCAAAACGTGAATTGTATAAGAAGGTCACTATGCAAGCATATGTTAGGGGTTTAAAAGAACCATTAGGATCCCGTATACGGTGCATGCGCCCTAATAGTATTGAAAAGGCGCTTGAGTATGTACAAGAGGAACTAAATATAATTTATTTGCAGTCGCGAAACGAGGTTCCAAAAAATCAGTTGACCCCTAAGGTCACCCCCACATCGTCTCTAGTACCTTTTATACCCCCGCGCAGTACGAATTTCCAGGCTCCGCCACCTACCTGGCCAACACTTGTAGGCATGCGCCCCATGCGACCCCCACCTCAACCTTTTAAGTTACCGGAATCAAACCAGTATCGTATGCCCACGAACACGCAACGCATGTTCTCGGCACCGCCACCAAACTACAATCCCCGTAGTAACATTTTCCGTATGCCACCCCGTAACAATCCACCACAAGGCCCTCAGCCTATGAGTGGAATACAACGTTTTACTCCAAAGGTATTACCCCATACAAAAATGATCACGGGCCATGATTGGAATAAACATGGCAATCCGCCGCCGACAAATTATTTTAAAAATCGAGAAATGAATATGAACGAGTCCGCCGCGTGTAATGAATCATATTACGATTACTGTCAGCAACCTGAGTATTATTACGATGTCGATTATAACTATAGTGATTTCGCACCCGGTTTTGCTTATGATTCGTATAATTATTTTACCACCGATGATCAAACACCTGATGTGTTCCAACCACCAGCTAGTGTTGAAGAGCAGGATTTTCAGGAGGTTTCGAATTCACCAAAACCAACATAGAATTGAACCTCCAAACGCAAAGACAACTGCCTTACATTCAAATCGCAAATCCACCACTTAAGTTTCTTATAGACACCGGTGCTAATCAATCGTTCATAAGCCCCGAGGCCGTTGAAAGATATTTTTCGGAACATCCCCTAAATTACGATCCATTTGAAGTGACGAACATACACGCGACTAGTAGAAATAATTATTCTATTACGTTACCATGTTTTGCGGAATTTAATGACACTGGTAATATGAAGCTATTCATTTACCAATTTCATGATTATTTCGATGGACTCATAGGTTTAGATTTATTAAGCGATTGGGAAGCCCGAATTGATTTGAGAGAAGGTAAATTGTTAACACGGACCGCTACAAATCCCATTATGATGTACAATTCGCGTAACGTGAACTTATATGAGGATATTATCCCCGCAGGAACTTCTAAAGTCATTCGTATTCCTATAGGGACAACAAAAGGGTGCGTAAATTAAATACAGTTTACGTGTTTCTTCTGTCAAGGTCCAGCCGGTGGGCGTTCTAAGTTAAAGTCTTTCAGTGACCCTAGGATGGAGTCCACGAGGCCGATGTAGGAGGTGAGCGCCTTTTGTTTTTTGATGAGTTCGGTGACTTCGTATGGTTCCAACCTGAGGCGGCCGCAGATCATCTCGTGGTTGTGTCGTGGGTTGATGTATCTTGGGCAATCTTCAAGGAGGTGGCCCAGATTTGGACGGTCACACCGTCGCACGGGCAGTGGTTATTGGTAGTAATATGAAATCTGTGCAAATAGGATCTGTGATATCTGTGACCAGTGAGAACCTGAGTGAGGAAGTAGCTTGGGGTGGTAAAGATATGTAGTTGGACATTTTTTTTTATTTTCACTTTACAATCAGACACTTTAATTTTATTTATATGTGTAGATAAAAAACCAAAACCACTGAAGCTATTGACGTAAACAAATCATTATTTTATCTATATATTAATACGTAATGCAAAAACTTTGGACCCCTTTTTACGAAAATTGCGCGGACGTAGGAGCATAAAATTTGGCACACTTATAGTACTAATATTTTTCGATAATAATGCTTATAAAGTACATTTAATAAAAAAATTAAACATTACACACACTACAATGCATTTTACACACACATACATACACAAGTATTTGTACACGCATACATACTCTTTGGTCAAATTGTTTCTTTTGTTTATTATAGACATAGTTGAATGTCAAACAGAAAAGTTTGTTTGCTGTGGTTTTATTGAATGTCAAACAGAAATTTTTTTTGACGAGTACTACGTGAAATACTGAGCGCTTATACAAATTGTGTAGCAGTAACATACATTTAAATGGTCACGGACTATCATTATATGCATAAAGAAAGTTCTGTAGCAGCAATCTGCAATAACAACATTCAGGTACAAAAAAAATATAATTTGCTATTGCTGGTTCAAAGCAATTATTGTAGTTTACGATTTCAGTAATTGCATATACTTTAGAATAAATAAGTGATTATAAGAGATGCGTACATTTAAATGTGCACGAATTATCAGAATAACAACATCATCATACAGGTAAAAACTTTTTCTCTTCTTGAATTGGTCGAATTTCGACCGCTGGGCGACCACTGGTTGTAATAATTGCATATAATTGCATAAAATGTAGATATCTCACACACAGCTGAAAATCTTGAAAATCCTGTACGTATAGGTTTGTAGAATATTATACAAATTAAAATTACCTTTCAATGTTACATTTTATAGTCTCATTTTTTCCGTCTATCAACATAATAGTAATTAAATAACTGTATAAGGAAAAAGCATTAAGCATATCGATAAAATAAATTCCGGTCTTATAACAAAAACGTATTTTCATAATTTTATCGATCCTTTCAATCGACTATTGCAAGTTTTCTATATTGGATTTGTAGAGGTTTTGTGTTTCGAAAGCGACGACGCTGGTTTTCACACAATTTGACGGTTAATGCCTTTCTTTTTGACCATATTCTACTGTTCTGTAATTTCTACAATATACAATTTTCATTTAATTTAATTTCATATTACAGGAAAAGTATCCATATTATAATATATTTCATTATGGTTAAGATCTATTTGAATTATATTGTTGTAACATTGTTCATTATGGTAGAAAATTATTTGCAGCCACCCACTGGGTTCTAAATTCTCATTAGTCATGTATGTAATAATTAAACGGAGAATTGTTTCTTAACCCTCTGTGTAGCAGGTGGGGTAGCTTATGCTTAATTGGTTGAAGAAGCGCAAATAGTATGTAAATCATAAAATATTGTAGCTCATTGTCTCATTATCAGCAAATAGTACTATGATGACCCAATCTATGATAGGTGTTAATTCTGATGAAATACTATTTTTATGTTAGTTATATTCGAATAAAGCGCGCTGGGGTATCGGATACCCTACCATGTAAGGTTAAGGACGGATTCAGCTTTTAAGCCAAGGGGGGGTTATATAGTTCTTGTCAGAGCCCTGAGTCTGATTATAATACTTGGATTCGTAATAACTATTTTTTTAAAGTTTGTTAGAACCGTGATTTGTGAACACACACATTTATATTTATCGACATGAAAAGAATTAAGTATGCTTATTAATTTTATCAACAAGCTAATAAATAAATTCTGTCAATCTAGAGTCAGCCCCCATGATCTCCCTCTGGATCCGACTGTGTACGGCACTTAATTAAAAATTTTAAGAAATCAGGCATTTCAACACCATTTTTGGGAAAAAATTACGAATTTGTTTGTGAATATAATACGTATGTAAAGCATGTGTCTGATATGACTATTCTTATTAAAGGAGTTTCCAAAGTACCACCAGCTGTATAGAAAGAAGAAGCTGTGTAGAATGTTTCAATATTATTTTGTTATTTGGACAGTAAAGTATAACACTTCTAAAAATTTTACAGAAAACAGTTTAAAATATAATATACGCCCAACAGGGCACAGGCCTCTTCAACAATTGAGAATTTAATTGAAAAGGACATTAATAATAAAGTCCACGAGGCTGGTCCATGCAGATTCGCAGATTTTGAATACCATAAAAATTCTTGCAAATCACTATGGCAAGTCGTATGCAGGTTTCCTCAAAAAAAATTCCTTCACCGTATATGGTGTTTGACTATCAATACACACATGATTCCTATAAGTCAGAGATAAGCCCTGGGATTTGTACCAACGACCTTTGTTTCGGCAGCCGCGACCGGTTTGTTGCCAACAGGCCACCACGCACTTGTACCTTTGTTAATATCTCCTGTTAATATTAGCATAGCAATTGTTTCGGTAGTCTCTTTGTGTTTAAAAAAGTACCGATTCTATTATTTTATATGGTATCCATTACTATAAATTTTACAGAATACACACATACATACATACATACATAAACTCACGCCTTTTTCCCAGAAGGGGTAGGCAGAGGTGCCAGGGCACCCACATTTCGCCTTGTATGTTCCGTCCCATGATGTGATAGGTGGCGAGCCTATCGCCATATCGGGCACAAATTCCTGACTCTGGGCTGATAATGAATAGAAAAATCCAATATCACTTTGCCCAACCCGGGATTCGAACCCGAGACCTCAGCTTTATAACCGTACCGGAGTACAACTACGCCACCGAGGCAGTTAGAATATTGCATGTTACATGTTAATGTTATGTTTTACAGAATATTGCATGTTAGATAAAGAAGCAGTAAAAGAAGAAAAATGGCAAGCCGACTTCAAATAAACAGGTCAGGTCAATTAATTAATGTCATGAATAAATATTTAACTATTATATATTTGGGGGGTGAGCATAAGAATGTAACCAATTCATTTTTTATTAAGTGTAAATGAAAATATTACTTTCTTCGTTCTTGAGGTTGAATATCGAAACTTTGCCAACCGAATGGTAACAGTACTGTTTAATTTTGTTTTTGTCAAATTTTAAAATATTGCCTGATAAATAACTGCTGATGTAGGTAAACTACGGTAAGGTTACAAAACTGAGGTCTCGGGTTCGAATGCTGCGGACGGGCCAAAGTTATATTGGATTTTTCTATTAATTATCAGCTTGGAGTCAGAATTTTGTGTCCGATATGGCGATAAGCTTGCAGATATCGACACTGTCGTAGAACAAAGTCGGATTTGCAAAATCTCTACTTTACAGGAGAGCTGTTTGAAGTTTTAGAAAAACTTTTTATTGAATTATTTTATTCCTAGTTATTGCGGTTAAATATAACTTACCAAAAGTTTATACTCCAATGTCAAGCCTTTTTATAAATAAATATGAAGAAAATTTATCAATTATTTTAAAAAATAGGTGTTTTATGAGAACATTCCACGTTGTACTACGTAAATGAGAACGCTAGTTGTTATCTTACGGCAATATTCTATGAAAATTAGGGTTACCTATGTGCACTACCGACTTTTTTGTAGGGAATGGTGAACGAAAAATGATGATGTATGTTTTTGTTTTGAGCACAAAACTCAGTTTTTGAACTGAATAATAAATTAAAATCTTTTATTTTAATATATATATATATATTTAACGTTAGATATTAAATCATATATTGTAATTATTGTTATAGCTGTATATTTATTACATTTTTCAGTACTTAAGTTATTTTTTTGGTATCAAATTATCAAAACGAAACTGCAATTATCTTTAAGACTACCATTTAAAACTAAATAGTACAGCATAGATAAATATTTCTCAACCCGTTGTATTTAGCATAACGATCATAAAGCTTTATTAACTTATGATCTTCAAACTAATAATTTATCATAATTATAAAAAAGATACATATTCATAGTGTAATGTAAATGTTAATATTATACAAAATCATATACAAGAATATAAAATTAATTTCATAATAAATATTTTTACCCATCAAATTTAAAAGGGAACATTAATGCAACATTTGAAGAATAAGTGCTCAGAAATAATAGAGGTCACAATACACAAAATAAATATATCATTATTTATACCTCATTATTATAAGCTTCGAAATCGTTTGTCAAGAGTTATATAATATATGTATTATTTCAAACGTGCAAAGATGAAATTGTAAAGATGTGGACAACAATCAGGCAACTATAGGTAACGGTAGTTTTATTTAGAATATATTTATAAATTATTTACTAGGATCATTTTTATCAATATTATACACATCTTTTATTTTGTTACATGATATTTTTTTCGTTACTGATATTTTTCAAGACAAGCATATTTTAAATTTTAGATTAAACATCAAAAGAGACCTGTGGTGCATATTTTGTACCAAATATAGATTCGAATTTGTTTAGGCCCATATTAGAATTCTAATTGATTGTTTTACGAGAAATCTTTGAAAAATAATCAAATTAAACTTTTTAGCAGCATAAATGTACAAAATAATAAGCAATTCTGTATCGATTTTGTCCCCCACGATAAATCAGTTTTTTATAAAGCACTTTTTGGGTTTTAGGACAATAAATCTAGTACACAGCTGCTTAACAGCATACATAGCTAATTAAAAAAAAGATTAGCGCAAAGTTGTTGTATCATTATAACATGAAAAGAAGAAAACAATATAAACAGTAGCTAAATTTGCGCCTATTCGGATGATCCTAATTAAGGTATCGGAAACTCTTTTAGCTTAAGTGTATATTTTATAACAAACGCCTACTGCTTTTCGTTAAGGCCTAGGTTCCAATATCAATGACTATACTATAAAATAATTCAATCATTGTTTATAAGAAATTTCATATCCATATTTATAATTATTTTTGCAAGGCTCAGTCATATCTTCTTAATGTATAACGTTTCGTTTCTTTAAAACATGATTCTTAACCAGATTTAACAAACATATCCTTCTCATTTCTAAACATGTATCTTTACATATTTTGCGTTCTTTCCATGTTGAGGAGTAGAACAGATTACCGTTTAATTCGGGTAAACTATAAAAAAACAATATTTATATTGCCTATGAAGTTAGCATTAAGCTAAACCGACCGCTCTTGAGCAATGCACAAAATAAAACATTCCAGTGGCCGTGATTAGTAATTCGAAAAGGCTTTGGTGTTGCAATATTTAATAGTGATTATCTGTATATAGATGCTATATTTAATTTTTTTTGTATAACAAAAAGCAGTACATTTTTAAAGTTGGGATCATCATATTCTATGGATTTTCTTATTCATATAAATGGATTTGGTACAGATAACTGACGAATATAATATTTTCTCTCATTATATTCACAGTTTTCTATATTGTAATCGCCAATAACATCATACCAGACACCTGCTAGCTGAATAAAAATTTTTCTACACCTGGTGGTAGAGGTGATGTATCAAACCACAACACACCACCAACATCAAAATCTGCATCATAAGAAATTAACATTTAATCAAAAGTATGAGTTAATTCCATGAACTAAAAACTGCAGTATTTTATAAACAGTAAGTGTAATATAAATAAAGTAAAAAGCATTTATAAATGCGGAACAAAGTATTATTTTAGTTTGCTTCACACAACAACGAAGTAAACTATGATACGACTAAAAAAATACAACGAATACCCGAAGTAAGACGTCGTATGTGTACATATGATCTAAATGATTTACAGAAATTTCAAACAAAAACGTGGCATAACTTATATACGACACAGTTTTTTAAAAAACTTAATAAATAATTTAAATGTTATAAATACATAAGATATAATTAACAGTGTGGAATATAAAATAAAGTATTGAGATAAATATATTTTTAAGAATTCCGTAGAATAATGTTGATTCATAACATACGTCCTAGTTTTATACATTTATTATATTATTGACTATAAAACCTAAAAATAACATTTTTTATAACTAAAATAAAATTGGAGTCATGTGAACATTGTACATGCGTAATCCATCAGACAACGCTACAACTGAGGATACGCAGAAGCTTACCGATCCAAACACGTTTTCGTCTGGTAGGCGACAAGAATGTACGTGCTATAATGACATTGTACGTTGGAATAATATTGAGATACAACTTTGTCCGATTGAATATCTCCGAAAGTATTCATAATAATTTAATTTTTTCAAGCTGTACTGATAAAGAATTGTTTTCTAAAGAATAATATACAAAAAAAGTGGTTTCGTCTTTTGATCACATACTACCTTGTTTTACGGGCGTGTCGATATTACATCGTGGGACGGAACACATAAGGCGAAACGTGGGTGTTCTGATAGCACCTTTGCTTACTCCTTCTGGGAAAAAGGCGTCAGTTTACATGTATGTATGTAAAATGTTCCCGCTGGTGGCATTGGATTTTTTTAGAAGAAGCCTATTTCCATCAATGGGCTGCTCAGTGCACAGCTTGTGGTTAAGAAACATGACGCATGAAACAAAAAAAAACTGTACACAATGAAATATTACAACTTATGTGAGTATTCTATGTGTGAAGGAAGCGCAATCTTATAAATCATTAATCAAATTAGAGACTAGTCGACAAAGCGAATCTTATCTCACGATAATTTTTCGCTGTAGGTACTCATTCGTAGGATTTTTTAGTATCAAGTTATCAGTATGTGGTTTAAGACGTTGTTTTGTTTGTGTCTCGCGATTTGTATTCGTGGGGATGATCGCGAGTCCAAGTTAGTGAAAATCTCACAGGGAGAGGTGAAGGGGTACAAAGAACCTGGGACCAACGTGTTTGCCTTCTATGGTATCCCCTACGCCACTGTACCTACTGGTCCTTATAGGTTCCAGGTAATTATATTGTTTCTTGCCGTTATATTTAATAACAAATATACGATATGATTTGATTTAAGAATATAGAATTTAGAATATACTTTGATACAGAAGATTGCTAAGATACTTGATTTTATCATGTATTCTTTCCGTTATCTGCATCCAAAGGTTGCCTGTGAGAGATTGTCTAGTGCAATAAGGCCGCCTTTACTCACTGTGGATATAGCTACAATTGTTTTGTTTTGATTTCGGTGTACATTATTACATATGTACATACAAACATATTATGTGCAATAAATAGGAAAATAAACAAATAAATTAATATTAGTCAAATTTATCAGATATTCTAAGCATAACATTGGTTTTGGTATTAAAACAAATAATATCTCAACATCATCAACGAGGTTTAAGGAGAGTACTTTCCTCGAGGTAGGCAGCGACTTTGTTGTGCTGGTCCCCTGGCACTACGGAGGTCCATGAGCAGCGGTAGCCGCTTACCATTAGGCGGGCCGCTAGCTCGTCTGCCTACAAGACAATAAAAAAATAAAAAAATATGATAAAGTCCGCATCAATGTAAAATCAAACTCGAAATTCATGGATTTATTCTCATCATATTATAACTACCGAAATTTCTCGACTCTTCTATCAAGTTTATTTACACGTGGAACTCCATATAATTAAACGTAATTGTATCGGAGCGCACACAATATCATAAAGATAAGTTTCAAATTGATAAATGTTACTTAACAGCGTTTCCTATCAATTTAAATTACGATGAGTATCATTTGTTTATATTATTAATTTTACACAGGCTCCACTTCCCGCACCGGTATGGCTGCAACCCATGGAGGCTACTGAAAAAAAGATAGTCTGCCCACAACAATTAACGCCCTTTTTTAGCCATGAAGATATGAAAATTCAAGAAGATTGTTTAATAGTGAATGTTTATGTACCTGATACTAAAGAAAAGAAACTACCAGTAGCAGTATACATACATGGTGGAGCTTTCCAAATTGGATACGGTGACATGATATCACCAGTCACCTTTGTAAACAAAAACAATATTATTGCTGTGACTTTCAACTACCGTCTTGGCATCAACGGCTTCTTGTGCTTGGGCACGCCGGGAGCACCAGGCAATGCTGGACTAAAAGACCAAGTCCAACTTTTACGTTGGGTTCAAAAGAATATTGCCAGTTTTGGTGGTAATCCAGAAGATGTCACCGTTGTTGGTTGTAGCGCTGGTTCAGTTTCCACTGATTTACTCATGCTGTCGAAAGCAACAAAGAATTTATTCAATAAAGTAATACCAGAAAGTGGATCTAATGTTGGCGCCATCGCAATTCAAGCCGATCCATTAGAGACAGCTAAAGCTTATGCTAAGTCCGTGAATTTCACTAATGTAGATGACATTTATGCTCTAGAAGAATTTTATATGAATGCTCCAATGGAGTTGTTAACCAAACAGTCCTTTTTGGATACACCTAATTTTGCCAATAGTTTCGTACCATGTTTAGAAAGAGATACAAAAGACCCTGATGTAGTGATTAGCAAAGCACCCGTTGATGTCATAAAAAGTGGGAAATATCGAAAGATTCCAATGCTGTACGGTTTCACCAATATGGAAGGCTTGATGCAGTTTAGGCACTTTGCTCAGTGGAAGGAGAGAATGAACAAACAGTTCTCAGATTTTCTACCAGTTGACTTGCAATTTGAAAATGAGGAAGAGAAAGAGCAGGTGGCACAGCAGGTTAAGAAGTTTTACTTTGGTGACAAGCCAGTTGGAGATGAGGACGTTATTGGATTTGTTAATTATTTCAGTGACGTAACATTCTCGTATCCAACATTAAGAGCAGTCAAACTGCATTCCGAAGCAGGACATGATCAATTATATCTTTATGAATACTCGTTCACTGATGAACAAACTCCGATGCTGCCATTTACGAAATTGCGCGGGGCTAACCATTGTTCTCAAGCGATAGCTGTATTGGATGGAAAGCCAATAATGAGTAAGAAAAAAGAAAAGGATACTAAAGAGTATGAAGAAATGAAGAAAGCAATGTCAGAGTTCTGGTATAACTTCATTAAATCAGGGTGAGTGATGTTGAATAAATATTTTCATGGATTTATTTAGGCATTTTTAAATAAAATCATTAACGCGATGAGTCTTATAAAACAACGAAATATTCTAGAATACTCATAAACCTCACACAATATAGAATTAAATTCGTAATTTGTGATGAACTTTGTATGTGTATTATGTAGTTGTTATGGTTATTAAATATGACGTCACTAGAAACGCATTATATCAATTTTAGAAAAAATATACATACATACATACATAAACTCACGCCTTTTTCCGATAAATGGTAGGCAGAGATGCAATCAGGACACCCACGTTGTGTTTCGTCCTATAATATGATTAGGGGCGAGCCTATCGCCATATCAGTTACAATTTCATGACTTCAAACTGAAAATGAATAGAAAAAACGATTCGAACGCGAGACTCAGTAATAATCATACCGTAGTTAAACAGTGCTAGTGTGGCAGTCCTGGTAGCAGTTGTACACTTAAGCAACCATTAGTAAAAGTAGGATTAATTAAATACATTTATGCTACTTACATCACGTCCAAACTGGAATTTTGGCCACAATTACCTTTGATTCAAAAAGAGTAAACTAAGCTATTACGTTATTCATAATAATAGAACCATCCACGCACTAAGTAATGTCTGGTGAGTAAAAATTCCGATTTTTCATGAATTTTCATGCAAAAATATGTCTCCTCCATAACGGCCATAAGGCCGGCATAATTGTATCGAATGTCTTGGGACTTTCGTCTGATGCCATTCGATACTCTGCCTGACGGCATTTGCGCTTACCATCAGGTGCAGTGTTGTCATTATGCCGGGGTAGTGTAAAAAAGAACATCTGAGACACATCAGACAGGCAAATCTTCGCATTAGACAGACTAATAGGGCTTACGTCACAGTGAATAAAAATACACATAATGCTGATTTTTACTATGCATAAGAACTATAGTAGGTTAGAATTATTAGCTCGAATGGATAGAATTGTGCACCTTGAGTCTCGGTGGTTTTGACTAATAGCAAATATCTAAGGTTATAAAACATACCAAATTGCTGCCCAAAAATAAAATTGTAAAAAACTCGTTTCTTTGTAGAATACAATTAGAAACGACTTTATCTGCAGCCAGAGATTTAGAATGGCGGAAGCGCGACATGTTATAAATTGTAATACGTTTAACATTAAATACCATTACTTTTAATGCACGTACAGTCACGAGCATAAATATATTATTATGGGCAGATTATCAAAAATATATGTCACAAGAACGAGTTCAATAATATCTGTCTGCAAGTACGCAGAAAAAATATCTGATGTCATCAGGCAGCATAATAAAGTGGCATCAAAATTATGTGATAAAACATGTACATCAAATAATTGTGATAACCTTTCGAAGCAAAAATATGTGACTTTGCACCTGCACTGCAACCTGGCAAAATATTATGATCACTTGTGGAGAGCAAAAATATGTATCGTTTTCTATTTATGTAATTTGCATTGATTCCTCACGAAAAGCATAAATATGTGACATCAACTAGGTGGCAATAATATCTGACATCCTTATAATTTCTTCTTCTTCTTCTGCCTGGCATTATCCCGACCGGTGCCAGGGTCCACCTTTCAGCAAATTCTACTCCATTTTGATCTTCAGCATTCTCAATAGTAAGGCCATTGACTCTCATATCTCATATGTCAAGGATGACGACATCTAGTCAGCTTTTCTTTGGTCTACCCCTCGGTCGAGGTCCGAGAATATTGAGTCTCAGACACACATGACCGACATACTCGTGTGGTTTCCTTAGGACGTGACCATAACGGAAATGTATGTAATCCGTCATTGTATAGGAAATCTATGTAATTCCTAAAATCGCCCGGAAATGTGTAAAATAAATTACATTAGACACATTTCCTAGGAAATCTATACATTTCCTAAATAGTAATCGGAAATGTAAGATATTTAAGATATCAAGGGGTAAGCGGGGATAGCGGAGCGAGGGGAGGGTATTGCATCATCCGATGGGGCGCTCGGCGCGCTCGCGCTAGTGCGGCGTAAAAGGTGTAGGTTAGGTTAGGTTAGGTTTTTTTTTTATTGCTGTTAATGACGAGACGAGCATGCCGTTCGCCTGATGGTAAGCGATGCGACCGCTCATGAACAGTAGCAAAACCAAACACCTTGAATTACAAAGCAATGCTTGGCATTTCACTGCGCTCGCCATCCTGAGACATATAGATGTTTAGTCTCAATATGTCCAGTAGTTACTCTGGCTACAATGTCCTTCAATCCGAAACACAACAGTGCATTTAAACTGCTGTTTAACGGGAGAAATAGCCATTGTGGTGGTACCCACCCAGGCAGCCTCTCACATATGAGAGACCTACCACCAGTAAAGTGGTAGGTTAGGTTAGGTTAAGTATTATAGAATTTCACGCTATGATTGTTACCTATGATAAAAAATATTACTTTCATTTGAACAACGTGTTTTATTACAGAAACCATTATTCTTATACATTTCCTAATACGATATTGGAATTTTATACAATGCCTAGGAAATGTATATATTTCCCAGGATATGTATGTATAAAATAATTATTGAAAGAGTATTTTAAACATTTCCTAAATAGCTTCGGAATTGTATACATTTCCTAGGAGCTGTATACAATTCCTAGACTTCATACATTTCCGGTAACATAGATATAGATTATAATTGCTGCGACCGCGCGATATTATCACAATTAGACATTGATTTAAAAACTAAGGATAGGCCTCCAGTAAAATCAGCCTATTATATTTATTCTTACTAAACTTTATGTCATAATACAAGCAAGAATTCCGACGACTAATTCCAGTAACGCTCCACTAGAGATGTACTGGAGCGCGCGCACCACTTACATTGGAACACTACGGGCTTTCCGCCCTGTCATTCTTATGTCAATGCAATAAGAATTATTTTTGTTGCAGGAAACCAGTTTCGGAAAATTCGTCGTTACCAGCATGGCCACCGGTTGGGGTAGACAGATCGCCCTACATGTCTTTAGGCAGGATTATAGAGTTAAAAGATCGGTTAATGGAGGAACGGTTCAGATTCTGGGACGAGCTGTACGACAAGTATTATAAGGCCCCCAGTCCGCCACCAACGCCTCCTGCAAGACATACTGAGCTGTGATTCAGCTTCACACAGTGCTAGGCCATATGAATCTTATTTGTATTATTATTTTTTGTACACCAACGAATCTTAAAAAATAAACTAATTTAAATGACTTTATTGCGTAGCCAGTAACACGCCGCCTGTGATACCAGAGGCCGCAGGTTTGATCCCCGCACCAGAAATGTTTGTGCGGGCCGCAAATATTTTTTTGAGGTCTGGATGTTTGTGAGACCGACATGCTTCTTGTAGTTACTGATACCCACGACATAAGATTCGAATTAAGTGTGGGATTAGGACTATGTATGTACGTTGGGTATTATTTATTTATTATTGTCAGAATTACACCGTTCTTGGATATATTAATTTAGATTATCACATCGGAATAATAGGTATTTTTTTCTTAATAATTCTTACGTTGCAATACAGTATTTCACTGTTCTTTTGTTGAGTCCACTCCATAATCACGAAAACTGTAAAGTTATCGAAACGTTAGGAAGTCAAAAATAAAAATTAAACCAAATCAGCTATAAGATACGTAAAAACTTGTTTTATTTCAATGTGTAACATTCGTGTAGATAAAATAAAATAAATAACACCGAACAGTCACATACATAGTCTTGACCCCACACTAAGATCGAGTCTTGTGTCGTGGGTATCAGGAACTACGAGAGACTTTTTGATTCACAAACACCCAGACCCATCAGATCTGAGAAAAGAATAGGTTTTGGTGATAGCCGGCGTAGGATATCAGGGTCAGGGAGCCAACTCGGCATGAACATCTAAGCGCGGAGCTGCAAGGCCGGTGACCCGGACTTTTTTTTTTGTTCTGGCCTGGCATAATGGCGACATTGCACCTAATGGTAAGCGCAAATGTCGCCCAGGCAGAGTATCCATTGGCATCGGACGGCAGTCCCATGCCAATGGAAACAATTATGCCGGTCTGCTAAGGTGCCTCTTCACACTACGGCGGAAGGACCCAGGATTGTAGGAAGGAGGGAACACGTGAGACGGCAAACAATTCCACAGCCTAACGGTGTGGCACAAAAAAAAATTTGAGAATCGTTTGGTTCGCGCCGGGATGGTGTGGATCGTCAAGCCATGGCTTCGCAAGCCAGCATGCGTGGTTCTAGTTAGGAATGGAGAGGAGGGGATCAAGTTAAACAATTCTTCAGAGCACTCGCCGTGAGAACGTACACACACTCACAGGCGGTAGAACACGCTTAGAGAGGCGACATCCCTCCGGAGTTGTAGCGACTCTAAGTTGCTCGTAACGTCTGCATCATTCACAATGCGGATGGCCCGCCGCTGCAATCCATCCAAGGGATCGAGCAGGTACTGGGCGGATCCATCCCAGAGGTGCGAGCAGTATTCCATACCCGGCCGGACCTGCGCTTTATATAAGCGACAAAGCTGACCGGGCGTGAAAAACCGACGCACCCTGTTCAGGACTCCAACCCTGCGTGATGTGGCAGTTATTACGCCCTCGATGTGATTCCTTGGATTGAGATCACAGCGGATATCCACACCAAAGATACTTAGGTCATTCCGCATAGAGAGGGGAGCACCCTGAAGAATGGGGAGGGGAGAGAACGGGGATTTTTTGCACGTGAACGCACACACCTGGGTTTTCTTGGCATTGAACTCAACCATATTCCTGGAACCCCATGTAGAAATGAGATCCAAGGTCCGGTTAAGCTCAATGACAAGATTTCCTTCACAGTTTCGACTCGGCAACCCGGAGGCTCGCATTAGTATCGCCCATTAACCGTGCTGTCATCTGCATAGCAATGAATGACATATCCTCTATGCACCTTGCGGGGCTTGTGGAAAGGGAACCATAACATAGTATTTGCCATTTTATAAAGAAAGGATGATGGTTTCCGATGTCCAATCTTTAAATTATGTGATATTATGGATGCATAATAAGTACGATAGAGTTGCAGTAAAACATATTTATGCCTGATCATTGTAAATGAAGATAATAAAGTTGTACTCTAATTATGATTCAGCAAAATGCTCTTATAGATAAACACTACACGGATCACTGGTTGAAGATAAGCAAACTTGACGTCTCACTACCAAAATAACAGCAATATTATAAGCAATAAACACGTTAATACCTAGGTATTTGAATGGCGAGCTGGATTTAAAAATAAATTCCTTGCCTGTACGGCTGTCATCACAACACGCAATATAAAAGTAATAGTATACGCTTACTGCTAACAAAAACAAAAAACACAAGAAAGTGTAATACAAAGATAAAAAAATCACGAGGTACGCATTGAGGTATTATACTAGAGCGGACATCGGGAACAAAATCTGTGCGTATGGTGCGTGCACACGGGTACACA
Source organism: Hyles euphorbiae (assembly GCA_023078785.2). NCBI lineage: Eukaryota > Metazoa > Arthropoda > Insecta > Lepidoptera > Sphingidae > Hyles > Hyles euphorbiae. The sequence continues at coordinate 7,621,507 of CM041043.1, read as the reverse complement.
TTGAAGCGAGAGGGAAGATATGTTACTTCGTAGGAGTGAGAGAGACAGAAATAGAATGTACCCTTCATTTTATTACAAACATTTTGTTTGCAGTATCCCCTCTAGTATATTATCTCAATGGAGGTACACCAAGTATTTAGACATAGACATAATATAGACGTAGACAAATTTTATTTGGCGTTGCGTTTTGTGGCGTGTTAATACACATACAACAAGTTAACAAAAAACAAATATTCAGTAACAAAATAATGAGAGTACATAAAAACCAAATAAAAAATGAAAAGTTATATAGCACAATTATTATAAGTATTATTAACAATTATTATATATAATTTACTATTACTAGTTAGTGCCTGTTTAGATCACTGCTGAGTGCCGTATCCAATGATATCATGAAAAGGTAAGTACATAAGTTATGGATACCTGGACAACGTTGGTTTTCAACCAAGACCTTCAGTGACGCATAAGCTCGAAACATAATACGTATTAGTATGTTTTACTATTTTCGATGGTTCTTTCATCTCGCCAGACACATTGAAACTGATAATTTCCAAAGCGACCACGATCGGAACTTCACTGGCTGATGTGATATATAGTGTATGTCGGAGGCATGCACAGACAAGCTTTAAGCTTTTATAAAATGACGAAAGTCCACGGGCTCTTCATCTATATGGTTTCAAAAGAAAAAACAACACTGCAAAAATCTACCAAATTACAAATTTAGGGTCGTGGAATTTTCTTTTTTAAGCATTCAGACATCATCCATAGAGAAGTTGACAGTGCAGCAAAAATCGTGTAGAAAATGAGGCGCGCACAAGCATAAATCGAATTGCCACAGTTATGTGTGATATATTTTCACTATTCCTCCAACAATATATTATTAAATATATTCCCTTAAAGGTCGGCAACGCATCTCCACGTGCTATGGTGTTGCAGATTTTCATGGCGGCTTTGATCACGTACCATCAGGTGAACACCCTCTATAATATAAAAAAAACACTTGCATGGATCACGTGACGGATTTCCCTTCTGTTAAATGTATTTTTAAATTATGTTTCTTATATTACGGACATACTTATTTATATTACGTGGTTTTCACCCACTTCAGTTAAAGTACATTTATCAGCAACTTCTAAGTGTTTATTTAAGTGTGTACGTAAGTCGTATCCGCTTTTGTACATCACATATCAAGTGCGTGATATACTCGCCGTTGATGTTGATGCCGAATCCTTTCCATTGCAAGAGCTTGAAGGCGTTTTCCAGCGCGGCAGTGAACAGTTTCGGAGATATGACATCTCCCTGTCTCACGCCTCTCTGTAGTGGAATAGCCTTCGTACTCTGATCCTGTACTCGGACCGACATGGTGGCGTTGTTGTATATACACTTCAACACTTCGATGTACCGATAGTCGATATGGCACCGCTGGAGAGACTGTAGCACAGCCCAAGTCTCGATCGAATCAAAGGCTTTCTCATAGTCCACAAACGCTAAACAAAGCGGCAAGTTATATTCCTCGCTTTTTTGTATAACTTGCCGAAGCGTATGGATGTGGTCTATGGTACTAAAGCCTTTTCGGAAACCGGCTTGTTCGGGAGGCTGGAAGTCATCAAACCTGCGTTCGAGACGATTTGTGATGACCCTCGAAAACAACTTATAGACATGGCTCAGGAGCGAGATGGGCCTGTAATTCTTCAGCAAAGTGTTATCACCTTTTTTGAAGAACAGTACCACCACGCTCCTGCTCCATGCCTCTGGCGTTGAGCCCTCGAGGAGAACGGAATTGAAGAGCCTCTGAAGGACTTTCAGTATCGGCGTTCCGCCCGCTTTCAGAAGCTCTGAAGTTATTCCGTCCTCGCCCGGCGCCTTGTTGTTTTTAAGTTGCTTCAGGGCCATCTCAATCTCACACAGGCTGATGTCCGGGATATCATCGCTAAAGTGTCGGATCAACTCGGCTCTCGGGTCTTCGGCCGAGCTAACAGCAGGTTTGGCAACCGAGGTGTAAAGCTGTCCGTAGAACCTCTCGATCTCCCTTAATACCTCTGCCCTCGTCGATACTACGCGGCCATCCTCCGTCTTCAGCCTAGACAACTGGCTTTGCCCAATAGACAAGTCTCTTGCAAACACTTTGGAGCCTCCGTTCCGCTCGATTGTCTCCTTAATGCTCACAGTATTGTGAGCATGGACATCGTGTCGCAAGGACTTCCAGATCTGTCTATTGAGCCGCCGATATGCTTCGGCGTCAACGGAAGACTGCAGCGTCAAAGATCGACGTTCGGCCATGAGGTCAAGAGTGTGGATCGAGAGTTTTTGTGGTCTATCTCTACGGCGAGGTCTAAAATACTTAGATCCCACCGTATGGACAGCTTCTACCAAACCGCTGTTTAGCTCGTCCACTGCAAGGTTTTCTCCTAGACAATCAAAGCGATTTGTCAGCTCGAGTTGAAAGCTCTCGGGGTTTTGGATATGGGCGCGAGTAGGTCGGAGCGTAGATTTCATCAAGCGACGCCTTTCCGATTGGACATTGATATTCAGGGTGCCCCTAACCATTCGGTGATCACTGCCGGTTTTCACCCTGTTGATCACAGAAACATCTCTGAATATCCGTCTATTCGTCGTCAAGATGAAATCTATCTCGTTTCTCGTAGAACCGTCAGGACTCAACCAGGTCCATTTCCTGTGTGGCGGCTTCTGGAAGAAAGAGTTCATCGCAAAGAGTCCCTCTTTCTCCAGAAAGTCGGCCAGCCTCTGACCCCTGGGGTTCCGTTGCCCATGTCCAAATTGCCCCACTTTCAACTCTGCATCGCTTCCCTTGCCCAACTTTGCGTTGAAGTCTCCCATAACAACATTGAAGTAGGTTTTGGAAGTAGAAATTAAATTTAGAAGTGGCCCGACTTATGTCTTCATACATTTCCTCTACTTCTTCATCTGGGTGTGTCGAGGTCGGCGCGTATACCTGTATGACCTTCAACGAATATCTTTTAGATATTCTGAGTATAAGGTATACTACCCTGCTCGACACACTTTCGATGGATACGATGTTGTTGATGAGAGACTTGTGGACGAGAAATCCGACACCTCCTCGGGACTGTTGGTCGTCCCCCCGGTAGAAGAGCAGGTTACCAGACTTCAGGGTTATCGTATCCTCCCCGATTCTTCGGACTTCCGATAACCCCAGAATATCCCAGTGTAACCTGCTCAATTCTTCTTCCAGTTCGACAATCTTCTCGTCTGTCCTCAATGTGCGTACGTTGTGTGTTACCAGGGCCAGTCGTCGTCGGGGGGGGTGGTAGCCGGGGCCAACCCGGGGATTCTTAGCACCCCCTGCCCCACCGTAACCATGACCGCTACCATAGCCAGGAATAGTGGGGCTGCCGGGGACTGGGGGCCTGGTCTCTATTTGTGTCGCCATTGTGGGGGTATTTGCCGTTACTCGCCACGCTTGGCAGGCGGGTTGGCGAGCGCAGTAGGGGACTGACGTTAATGACGCTGCTGCCCGCCATTAACCGGGGAAAGGAAATAGGATTTGTGGGTAGAGGATGTTATAGGAAAGGAGAGTATGGCCTGAGGGAGTGGATACTGCAGCCACGGACGGGAAGTTAAGGTGACTGCAGTAGCTCGGGGGCCGAGGTCGCGTACTCGTAGCACCTATACTAGGACAGGCCATGACCACTAGATAGGAGCATCCCTGACCATAGGAGCATCCCTGACCATGGAGCATCCCTGACCATGGAGCATCCCTGACCATATCACTCACCTTCGGTTTGCCGACGATATTGTAGTCTTGGCAGAATCGCTGGAAGACCTTAGCACTATGCTCGAAGACCTCAATCGAGTCTCCCAACAGGTGGGTCTTAAAATGAACATGGACAAAACGAAGATCATGTCGAATGTCCATGTTGTGCCCACTCCCATCGGTGTTGGGGGCTCGACTCTCGAAGTTGTTGACGAATATGTCTATTTAGGACAAGTGGTCCGGTTAGGCAGGTCCAACTTCGAGAGAGAGGTCAATCGTCGAATCCAACTCGGTTGGGCAGCGTTCGGGAAACTACGCGACGTCTTCTCGTCCAAAATACCTCAGTGCCTTAAATCGAAAGTCTTCGATAGTTGTGTGTTGCCAGTGATGACTTACGGCACCGAGACGTGGCCTCTCACTATGGGCCTTATTAGGAAGCTCAAAGTCACTCAACGAGCTATGGAGAGGGCTATGCTCGGGGTTTCCCTACGAGATCGAATCAGAAATGAGGAGATCCGTAGGAGAACTAAAGTAACCGACATAGCCCACCGGATTAGCAAGTTGAAGTGGCAATGGGCAGGGCACATAGCGCGGAGATCTGATGACCGATGGGGTCGGAAAGTGCTCGAATGGAGGCCGCGTAGCGGAAAGCGCAGCGTAGGACGTCCACCCACAAGATGGTCCGACGACCTGGTAAAGGTCGCGGGACGTCGCTGGACACAGGCTGCCTCCAACAGGTCTCTGTGGAAATCATTGGGGGAGGCCTATGTTCAGCAGTGGACTTCCTTTGGCTGATGGATGGATGGATGGATATCAAGTGCATATGTACTTCACATCCATAATTAGGTTTTAGGTAATAAAAATAAGACATTGATACAGTTCATAAATAAAATGAATAAATAAATTTAATACTGATGAAATATGCCTAAGGTAATTGTTGTTTAACATTGTAAATTATGATGAAACTGAGCAAGATAACTTATATGGACTTATTTTGATAGAAAGGACATTGACCATAAAGCGCCGGGTCAGTGAGGTCAACAAAGATATGAGAGTCAATCATGTTACGGTTGGAGACACAAAATTAGGGGAAGGGAAAACTATGCAGGAATACGGGCCCTGGCACTAACCCGAATAATATTGGAAAGATCGGATGCACTTAAGTTACCACTGGTGGTAGGTCTCTCATACCATAGGTACCACCGCAATATCTATATCTGCCGTCAAACAGAAGTGTATACGGACTATTGTGTTTCGGATTGAAGAAAATTGAAGCTAAAGTAACAACTGGACATACTGAGACTTAACATCTTATATCTAAGGATAACGATCACAGTGGAATGTCAAGCATTGCTTTGTAATTCGAGGTCTTCTTTGGTTTTGCTACTGTTCATGAGTCTCACCATTCAATGTAATAAAAAAAGTTAGTCCTTTAATTGTATTCTTCTAATTCAAAGACTTATTTTTCTCTAAAGTGGTAGAGTCACGCTGTTGTCATTCATGACTCAGCTTGTATAGGCAAGTTTGTCTGGGGCGATACCAATGTCTCACAGAAGATTGAAACAACACCATTGCAGCCGCATTTAGTTTGGTGAGTGAGATTGCCGGATGCCCCATACCCATTCTCTCTTCCCTCCCGAGTTGATGGGCCGGCAACACATTGAAGATCCAAGCAATATGCATGTTAATGGGCAGCTGTAATCACTTAATATAATGTAACCTATTTGCTTGTTTACCGAACTTATGCAATAAAAAATGCATCTAAATTGCCGTTTAACTGCTCCAGTAGATGACACGCAGACAATTAAAAAAAAAAAGACGGGTTGCACTCCGGGAGTGCCGGCAGAAGTGAAAACTTGATTATTAACGTTGAGCATGTTTGATATTTTGGAATGGTTAGGGAATAATTTTGCACCAATTGCTTTATCAGTATAAAAGTACTATCATTTATGTGGTAGAATACAATATTCATTTATTGCGCTATCGTACACAAACTTGACAATTTATATTACATTAAAAATTTAACACTTTAAAACTATTAAAATTATTTTACATTAAAAAGTTTATCTCTCCGAAAAATCAACTTTCATCCATAATTTCAACGACTTTTTCACCATCATCATTACCAGAACTATCATCGCCAATCTCTAAAACTGATACGATAGGTTTATGGTAGCTGAAGTAAGAAACGAACAGTTTTGATTCAAACCTATTTAAATGTCTAATAAAGACCGCATCAATAGTAGTTTTGTATTTCGTTGTGCTAAGATTGCGATCATTCGACATAGTTAAACCAAATTCATTATTTAAAAATTCAATTAATAGTTGATTTTTATCGTCTGCGAAGTTTATGTTGAAATCTCCACTCAAAATCATTGGCAATTCATCAAAGCTTTATAAACTGACAGCTAACTGACAGCTGTCTACTCTCCATCCGTCTTACGCTTTTCGTCTTACGATCAGGTCACGTGTCCTGACGCGAGTTTAAGATTTTATACCCATTACAGAAAAAGTGCTCAACGCCGCTAAAGAAGTTTTCACTTCAAAAATACCGGGGGAAGACCGTGGGTACAGATTGCAAATTACATATAATTTTAGACTGCTGCCCCAGCCTGATCCCATAGTAAAAATAAGAAAAATCGTATTTTGCCTGCTCTCGATTGTCGAGCTCGTCAAGACGATTCCTCTGACTCCAAACACGGGGGGTTTACTTTAAGAAATGACGGAGTTATGCCTGGACAAATATTTTAGGGGAGAGAGGGAGGAATTTGGGGATTTGGTTGGGGCCAATCTGTAGAGCTCACCGAGCCGGTTCCAACGATACCAAACTCGGTGGGTCTACGATCTATATTGGCCGAGATAGGATTGGGGGGGGTGAGGTAAATTTTCGGGGTGGGGGTAAGGGAGGGGGGTTGGAAGGTTTCGTGGGGAGGCTACCTTAAATTAATTTTTTGGAGGTAAAATATTTTTTTTGGGGGGGGGTAATTTTTTGCGTAATTTGGGATTTCTGGCGGGGTCAATTTGTAGCCCTCACCAAGACGGTTCCGAGGATACCAAACTCGGTGGGTCTACGATCTATATTGGCCGAGATAGGATTGGGGGGGGTGAGGTAAATTTTCGGGGTGGGGGTAAGGGAGGGGGGGGGGGAGGAAGGTTTCGTGGGGAGGCCAACTTAAATTAATTTTTTGGAGGTAAAATATTTTTTTTTGGGGGGGTAATTTTTTGCGTAATTTGGGATTTCTGGCGGGGTCAATTTGTAGCCCTCACCAAGACGGTTCCGAGGATACCAAACTCGGTGGGTCTACGACCTATGTTGGCCGAGATAGGATTGGGGGGGGTGAGGTAAATTTTCGGGGTGGGGGTAGGGGAGGGGGGGGGGGGGGGTAGGTTTCGTGGGGAGGCTAATAGGCACTATTTTGGAATAAGGGTGGGGGAAGGCAGGGGGGGGGGCTATGGGACAATTTTGGAAAAAGTGGGTGAAACTGAAAAAAAAACGAAACAGTAGGCCCAGGCATACATTTTCGCCGCGCTGTAGAGAGGGTAGCTGTCTACTCTCCATCCGTCCTACTAAGATGTTTATAAAGCAAACGTCATTGCCGTCCTACGCTTTTTCAATCAGGTCACGTGTCCTGACGCGAGTTTAAGATTTTATACCCATTACAGAAAAGTGCTCAACGCCGCTAAAGAAGTTTTCACTTCAAAAAATACAAAGAGTCATAAATTGAAAATTATCGCAATAAAAACTTCGATTACATAACAATAAAACGTGCTCAACCTATATACAGTCGCACGTCCCGGCGGACTTACAAAGCAATCTTTTTTAAAAAATCTTATATTCCCGATGGTAATGTGGACCCACATCAAAGCGATGCCTAAGATACGCCACCGAGTTCCGAATTTAATATATTTTCAGGGATTTTTTCTAAAATATCTAGACATTAATGTTTGCTTGAGTTTCTGCGCGAAGTTGGATAACTATAAAATTGCACCTACTAGAATATTTTGCTTGTTTTCAATATCGAGTATGCTATGCTTGTGTAACGAATTTCGTGCGCTTTCTCCGATTTTATTGAAGTTTCCAGGGAAGATGTGAATTAAATCATGAAAATAAAATCCAAACATCGCGAGAAAACCTTTATACAACAGAAATTGTGAAGAATATCTGTAGTATATGAAGTCTGCCGACCAGCACTAGGTCAGCGTGGTGGACTGTATAGCCTAACTCTTCTCAATCGTACTCTCGATTGTAGTGGAGGCCTGTGCCCTGCAGTGGACCGTATCTGGGTTGATACATATACAGAATGTATATTTTATAAATATAATTAAAAAGAATTTTCTAGAAAAGTTATACTAATTATATATTGTATCTGATTATCCGTAACATAAAAATGCTTTGGAATATATTACTCATTCTTTGCCATATTTCAATAATTAATTTATTATTTATTATTGTTACAATAAATAGCATAGTTATTTGGTTTTACTCAGGGAGTTTTTCTTTTTTCCAGCCACTTAAAACACATTTTGAACCGGTGCTAGTTTTTATTTCCGATTCAATTTCAAGAGATCGTATAAAGGACTATCTATTAAAGGATCAACTCTTTATCTCCTTCTTGGGAATAAAACGAAGATTGTAGCAGCACAAGTATTTATTATTATACAACTTGTTCATTCAACGTCTCGACGTCAACTGAACTACCACAACTGAAGCACACTTATTTATACTAGTCGTTTAATGTTTGTCTTACAATTTTTATCATAACCGTCAAACCAATGATTACATATGGCAAACTTTACTATTCCTATATGCAAACTTATATAATAGTAGATATTATAATTAGGTAAGCTTACACTATATTAAATAAGAATATTTTGATTTTCTATTCTGACGTTTTATTTCTCTGCAAGTAACCTCATTGATTCCAAACACTATATACTTTAGTTACACCCCTTTGTTTTTCTTTTTGATGTTAAATAATGTGTGAAGTCTTCGTATTTAAATATTAGAATAATAATATTCAAATAATGTAATAGGTATGTGTGATTAGTTGATACAACGGTTCCTTGAAAAAAGTTAGGTATCTTTCTTAACCCTTTATAAATAGATGTTTGCCGAAGCATTCAATTTTCACGTTTTATTTTTGGGAAATTAAAAAACTAGTCTAATATTATACAGTTGGTGTAGATCCAGTTAACATATCCGACAGGCATCAGTAAGCCCCTGTGGCCTAATGGATAAGGCATCGGCCTCCTAATCCGGAGATTGTAGGTTCGAGTCCCACCAGGGATACTTCAATTATTGGGATAGGTTTTGCTTTTGTTTGTGCAAAATTAAAAACACTCTTTTCGTAATTCTGTAAAATAAACGCTCTGTTATTTTAGTAAAAAGCATTTAACACAATAAATGATTAAAGGTACTGGAATTAAGAACATTAATAAATTCGAACTAATAAATAGTTCAAGGGAATATTCTATTTTTCTCTTGCCTTGATATCGAGACGAGAATGCCGTTAGCTCAATGGCAACATGACCACTCATGGACAGTAGCAAAACCAAACAACACCATCAATCGCAAAGTAATGCTTGTCATCCTGAAACACGTGGTATCTCAAAAATTTCAAGTCCATATATGTCCAGTAGTTATTCTGGCTGCAAAGTCCTTTTACGTCAGTTAGACTGTTGTTGGACCAGCTCAGGCGGCCTCTCACATATTAGAGGCCTACCACAAGTAAAATTCTCTTCAACAAATGGTAACCTACTATACTACAGCGAAGTATTTCTTGCTTACTTGTCGTTATTGTATACTTGCTATGTAATGGGATCGAATTTGCACGACATACATTAGATTTTACATCAACTCAAAAATACATTGGGGATTAACTTTTGGGAAATTAAATATTAACATGAAGGCGATTGCTTAAGGTTCGCTACTAGCGTTCACAATGATATGATTGAAAATCCGATTTAGTTCTGATTAGTTTTGCAATAAATAGCAATAGCAATCGCAAACAGCAAGTGAAGTCGATAATAACATTTTACAAGTTAAATAAATAATCTTAATTTTACGATTTGTGATTGTGATTCACAAAGCCGATCGGCTAATACTTTATACGATCTCATGTAATCTATGAAGTCACTCCTTCATAGATTACATGAGTTTTTGAAGTGAAAACTTCTTTAGCGGCGTTGAGCACTTTTTCTGTAATGGGTATAAAATCTTAAACTCGCGTCAGGACACGTGACCTGATCGTAAGACGAAAAGCGTAAGACGGATGGAGAGTAGACAGCTGTCAGTTAGCTGTCAGTTTATAAAGCTTTGATGAATTGCCAATGATTTTGAGTGGAGATTTCAACATAAACTTCGCAGACGATAAAAATCAACTATTAATTGAATTTTTAAATAATGAATTTGGTTTAACTATGTCGAATGATCGCAATCTTAGCACAACGAAATACAAAACTACTATTGATGCGGTCTTTATTAGACATTTAAATAGGTTCGAATCAAAACTGTTCGTTTCTTACTTCAGCTACCATAAACCTATCGTATCAGTTTTAGAGATTGGCGATGATAGTTCTGGTAATGATGATGGTGAAAAAGTCGTTGAAATTATGGATGAAAGTTGATTTTTCGGAGAGATAAACTTTTTAATGTAAAATAATTGTAATAGTTTTAAAGTGTTAAATTTTTAATGTAATATAAATTGTCATGTTTGTGTACGATAGCGCAATAAATGAATATTGTATTCTACCACATAAATGATAGTACTTTTATACTGATAATTTTTACCAACAAACAGAATTTAACAGTAAATTTTGTGTGTGCAATAATTTTAGATGTGATTATGTGCCGGGCAATAAGCAATAGTAGAAATGAAGACAATCTAAGGCTCCAAAAATATCAAGGTGATGATGTTAATTTGAAATAGCAATAATTCCCATTAGTGGTTCTGGTTAATACGAGTTTTGAATTCAGTTTGAGTGTAGAAGTCAATATTCGGTAGGTAAAATAGGTCTTAACCCCTTACCGCATACGAAGCCATTTATGGTTCCTACAGTTAGTAATTTTTTTACAGTTTAATTAATCATTAAATCAATGTTAAATAAGTGTTATCATATGAAGTGGTCTTTCGTAAGACGACGAGTAGTTTTTGTTTGGTTCATTAAGCAATTTTTGTCAAAACTATTTGAGTTTAAACTATCGAATACAATAAGAGTACGTTGTTTTTGACTTTCGTTTTATTTTTGTTTGGTTTTTGATATGTTTTTTCAAACTATGGCTTCGTATGCATTCTCGTCACCATTGAGCCTGCCAAATATAGCTTTTATTATTCTTTCAAGTATGTAAATCCAGTATTGGGTGATGATTCTTTGAGTGAAGATGAGCTTGCTTTGGATTCTGGACTTGCAATATGAATGTTTCTCTTCCTGATCACCAAAAAAAAGCATGTTATCATACCCGAGTTTGTCTCGGAGAGTTCGGAATTCGGATGGTGATAAAACTTTACATTACTTACATGCTGCAAAACCCAGGGGTAAAAATGTAAAAATTACTCGATTGTATGGAAGAAAGGAATAATAATGTCGAAGAAAACTTCAAGTTTACAGGCAACGCAGATTTGCCGTAGAAAGTAAAACAGTAAAGCGCATTACACATGAAAGCCGCCGACCCTCCGACTTATGTCAGTAACTTTTTGTCGGCGGGGTAGTTGCAAGTTGGAAAATTTTGTCGGCAGCATGTCGGGAGCTCGAAATAAAGATCATTTTAGTGAAATTATTGCATGTAGCTGATCAAAAGAGCTAAGCCATTGTATAGGTGACATACCGCCAATATGTCGGCGGGCAACACGTGCGGGTACTTCTTGCCGACATTATTCTTTTTTTATAAGCCGCTGTGTTGCGTCGGCGGGTCGGCAGCTTTGGTGTGTAGTACAGTGGTGTGTAGTTATAGATTCACCAGTCCACTTTTCAAAGTTTTGTTCCATAGTTTGAAGATTTTGATTACATATTTTTCAAAATAATCGTCAAATGTATCAAAATTGCTCAAAGTTAGGTAGTTACACAAAATATAAAAAATGCGAGGTCCTTATATGCTATAATGACAAGCGGAATCTAATATATAATAATTCACAAAATGTAATAGCTATGCATACAAAGCCAGATATGGCTTTACTTGTTTTTCACTAGAATGCATACGAATTCATATATGGTTCTTATGGGTAACTTTATAAATAATAAATGAATATATTTTTTTGAGTTGATTTATGTTTAATACATACAAATAAACATATATTTGCAAAAAAAAATATCCCCATCCTTCATAATTCATGCAGTAAGGGGTTAAAAAGTCTATGAATAAAAAGGTGAGTTTATGTATGTATCTCAAACAATGATTTAAATAGATTTTGAATTGTTTAAATATATTTTGTAGTTCCAAATTTCGACACACGCCAATACAGTTTACATGATCTGTATTTTGTTTTTCTTATATCGTGAAGAGGTTTTATCTTGACTGAAAAACAAAACACTTCAAAAGGAGGAATGACGTAGACTTGTAAATCCACTAATCCAAAAATAATGATATGTTACAGTTGGGTGCTAGATTATCTTGAATCTTTTGTAGTGGCTACGTGCCCGGATCTGCTTATAAGTAGTGCTTATCATTTTATGCTAAATTGCCTATATGATGCAAGTTAATTTTATGTTTGTTTATTTGTTTTGGGGCTCCATTAAAACAGCATATTTATAAACTTTGCAATTTTTTTTAATTCTAGCCCGGCATAGTGGCTGCATTGCGCCTGATGGTGAGCGCAAATGCCGCCCAGGCAGAGTATCCATTGGCATCGGACGGCAATCCCATGCCAATAGATACAATTATTACTCTTAACTCTAAACGAATTTCTGCATGGGATTAGATGTGAAGATCTTTGGGTGATATTAGAAATAACTCCTCAGCATAAAATAGCCTTCTGTGCAGTGTATTTACCACCGCCTGTATGTCGTTCCACATTAAAACACTACTTGGAGCACTGTAATGGTGTTTTTGAAGGCAGAGATAACACTCACGTGTGTATGTGTGATTTCAATCTGGGTTGCATTGACTGGAAATTAAATACTACAGGTGCTTCAAGCGCACGATCAGCTGGTATAGGTGAAAGTCTAATTGATTTTGCACTTGTAAATAAGCTCACGCAATTTAACTATGTAAGCAACGCAGCAGGGCGTATACTAGACATTGTTTTGTCAACTGTTTTAACAACTGTTGTCTCTGAAAATGTGTATCCTTTAAGTAAAGTAGATATTCAACATCCGCCTCTGGACATTGTAATCACTTTAAAGAAAGAATCGAAACTGCCATACAACAACAAAAATATAAAACTAAATTTTCACAAAGCGGATTACGAACAGATCGGTAACTTATTAAAGGAATAAAATGAAGAATGTTAACTAATTTTGATTATTAGCACTCCATATTCTCTGGCAAAAATAAAAAATACTAGTGAAAGAATTACTTCGATATGTCAATTAGTTTCCGATTTAGAAGTAAAACAAGTTGTAACCGTACGACCCGGGCTGCCGGTTACGGTGTGACGTCATAGCACAACACGCTCACTGGCTCACTCAGTCCGCTCGTGGTCGCGCGCCCGTGCCGTTGAATTTATACCCACAGAGTACTATAATATTACGTTTATACCTAAAGACTTTTAACAATGTCCAATCCAAATACTAGGAAAACATGTGTTGTGCCTAAATGCACAAACACAACTACCAATTCGCCCGAAAAGTTGTTTTTTATAGTTCCAAAGGACGTTAAAATGCGAAAAAAATGGATAAAGGCTATGAAGAGGTTACTTATGAATAAGGTGTGGTACGTACGCGGTGTTCTGGCGTGATTCTACATTTAACCGTACATACATCACCTACTCTTTTTACTTGAATATAACCAATAGCATCATCGCCATAGCTGTCTCTTGCCGATCTGAAATAAGTTTCAAATAAAAATAAATGGCCTTACGTATTTTATTAGTAGAAAAAAACAAATAACTAAAAAAGGTTTAGTACATCTGTTCAAACATCTATATTTGCAATAAAAATGAGATTAAAATGGCCTTACGTATTTTGTAAGTAAAAAAATACAAATAAAAAAGGTTTAGTACATCTGTAAAGTTCAACCCACTACATCTACATAAGTACCTATCCTACTTCCTACTAATATTATAAATGCGAAAGTTTGTGAGTGTGTGTGTTTGTTATCTTTCACAAAAACAACTACTGAAAGGATCTGGACGAAGTCTGGAATAACACATAGGCTACTTTTAATACTGGGAAAATGTACAGCTTCTGAGGGAAACTGGGGCGAAGCTGCTGGCGGAAGCTAGTTTGCAATAAATCAATATAAGTATGTATGTATTCATTTAAATTTACTAAGAACAGCGTTACCTACCTATATTATACATACGTGCCTACCAATTGCTACAAAACTATAATACACACATATTTGTTGTCTTTAACTTACAAATTTAATGGTAGGTAGGTAGTTCTACTATTTGAGTTGCATTCTTCCATTACGACATTAGTTGGGTATTTTGTTTTGATAAAACAATTTAGAACAGATAAACTATTAAGCATAAGTAGTAGCACGGAAATTTCACTTACCGTTGCATTTTTATTCCTCGCATTTTGGCGGCAACGAAATCACTATTTGTTGATAAGTAATGCGCAACCATTAATCCATCTATTTTAGGTAGATTATCCGATTGCCCTTTTTCGAATCCTTCATCCATTTTATTAATCGAATAATATTTACTATTATTAAACTATTAACTTAATACGCGAACGAAAACCAACAACAAAACATTGCGCAAGCTATTACAACTACTATAATCGCTGGCGATTTGATACGAAGCGAGTAGTGGCCCGTGCGGCGCGTTGTGAAATGACGTCACAAGCGATCACGTGACTGTAGCGGGACTCGATATTTTTCAAAACTTTGAATACCTATAAAATCAAAACTACTAGGTATTTTTGAGTATAACAAAAATTAGTGTGTTTGTATACATAAAGGCTTTACTGAGACAACATTTCAAGCGATTTGGCATACCTAGTAACATTGTCCATTGGGATGAATTATTCAGGGGATTAACGGATGTGAATGAGATGCTTGAAATATTCTGCGATAAAATTTCTAATGTCATGAAAAGATTTGTGCCAGTCTCTAGGGGAGGCAAAAGAAACTATCAACCTTGGTTCAATTATAAATTAATAAAAATGCTTAAAGAAAAAAACAGAGTTAGGTTGCGATACAATAAATATCGGAATCCACTAGATGCCTTTGAATTAAATTTAATTAGTAAACGTTGTAAAACTTAGTTAAAGATTGCTATAATAACTATATACAACGCTTAGAGAATGAAATAAAATACAACCCCAAACTTTTCTGGTCACACGTGAAAAACAGACGAGGTGGCGCTAGTGTATACCCAACTACCATGACGGATGGTTCGCGTACTACCTCTGATGGTAATGAAATTTGCGAAATGTTTGCAGACTATTTTTCATCTGTTTATAGCTCTGATCATTGTCACACCTGTAGTAATAATGATTGTCCTTCAACACTAGAAAATTATAGTCAGTGTTTAACAATTCCAACTATAGATCATCAGACACTACTGAAAAAAATGAAATCGATCGATTGTGATAAAGGAGCAGGACCGGACGGTATTCACCCGATGCTTATTAGTCGATGTGCAACGGAACTAGTCCATCCGCTATGCAGAATATTTAATACTTCTTTAAAATCGGGTATATTTCCCTCTAAATGGAAAATTGCCAAGGTTGTCCCTGTTTATAAGTCTGATGAAAACGATAACGTACGCAATTACAGGCCCATATCAATTCTATCATGTCTATCCAAACTCCTGGAGTCGATAGTTTGTCCCCATATTCAAAATCATCTCAGACTATGTTTAAGTGACTACCAACATGGGTTTGTTCGTTCTCGTTCCACAAATACTAACTTGACCCTTTTCACTGAAACCCTGATCCAAATCATTGACTCAGGACACCAAGCCGATGTTATTTACACTGACTTCAGTAAAGCGTTCGATAAGATGTCGCATAGAATTCTTTTAAGCAAGCTACACGCCTATGGCATTACCGGTTCCAACTTTAATTGGCTGAAGTCATACTTAACCGACAGATCCTTCTTTATAGTGCTTAATGGCTATAAATCCACCACCTCTAAAATATCATCAGGGGTGCCCCAAGGATTTATTTTGGGGCCTGTACTTTTCAACTACTTTATCAATGACATTTCTAATTGTTTTCTTTACTCTGACGTTTTCATGTTTGCCGATGATTTAAAATTTTTAAGATTGGTAAATTCATATGAAGACGCCAATAAGCTACAGAGTGACTTGAATCGTATGATAAAGTGGTGTAACAACAATAACATGCACCTTAACTCCAGGAAGTGTCAACATGTAAAATATTCTCGTAATCATAACATAATAAAGTTTGACTACCACATAGAAGAACATTTAATTAATGAAGTAGACGCAATAAGAGACTTGGGAGTTGTTTTTGACAAGAAAATGACTTTTAACGGGCACATTGATAGTATAATACGAAAAGCATCTAAAATGCTAGGATTTGTAATAAGGACATGTAAACCGTTCCGCAACACGAAAACCAAGATTATACTGTACAACAATCTGGTCCGGAGCGTTTTGGAGTACTGTAGTGTTGTCTGGCGGCCACACTACGCTACTCACCAATTGCGTATTGAGCGAGTGCAAAAGCGGTTCATGTGGCACCTCGCATATTCAGTGGGTAAAAGCAAGTTGTTGCGATATTATCAGTCTAGACTTGATTATTTCCATATAACTTCTCTATCGAAACGAAGAAAAATCTTAGACGCGAAATTTGCTTGCAAAATCCTTAACAACAAAATAGACTGCCCCCCATTGTTGTCTCTTTTTAAATTCCGTGTACCAAATAGACTACCTCGCAAACCTATCACACCACTATGTCCTCCACTAAGACGAACGATCCTAGGTGCGAATTCGCCTTACGCAAATTTGTGCAAAATTATAAATGGTTGTAGTGATCTCTTTGACTTCAATTTTGATTCACCTGCTGCGTTGTTACAGTCGTTAAATAACTGTTTACCCGCCTCTGACTGAGTAAATAATTAATACCTAATTCACGTATTACTTACTTCCACTTGCTGATTTGCCATTTTAAAGTGTTAATGTTATGTTATTCTTTAAGCCTCTACAAATAGCTAGTGTTTCTTTTAATTATTGTATTTTTATGTTTTTTTTTTCTTTGTTGTAGTACTAGTTTTTTTTTTGTTACTGTATTTTTGTTTTTAATTACATTTGTTATAATTGTTTCATTTAATTATATTGTGTAATATCATCAAACCGCTATGCTGCTGTTATTTGCATTACTTTATATTGTAACGCTAATTGGTTCAGACTATGATGTTCATGATGTATATTCTTATTTGTTTTGCATGTGGTGTTTGCCTGTAATTAATTGTTGCTCTTATGATTTATTATTTAATTATAGTCAAATATTTATGTAAGAATTAGGGTAAACAATTGTTGGCAAACCTTTTAAGTAAAATAAAATTAAAAAATAAAATAAAATGCCGGCCTGCTAAGATGCCTCTTCACACTACGGCGGAAGGACCTAGGATTATAGGAAGGAGGGAACACGTGCGACGGCAAACAATTCCACATCATGACGGTGCGGCACAAAAAATCATTTGGTTCGCGCCGGGATGGTGTGGACCGTTAAGCTTTGGCTTCGCAAGCCAGCACGCGTGGTTTTGGTTAGGAATGGACAGGAGGGGATCAAGTTGAACAATTCCTCAGAGCATTCACCGTGATACAGGCGGTAGAACACGCTTAGAGAGGCGACATCCCTCCGGAGTTGTAGCGACTCTAAGTTGCTCGTAACGTCTGCATCATTCACAATGCGGATGGCCCGCCGCTGCAATCCATCCAAGGCGTCGAGCAGGTACTGGGCGGATCCATCCCAGAGGTGCGAGCAGTACTCCATACCCGGCCGGACCTGCGCTTTATATAAGCGACAAAGTTGACCGGGCTTGAAAAACCGACGCACCCTGTTCAGGACTCCAACCCTGCGTGATGTGTAATAGTTCTAAAGGGATTTTAGGTATGTAAGACTTGCATTTTTAATATGTTTTACCTTCATAATTAGTTTAAGATCTGACTTAAAGTAAGGCGATGCTTTCAGTAGAGCTCATACTTTTCATTTTTTTATTGGCGTGTCAATAACACTCAGCATCACCTCATCTGACAGCCTCCGTGGCGCAGTCGGTTAGACGTCGCCTGTGAAAATGAGAGGCGCGGGTTCGATCACCGCGCCGAGAGAAATTTTTGTGTGGCCCACAAATATTTCTTTCGTGTCTGGGTTTTGTGAAACCGAAAAGTCTCCCGTATTTTCTGCTATCCAGGACATAAGACTCGATGTTAGTGGTATTTATTTATTTTAATGGAGAATCACTTTAAAAAAAAACACATTAACCGAAGTTGTATGGTACTCTATTGCGGGACGAGGAATTCCCCTCGACCCACTGCCACTTCACACTTGTATTATACCAACTGATTCGCGTCATCCAACCGCACGTTACTTCACACCACAGCTTCACACTTATCTCAACTTGTCAATATTGATTAATTATGACAAGAAGTTATCTATGAGAGATAAATATCGATAATATTTATAGAACTGCTAGGTCAGTGTATTGGCATTAGTATCGCAGAGATGGTACGAAGAACGGCTTTGATTTGTTCACTGTTGGTGCTATGTGCGGTTGCACAAGGGACCGAAGAAAGGGAATCGCGCCTGGTGTATTTAGATCAGGGACCTGTGAGGGGATACAAGGAGTCTGCCGACCATCCCTTTGCCTTTTACAGCATTCCCTATGCTACAGCACCCACCGGGACCAACAGATTTAAAGTAAATATTTTTTATTACTTCTCAAATTTGTTGTGATATTTTTTATGGTATAAATTTAATTGTCCTACGACTTATGACATAAATAAAATAAAATCCGAAAATATGAATTGAAAGAATATTTTATGTATTTACGCCAAATTACCTATATAATTATTGTACAAAAAATTTAATTATAATTTTAAATGGCTTAAGTTCTTTAGAAACTCCTTCTTATAACACATATTTTGTCATAGTGGATATTTTTGTAGAAAGTATTTCCCGACCATTACTTTTACTATGTCTTTTAATGTGTCCTAAAAATATTAACCTAAACTTTAAAGCAACACAAAATATTAATAACAGAAATAATACAAAATGAGTATTAATCCTGTTGATGAAAACAAAATTCAAGAATGAACTATCATAAAAAATATAATATTATTATAACATTTCAACGATCTTACACAACCGTTTCCTCATAATAGTGGTACAAAATAATTATTATATGCACTGCATTACATGCATTAATTATTATACTAAACTATGCAATATGAATAAAAATGTTAAGGATTATTACATTATTTATTTTAAACAAAGGAGACGGACGAAACTTCATAGAACCTTGGCCTTAGCCTTACAGAGTTGGTTTATGCATGATTTTATAGGGATAAGCTAAGTACATCGAAATTAAAATTAAAAATCTTTGCGCCAAATGGGAGTAAAGTGATAATCGGTATTTATTACAAAATAAAATTACTGTAACTGTCATTTTTTCATGTGCAACCTTTTTAAAGTATATCGATGGTACTTGCAGTAATTAATAATAAGAACAAAAACGTATATAACGTTAAATACAAGAAGCTTATACCCAAATGGAGATTGCATTCCGTATAAAACACTGAAGCACAAAAATTTGACCTTGAATGACGTCGCTGTTATCTTCTATCCTTTTCTTTAGAGTGACAATGAATGAAAATGACATTATGTTCATTCATAACAGCGACGTCATTTAAGGTCAAATTTTTGTGCTTCACTTTTATATACGGAATACAATCTCCATTTGGGTATAAGCTTCTTGGTTAAATATCAACGGCTGATGACAATGGTGACTGAGTCAAATTATAAATACAATTTTTTATTGATTTTTTAGGTGCATTCGAGATATTTGACATTTATGTCAGTAATTAGAAGATGGCGTGCTGACAGGCCGCTATGAAAATCTACTAAATACTCAATTAAATATTAATTCAATATTCCCATTGTCAAACATCTTATTATGTTTTGATGAGAAACAAAAAAGAAAAAAAAGAATATTAGTGAATCTTTCGTAAGTGTAAGGTCAGGCCCAATTTCGCCCGGCTCCTTTAATTATTTATTTTAATCAAATCATATCTGCCACTAAAATTGAGAATTAATCATGATTTGTATTATATAGAAGGATAACAAATCGCTTCTCTTTACAGGCGCCGCTGCCACCTCCAACCTGGTCAGAACCACTAGACGCAGTGAATAAAAACATAGTATGTCCTCAACCTCAACAAAAAATTAACGGTTTAAACAAAGTAATGCAAGAAGACTGTCTAGTGGCAAACATTTATGTACCAGATACGGAAACTAAAAATCTTCCAGTTGTTGTGTATGTTCATGGCGGTGCTTTCCAAGTTGGATACGGAGATAGCGACAAAGCAAATCATTTCGTCCAGGGCAAAAAGGTTATTCTAGTTAATTTCAATTACCGTGTTGGAATACACGGCTTTTTATGTCTCGGTACTGAAGATGCTCCCGGTAATGCTGGCATGAAAGATCAAGTTGCATTGCTGAGGTGGGTTAAATCGAATATTGCTAAATTCGGAGGAAACCCAAATGATGTTACATTACTCGGCTGTAGTGCAGGAGGTGCCTCTGTCGATCTCCTTATGGTATCGAAAACCACAGATGGGTTATTCAATAAAGTCATATCAGGGAGCGGCGTTAGTATAAGTTCATTTTCTGTGCAAATTGATCCTTTGGAAACCGCAAAAAAACAAGCAAAAGTATTAAATTTCACGAATGTTGACGACATTGCCGCATTGGGAGAGTTCTATACAACTGTTCCATTTGAGTCACTGTTGCTAGATGCCTTTGGTGCTGAAAAAGACGGAGGAGTAGTGTTTGCACCATGTGTTGAACGACATATCGGGCTTGAGATGTTCCTAAGCGAAGCTCCCTTTCATACGCTAAGGCGAGGTAATTATAAAAAGGTGCCGATGATTTATGGCTTCACCGATATGGAAGGATTGATGCGGTTGACGTTTTTTGAAGACTGGAAAGATCTTATGAATGAGAAGTTTTCTGATTTCCTACCGGTTGATTTGCAATTCAAAAACGAAGAAGAAAAGGAAGAAGTTGCGCAAACTGTTAAAGAGTTTTATTTTGGCGACCAACCTGTGAGTGAAAAAACAGTCGTGGCTTACATAAACTACTTTACGGACAATATATTCGCGTATTCGACGTTACGCGCGGTTAGGTTGCAAGTGGAAAATAGGAACCACAATATATATTTATATGAATACTCATTCGTGGAAGACGATGTTTACTTAAATAGACAATCTAGTGTACGGGGTGCGACCCACTGCTCACAAAATGTTGTCTTATTAGATGGAATGGGAGGAGTGAGTTCGGATGAATCTGACCTTTCCGATGACTTGAAACAAATGAAAAAAATAATTCGCGACTTATGGCACAACTTTATAATTACAAGGTAAGCGATTGTAACTATTTTTTTACCATGCCTTTGTTGTAATTTTTTACTTATAACATGAATTCAAAAGTTAGTTTATTTTATTAAGCTTTCCCGTCTTATAGTAGATCATTGTGAAATTTCGCATTATATTATAATGTGGTCAGACGTTCAGAAAAAGACAAAAAGTACTTTCCATACACTATACACTCATAATGAAAAAAATATATGGTAGTCTGATTTCTCGGCTTACCGACGAATTCCAGCACGATGTACTGAAATTGGGCATTCTAGAAAATTGTTAAAATAAAAATTGCAGTACTATCGTAGACACGCAAGCAAAATCCAGTTAGATTATAAAAAAATGTATTTTGTTGCAGTGAGCCAGTTCCGCGGAATTCTTCGTTGGCTTCTCTACCTTCATTGACATCGTGGCCTCCGACGGGTCTCAGGGGATCGCCACACTTATCCCTCGGAGAAACAGTGGAAATCCGAGGAGTACCGTTAGAGGAACGTGCTCGATTCTGGGACAACATATACGCTAAACATTACCGACCGCCCCAGCCGCCTATAATCTATGATAGACCACATATACTTCACTAATTAAGACAATAAGACTGAGTATAAGGCTGCGGGCACGAAATGGCGATGGCGGGGCGGGGCGATCGAGGGTTGCACAGGCGGCAGGAGGGCGACAGCGGCGCGGGTGCGACGAATAAGATTAATGTTACGGACAAATAGGTAAAATCGAAGTTTTCGTTTTTTTTTTTTTATTGCAATGAATGGCGAGACGAGCACGCCGTTCGCCTGATGGTAAGCGATACGACCGCTCATAAACAGTAGCAACATTCCACTGCGCTCGCCATCCTGAGACATAAGATGTTAAGTCTCAATATGTCCAGTAGTTACTCTAGCTACAATGTCCTTCAATCCGAAACACAACAGTGCATTTACGCAGTGTTGTTTCACGGTAGAAATAGACATTGCGGTGGTACCTACCCAGATGGCCTCTTACATATGAGAGACCTACCACCAGTGAGTGTTTATTTACATACATTGGGAATTGTAAATGTTTAAATTAACCATATTTTTTAAACAAAAGTATAATCTAGTAGCATAATCTAATAGATTTCTATGGTATGTAAGTCCGCCAACCCGCACTAGGCCAGCGTGGAGGACTATATGGCCTAACCACTCTCAATCGTACTTTCGATTGTAGAGTAGGCCCGTGCCCTGCAGTGGGACGTATATGGGCTGATACAGATACAGATAATCTAATAGCGTGGTGGAATATACTTATAGCCTAACCACTCTCAATCGTACTGTCCAACAGCCCGTACCCTGCAGTGGGACGTATATCGACTGATGCAGCTATTCTAGTAGAATCCATCAATTATAGGTACTGTTGTTTTAAAAATCTATCTAATATTGTAGCCTTAGAAGTAATTAAAAATTTATAAGTAGTTAAACATACATTATCATATTGTGTTTTTATATTTTATTTTACATTATTCTTAGACAGTATGTAGAAATGTAACAAATATATGATGTGTAGTATCTGCAGCAATGCCGACTTGATCTATATTTCCCTGTCATAACTAAGCGACTGATCGACCGTCATGTTTCGTGCCCACGCAAAATACTACTCTTCGTCGCCCCGCTCCGCCGCCGCATCGCCTCGCCACCGCTCGGCCATCGCTAGTTTCGTGCCCGCAGCCTTATACTTATAGTCTATAGATTGCTATCTACGGGTAATTTTATATCATTTATAATAAATAATCAACACATTTATTTGCTCAATATGGCCGTTTAAAAATACAACATTTATACAACAAGCGAATGAAGAATATAATAATGGGTATTATTTTAAAAAAATAGATGTATACATTACTGTGTTTAGTATTAATAAAGAAAGACTTTACTGATTAAGATTTAGGTTAATTAGTTTTTTTTATGTATTTGAATCGTCATTAAACAAAATATGAAATAACATGTTTTATCTGTGCTTTTAAGTTTTATCAATGGCGTGCTAACCACGAAATCGTTAGGTAACAACTGACCTTCATTTCAATATCACTCTTGATGCTATAGATTACATATCAGATGCTTTAAATAGTCATCATATTTATCTAATCCAGGAAGTCGCACTGGATTAAGAATAATCAATATTAAAAAACATACGATCGAACTGAAACCCGCCTCGTTTATAGCAATTTACGTAAATATACTTTTATAGTTTGGCTAACATATTAAGGTAAAGGATCACAAAAATTAAGGTCAACAGTTACATACGTGTTGCGCAAACATAAAGTCACGCCTTCTTCCCAGCAGTGCTAGGCAAAGAATGAATGAATAAATGAATGTTAAATTACTATTTACTATCAGGACATCCATGTTTTCCCTAGTATCTTCCCTCCCATGATGTGATCCCCTATCACAGACTCCGGGCTGATAATAAATAGAAAAATCCAATATCAGTTTGCCTCACCCGGGATACGAACCCGCAACCTCAGTTTAGCTATAATATCGTAGTTTAACTGCGCCACAGTCACGAGTTGTAGTATGTACTAACTTCGTGTGCACGGTTAAGGGTTTTGTACACAAAACTACGATGCGTGGCATCGTAAAAATTGTACGAGCTCTTACGACGCATTGCCAGGACTTGCGAATTGATGCGCATCGTTCATTCCTGATTCTTTGTATGTTTATTCTATAGTTTCTTATCAATAAACGTCATTCGACTCGTGCAAGGATGCGATTTCGCCGCCTTTGCCCGAAATCGCATCACAGCTATTTGTGTCACAGTTTTCTGCGTTGTGAATTCGCATCGCGGCGATTCGCAGTTTTATGTATGAGGTCTAGATTAGTACACTGCAACATAATGTTTCTAACAAAAACTAATGGTACTTACCGTACCACTCCTTCTGTTTATGTCTCTGTCACGCCTTCGCGGTGACATCATCTTCGCTCTCGCTTCACTGGGCTTTCATTTGCACGCACACGGGTATTCTGTACCAGCACAGTGTGCAGCGATTTTGTTTCGGATGTCCGCTCTAGTATAATACCTGAATGGTATAATGTCATTTTATTTACTAATCATTAGCTTAATACATATCATAACCAGATGCGCATATCAAGGGCATAAATCATTTAATGTTTTTTTAAGCGGGTAAAGCATTTCAAATTATTTTTTTATACATTCATACGTTAATTTTGGTCCTGGATTCTACAACTTAATAGGAGTAAACGCAATAGAATGGTTAAAGATTATAAATATAAATATTTTCTATAAGATATAGCCACTAGACTATATTAACATAATATATAGATATATAGCTTAATTGAAAAAAATACTTTAGTATGCGACATTTCATTTATCGAGGTAAGCTATAGAGTGTTTATTATCCCCGTAAAATATGTAGCGGTATGTTTATACTGAAATAAGATTCTCACGCGGGTGGGGCTGCAAGCAATATTACGAGTAGGTATGAATGAGAAAGTGCGTGGTGGCCTGTTGGTAAACGGACTAGGGGGGTTACTCTACAATCCGTTACGAAGCACGAAACTTCGGATGACGGATGTCAGTGACGAAATAAATGTACCACAGAGTATGTGAACCATCCGAAACGTTGAAAATTCATCGTAACCATAGACTAACTTCGGACTGAATGATAATTATCATAGATATTCTTAAGGATTTTAGAAGGAGAAAAACAGCATTATCTGTGATCATTATTCTCCAACAATGTTGCCACCTCAGTGAATTTTCCACTATTTATATGGTAATTTAGACCTAGCATGCAGTGGGGAAAAATGATATTTATTGGTTAGTGGTTTTTCTAGAGGATTTGCAGTGCTCGAAAATTATAGAAAAGATAACTCAGGTTAATTTTCAGACGTTTCACTTCTATTGGATTTGAATTGCAAAACTTTTCTACAAATCTTTATTTAAAAATAATATTACGAGTTTTAATTTTTAATCATAGCCGTGCAGGGCTTAAGAATAAATGATTTATTTCTTTCTATTTGTTTTAGATAAATGATTTGTCCCACGGAACCCTAAATATTTTTTATAGCAAACTAAAACGAAGAAACATAATTAACTAAGACTTAAGGGATATTTTTTGTGCGGTACTCTAAATTGTTATTCAAAACTTAAATAGCCCAAGTTACTCCCGCAAAATTAATCAAGCTATCTTTGTCTATGTATCTAGTGAAAGTCCCGTCAAAATCGGTCCAGAGTAAGAGTAGAAATTAATTAATTGGGAACTAAAAGCAAAACATTTCCTAGCAACACCAGAATGGAGTACACGAGCTGTCAGTCATTGCTATTATTCGACATTTTTTACGAGTTTTTTTAGAATAGTGTGTTAATTTCGAATCGTGAACAATAAAACTAAGTTATCATGAACAAAGTAATTCGAGGCGGTGCCCGTGAAATAATATACAAAGTTTTCATGTGGTGTATGGACGAATATAAAGCCGAGAAGTTGTTAACAAATTAAGACGATGTTTACAAACGAAGGGCTGATTGTACTGGTAAGTAATAGTTGAAAATTGTACAAAACACTAAAAAGAACTAACTAACATAATATGCATATAATGGATATTCTTGTGATTACCAATGAATATTGTTTATTTAACCATATTTTTGAGGTTATACAAACATAAACATAACCTGGAGTATTTATAGCACGACTTACATTATTTTTAAACATTATTGAAACATTACATTATTTTAACATTATTTTTAACATTTTTGAAACATTATTTTCAAAAATTACATTCTTTATTTGTCCAAATTAGTCTAGAATACATAGTATAACGGAAACAGGAAAAGTAAAATATATTTGGTGTTTCTTTCTAAATTATTTATTTCTTGATTGTACGTCTCGGTGTAATAATATTTTTTGTTATTGTTTTAGGTGTTTCTGAGAGTTCATTACGCACAGATAGCGTAACATGGTGCCGAAAAAGGTGGAACGTTTTCGTTGAAAGAAAAGAAAAGGTCGTCCTGCAAAGGCAATAGATGATTCTGATACATGTGCGATTCGACAGAAAAATTATTTCTTTTATATCGTTCAAAAAGAAGTGCCTACGATTAGTTAAATATAAGCCAAATAAAGGGAATACATTGGTTATGATGAGCGATACTGCAGACTATTGCATAATAAATAAAATATTTTTAACAAAACAGTATTTTTATTCCCTTATAACTAATTAAATATATTTATGGCGATTTCATATGTTTTGTCAGAAAAATAACCTTTATTATTTCTTATATGGTCTACCGTATAATAATTTAAATACCGTATAATAATATAAAATCAAGATGGATTGTATCGCCCTAACTGTGTTGCCACACAAACGATGGTGGCGCCCTCATTTAGTTTATTCCACCTGGCTTCGTTTTCGGTAGCAATCTTGATATACCCTATATATTTTAGACCAGGATTTCCCAACCTTTTTCTAGTGCGGACCCCTAGCGCCACTTTATTATGATTAGCGGACCCCGATAAATAATACGAAAAGAAATCGCTCACGTACTTTTAATTGCAAAAAAAAATCCATGGTTATATTACTTATATAAATTATATTACTTTTTTTATTTTCTTTGACTGTCTCGGTGGCGTAGTTGTACTAGGGTACGGTTACAAAGCTGGGGTCTCGGTGCGGGGATCGAACCCGCGGCCTTTCGTTTCGCAGGCGGCATGGCATCATCAGACATCAGCTAACCGCCTAGCCTGTGGCACAGGAGCTGTCATATACCAATATAATAATCTATTATTTTTATATTACATAAAATCTCAATAAAGCACCTTTACTAATTTATTTTAAGCACGACATGGGCGAGCCTAACGGTTCTTACATACAAATAAAAGAACATAAATTGAAGAATTTCAATATGTTACACTAGGCTGTACGGCTGCTGGGACTTTTGCCTTTAGATAGGTTATATGTAAAAAAACAACAAGTATCAACAATCAAACGTCAAAATGTAAAAAAAATTGTAAACAGTTACAAAAAACTTAAATAAATAGTTAAATAACTTATTCACAGAGTAAATTGTTTATAGAGATATAATTATAAATAAAATTTAATGTTTAAAATTCTTTAATGTTGACAAAAGTAAGTATTTGTACAAAATATTCTATTAAGACGGTCAGTTTCTTATTTTTAAATTATTATATCTATTTAATGCCATAATGATCAATTATCGAACTGGATTGATATTCCTTGTTATATTTCCTTCAAGCGCCTAACGAATATTTCACCTACTCATACATGTCGCGCTCCAACATGCAACTTTGTTGGGATGGAAAGAAGTTCTACTAGTGGTTATTTAATACAGTTAATAGTCACACACACGTTATCAATATTCACAAAGTATATGATTAAAGTCTTTAGTCAGTTAATAACTTATGTTTGGAATGATTTGGTAGTGTACATTGACTTATAATAACATGAAACAGTAGGTTGTAAATATGTTTTAATAGATTACTATTTTGGGTTACAGGATTTAACTACTTGAAACTATCGCTTGGTACTTTGCGGATGATTCAACCACAACCATGAGATCCTCTTTTTTCTAGGATAATGAACATCAAATCTTCAATCATTAGTGAAAACTGTTGTAAATGAAATATGTTGAAATAAATGTTTTATTTGTTTTTTTATTTGTTACCTGGCAGTAATTTGTGTGAAACAAGTTATACTAACTTGTATTTATGTATATAACACACTACAAATAATTCTTTCCATTTTTTAAGTATGTGTGTACATTTCTTTACAATTACAGTATATTACATCCATTTGAAGGAGTTTCTGTTTCAATTTAAGAAAGCAATTGAAAAATATATATTATTTAAATTAACTGATGATGTTCACATTAGGTTTAATACTTATTATGTGAAGATAATAAGATATTAGATACTACAAATAATTATTTCCATTCAATTTTAAGTAGGTATGTGTCTATATTTCTTGATGATTCAATTACAGTATATAACATTCAATTCAAAGAGCTTCTTTCTGTTTCATAGAAATAATTAAAGGAAGCACTTAAAAAATATATATTGTCAAAATTAACCGGTGATCTTCACATTAGGTTAAATTATTATTATGTGGAGTTATTAAGATACCACATATTAAGTACACATAATTATTTCCATTCAATTTTGAGTAGGTATGTGTCTATATTTCTTGATGATTCAATTACAGGAAGATATAATAATTGAAGGAAGTACTTGTAAATATATATTGTCAAAATTAACCGGTGATCTTCAGTTAAATCATTATTATGTGAAGATAATAACGTACCACATATTACAAATAAATATTTCTATTCAATTTTAAGTAGGTATGTGTCTATATTTCTTGATGATTCAATAACAGTACATTACGTTCATTTTTTTTTTCATTTATTTATTATTTATTTAAGGAAGCAATTGAAAGATATATTATTACAATTGACCGGTTATATTCACATTAGGTTAAATACTTATTATGTGAAGTTAATATAGTTTGATTGCATAATAATATTATATTGATTTTATTAAAATTAGAAATAATTATACTTTGATTTTGGTCTAAAGTAGATAAATATTAGTTTGTTTTGTTATTTATCTAAACTCATTCTAACAAAACCTTTTCCTTTCCTGACATCTTTATGGTTGGTAATAATTAATGCTTCTTAATTAACTTTTACGAAACGTTTTATAGAAACAAAATACATAGAATTGAAGTTTTTATCCATGTAATAAAAGATTTCAATTAATATTTAGTTCAAAAGTGACTGTCTAATTATTATCATGCAGAGTTTATCAAAACAAATAGGTAGGTACTATGCCATAACATTGAATGTGTGTGAAACTCATATAATATAAGCTTGTTAGAGAAAATATAAAATATGCACTATATGTCACATTGTTTTATTACGTAACTACTTGTAAGATACTTATTAGTAATATTGAATTTTCTATTCCTCACAATGCGGCTGATATTGAGCTATGAACATACCAATAATCATAAGGTGGAAAGAAAACAATTTTTATTTAGTAATATCAAAAGTTTAATAAAATATGTTAATTACTATCCACAATTAATTTATTTAAGTGTTTTATAGCGATATTTTTTGGGTACAAAAAGTATAAATAAGATAAACTTTGAAGAAACACCTTTAAAAGATTTCCTCTTAAATAAAGTTTGGGGGTCTTCTCGTTGTAAATATCAGCCAAAATATAGTTGTATCCTCTTTGCCATCTTTTTGGTTTGTTTGAAATATCCACCATGTTCTACACTATATTCTTTCACACTGACACCAACATTTATTCAATTTGCCTTAAACTGTATTAGGTATGGCCCTTTTGGTCTTGTTAAATCTTCTTCTCCATTATACCGGTTTGGTTTTGGGTTTTATTTAAATTATCCCTGTATTTTCTGTCGGGAGTACATTGTTATTTTACGCCACAATAAAAACAATAACAATATCGAGTCTCGTTGTGGTTGTGAACGTCCTATCGCGTCGTATAAACTAATTTACTCGTCTGAGGTATAAACGGTACATTTCATCTTGTACTTTTAATTCCTGGTGGTGGGCATCCTCTTCCCCACTATAATTTCCAAGATATTTCACAGGCATTTCTAATAGTCAGTGAAAACAATTTACATTTTTTGTTTAGCTGCGTTATTGTTGTTCGAACTTTTATTACTTAATTTTCTTCGAATCACCGCTGTTACATGCCATTTTAATTAAGATTTTGCACTTGATATATGGTCTAAAGTAATAAAATCACTTTACAAACAACATTATCGAAACTCGGAAATATGATATTTTCGTCGGTGTCAAATTGACATTGTCAATTTCAAATTTTCGTCTCTGACAGTTAGTTCGGGCGACGAAGTATTGACGAAAAATTCAAATCATTCGTTCTTTTTACGGATTTCGTGTAACGAAGTAACATCCGTCCGAAAAATGTCACGAAACTTCGAGTTACGGATTCTATAGTAACCCCCTAGACACGACTGCCAACATAGGTATTCACGGTGGTCGCGGGTTCAAATCCCAGGGCATACCTCTGATTTTTCGGAGTCATGTGTGTATTGATAGTCAATCACCACGCACTAAAACAGTGAAGGAAAACATCGCGAGGAAACCTGCATACCATAGCGATTTATAAAAAAAATATATGGTATGTAAGTCCGCCAACACGCACTAGGCCAGCGTGGTGGACTATATGGCCTAACCACTCTCAATCGTACTGTCGATTGTAGAGGAGGCCCGTGCCCTGCAGCGGGACCTATATGGGCTGATACAGATGAATGAGAACTATCTAAAAACCAACTACGAATTTGAGTGCAAATTTACTGGTTGCTATAGTAGGTACGTTACCACATATAAGTCTGATTAACATTATAACGTGTCCTGATGACTAATTAACTTGACACACTGGTTTCTTCACGCTCTATTCCTTATCTACTAATTACTTGTATACTACCAATGCGAAAAAATATAACGAAGAATTTTTGAAATGTATTTTAAGTTGATTACAAGGTAAAAATAATTAAATTAAATTAGTAAAGATATGAAGTCTTTATCCGATCGGTTAATCCCATAAAAAATAAAAATCCATTTCAAAAATTAGCATTTTAATCTTCCGCGTTTTTTCGTTATAATGAGTCACTTGCCTAACTCGAATATACAAAGACGCTGGTCTTTGTTAAGTATTGCACTTATTGCAATCACCAAAAATTATATTATTAAATATTTTTTTCTATTTTTTTTATTGCAATGGATCGCGAGATAAGCATGCCGTTCGCCTGATGGTAAGCGATATGACCGCTCATGAGCAGTAGCAAAACCAAACAACTCATTGAATTACAAAGCAATGTTTGGCATTCAACTGCGCTCGCCATCCTAAGACATAAGTTGTTAAGTCTCAATATACCTAGTAGTTACTCTGGCTACAATGTCCGTCAATCCGAAACACAAAATTGCATTTCGATGCTGTTTGGCGGGAGAAATAGACATTGCGGTGGTACCTACCCAGCCGACCTCTCACATATGAGAGAACTTAGAGTAAGCATTAGAACTTCCTAGCTAATACACAATATTTACTATTTACATACGGAATGATAATGTGATAATCTTATCCATAATGGCGGCTACCGTTCCGCGTACTTATAAGATAGATAAAATAAATTGTTATCGGTGAATGATGAATGATAAAAAAATAGGAAGTGGTAGAGTAACGCTGTTGTTAGTCATGATCCTGCTTAAATGGGAAGGTTCTTCCGGGGCAGAACCAGCGCCTGAAGTGACAGCCTTGCTGTCGCGTTTCAGGTGAGTGCGATTGCTGTATGCCCATTTTAATTATTTTATTATTTTAATTACCTTGTATTGGGCATCCTCGCATCATTTTGCCTTCCCCGGCTTCTCCCGATTTAGTGGGCTGGTTCCACACATCTATGATCCAAGTGATGTTGATGTTCATAGGCGGAAGAGATCACTTACCTTTACGTGACCTATTTACCCGTTAGCAGCACTTATACAGTAAAAAAAAACTAATTATGTTAGTAAATAAACACATTGTTATTGACTAATGCTAGGTTGATATATTTTAGTGTAAGTGGGAATATATATTTATATATTTTCCCACTTACACTAAAACATCCCAATGTGGTAAGTATATGAAAAGAAAATTAAAAATAGCAAAAAAAATATAAAGGAAAAGGTTAGAGACTTTCCCGGCCTCACACCCACCAATGCAACTCATGTCAGCTATGATCAACAGTCGCACGCAAAGAATTTACACCGAGCTGTAGAGCATGGCGAGTCTCTCAGGGACACTAACTTGTCTTTAACCCGCATCGGAGGAAAAGATTGTTAAACATGAATTTATCGTTTCTAAAAACAAAGCCCCTTTACCACTAGATTCAATATGTTTTAAGTTCCAAATAAGCGGTACATCCAGTTGACTTTTTTAGTCGAGTCGCAGAAAAAAATCCACTTCAAGGATTTTTATTTAACATACTTTTCACGTAGTTCGCTTACTAGTTGAAGGATAAAATCATGACGAGAAATTTTAATTCCTGTGACTTTTTGATATAGGTTTTCCTTGATAGTTAGTAAGGGTTATATCGGTCTCGGTTTTATTATGAAAGTTTCATATCTTATAATACGAATACCTCTACAAATCGGTGGTACTTCTCGTCTTGCACGCCGCATTGTTCCAACAATACTAGTCTTTTCGACCATTAGTTTTTTAGCCAAATTTAGAGACGTGAAAAAGTTGTCAGTGGTTATGTTTTGGCCCTTTTTGAAATAGGGTTGTACTAGTTTCAAAATCACATAAATTTTATTCTCGTAATGAAATATCGTTTGAACGGTTCTTGTCTTTTCATAGATACGGAAATCCTCCACATAGGTACTTACTCTCGTCATCCACAACCAGCTAAAACTTTATGCCAAATTTATCGAATTCAATTCAACATAAATAAAAACAAAAGTACCCACACTAGTTTGAAGAATTCGTTGTTTACTATTCTTAATGCCGCCTTTTTATGTATGCCGTCACATTGACGGTACGCGGTCTTAGTAGGTATTTGTAATCGAAACTCATATACAATATATTGTAATTTTTTATATATATAGATTAAGCTTAACAATAGCAAATTAGGAAAAGTCATAAAATATGAAAAGAAACAAAAACATAGTTTGTGAAATATTTAACAATGAAATTGCCTTGCCGCCAATTTGACTGCCTTGGTCTTTCTAGTGATAATGAATAAACTTGTTTCAATTATTTTATATTAAACATGTGACAGAATTTATGACCTGACTAGGTATTTAGATAACTTAGTCATTGTACACTAATCACAATACATATTTGAACGTTAAGTCCTTGTAATATCGTTATTTCTTTCAACAACTCACTCTGATCATAAATCAACTTACTAGTATCTCAAATTCTTAAAATATCCAAGTAAAAACCTCTATCGCCACGGCTTCTCCCAGCCGAAGAGTCATCACCAACTCTCTCTGACGCGTTTCACACGTGAAACGCACGTATGCATCCTCGGACTGCACACGGACGGTCTCTGCAGACCACGACCTCTCCGCTAGGGATGAATGCCCACCGCACACCCACGTTCTACTTGGGTTTACCCAAGAGTTACCGACTTCCAACGGGCTACGACTACGAAACATCCACTAGTAGGTCGACTACATACGGCCGATAGTGTTCTTACTCGTATTCACGCTATAATTAACTTAAACTTCCCATCACCTTTGGGAATCTCATGGCTTTCTACTTCGACTGGTACATGACCCTCAATCAGCTTAATGGACCATGAGCATATTTGTATTTACGTTCACAATTTAAAGCTTTCAAAAATTCAATTTTGTGTCTTATTTGGTCAGATTTGGCTCTTAGTTTACCAACAAAATGAAATCACCTACTGAAAACCTCTGTGTGCCCTGGGGCCCTACTATATTCAACGAAACGAAGTTCGAAACTTCGGATGATCGAAGTTTATATACGATACGAATGTACCTACATATACTTATGGTCGTTATTGACTTATTGTCGTAACCATAAGTTTATGGTTACGTTGTACGTTATAAAAATTCTAACTTTTACAAAGTAGATACATTCGTATCGTATATAAACTTCGATCGTCCGAAGTTTCGAACTTCGTTTCGGATTTATATAGTAGGGCCCCTCAGCTGCTGTTGGCTACCATAGCTCGTACTGCGCATGGCATTTGTGGCATCTTTGCTCATTTGACATCAGATCAATTTCACTAGGGTTGCTCTTGAAGACTTGAAGTGCTTGTTGCATTTTATCTCTTGTTGTAATTTTACTCATGAACGCCAACCGCTGCAATTCCACTTTATGCCGTGGTATGAAATTTTCGATAACCATGTCAACGTTGCTCCTTTCAAGTCCTTGCTAATCGCAATTATAAGATGGCCTCCTTGTATCGGATTATATATCGGCAAAACATAAGTCTACTGTTGCGCACCAAGATCTCGCGTCCGTGTCCATCTTATTCGTGTCAAATTCCAGCAAAACACATGACTTTTGTGTTTGTAACGCCTCAATCAATGCTCTCAAGTTTGCATATTGTTGTTCAAACATAGTACGCTAATGGTCACTTTCCAAACTTTTATTTTGACCCGACACGGATCCCA
Organism: Hyles euphorbiae; assembly: GCA_023078785.2. Taxonomy (NCBI): domain Eukaryota; kingdom Metazoa; phylum Arthropoda; class Insecta; order Lepidoptera; family Sphingidae; genus Hyles; species Hyles euphorbiae. The sequence continues at coordinate 7,586,887 of CM041043.1, read as the reverse complement.
CTTCTGATAACGAAATACAAGGTGTATGATGGTTATCATGCTGTATATCGTTATCAAGCTCATGCTGTATATCGTTATCATGCTCCATAGCTTTTCGAGATATTGTGGACGTATGTGGGGATGTGTCAGATCAAATCGTAGAAAATCATAATCTTACTCACGGAACGCGAGACAGTCTCCACGCTCTTACAGCTCTATTTTCAAATGATAATATTTACTCTCTTGATCGCAACAAACCGTACTGCTAGCTCGCAGACCATTGAGAAGTTGAGAGAAGAAGAAGAAGAGAGAAGACCTGACTTTTTTATGAAGTCCCTGATGTCTTCAATCAATATCTAGCCTCGATTCTGTCGAACGCCTATAGATGGCGTTGGTATTCCGTTTTTAAAAATCAACTCGATGACGACATATAGAACGCATAAGTTCTTATTGTAACTAATTACTTCTATGCCTTGAAATGCGTAGTGACTAACGGACTAGACGCGTCACATCTCTGCCTTTTCAGAGTCATGTTTGTATTGATAGTCAATCGCCACACACTATAATTAAGAGAAAGCAGCGTGAGGAAACCTGCATACCATAATTTGTCAGAATATCTATCTATAGTGTGTCAAGTCCGTTGAACCACACTAGTTCAGGGTGATGAACTATGGCCAAACCCCTTTAAATCGTACTCTCGATTGTAGAGGAGGCCGGTACCCTGCAGTGGGACGTATACAGTTACAGATAGACCTTTTATTACAAATCGCAAGTGGAATGCAAATTGTGGTCATGAAATGAAGCATGTTAGTTTGCAAAATCACATTTTAATAGTCAACGTTATTTCGGTCCAAACCAACTTTAACAATTTATGAGATAATATTTATCTTATCAATAATGTTTTCTCCACAGAAAAGATGAATATGGTTGGAAGGAAAATACAAGCGTTCAACGCGTCGCAAGGTGGTGCATAAAAAGCATCACTGCCGCGGAACGGATGATTTGTCAAATCAGTCGTTGTCGAAATGCCTTGGAGTGTGGTACTCCGGCAAAATAGAGTAAAAATGCAGATTTGTGCTGTTTTAACTTGCAGTTACAATACTAAAGCGTCGAATATCAATAGAGGAAGAATTTTATACTACAATTAAACCCGATTTTATTGATTTTCACCTTTATTTCCAAAAATTGCGGTTATTAATTACGACATTTTGAAGAATTCGATAGTATGATAGACGACATATCAAAAATATACATTGGTGATTACGGGTACATACAATGTACTCGAATGCCAAGTTCCTACGCAATGCGTACAACTAACTTTTGTTATGTCAACTTCGAAATTTGTCACATGTCATACATGTATAGATTTCGTATACTCGTAAATAAATTTTCATAGGCATTAAACAAAGAAAATTGAATTAAATCCTTTAGTAATTTTAAATTGTCGTACGCGTAACGTTTGATTATTTGATAACGTTAACGACCAATCCTTATGTTCTAATATCATAACTTTGAAACTTGAGAACAACATATTTTTGTGTCTGAATATACTTTATAATATTAATTCATTCGTTTGTAGGTTTCCGAGAATGAGTCGATAAAAGCAACAGGTAGAGACAACTGGATTCCTACAAAATTCAGTACGATTTGTTCTAGGTGTTCATTTTCATGAAACAGAAGACGATAAAAAAAATCTGTATAATAAGTAATATGCAAACCAAAAATAATTATGGGCAACGCTTATGAAAAAACTGTATCATGGGGGTGAAATAATGAATTATGGATGAAAAATCAAAACCACTGTAGCTATTGACGTAAAGAAATCATAATTTTATTGTAATAATTACATATATGTGCTTATCCAATAATATAAATGTTAATATCTCTCACACAGCTGAAAATCCTGTACATAACGATTTGTAACATAGTATACAAATTAAAATTTACTTTCAATATTAGATATTGTAGTCTCATTTATTTTGCGTTTATCAACATTAGGTATACTAATTAAATAACTGTACCAAAATAATTAAGCATATCGATCAAATAAATTCCGGTCTTAAAACAAAAACATATTTCCATAATTTTATCGACACTTTAAATCGACTATTGCAGGCTTTCTTTAATAGTTTGTAGAGGTTTTGTGTTTCGAAAACGACGACGCTGGTTTTCATACAATTTGACGGCTATTGCCTTTCTAACCATATTCAACTGTTCTGTGGTTTTCTCCTTCCTGTGCGGGTCCTTCCACAGCAATGTGATTATGCACCAAATAACTGTAGCTTTTTTTTTAAATCAATCGACTGGGAAACGGGCCTACAGGTCACCTGATGGTAAGAGATCAATGCCGTCCATGAAATTCTATAACGTTTGGATCATAGATATGTTGCCGTCCCATTAAATCGGGAGGAGAGCGGGATAAAAAACGGATAGGAAAAGGAAAGGGCCATTAGGCATCCGAAACTGAACCGAATGAAATGAGACAGCAAAGCTGTAACTTCACGTCGACCTCCTGTGAGATAGGGGTAACGCCCCGGGACAACCTGGTTATTCATGCTGAGCCATGACTGACAACAGCGTGGCTCTACTGATTACTAAAGTGAAGGCGGATTGTTGCTGATCGGCGTTCTTTACTGGACGGCTCTGTGTTTTTCATCAGGTGCCGTCACTTTGCCGTCCTAAGACCACGTATATATATTTTACTTCAAAATACGGGGTATGTCCAGACTGCGACCGAAAACGAAGCCAGGTGGTAGTTTTAGAGATTTCAGACACAATGCAACTTCCTACCCAAACCAAGATATAAAAAAATATAAAACATAAAGAAAATAATCGCAAAATTTTTGTTGCTTTGTGTCTGTAGTTTCTAAAACTAATAACTATCACTCGGCTTCATTTCGGTTGCACTCTGGATATACCCTACAGTATACTAATCTGAAAAAAATGACTTTTAGCCAGATGTCCTGCTTAATACTTATGAAACGGTTTTCGAATATCAACATCGCACTTAACGTTGTATGTAGCTCTAAACACGTGTTAAGTGTCACCGAATGATTATCTCGATCGCGTTTACGCCAATCAGGTTTTTCACGTTTGATAATTTCATGACAAGACCTCCAGATTACTCAGCCTCTTGAATATGGGAAACCCACAGGGAAACCCGTATCAGAATCGATAATTTCTCACATTGAAAGCAGATGGCTGTCACGATATATAAACTAGTAGAATCTGATAACGACTTGCAATCATAAATTCGTCGTGAACAGGGTCAGTGTTGAAAAATGAAGATGTTGAGTAGAACGCTCCTAGTTTGTTCACTGGTGGTTTGTGCGGTTGCACGAGAAGAGTCTCGGCTGGTGTACACCTCCCAAGGTCCCGTGCGAGGGTACAAGGGCTCTGACGATATCTTCGTGTTCTACAACATCCCCTACGCTACAGCACCTACAGGACTCGACAAGTTCAAAGTAAATATGCATTGCCCATAACTACTATCTTATATTTTCCAGTCTATATTTTCTACAAGTTCGTTTTTTTTTGTTACTACATACAACATTCTGTATTCAAAAATTAAACCTTTCAATATGTTCATTAAATTTATGTTAACGTCTCACAATGAGGTAGTCAGCCTATTGCCATTTAGGGTACAAATGCCTGACACCGGGCTAATAATGAATGAAAAATTCCAATATTACTTTGACCGACTTTGATTCGAACCCGAGACCTCAGTTTTGCAATCATACCGTAGTATGTACCACTGTGCCGCGAAGGCGGTAATTTTATGTTATACTAGCTGTGCCCGCGACTTCGTCTGCGTGGAATTTAACAAAAAAGTTAATTAGTTTATTTAGTTTGTTTTTGGTTTTTGCATTTTAATTTTAATTATTGATTCGTTGGTGGGAGAAGTGGTGGGAGGTGCCCAACGTGACGGCCCAGTGGTAGCATGCGCGTGGGCTGCGCGCGGTACTGGACAGTACTTGGGCATTGCAACATTACTTTATTTTTCTAAAATAAATGTAGCCTAAGTTACTCCTTATTATATCAGCTACCTGACAATAAAAGTCCCGTCAAAATCGGTCCAGCCATTTCAGAGATTAGCCGGAACAAACAGACAGACAGACAGACAAACAGACAAAAAAAATTCTAAGGTCATTTTCGTACTAGGTATCGTGTATACTGGGTGGAATCGATTACCGTCACGAAAAAAAATGTGCATGGCAGGTACATGACTTAGAACACTTTGGCATGCTTATTTTTTTTTATATTTTTGTTTATGTAGTGCAAAATTAATTCACCACTACTAGTTACTAATTTAGAATAAGTTATTCATAAAAAAACGTTGTTTAGAGAAAGATGATATAAATGAAAAAAATCTTCATAAATACACATCATTGTTACCCTACTTTATACATTGTATAAAGTAGGGTAACAATGATGTATAATATACAATATGAATTCGAGTAGAAACTTCTAAATCTAGATAATAAAATCCTTTGATCAAGCCGCCCTCACCGCCGCGCCGCCGCAAGCGCAAGTAAAAAGGGTGCCGCCGCGCCGCGCCACCCGCTCCTGCGCCGCGCCACCGGCTCCCGCGGCGCCGACGCTTTCCAGGGATGTTGCCACTTCCTCAGTCGTGCGAAATTCGATACCGAGTGACGTTGTACGAAATTATTTTGGTTATTGGTTAGTTTCTTGCGGTCAAAATGAGTGATTCCACGAACAGTGAGTATGTGGCAATGATGACATACTATGTCCGATCCAATGAAAACTTGGGTCATGCAAGAGGGATGTATGCAGATCCAGAACATCTGCAGTTTTTGCGTAGGAATTGTATTATGAATAATGAAACCACGAGTTCCCAGCACAAGAATTATTTTAAAGACTTATCCGAGGCTATTCGATCATGGTAAGTTCAGACTTCCTAATCATGCAAGAATCCTTGTAAGTTCAGACTTCCTAATCATGCAAGAATGTGACCTTCCACAGCGAAGTCTTCTATTCTCGACTTTATTAGAAGGTTTAAATAAAAACATATGCAGCTTTTTCTAAGATAGTAGGTACGTTATGAAAATAATAAGTTCAATTAAAATATAAATCTTAACAACTTACCAACAACTTTGACAGCCTCCGTGGCGCAGTTGGTTAGACGCCGCCTGTGAAACGAGAGGCCGCGGGTTCGACCCCCCCCCCCCCCGAGAGAAATGTTTGTGCGGCCCACAAATATTTCTTCCGGGTCTGGGTGTTTGTGAGACCGACTGTGACTGTTGGGTGTTATTTATTTTTAACTACATTTACTTAAATGATCCTAACACACTAAAATTCTAAATAAATCAAAATGTTATATGATAATATTTAGAGTAATAATACCGATAAATAGGCGCAAAGTAAGTTCAAGGTCGCTGCTCGATAGTCAGCTGTGGCGTGTCGTGACTCATACACGCGCTCGTCTATGTATTGACATGTTGCACTTTTAACTGTAGGGTGATTTAGATAATATGTGTTTTGGGGATATCTTGTACTGATATTGTTTATGGGATAGTTTGTAGTTTTTAATGATAAATCTTGTATATACCGTTAACTTCACATACACAATACACTATGAAATTTTCCGGACGTTAAGTGATTCCACGCAGTATAACGATATGTAGTTGGATATTTTCTTTTATTTTCACTTTACAAACAGACACTTCAATTTTATTTATATGTATAGATTTAATTGTTTTGTTTAAGTAATAGATCACCAATAAGAAAACAAACCTACGCTAGTTATATTTAAGACCAAGGACAAGGACACATTTTCTTTTACACAAATATGTATAAAATATAGGCATGACAAATATCTAGGCTGACATTAAAAAGTGCTAAATCTAGAACCCCTCATTAACTAAATACAGTTAAATAACCCCTTTTTTGCAGGCCCCATTGCCACCTCCGAAATGGTCGGAACCGCTGGAAGCTGTCAATAGAGGCATAATTTGTCCTCAAACCGGCACCGATATATTTGTATCAAGTAGGAACATAACCATGCAAGAAGACTGTCTCGTGTCCAATATTTATGTGCCAGATACGGATGCTCGAAAACTTCCTGTTGTTGTGTACGTTCATGGAGGAGGTTACCAATCTGGGTTTGGCGACAGTATAAAACCAATAAATTTAATAAAAAGTGAGAGCATGATTGTAGTAACATTCAACTACCGTCTTGGTGTTCATGGCTTTTTATGTCTCGGTACTCACGACGCTCCGGGTAATGCTGGCATGAAAGATCAAGTTGCATTACTGCGATGGGTTCATAAGAATATCGCTAAATTCGGTGGAAACCCGCATGATGTAACTTTAACTGGGTGTAGTGCGGGATCCCACGCTGCCGACCTTTTAATGCTTTCAAAAACCACAAATGGATTAATTAATAAAGTTATATTGAACAGTGGCGTCAGTCTAAACCCATCCGCAGTACAAGTAAATCCTTTAAAAACTGCAAAGGAATATGCGGAATCATTAAATTTCACAAATTTAGAAGATATCTTTGCGTTGGCAGAGTTCTATAAAACTGCTCCGTTGGAAACACTGCTAACAGATTTTCACATGTCTAAAAAAGACAGTGATATGATGTTCGTTCCTTGTGTCGAAAGATACGTTGGCGATGAAATGTTCCTAGACGAAGCTCCTATACATACTCTTAAGCGAGGAAACTACAAACGACTGCCAATGATTTATGGGTTCACTAACATGGAAGGTTTATTACGTTATCCAAATTTCGAGGAGTGGAAAGACGATATGAATGAACATTTTTCTGACTATCTGCCCGTTGATTTGGAATTCGATAGCGAAGATGAAAAAGTGGCAGTTGCACAAATGGTCAAGGAATTTTATTTTGGAAACCAATCTGTCGGTGATGACACTGTTTCGTCGTTTGTTGATTTCTTCACAGATGCTACTTTTACGTATGGAACATTATGGACGGTAAAGTTACACGTTGAAAATGGACGCCATGCTTATTTGTATGAATACTCATTTGCTAACAATGATGATATGATGATACCTAATTTATGCGGCGCTGGACATTGCGCCCAAGAAGCTGCTTTATTTGATGGTAATGGAGTGGAAACTTTTGATGAAGAAAACATATCAGAGAAATATAAAAATATGAAACAAATTATCAGGGAGCTGTGGAGTAACTTTATCAGAACGGGGTAAAGAACTTTCTTTCTGTTACTTATTTGCGGTTTATTAATTGCGTTTGTGTTCTTATGATTGTTTTTTTTTCCAGTAACCCTGTTGCGAATAATTCTTCGTTGCCAATCTGGATTCCTGCCGGTGTGAATAGTTCGCCACACTTGTCCCTCGGGGACACAGTGGAGATCAGGGGTCCGCTTTTGGAGGAACGAGCTCGTTTCTGGGAGGACATCTACTCGAAATATTACAATGTGCCCCGCCAACCTATTAGCTCAGCACTGAAATCCATTCATCACCAACATTCAAATTAAATAATAAAATGTATTTAAACAGCTTTACCAATTCTTATTTACGAACTGTTCAAAATATTTTTAGCGAGTTACTGAGGTGTTACTGATTACGCTGATAATGCTTAATTAATATGATATTGGGACCTGAAAATAAGCAAAAGTTTGTAATTATTCAAATTTGTGTCTAGTTTGATTATTTTTTGTTTATATTATCAATAAGATATATTTTGGAAGGTCACATACCTTGCTGGTAAATTAGTTATTTGATAATACAGTTTGTGTGCAATATTCATTCAATAGATTTAATCTTTAAAACCTTTAATCTCACACGAACAGAAGGAAACAAAAATATTGAATCAACGTTACTCATTAACATATATACATTATATAGTTTTTAAATCAATGTTACCACTACATTTTTCAACAGTATTAAGAAATCACACCATAAATATGTACATACATACATAAACTCACGCCTATATCCCAGAAGGGGTAGGCAGAGGTACCAGGACACCTACATTTGTATGTTTCGTCCCACAATATGATAGGTGGCGAGCCTATCGCCATATCGGGCACAAATTCCTGACTGTACAATATCACTGCCTAACCCGGGATTCGAACCCGAGACCTCAGCTTTGTAACCGTACCTTAATACAACTACGCCACCGACGCAATCCAATATACCATTAATGCTCTGTAACACCGTACTAGAATCCTGGAAATTATGATGCATGCTTCAATTGGTTGCTAAAATAATGATTATATACCATGACTGATCAGTTTTATTAGAATCTCGCAGTGGTAGGTGTTAAGTTCCATAATGCTCGGTTAATTTACTGTCTGGGGGGTTACTCTATACTCCAACACGTCGACGAATGTTCGATCGTCGTGTGTAAAACTGTACCATTATGTCTAAATATTTTTCAAAATTTTCCAGTCCTCTGTCTCTCTCTCTCTCTCTCTCTCTCTCTAGTCTCATTGAATAGTTTTTTACTGGTGGTAGGTAGGTCTCTCATATGTGAGAGGCCGCCTGGATAGATACCACCGCAATATCTATTTTTCCCGCAAACAGCATTATAGGTGTGTTTCGGTGTGAAGAACATTGTAACTAGAGTAGAATGTAACTACTGGACATGTTGAGACTTAACATCTTATGTCTCAGAATGGCGAGCGCAGTGGAATCCAAAGCATTCTGTGCCACTGTTCATGAGCGGTCGTATTGCTTATCAAATAGGCGAACCTTGGGTGAACGGCATGTTCGTCTATTTATAGCAATAACAAAAAAAAAATAGTATTAATTTTTAGAACTTCATACTATTATCTTATATGTATGTGGACTTCAAATATTCGAACATTCGAACTTAGTGTTGGAGCGTAAAGTAACCCCCCTGTCCTTCAAAGATAAGTGCTGAGTGCAAACATACTGTCGGTTAGCGGCAGAAATAGACAAGTCTTTGACAGTCCGTTTGTGAATCAAGAGGCAAAAGGTTCGATCCCTGTACTAAAACAAAATATTCGTGTGATTCACAGTTATTTGTTTTTCTGTGATATTTGTGTGACCGAAAAGTCTCTTGTGGTTTCTGATACCTACGACAAGACTCGATATTCGTTTGCGGTTAGGACTCAAGACTATGCATGTGACTGTTAGTTGTATTTATTTTATTAACTTGACTACCCAGACGGCCTCTCATCGGGCCTATCACTAAATAAATACAATATAATCGTGCTTTAAGTGGACTGTGCGCATGTCAAGTACTGTGTTTGTAATCATAATGTTGTTTACTAAGACGTTATCTATTCATTAAAGAACATAGACTGTTTATAAATATATTTTAGCCGAATATTTTGTCTCTTTCAAATCACTTTTGTATACAGCTTGAGTGAAGAAGACAAAACATTTGAAAACGTAAAACAAGTTTTAAAATTTTCTAGGAATAAGGATGTTTGCAGTGTATAGGTATTATACAACATGTTGTGGCGAAGGACGGTAGTGTGTTTATGTGCCGTGGTTATGGTCGGTGGGACAGGTGATACTTCCAGGCTGGTGGAACTGCCTCAGGGTCCTGTGCGAGGATACAAAGAATCTGACGGAGATATATTTGCTTTCTACGGAATCCCGTATGCAACGGCCCCAACTGGATCCAAAAAATTCGGGGTATGTTAATTCTGTATAATCAATTGGTGGATTCGTAATATTTATTTATAATATTGCTGGAAATTAGATTTCAACTATGAAGCAAAGATTATTTTAAATGCATAGTTATGAATGTAATTGTTAGTACGTATTACGACTCCGCTAACATAGCCTTTGAATATGTTTTTGTACACAATATGCATGTACAATTTACATGTAGTATTTATATGTGCAAATACAAACACTAGTTTAAAAATGGTCAGTAATTTTGGGATAATTATCTCAACTTGAGCAAATAACGTTCTCAGCGCGCCATTCGAATGAATGTGTGAGTCTGTTTGTTGGCTTTAATTCTCGATTATTTTTGGTATTGCACAAGACAGAGAATATACGTACATATATGTTTTTGTATTAACTTCCTTTTACAAAATTGATGAATCATGTTTTACTGGTGGTAGGTCTCTCATATGTGAGAGGCCGCCTGGGTATGTCTATCTCTTCTGCCAAACAGTGTGAATGCACTGTTGTGTTCCTATTTGAAGGACATTGCAGCCAGAGTAACTAATTGACATAATGAGACTTAACGTAATATTATGTTTCAGCATGGCGAGAGCATTGGAATGCCAAGCATTTTTCTGTAATTCATGGCGTTGTTTGGTTTTGCTACAGTTTATGAGCAGTCGTATCGTTTACTATCAGGTGAATGATAGTCAATCACTACGCACTAAAACGGTGAAGGAAAACATCGTGAGGAAACCTGCATACCATAGCGATTTTAATAAGAATTGATATGCTATGTAAGTCCGCCAACCCGCACTAGGCCAGCGTGGTGGACTATATGGCCTAACCACTCTCAATCGTACCCTCGATTATAGAGTAGGCCCGTGCCCTGCAGTCTCAATATGTCCAGTAGTCTCAATATGTCCAGTAGTTACTCTGGCTACAATGTCCTTCAATCCGAAACACAACAGTGCATTTAAACTGCTGTTTGACGGGAGAAATAGACATTGCGGTGGTACCCATCCAGGCAGCCTCTCACATATGAGAGACCTACCACCAGTAAACCAAATAATTGTTTTCGACCAAATAATTCCTAGGTTAGCTAAACTAATACTTTCGTATGGAAGTCCCGTTGCATTTTACAAATTGAAAGACCTATAATAATATTCTTTTTTATAGGCTCCGCTGCCACCTCCCACTAACGAAGATATATTAGATGCAGTGGATAAAGGAATAACATGTCCTCAAGTGTCCTTCAATTTATTTACTGAAGGGAAAAATCAACAAGAAGATTGTCTCATAGCAAATATATTTGTACCTGATAGTGAAGACGATAAACTGCCAGTCATGGTTGAGGTTCATGGAGGAGGTTTCCAAATAGGCCTGGGTAACTGGAGGAAACCGAAGCATCTGATTCAAACAAAAAATATGATTGTCGTCTCATTTAACTATCGACTTGGCGTACACGGATTCTTATGCTTGGGAACAGAAGATGTCCCGGGTAATGCTGGCATGAAAGATCAGATTGCACTTCTGCGTTGGGTAAAAAATAACATAGCTGCCTTTGGTGGAAATCCCAATGATGTAACTATAAACGGTTGCAGCGCAGGTGGAGCATCCGTGGATCTATTAATGTTGTCCAGAGCTGCTAAAGGGTTATTTAATAAAGTAATTACTGCAAGCGGTTCTAGTCTCGCCGCATTTTCAATTCAAACAGACCCATTAGAAAATGCCAAGGAGCTTGCAAAACAGTTGAATTTCACAAAAACTGACGATATTTATTCCCTGGAACAGTTCTATAAGTCTACCCCTCTGGAGCAGCTAATAGTGGAGCCATTTATTAACCGAACTGATTCAACATATTTGTTGGCGCCTTGTATAGAACGAAATATTGGACAAGATGTTTTTCTTGATGAAGATCCATTGAGTATTTTAAAGGATGGGAGGTATGAGAAAGTTCCATTGCTCATCGGTTTTGATAACATGGAAGGTCTATTGCGTATTGCAAATTTTGAAACGTGGAAAGATGGAATGAATGAGAAGTTTTCGAACTACTTGCCACCTGATTTGAAATTTGAAAATGAAGAACAAAAACAAAAGGTTGTAAATGAAATTAAGCAGTTTTACTTCGGGGATAAGCCTGTAAGCAACGAGAATATTTTGTCTTATATTGATTACTTTACGGACATAATATTTACAGTACCAGCACTGAGATCGGTTGCGTTACATTTGAAGAATGGTCACGATAAAGTATACTTGTATGAATATTCCTTTACCTATAATGACGAACCGTTAGTGCCTCATACTACTGTCCGTGGCGCCAAACATTGTGCACAGATATTGGCCGTGATGGATGGAAAGAATTTAAAAGAGCCAGATGAAACAAGTATTTCTGAAGAGCACAAAAAAATGAAATCTATTATGAGGGAGCTGTGGTCAAACTTCATAACGATTGGGTAAGTAGTTACGTTTTTAATTTTGAGACACATATTTTTTGTGTATATCACCCAAACAACTACCACTGTTTGCAGCTCAGCATTAATAAAATAATAGAATTATTATTAATAATTATTAGAATAATTATTATTAATTATTCATCAGAAATAATTTTGTCACGCAAACCATAAATAATCCATAGGTTTGTTTTACAATCTTGCTACCGTAAGCCTTTATGTATCCGAAGAAACTCAGTAACAGTCTCTTTCCCCTACCTTGAGGGAAGCCTGATATAGTAGGCTCAAGTTTAGGGTTACTGCTTTCCCAACCCAGCACGCTACAACTGCAATCCTAACTATTCACTAACAATTTTCTAAGATAGCTTGTATGGTTCAATCAAAATGTCTGATTAAAATACTGAAATGGTATAATTTCAGCCAACCAGTGCCAGAGGGAACCACGCTACCAACATGGCCCGCAGTCAGCGAGAACTGGACGCCATACATGTCGTTAGGCGAAAAGATAGAGCTAAAGAAATCTTTGTTGGAAAAACGCGCTAGCTTTTGGAGCATAATCTATGACAAATACTATCGGCCGCCTGTTCCTCCACCAAAACTTCAAAAAATAGACGCAGAACTTTAAATGCCGAATTCGAGTTTTTTAAAGGATTTTATACAATTCTAATAAGTACCACGATCTATGTTTATTAGTTGGTAATGTTGATAATCTGATTGACTTCACGGAATAGTCCGAGTACAATAAAGATTACCTTAAGCAGTACGTTTTGTTTCTCTTCGGTTTACTAAGGGCACCAGAATTGCCCAGAACTAGCGAGTCTATCTAGCTACAACATGGTTCTTCTATATATGGCAAATATTGCCGAACTTACAAAATATTTAATCCAAATACAAAGATTTTGTAGTGAGTAGGAAACCCCGAAGAACTGACGGCTAATGTCGAATTGGAGCCACGAATAACAAAATAAAATATAAATAAACAACAACAAGGCATACAGATTAACTAGTAAAAGTTACAGGATGGACGCACATCACTTTCCCCTGAAAGTGTCTAATTTGCAAATTTTCTGCAGTTTTTTTTCTGAGGCTGAAGGAAATTAGGGTTTTTGATGTCAACAAATATCAATAACGAAGATAATAGTACGAACTTGGAGTCAAAATATGTTTTTTATTGTTTGCCTGTTGTGGTTACTTATAAGTGGTTGTGCATCACGCACAAAACTTATTTAAGTCTTGTAAGTTGTCATAATTATGAATTATTGTAACAGCTGTGAGTAAACATTAATAAAATAAAAATAAATCTTAATGTGTTCAAAATACTCCTTATTCACAGATAGTTATAATTTCTTTTAGATATCAAATGTTTTGTCTTCTCCGCTCAAATTGAATTCAAAAGTCGTTCGAAAGGAACAAAACATTCGATAACTAAAATAGGTGTTAAAATATCTACGAATTTTCACTATTATAATATTTCTTTGATATACCTTCTTACATTAATCTGTTTTTGAATCAGCCCCTATACGTCCCATTGCAGGGCACAAGCCTCCTCTACAATCGAGAGTACGATTGAGAGCGGCTAGGCCATATAGTCCAACATACTGCCCTTGTGCGAGTTGGTGAACTTTACATACCAGGTTTCTAGGTTTCCTTTCAATGTTTTCCTTCACGGTTATAGCACATGGTGATACACACATTACTCCGAAAAGTAAGAGGTGTGCCCTGGGATTCGAACCCGCAACCAGTGTGAAAATAGTGGTAGCCGCATCTGTTTGTTTTACCGATAAGCCACCACAAACTTTTTACATTATTCTAGGACAATTAAATCGGTAAAATATGTCATCAACAATATATAAACACAGCAAAACAAAGGCTTATCTATGTTTGTTTGACCCGGCGAAATATATGCTGCATTACACCTTATGATTAGTACACTATTGTCAGATGAACTGCATGATACTGGACCAGAAGAGATGCAGAGAAAATTTATTCGTAAAAAACCGGTAACGCAATGGACAATGTTACTAGGTATGCCAAATCGCTTGAGATGTTGTCTCAGTAAAGCCTTTATGTATACAAACACACTAGTTTTTGTTGTAGTCAAAAATACCTAGTAGTTTTGATTTTATAGGTATTCAAAGTTTTGAAAAATATCGAGTCCCGCTACAGTCACGAGATCGCTTGTGACGTCATTGTACAACGCGCCGCACGGGCCACGACTCGCTTCGTATCAAATCGCCAGCGATTATAGTAGTTGTAATAGCTTGCGCAGTGTTTTGTTGTTGGTTTTCGTTCGCGTATTAAGTTAATAGTTTAATAATAGTAAATATTATTCGATTAATAAAATGGATGAAGCATTCGAAAAAGGGCAATCGGATAATCTACCTTAAACAGATGGATTAATGGTTGCGCATTACTTATCAACAAATAGTGATTTCGTTGCCGCCGAAATGCGAGGAATAATAAAAAAGTAAAAAAATATATTTTAAGTTAAACGGTTTTATATTGCAGATAAATGTACTAAAAGCTAAAAAATAATTTTAAACATATGCATTGATTAAACTAAAATAAAATCGTGGGGCACGTCCAATATTTAAAGTGGTTAAAATTCATTTAAAGTGGACGTGCCCCACGATTTTATTTTAGTTTAATCAATGCATATGTTTAAAATTATTTTTTAGCTTTAAGTACATTTATCTGCAATATAAAACCGTTTAACTTAAAATATATTTTTTTACATTTTTATTTTTACGTTTTTAGTTTTTATTTCTCATTCTATTCAATTCGTTGAGTACTTGACTTGGGTGGGAGATTCATATTGTAATTTTGTATAGTATACTGTATTATATTTACCAAGCCCTTTATTTTGATACCCATATTGATGGGATTGAAAAATACATTATCCGCCATTTTGTAGCAGTGGCCATCTTTGATTTTGATTTTGTATAGTGCACTGAATTTTACTTGACAAGCCCTTTCATTTGATACCCATATTGATGGGATGGAAAAAAATCTAAGTTGTCCGCCATCTTGTAGCGGCGGCCATCTTGGATTCACAATAATATTGAATATTGATAATTGTATTGTCACCAGAATCAAAGGCGTATACCAAATTTCAGATCAATCGGTTAACGGGAGGAGGGTTAAATTTCAATTACTAATTTGGATTGGACATTGTTAAAAGTCTTTAGGTATAAACGTAATATTATAGTACTCTGTGGGTATAAATTCAACGGCACGGGCGCGCGACCACGAGCGGACTGAGTGAGCCAGTGAGCGTGTTGTACTATGACGTCACACCGTAACCGGCAGCCCGGGTCGTACGGTTACAACTTGTTTTACTTCTAAATCGGAAACTAATTGACATATCGAAGTAATTCTTTCACTAGTATTTTTTATTTTTGCCAGAGAATATGGAGTGATAATAATCAAAATTAGTTAACATTCTTCATTATTCCGCCTTTATCATTACTATTTTTTTATTTGGGTGACCGTGGCGCAGTTGTTTATTTACTTTATTTTATTTTATTCGGAAAACAAACAGCATCTTAACTTATAATACTGACATTAATAATTGACTAATTACCATTTACATGTTTTCGCATGTTACTACGGATACATTATGCTTGTTAATTTAAACTAAACATTCTAATTCATTTTTTTTTATCTCACAGTGTTACAGATGATAATACGCTTAATAACGAATTAATAGTAAGAGTTAAATAAAAACTTAATAAAACAGTCATTGAACCGATTCAAACCAGCCGGATATGAAACGAGAGGTCGCGGGTTCGATCCTCGCACCGAGACAAATGTTTGTGTGATCCACAGGTATTTGTTTCAGGACTGGGTGTTTGTGAGACCGAAAAGTCTCTCGTAGTTTCTGGTGCCCAATACACAAGCCTCGATCATGATGTGGGGTCAAGATTATGTATGTATGCGACGGTTGGGTGTTTTTATTTTTAAATATATTTACTTATCACATCACTAATTAACCACGTGAAAGATAACAATGTCACCTCCAATACAATATTTAAATTAGCCACTGCCACCCGTTATTTTTTAATCGCATATAAATGTGTTTAATAATGTGACATATCAGCAATACTTATAAAGATAATAGTTTATAAATATTAATAAATACTTATACGCAAGCCTTTTAACCAGAAAGTGAAGGCAGATGTTCTACCAGGACACCCACGCCTTGTGTGTACCGTCCCACGATTACAGAGTACTTTGTTATATAGGAACCCACGATGTAATAGGGAGCGAGCCTTATTTTATTGCACTAAATGGTGAAACGAGCATGACGTTCGCCTGATGGTTATTGATACGACGATATGAAAAGTAGCAAAACCAAACACCATTAATTACAAAGCAATGCATGGCATTCCACTGCGCTCGCCATCCTGAGACATAAGATGTTAAGTCTCAATATGTCCAGTAGTTACTCTGGCAACGATGTCCTTCGAACCGGACCACAACAGTGCATTTATACTACTGTTTGGCGAAAGATATAGACTCAGGCGGCCTGTCACATATGAGAGCCCTACCACCAGTGAAGCCTACGCCATAAAAAAATAATAAATAAAATAAAAAAAACATACATGCCTACGCCATATCGGCCACAAGTTCCCGAATCCGAGCTGATAACGAATAGAAAAATCCAAGACCACTTGGCCCAGGATTCGAACCCGAAACCACAGCATTGCAATCGTACCGTCGTACAACTGCGCCCCCGAGCCAGTCATAAAGATAATATTTACAAAAAATGAGCTTCATAATGATGATTATGCAATATTTTATCGCCAAACGTCGTATTTATATGGGTAATTGTGTTGTGTGAATTAGAGTCGAACAGGCATCATGTGGAGGTGGACGTTTGTTCTGTGTGTGGTGGCGGTGGGCGCCGATGATTCCCGAGTGGTACAACTTGAGCAAGGACCCGTCCGAGGGTATAAGGAAGATAATGTGTTTGCGTTTTACGGAATCCCATACGCCACGGCACCCACCGGACCCAACAAATTCAAGGTATTTTTAGATTTATCTTAAATTTATGAATAAAAAAATATATGTTAAAGTAGTATAATTTTTTGTTATACCACAAATTACACTTTTTGTCTTTTTTATATCTGCTTCTTGTGTTTGTCTGTTAAAGACGAGCTATTTAAACTTACAGATTATTTTTAGACCAACATTTGAACTTTTTGTTCTTCTTCCATTCAATTTTTAAATTCCTACCAAAGGCAAGAAAACCATAAAGGACATGGACAGTTTCAGTATGGCGCTGTGCCTAGTCCTGTACATCAATGAGTTTTGCATTGTTGGGATAATGTTTGTTCCAAGATTATTACACTAAAAGTTTCAAAGCCTAGGAACTTTAGGGGTTTTAGATATTTACAAAAATAGATGTTATTTTTAGGTTAGGTTTGTAGGTTATCTGTCAATTTATTGAACTTGATAAAATACGTTTACAAATAGATTTTGTCTCCCAATTAATAATTAAAAAGATATATAAAATTATGAAATCACTACATAGTATAAAACAAAGTCGCCTTAAATCTTTAAAACTACGCAACGGATTTTGATGCGGTTTTTTTTTAATAGATAGAGTGATTCAAGAAGAAGGTTTATATGTATAATACGTACATATTATTGTACAGAAATATTTTTGTATCCGGGCAAAGCTGGGCTGGGCCGCTAGTTATATAATACACTAAAACACATAAAATCATTGAAATATATAAACCTGTCTTCTTAACGAATCCAGGGCCCTTGCAGACACATTTTTTTTTATGAAAAAAAAATATCTTCATCGTCGTACTTTATTTTTATGAATGCGTCAATAGATTTAGATTAAGTTTACAATATATACTGTCGATTGTTGAGGAGGGCTGTGCCCTGCAGTCTTACGTATACTAATTCTTTATACTCGTGAGTTGCAAACAGATTATTCATGAACACACGCACCCTATACACCCAACAGTCACATAAATAATCCTGACCCCACACTAGTACCGATCCTTGTATCATGGGTATCAGGAACTACGAGAGATTTTACGGTTTCACAAACACCCAGACCCGAAACAAATACAAGTAATTCACATTAGTCTGTCACATTTAGTGCGGGAATCGAACCCGCGTCCTCTTTTATATACTTGGCGCGGCGTGAAATGAGCTACTGGCAGCCAAGATTACTTGCAATCCTCCCACACATAGCATAATTATTTAAGTCTCAATCAATACAAGGGTGAGTGGGTGCTTTGGGAGATAATATACACCAAAGGATGAAATAAATAGAAATCATTTTTATCAAAACACATATTTATTATTAAAAAATACATTGACAGCCTTCGTGGCGCAGTTCGTTATCTTATAACTCGCGTGCACCTGTGAGCATAGAATTTCTCTCTTTGAGTTCCTAATCGTTCAGGATAAGTTCCTCATCGTGGCTTCCAACCTCCGCTTTATTAGCCACCCCGAACCTCGCTTTATCAACCTAATATTACTGACACTTAACCGAAACTGAATACAACCAATGAATCAATGAATCTATATACAGTAACTAATACTTGCAGTGAACGCTCTAAGGGCGCTCTCTCAGACAGAATGTGTAATATATTGTTTATAACTCGCATACACCAGTGAGCATAGAACCTCTTTCTTTGAGTTCCCAATCATTTAGGATAAGTTCCTCATCGTGGCCTCCAACCACCCTTATACCCACCCCGAACCTATCTTTATATTACTGACACTTAACTGAAACTGAATACACCCAATGAATCAATGAATCTGTATACAGTAACTAATACTTGCAGTGAACGCTCTAAGGGCGCTCTCTCAGACAGAATGTGTAATATATTGTTTATAACTCGCATACACCAGTGAGCATAGAACCTCTTTCTTTGAGTTCCCAATCATTTAGGATAAGTTCCTCATCGTGGCCTCCAACCACCCTTATACCCACCCCGAACCTATCTTTATATTACTGACACTTAACTGAAACTGAATACACCCAATGAATCAATGAATCTGTATACAGTAACTAATACTTGCAGTGAACGCTCTAAGAGCGCTCTCTCAGACAGTATGTGTAATGTATTGTTTATAACTCGCATACACCAGTGAGCATAGAACCTCTTTCTTTGAGTTTCCAATCGTTCAGGATAAGATCCTCATAGTGGCCTCCAACCTCCCCTATAGCCATCCCGAACCTCGCAACAACCAGCCTAATATTACTGGTGTCAGAACTATGTTACATTAGAGCGACTATATTATATTAATATTCAACAATACGTACAAAAATATCGCCTAAAAATTAAGCTGGCGGACAAACATTGTTCCGATACAGAGCTCAGCTTAAATACCGGATCGTGGTCATTACATGACAACAACATTCTACTGTTCTGTTGTCAACCAAGCAGCTGCAATAATATCCTAAGATGGCATCTAATGGACAGTTGCTAGAAGGTTCAACATCGAACAAAATATATTATGTATAATATATCCTTTGACTTATATGCCTCGATTTAATTCGTCCTCTTAATAAATAAGGATTGTTTCCCCCAATATGTGAGACCAGTTCTTCAGAAAGATCACGTTCTGGACACACTTCTATTTCATAGGCGCCATTCCCTCTAATATATTCGCCATAATACGATCGCGATTGCTTTATTTGATAAGGCCCTAAAGCAATCAATAACAATTGTTCATGAGTTAATCTAGGGAAATTCCCCAATTGCGGTAGGTTACCATAGATTCTAGTAAACATGACCCTACACCTATTTAAGTTGTAATCATTTACAAAATCACCTAAATAATACCTTTCGTCCATAAATCGCAATGCTCTTTGAATAATTTGCCCACACAGTGGGCTATCTACAAGAACAGGATGATATTTATTTAGAATAGCTGCTGCTATCTTGACAGCTTGATTAAAATACCGTTGCCTAAACAATTTAAAATCCCGTTTAAATCTCCCATTGACGACCTCCACAACCCATCTACAAAGAGTTACCCGTCTACTTTTGTTGGCTTGTGAAGAAGACAGTTGAGTTTTACCTTCATTTAGTGATTCTGGTTTATAAACCCTTTAATTATAACTTTCTAAAGTAGTAATTGCATCCCGAAATTCTCGATCAAGAACAAAAATGTCATTGGGTTTAAAAAGTCTATGAAATGACCCATTTTCATTTTCAAACAAACTGGTCATCATTTCTGCATCAGTCTGAGTTACTGGGAATGGACCTACAGCGTCAATTATGTGTCCATCACAAGAAACAATCATAAAAGGTTTGACTAAATTATCATACTTATGTAAGCTTTATGTTTTCTTTTGAAACATATAGTTTAAACATTTCTGAAGAAAAATGTAAGTGCCATCAAATATAGCTATAGCAGGTCTACTCTCCAGGGCTGATTCTGGATCACTAAAAAGTGCATATGGTATTTGTAAATTCCTGGCAACAATATCAGAATGACTAATATGTTGCGGTCTTAAATGTTGTGGTACAAAATGATCATAAAGGCAAGTTCTCACTTTATTCATTAAGAGTTCTAAAGTTGATCTAGGAATATTAAAAATTGTCGACAACCTTCTACTACTTTCTCCTATACGCAATTTAGATAAATATATAGAGCTCGTTTTGGTTTCCTTACATTAAGTGTAGGTAAACCATTAAAAAGGTTCAAGAAATAATTTGATCGAAGTCCTGTCCAATAATGACAGACATGGTTTGGCATATCTTGAATGTTTTCAAAATTAATTAATTCCCCTGTGGAATTCGATATGTTGATAATATCCTCTATTTGGTTGGCATTAAAATAAGAAAATGTTGTGATATTTTGTTGCAACTCATTCCACTCACCTGCATACAAATGTGATTCACACACTCTAGAATTACGTGGTACATAAAAATGATGATCATTCAACAACATCCTTTTGATATAGTTAGGAATCATAAAAAATGCCCTGTGATTACATCTGTTAAATATACAATGAGCAGAGGTATTTGACGTCCTTTTATAGTTTGGCAATTTTATTTGATATGAGTTACGGGATGGTAGTGTTACTGAGGGAAGAGGAGGTAAAGTAGGAGGCACGGGACTGAGTATCAATGTATCTTCTTGGTGCATAACATTGTCTAAAGATTGACTCATTTCTTCTCTCAATCTATCATGGTGTCTATTAGCCTTCATCCAACAGGGATGGCAAACATTATTCATTGTTATTCCCTAAAACAAATAATTCTTAATATTAATTTAAATCTTCAATACATCTTCTTTTTATTATTATTATATACTAAAACAATTTTGTTTGTTTTAGTATATAATAATGTATTAAATATATGTATAATAATGTATTAAATAGATTTAAGTAGATAATATTATTTCCTGCATCTAAATCATTTTACAATTTGTGTTTATTATATATATTTATGTAGTATTATATATGTATGTATTTATGCTATTTATCATGTATGTATGTATGTTGTGTTGGTGTATTTTAATGTTTAGTTAGTATGAGTATTATTTAGTTTCCTCTCTTTTAATTATTTATTTTACACTGCCCTCTCTTTCTCCTTCTTTTAAATCCATCCCGTGGTTGTCTGTAAGACATTGCTTTAAGCGATAAGACCAACATTTGTACTTTTTATTTATTAGTTTCTGTATGTTGTAATTTTTTTAAGTGCTCAATAAAGATTTAAATAATAAATAATAATAATAATGTGTATACAGCATTTTATGTGTTCTTGTTTACTGCATAAAATATAAAAATCAATATTTATCTAATAAAAATAAGTACCTGAAGTGATATAGCAAAATGAAAATTCTGTACAAGTGGATTCCCAGCTTCAATAACATGATGCTTTTTATTCTATACTGATCGACCACAACCAAGACATACCATGTTATGGCTCAATAACCAATCAGATGTACCTTCTGAAGTTAATAATAGGTAGCACTAATGACAAATATGTCCATCTGCAGGAAGCTGAAAAAATATATACTTGATTATACAAGTTTAACATTATAAGCATAGCATTGCTGATGTGATAAATATCCATTTTAAATACTAATAACTACAATAAATCATTTAAATATTTTTGTCCACCCTAAACTGCTTTATACATAGATGGATCTTTCATTGCACACGCTGCTCGGTTGTGGAATACTTTATTAGTAACATTAAAAAGGACCAAATCTAAGTCCATCTTTAAAAGGATGGCCAACAAGCATTATTCCAAGGTTGAATGAAGACATTAAAGTTGTATACTTATTCTTCTGTGTAATCAAATCAAATATATTCATTGTGGAACTTGGTTACAATAAGATGTTACAATATGTTTACTTGAAATCTACGACCTGCTACGTTGGCATAATAACAGGATAAGGGTGAACGGGCTTGGGTTGAGGTTTGATTACTTTCATTGGGTTTTCTCAGAATGTTGCATTATCTTTCCATGGTAGTGGTACCAGGGTAGATGGGGCACTACCCCCCTCCCCTTCCAACCCACAACTAGTTCTAGATTACCTATTAATTGGTTTTTGAATTTCACTTATCAATAATCATTAATAATACTACATACTACCTTATATGTTTACCATTTGTATAATTATATTATTTGGTAACTTCGTTATGTACTTAAGTCGCTATTTTTATTCAACTTTTTGAAAAATAAGTTATGTTCAGTATAATATAAGTCATACGAATGTTTTCCATGATAATTAACTCTACATCACCCTGTTAACTTTGTAGTCATCTCACTTGATGTTAATATTACATAGCTTGGTTTCAAAGATACAGGCACGCATAGTTTGGGACCAATAGAAATAAAACATAATGTAAATAATTCACATTTTGGATACAAATAAATTATTCTATTCTTATTTATAATCAAGAGAAAAGCGTTAGTAATGTTTTATAAGTAGACCTAAGTACCTCAATTGATATCCATCGTGAAAGCGTCGTTCTGGAATGAACTGACAATGTGGAGATAGCATGTCGCTTTAACCGCCCTGTCGCTATTCCACAGTTAATGCACCTCGTCGTTTTAAATGGCAAACCCAGTTCTTGTAGCAATGGTTCACAAATTAACATAACCCTTGAACTTGGCACAAAATAGAAACAATAACGTTCAATGAGCGCTAGAGTCTAGGGATGTGAAAATATAATCGATTATTTAAAATCAATCAAAAAAATCGATTACTTTTTTAAAATATTCGATTTTTATTAATCAACTTTTTATTTCGCTATTTCATACTTTCGATTTTTTTCAATAGTCGCAGCTTTGAATTACTACTTACTTATTACTTACTACGTAGCTTTGGATTTATACATTGCTGCTCCTTTGTCTGATTTAAAAATTAACCCATTGGCTGTATGGAAAAGCTATGAAGGAGCATACCCTAAACTTGCAAAGTTAGCTAAAAAGCATTTACTAATAACTGCTTCATCAGCTCCAGCAGAGCGCCTTTTTTCTAAAGCTGGAAATGTTGTTCGTAAAACAAGGAATCGCATCTTGAGCAAACGATTACCCAAACTTCTATTTCTCCATTTTAATCTTTGCCAAGTGATTTATGGCAGTAGGTTGATGTATCCGTAGCTTTTTATTCCGTTAATTTTGAATAATAAGTACTTGCACGTCCACTGTCAATGTCAAATTTCAAATTTTTAAAATATACCCTATTTCTATTTACATTAGGCTGACAAATTGAATTTGACAAACGTCAACTGTCAAAATCGGCGGTCGGGACGTGGAAGTACATAAATAGAGATGATTTTTGTTATTTAGTGAAGCGTATCGTTAGTTGAAGATTTTTATTTTGTTTTCATGAAAGAAGTGGATTGTTTTTGTTTATTTACATTTAGTAAGTTTTTATTTTAATTTTGATTAACAAATAAAGACTGTAGTATTTATAGAGATGATTGGTTGCTAGATCACCAAGATTTACTTTTCTGTAGTAACAGTAATTTATTAACATAACACAAGATTGAATTATAAAGAATCCAATCTGCTCAAAAATATTTTATTTGTATAATAAATAATTATTTCATACAGACTAGTAGCTTTTGATTATTGAGTTGGGTTGTTTTATTATTTTATCAAAAAATCGTTTTTTTTAATCGATTATTTTGACTAAAAAAATCGATTTTTGGAAAATTGATTATTATTTGGTAAAAAAAAAATTAATATACAAATCGATTTCTCCCCAGCCAAGTCTTATCCCTACTAGAGTCGTATTTTACCACAGATAACGTACAAAACTCAAAAGCTCGGCTCCTGTCAAGAATTATAACGTAGCGTTTAGTTGTTGCAATGAAAATGTGTAAAAATGGGGAGAATATATTATGTGTAAGTATATATGGCAAAAATGACTTTATATATATATATATATATAGTATTGTTAATGAATATAACTTATTACCTACATATAGATTTTTTAGGATCATTTTACGAAAAGGTATTATCATTTTCCTACACTTGCTTTACTGCGAACAAAACGTTTATGTGGGGCCAACAATGGCGGAAATGAGTAGATATCAATGCAAAATCTTATTAGAATTTATTTTACTCCCTAAAGTTCTACAGAAATGTGACATATTCTATAATTAATAGTTGATTTTTTATATTCGTGTCATTATTGCCTTATTTCTGTGCATGATAAAAAGTAACTAGGCAGAAACTGTCCAGGTCCTTTAAATGAAAGGAATTTAATCTGTGAGTAAATTATTAGCAGAATGTTTAATTATGTTGACTCAGCTTATATCTGTAATTTTCGTAGCGTAATTATGCCAACTAAGTGCAGAGTACCGATAGATTTGAGATAAAAACACGATAAACTTTAACTTGCTTGTGTTTATTTTTAGCTTACAACATATTAGATCAAGAGCCCGTGGCCGCGAGACCTTCGTAATTTTATAAAAGCTGAAAGTTTGTGTACGCATGCCTCTTACATAGGCATCACACAATCAGCTATTATGAAGTTCCGACCGTAGTTACTTTGGAAGTTATGAGCTTTAATGTTTCTGGCAAGATGAAAGAACCATCAAAAGTGGTCTGAAAACCAAGGAAATATTTGTTTATAGTTGCTTTCATAACATATATAAAATTCAGCTTTTATACGATAACGCCGGCAAAATTACATGTTATTAAATATCACGCAATCTTCAAACTTTAACATAATATAAATGTCCAATCGGAAAGGCGTCGCTTGTTGAAATCTACGCTCCGACCTACTCGCACACATATCCAAAACCCCGAGAGCTTTCAACTCGAGCTTGCAAATCGCTTTGATTGTCTAGAAGAAAAGCTTGCAGTGGACGAGCTAAACAGCGGTTTGGTAGAAGCTGTCCATACGGTGGGATCTAAGTATTTTAGACCTCGCCGTAGAGATAGACCACAAAAACTATCGATCCACACTCTTGACCTCATGGCCGAACGTCGATCTCTAACGCTGCAGTCTTCCGATGACGCCGAAGCATATCGGCGGCTCAATAGACAGATCTGGAAGTCCTTGCGACACGATGTCCGTGCTCACAATACTGTGAGCATTAAGGAGACAATTGAGCGGAACGGAGGCTCTAAAGTATTTGCAAGAGACTTATCTATTGGGCAAAGCCAGTTGTCTAGACTGAAGACGGACGACGGCCGCGTGGTATCGACGAGGGCAGAGGTATTAAGGGAGATCGAGAGGTTCTACGGACAGCTTTATACCTCGGTTGCCCAACCTGCTGTTAGCTCGGCCGAAGACCCGAGAGCCGAGTTGATCCGCCACTTTAGCGATGATATCCCGGACATCAGCCTGTGTGAGATTACGATGGCCCTGAAGCAACTTAATAACAACAAGACGCCGGGTGAGAATGGAATCACTTCAGAGCTTCTGAAAGCGAGCGGAACGCCGATACTGAAAGTCCTTCAGAGGCTCGTCAATTCCGTTCTCCTCGAGGGCTCAACGCCAGAGGCATGGAGCAGGAGCGTGGTGGTACTGTTCTTCAAAAAAGGTGATAACACTTTGCTGAAGAACTACAGGCCCATCTCGCTCCTGAGCCATGTCTATAAGTTGTTTTCGAGGGTCATCACAAATCGTCTCGAACGCAGGTTTGATGACTTCCAGCCTCCCGAACAAGCCGGTTTCCGAAAAGGCTTTAGTACCATAGACCATATCCATACGCTTCGGCAAGATATACAAAAAACCGAGGAATATAACTTGCCGCTTTGTTTAGCGTTGTGGACTATGAGAAAGCCTTTGATTCGATCGAGACTTGGACTGTGCTACAGTCTCTCCGGCGTTGCCATATCGACTATCGGTACATCGAAGTGTTGAAGTGTATATACAACAACGCCACCATATTGGTCCGAGTACAAGATCAGAGTACGGAGGCTATTCCACTACAGAGAGGCGTGAGACAGGGAGATGTCATATCTCCGAAACTTTTCACTGCCGCGCTAGAAAATGCCTTCAAACTCTTGCAGTGGAAAGGATTCGGCATCAACATCAACGGCGAGTATATCACTCACCTTCGGTTTACCGACGATATTGTAGTCTTGGCAGAATCGCTGGAAGACCTTAGCACTATGCTCGAAGACCTCAATCGAGTCTCCCAACAGGTGGGTCTTAAAATGAACATGGACAAAACGAAGATCATGTCGAATGTCTATGTTCGGCAGGTCCAACGTCGAGAGGGAGGTCAATCGTCGAATCCAACTCGGTTGGGCAGCGTTCGGAAAACTACGCGACGTCTTCTCGTCCAAAATACCTCAGTGCCCTAAATCGAAAGTCTGCGATAGTTGTGAGTTACCAGTGATGACTTACGGCACCGAAACGTGGCCTCTCACTATGTGCCTTATTAGGAAGCTCAAAGGCACTCAACGAGCTATTGAGAGGGCTATGCTCGGGGTTTCCCTACGAGATCGAATCAGAAATGAGGAGATCCGTAGGAGAACTAAAATAACCGACATAGCCCACCGGATTAGCAAGTTGAAGTGGCAATGGGCAGGGCCCTATGGCCACATAGCGCGGAGATCTGATGACCGATGGGATCGGAAAATGCTCGAATGGAGGCCACGTAGCGGAAAGCGCAGCGTAGGACGTCCACCCACAAGATGGTCCGACGACCTGGTAAAGGTCGCGGGACGTCGCTGGATGCAGGCTGCTTCCAACAGGTCTCTGTGGAAATCATTGGGGGAGGCCTATGTTCAGAAGTGGACTTCCTTTGGCTGATGGATGGATGATGGATGGATGATTTATTTCGGTAGGTAAGTAGGTACTTCTAATTCTCAAGTGTTTATCAATATTAACCTCGACCTCACCGAAGCCCAAATGGAAAAACTTGAGAGACTTCAGAATTTCTGCATTAGATTCATATTTGGTCTTCGCAAATATGACCATGTTTCCGAATATCGTATCAAACTCAAGTGGCTGTCAATACGTTTTCGCCGTAATACTCGAATTCTTTTCCTTTTATACGGTATTTTGTACAATCCCTCTAGCCCCCACTATCTTAAAAGCCGTTTTAAATTCCTCGGTCAAACTCATGCACGAACTCTTAGATCAACAGAGAATTTGATCCTAGAGATTCCCAAGCACAGCACATCATTTCTAAGCAAATCCTTTACAGTTCATGCTGCTCGCTTGTGGAATGAATTACCATTGTCTGTCAGACAAGCTAAGTCATTACCAAGTTTTAAGAGACTTGTTAAGATACACTATCTCTCACTGCAGTAACGTATTATCCTGTTATATATATATTTCTGATCCTCTTTACTTATATCATCATTATAGTTAGCTCAATATATATTACTATGTATGTATGTATATATGTATGTATGTTTGTTTGTATGTTTGTGTGTATTTATATTATGTAAATTAATATAATATAACATGTACATCAATTATTATTATTATTGTTTATTCTCTCACTGTTTGCACTACCCTATATTTCAATTTCTCAAAAATCCAGTCCATCCAAAGGTTGCCTGGAAGAGATCGCAGCTAGCGATAAGGCCGCCTATTGTAACCATGCCTTTAGTTTTTAAGTATTTTGTATGCTTCTTTCATTTTGGTGTACAATAAAGCATATATAAATAAAAAATAAAAAATAAATATTAATGTTGTTTAATAATCACGAGTATATCTATCTATCGCACTTAGCTTTAGTAATTCAAATGATATAAATCTATTGCCACAAGCTGTCCATGTGTGATATGGTTTTCATAGTTGCGACTAAAGAGAGCCATTTGGTACCAGTCTGCAAAATTTCGCTTTTCCGGCCAGTTAAACTAGATAATGTGCGTGTAGCATCATCACCTCTATAATCGATTGTCGACGCGAAGATCGTACTCGTAGAAGGTCAAGACTTGACGTTCAACAAACTTCTTTATTAACATCTATTTAAGTATATAGATGTATTTAATGAGAAATTAACATTATATTTAAATACGTAAATATTGTCATTGTTCACGTATCATGAAAAATGTAAAGTAATGTTAATATTATAAATGTAGTGAAGTTATTCATGACTAATTTATTATTTAAAAATGTGATAATAACATTTTATCAGTTTTACCCGCTGTTATTAATAATTATTTATTATTACTCATGATTATTAAATAAACCAAAATAATTATTGTTATTTATTCTTGCAGGCACCGCTACCACCGCCCACTAACAAAGAAATATTGGACGCGGTAGATAAAGGAATAGTATGTCCTCAACTCACCTTCAAGTCTTTCACAGACCAAAAAACTAAACAAGAAGATTGTCTCATAGCAAATATATTTGTACCTGATACCAATGAAGATAAACTGCCAGTCTTGGTTGAGGTTCATGGAGGCGCTTTCCAAATTGGCCTCGGCAATTACGTAAAAGCGAAAAATCTAATCAAAACAAAAAGTATGATAATCGTCTCATTTAACTATCGTCTTAGCGTTCATGGTTTTCTGTGCTTGGGTACTGAAGATATCCCAGGAAATGCTGGCATGAAAGATCAAGTCGCACTTTTGCGCTGGGTAAAAAATAACATAGCAGCCTTCGGTGGAAATCCCGATGATGTGACCATAGTTGGTTGCAGCGCAGGCGGGGCAGCCGTAGATCTATTAATGTTATCAAAAGCAACTAAAGGATTATTCAACAAAGCTATCCCTGAAAGTGGTTCCAATCTAGCCGCATTTTCCATGCAGTCGGATCCATTAGGAAATGCCAAGGAGCTTGCAAAACAGTTAAATTTCAAAAACACTGATGACATTTATGCTCTTGAGCAGTTCTTTAAGTCTACTCCTTTAGACGAATTAATCTTTGATGCGTATCTTAACCGAACTGATGCAACATTTGGGTTCTCGCCCTGCGTAGAACGAAATATTGGAGAAGAAGTTTTCCTTGATGAAGATCCACTAAGTATTCTGAAGAATGGGAAGTATGAGAAAGTTCCAGTTCTCATTGGTTTTGCTAACATGGAAGGTTTGTTTCGTATCGATAAATTCGAAACATGGAAAGATAAAATGGACGAAAAGTTTTATGATTTCTTACCAGCTGATTTGGAATTTGAATCTGAAGAACAAAAACGCAAAGTTGGTAATGAAATTAAACAGTTTTACTTTGGCGACAAGCCTATAAGCAAGGAGAACATTTTGTCTTATGTCGATTACTTTACTGACGTGATATTTGCAGTACCAACATTGAGATCTGTTGAGCTGCATGTGAGAAATGGTCACGATAAAGTATTTCTTTATGAATATTCCTTCACTGATGATGAGGTACCGATAGTACCTCATACAAACATACGTGGGGCTAATCATTGCTCACAGATAGCGGCCGTGATGGATGGAAAAAATTTAATTATAAGCGATGAAACAGATGCATCTACAGAATATAAAAAGATAAAATCTGTAATGCGGCAGATGTGGTCAGACTTCATTACAACTGGGTATATAGTATTTGTCAAATTTTAACATAAGGATTTATCTTAAGTAGTTTATGACGTCACAGAATAAGTTTTAGTATGTTTCATTATTGGTGTGCGTATAGATCTTCTACAACCTTTTGGCGTCCGAATGCGTCGATGTTAAAATATTAGGAGCAGTTTTTCTCTGTTCACGTTTTATTATATTGGACTTGTTAATATTATTAGCTTATGAGTGTAAATAAAAGTTTGTTTTTTACATTATAAAACATATCTCAAACAATGTGGTAAATGGATATTTTTTTATTTTATTTTTAGTTCCAAATTTCACCACATGCCAATAGAATTTAGTGCGTGGTGGCCTGTTGGTAAACGGACTAGACGCGACTGCCAACATTTTCACGGTGGTCGCGGGTTCGAATCCCAGTGCACACCTCTGACTTTTCGGAGTCATGTGTGTATTATTAGTCAATCGCCACGCACTAAAACGGTGAAGGAAAACATCGTGAGGAAACCTGCATACCATAGCGATTTATAAAATTTCTATGTTATGTAAGTCCGCCAACCCGCACTAGGCCAGCGTGGTGGACTATATGGCCTAACCACTCTCAATCGTACTCTCGATTGTAGAGGAGGCCCGTGCCCTGCAGTGGGACGTATATGGGCTGATACAGACAATATAATTTAGATGAACTTTGAATATTTTTAAAATAATTGAGACCGCCTTGACAATGTTATAAGTGTTCGGTGTCTATATTCTTTTGGCGTGTGGCAAAATTTGGAACTACATATTATGCATTTAATAATTTAAAAATAAATCGCATTTGTTGAGATATGTTTTCATAATATTCACATCAAGCATTAATTAATACTCATTATCTAATCACTTTAACATGTCCAATATATTAAATTGTGAAGAGAGTAAAACAGTTCGTAATATTTTGGAAGCCAAAAGATCGTAGACAATCTTTTGTTTTCGGCATTTACTAACATCATATTGAACCTTGCGGACGCTCTTTCATATAAATCCATTTCCACATTAATAACGCTTCTTCAACCAGTTCAAATATTTCTAAACACATTTTTTATAAACAACATTAAGCATTTTGTGTTCATAATAATTTTTATTTTCAGGAAACCGGTACCGGAAGGTTCTACACTGCCATCCTGGCCTGCTGTCTCTGCGAATTATTCGCCGCACATGTCGCTGGGCCAAACTGTGGAACTGAAGGGACCCCTGCTGGAGGAACGCACTCGCTTTTGGACCAAAATCTATGAAAAATACTACCGCAAACCTATCACACCTCCAGCACCCTCAAAAATAAAATTAGAACTTTAACAATTCTAGATAAAATTTTGTATATTTTTGTGCCCTCATATTATTTTAATTCTGTGTCACCAAGAGCATATATGTACATACATACGTGTAAATTATAATTCGAAATACTTTGTAAAGTAAGTTTATATTAACTAACGCCCAAATACTGGAACGCAACTTAAATATAAGTTGCGCTTAACTACGTTAATCCCGCTTAAAAGTACTGGCTAAGTGGGCCGTGCGCTGTTAAGAGCAACTTATTATTTGAATGGCGTTCCAGTATTCGGGCGTAAGAAATTGAGATTTATAATTAGCAATTATTTTTGAAATTGGTTTGTTACTTCTTGCATATGTAAACGTTATACAGCTTATAATTTATTTTCCTTGTACTGGTTTTCCTAATATTTTGTTACCAATTCTATTAAAAAATAGTTTAAGGAAATTATAATGTTCTATTTTCCCCCTTGCCATGATCATATTAAACCAATTTAAAAAAAAGTACTTTATTGTACTGTATCAACCCATGTAAATCCCACTGCAGGCCATGGGCTTCCTCTACCATCGAGAGGACGATTCAGAGTAGTTAGGCTATATAGTCCACCACGCTAGCTAAGTGAAATAACGAGAATAGAAACAGGAATATTAGGACGGTCACTTATAAAGGACGGGTGATAAACAGGGCCAAAGAACTCGATGTGACGAACTTGATATGTCAGGGTCCCACAAACCGGCCTATAGTTTTAGTCTTGTTCTATAGAATGAGATCAAGGTCTTGATCTCAAGTGACATGCATTACCAGTACGATATCCCCGGCAGTATCCTTAAATGCATTTGCGTTTTTAAATAAATAAATACACCCGACAGTCACATACTTACATAGTTCTGAACCCGCAGTATGATCGAATCTTGTGTCATGGGAATCTGAAATTACGAGAGACTTTTCGGTCTCCCATTCCATTGTGAACGGTTTTTTTACTGTATAAAAATCACATAAGAGCCTTTTTTTGTTTCAATGATTGGCGAAGATGTTAAGTCTCAATATGTCAAATGTCAATATCCATCAATTCGAAAAACAGCAGTGCATTTACACCGCCGCAAAAAGTACTTGTGGTAGGTCTCTCATATGTGAGAGGCCATCTGGGTAGGTACCACCGCAATGTCTATTTCTCCCGTCAAACAACACTGCGTAATTGCACCGTTGTGTTTCGGATTGAAGGACATTGTAGCCAGAGTAATTACTGGACATATTGAGACTTAACATCTTATGACTCAGGATGGCGAGCACAGTGGAATGTTGCTACACGAGCAGTTGCATCGCTTACCATCAGGCGAACGACTTGCTCGTCTCGCCATTGATTGCAATAAAAAAAAGTCTGTCGTAGTTTGATACCCACGACACAAGACTTAATTAATCTTAATTTTGAATCAGGACTATGTATGTGACTGTTAGGTGTATTTGTTTATTAAAAAAAAAAAAAAACAAATAAATTGGATCTCTAACACGAAAGTTCGAAATGGCAGCCACAATTTTCAATTCTGACTCTGAATTTAGTAAAACGGAATGAAGGGTCTCTCAGATATCGATGTTGAAATCAATCGGATCAATGACAAAAACGTTGAAATGGTGGCCACGAATTTGGAAACTACCTCCGAATGTTGGTTATTCGAACAAAGGGTGTTTCAGATATCGATTTCGAGAGCAATCGCACGAATAGCAAAAAAGTTCAAATTGGCGGCCACAAATTTCGGTTCTGACTCCGAATGTAGGTTATTCGAACGGTACTTCGGATAGGTATCGATTTAAAGACCAATCGGATGAATAACAAAAAAGTTCAAAATGGCGGCACAAATTTCGGTTCTGACTCCGAATGTAGGTTATTCGAACAAAGGGTGTCTCAGATATCGATTTCGAGAGCAATCGGATGAATAACAAAAAAGTTCAAAATGGCGACCACAAATTTCAGTTCTGACTCCGAATGTAGGTTACTTGAACAAAGCGTGTCTCAGATATCAATTTTGAGACCCAATTGGATCAATAATTAAAATGTTCAAAATGGCAGCCAACATTTCCGATTCCGTCTATGAATTTAGATTATTTAAACATAGAATTTCTCAGGTATCAATTTTGAGACCAATCGAATCAATAACTAAAATAAAATGGTCTGTAATTTTGAGATAATTATCTCAACTTGAGCAAATAACGTTCTCAGCGCGCCATTAATACAAATACTATGTCTGTTTGTTAGCTTTAATTCTCGATTATTTTTGGTGTTGCACAAGACACAGAATATACATACAATATACATATATGTTTTTGTCTTAATTTCCTTTTACAAAAAAATGAATCAGGTTTTATTGGTGGTGGGTCTCTCATATGTGAGAGGCCGCCTGGGTAGGCACCACCGCAATGTCTATTTCTCCAGCTAAACACTGTGAATGCCCTATTGTGTTCCGAGTTGAAGGACACTGCAGTCAGAGTAACTACTGGGCATAATGAGACTTGAAGCCTCATATCTCAGCGCAGCGAGCTCCGGAGGAATGCCAAGCATTTCTTTATAATTCATGGTGTTGTTTTGTTTTGCTACTGTCCATTAGCGATCGTATCGTTTATCATCAGGTGAATGGCATGCGTGTCGCAATAAAAAAAACATTGTTAGTACATAAATAATAAGCCGTATTTCAAAGATAGTGCTAATTATTATAAACAAGATAACGAAACACATATGCGTTTATGAGTTAGGTACATATTTTTATCAAAATAGAGATTAAAATGAGATTAATTTATAAATTTGAATCCTGCAAAGTCATCTTGGGTTGCTAGTATAAAAGATTAATGCTTGTTAATGGTGAAACGCAATTTTGTGTTAACATTTTTTACGATACAATCTATCAAATTACAGGTCATGACGCTAAAAGATAATAATCATAATATTATGTTAGTTGTTGTTGACAAACTTCCGAACATATCCTATACTTAATAATATTTATTTTTTCAATTTATTTATTGCTATGAATGGTGAGACAAGTATGTCATTTGCTTGTAAGTGACACGACCTCTCATGGGCAGTAGCAAAACCAAACAACACGATGAATAACAGAGCAGTGCTTGGCATTCGATTGCCTCCGCCATCCTAAGATATAAGATTTTAAGTCCAGAATAACAACTGGACATAGTTGTTATTCTGGCTACAATGTTCTTCAAACCGGAACACAACCAAAGAATATAAAACACAACAGTGCATTTAC
Source organism: Hyles euphorbiae (assembly GCA_023078785.2). Lineage (NCBI taxonomy): Eukaryota > Metazoa > Arthropoda > Insecta > Lepidoptera > Sphingidae > Hyles > Hyles euphorbiae. The sequence continues at coordinate 7,552,398 of CM041043.1, read as the reverse complement.
CCTGCTCTTCGGCGAAGGAATAGACATTGCTGTGCCATACCTGCCATCAAGCTGGTTTTGTTAAATAACTAAGCATGTTTGGTAGTTTTTATGCAAAAATTGTATTGATTTGATGTTTTCGACGAAATAATTCTTATATAGGCTAGCTAAACTCATACTTTCGTATAAAAGTCCCGTTGCATTTTACAAACTGAAAGACCTATAGTAATATAATATTTTTTATATGCTTCGCTGCCACCACCCACTAACGAAGATATATTAGATGCAGTGGATAAAGGAATAACATGTCCTCAAGTGTCCTTCAATTTATTTACTGAAGGGAAAAATCAACAAGAAGATTGTCTCATAGCAAATATATTTGTACCTGATACTGAAGACGATAAACTGCCGGTCATGGTCGAGGTTCATGGAGGAGGTTTCCAAATAGGCCTCGGTAACTGGTTGAAACCGAAACATCTGATTCAAACAAAAAATATGATCGTCGTCTCGTTTAACTATCGACTTGGCGTACACGGATTCTTATGTTCGGGAACAGAAGTTGTCCCGGGTAATGCTGGTATGAAAGATCAGGTTGCACTTCTGCGTTGGGTAAAGAATAACATAGCTGCTTTTGGTGGAAATCCCAATGATGAAACTATAAACGGTTTCAGTGGATCTATTAATGTTGTCCAGAGCTGCTAAAGGCTTATTTAATAAAGTAATTACTGCAAGCGGTTCTAGTCTCGCCGCATTTTCAATTCAAACATTAGAAAATGCCAAGGAGCTTGCAAAATAGTTGAATTTCACAAAAACTGACGATATATATGCTCTGGAACAGTTCTATAAGTCTATCCCTCTGAAAAAGTTAATAGTGGAGCCATTTGTTAAACGTACTGATTCAACATTTTTGTTCGCGCCTTGTATAGAATGAAATATTAGACAAGATGTTTTTCTTGATGAAGATCCATTGAGTATTTTAAAGGATGGGAGGTATGAGAAAGTTCCATTGCTCATCGGTTTTGATAACATGGAAGGTTTATTGCGTATTGAAAATTTCGAAACGTGGAAAGATGGAATGAATGAGAAGTTTTCTAACTACTTGCCACCTGATTTGAAATTTGGAAATGAAGAACAAAAACAAAAGGTTATAAGTCAAATTAAGCAGTTTTACTTCTAGGATAAGCCTGTAAGCGACGAAAATATTTTGTCTTATATTGATTACTTTACAGACATAATATTTGCAGTACCAGCATTGAGATCGGTTGCGTTACCTTTTAAGAATGGTCACGATAAAGTATACTTGTATGAATATTCCTTTACATATAATGACGTACCGTTAGTGCCTCATACTACTGTCCGTGGCGCCAAACATTGTGCACAGATATTGGCCGTGATGGATGGAAAGGATTTAAAAGAGCCAGATGAAACAAGTATTTCTAAAGAGCACAAAAAAATGAAATCTATTATGAGGAAGCTGTGGTCAAACTTCATTACGACTGGGTAAGTAGTTACGTTTTTAATTTCCACATCAGAAAATTTGAATTTTGGTACGTTATCCATAAATAATAATCCATAGGTTTGTTTTACAACCTTGCAACCGTAAGCCTTTATATATCGGAAGAAACGCTGTGATAGTCTCTTTCCCCTATTTTGAGGGAAGCCTGATATAGTAAGCTCAAGGTTAGGGCCGCTGGCTTTCCAACCCAGCACGCTACAAGTGCAAGCCTAACTATTCACTAATAATTTTGTAAAATAGCTTGTATGGTTCAATCAAACTATCTGATTAAAATATTGAAATGTTATGATTTCAGACAACCAGTGCCAGAGGGTACCACGGTACCATCATGGCCCGCAGTCAGCGAGAACTGGACGCCATACATGTCGTTAGGCGAAAAGATAGAGCTAAAGAAATCTTTGTTGGAGATACGCGCTAGCTTTTGGAACGAAATCTATGACAAACACCTTCGATCAAATATACACTAGATACAACATGAGCGTGTTAGAATACTGTCACAAAATACCGCAACAATTTTTATAAATTTTATTAAAACTACCCATTATATGATTCACAAGTAGTGGGGAATCGGTAATATAAAGCGTTGTCTCTCTTGGATCGTCACTTTTCGAGTGACAACGACAGAGGAAGGACCTTATCCTCGCCGGTAGCAACCAGGATTGGCAAGTTAAGTTATTAATATGATGTTTTGTTGCTCATTGCTCAGAATATTTGAATATTATTCTGTAACATTGTAATTATCGATTGTCGTTGAATTAAACCATATTCTTATAAATAGAAATATAAATAACATTTAATATAATTGATAATTTTATAACACTATAATAATATAATAATTATAAACCATTATGTTAAGTGATAAATATTAAAAATTATATCGTTAAATAATATAATTATAGATAAATCTATTGAAATATACATGTTTATATTATTTTATATACCTTTTCCCACAAAAAATTCTAACATCAGAAGTGGGATCGTGTCCATTACTTTTTGTATACAAATTATACTTTTGTTGCAAGGATGGATCACGGCGTTCTGACGGACCTTCACATATAAATTAAAGACGCTGTTACCTCTACGCGGAACGACGATACTGCACTTCCGGCTTTTAATCCAGCCACAAGTGACCTGTAAAAGACTTCCTTAAAAATGGGTTGGAGAAGTTTAGACTGTCGCTAAGGCAGGTAAGGCCCGACGGGATCTGCATTAGTCTGGCTCGAGCTTTGTGAACCTGCGACGAGTCTGTAGTAATAACATCTTTGTAGGGTGTTAAAATAATTGAAAAAGAAACTCGCCGAATATTTAAATATTTTCCCGCACTTTGATTGTATAAGTGGGACAGGAGATTGTTTTTGTATTATTTCTACAGAAACGAATAAGAAACAAAAGATTGGGTATTCGAGGTATTCTACTTGGCAGTTCTTATGAGATTTATTTAATGTATAGATGGTGTATTAGTAGCACCATTAATAACTATGTGAACAAAGTTTCAAGTTTCTTTACTATTGCATAGTGTCACTACAAGTTTTACATGAAATGGTAATTTAAATTGTGTCTTTCTCGATTCTGAGACGGTGTAACTATTATTGTCTATATTGTTTCGTACATAGCTGTTGAATATGTGATGTTGTAGACAAGATAGTAGAACGAAACCTAAGATATTAGCAGCATTTAGTTTCGTCTAAAAAGTTGCCATTTTAAATCATTCCCAAGACGATATATACGAAATAAAATTAAAAAAAATAGTTTAATGTGAAAACATCTATTTGATTTTAGAAACATCCCATATATTATCGGTTCTTATATCAGGACTAGATTAGTGACTTATTTGAAGTGCAGTTGCAAAATACGTACTTTAATTTTGTACTTAAATATCTTTTATATTTTTGAAGTATTACGTATTTTATTTGAACTACTTTTATGAGATATACTTTATATGTGTAAAAAATTAAATACTTTTTGCTACTTAAATAAAATTCTTGGGTTAGGAATTCAGTAAATGGCCACTCAATTTTCAATGCATACCCAACAGTACAAAAGAAAAAAAAGTATTAAAATACAACACCTGTCTCCCTAATTACGTACCAATGGAACGATTGTTTTCATATGGTGCTAGGATAATCTGATACTCTTTTTAAAGAACTGGTAATGTTAAAAACTTTGTTATTTTATCTGAAAGTATTTTATTTGATAAGTATTTTGAAAAAGGCTATTTTGAATTTTATACTTAAATACTAAGAGCAGAAGAACTTTGTATTTGAAATAGTAAATTGGAGAAGTATTTTGTACATCTCTGAAATATCACATTCTGAAGCAATTTGGCTTAACCTTGATTCAGATTTGTCCGTGTAATTCTGAGATCACCTGCAAACATGGAATAATCATAGTTTTTTGAAATGAGTCATTTTATTGATACATAATATATTAAATAATGATCTTAAGTCGAAACTTTGAGGCACCCTAGAGTGTGCTACAAATGGAACACAATGTTGGCCATTGATTGATACACATTCTTAATAAATTAAGTAAAGTAATACTTTGTTGTATTTAAAATTCGAGCCTTGCTTAGTTTATAACTGAAATACAAGTTTTATAAATTAGTATCTTAAACACATTATCAAAAAAAAATGGTTCAGGGACCAATAATTAAATAATTATATTATGGCAGACGCAAATGCAAATTTGTTTAACAGATTTCACACTCTGGCAACTAACATGAGATTTCCAAAAAAAAAAAACATTTGTGAATTAAGATAGTTATTGGTCTTGTAAAAGGACTTCCTTTTTCAACAATTGATGTTACAAATGTTAGTAAGCAACTGAAGTAATATGTTGGTATTTGACAAGTAGAGGATCCCTCTTTTCAAGAATTTCTTTTCAAGATTTTTAGAATCCCCTCTTTGAGCCACGGCACTTTTCACACAATGTTGTAAATACGTAATTAAATGATGTAGTTAATTGCTAAGCACAGATTACAATTTAAATAGGTGGTATGTTGTCCGACATTTTATGGGGTCAACCTTTTTATAATTTATATTTTATATTGATGTTTTAAATATAGGGACCATCAGATTCTCAATATCAGTTCTCTGGAAGTTTCAATAATAGTAGAATTAGTTGAGTTTGTTGATATCCGGACAAACTGAGTATAATTTGGGAATTAAAAGCGAAACGTCAGATTGGCCGAACGATTTATACAAATTAAAATGAATCCATTAGAATGTTTCAACATTTCGATTCACTACCCGGTATTTACCCTATATTTAATATGCAAAGTTACCCATGTATATTTTATTTTGATACAGAAATACATAGCATAATACTATGTATACATACATAGTAAAATACGAAATCAATATGATCTTTCGCATTTATTGATTGAAATAGAAGCAGATTGTACCTGTCTTTGTAAAGTAAAATTTACTATGCGGTCTGGTGAATCGATTGAGGAAAATATTTCCGTTGAAAATGCCCTGACATATTATTTAGAAAATACTTTTTGTGAAACATGTTTCTTTGTTTTAGAACCCAATGTGTATAGTAATAAATATTTAGGATTTGTATAATATGATTATGTGATTATGTATTATTTACACCCCCTTTTCGGACGCCCGTAAAGCTGTTATGGGCGTCCATGACGGAGACGAGGCTCCATCACACGTCTCGGAGTCCGTTATACGCGAGGGTGCACGGCCCCCGCCGTGTGCCCAGTGACTCCGATGACCCCTTTATGTCGTCTCTTACGTCGGGCAGAGGATACCGTGGAGGAATTCTTGTACCCCCAAACCACACTGCGTGAATAACTTTGTAATCCCATATAAATGTATAGGATTACAAAGATACATTTGCAGTTAATAAATAGTTGTATTTGCAGCAGCATTATGTATAAATTGTACGATACATTATGTTTTCATGCGATGGCCAAGTCGATCTATTTATTTAAAACGTAAAGGATTTTTAATATTGATATGATAATAACTTAAGTAATAGCTTTATACAGAAGGTCCCTTAGCATGGACTAAATAAATTAACCGACTTGGTATTACATGGATCTCACAACTTTTTGTGGTAGAAAAACTGAGCTGCGAGACTTGGTATTTTTTTACAGCATGTTTTTGATGGGAATTTTACATATACTCGTACATTATCTCACATCACTAATTTACCACGTGAAAGATATTACAATACAATGTCACCTCCAATACAATATCTAAATGATTCACTGCCATCTGTATTTTTTTAATCGCATACATATAAATGTATTTAATAATGTGATATATCAATAATATAAAGATAATATTTATAAATATAAATAAATAAAATAAATAAATAACACCCAACAGTCACATACATAGTCCTGACCCCACACTAAGATCGAGTCTTGTGTCGTGGGTATCAGGAACTACGAGAGACTTTTCGGTCTTCGGTTTCACAGGCGGCGTCTAACCAGCCAGCGCCACGGAGGCTGTCAATATTAATACATAAATACAAAAAAGTGAAGGCAAATGTTCTACCAGGACACCCACGCCTTGTGTATACCGTCTCACGATCACAGAGTACCTACTTGGTTTTATAGGGACCCACGATGTAATAGGGAGCGAGCCTTTTTTTTATTGCAATAAATGGTGAAACGAGCATGACGTTCGCCTGATGGTAATCGATACGACGATATGAAAAGTAGCAAAAGCAAACAACTTGAATTACAAAGCAATGCATGGCATTCCACTGCGCTCGCCATCCTGAGACATAAGAAGTTAAGTCTCAATATATCCAGTAGTTACTCAAGCTACAATGTCCTTCAATTTAAAATACAATAGTGCATTTACACTGCTGTTTGACGGCAGAAATAGACATTGATACCTACCCAGGCGGCCTCTCACATATGAGAGACCTACCACCAGTGAAGCCTACGCCATATCGGCCACTAATTCCCGAATCCGAGCTGATAACGAATAGAAAAATCCAATACCACTTGGCCCAGGATTCGAACCCGAGAATGCGCGTTGCAATCGTACCGTCGCACAACTGCGTCCCCGAGCCAGTCATAAAGATAATATTTACAAAAAATGAGCTTCATAATGATGATTATGCAATATTTTATCGCCAAACGTCGTATTTATATGGGTTAGTGTGTTGAGTGAATTAGAGTCGAACAGGCAACATGTGGAGATGGACGTTTGTTCTGTGTGTGGTGGCGGTGGGCGCCAATGATTCCCGAGTGGTACAACTTGAGCAAGGACCCGTCCGAGGGTATAAGGAAGATAATGTGTTTGCGTTTTACGGAATCCCATACGCCACGGCACCCACAGGACCCAACAAATTCAAGGTATATGTTTTTAGATTTATCTAAAATTTATGAATAAAAAAATATATGTTAATGTAGTATAATTTTTTGTTACACCACAAATTTCACTTTTTGTCTTTTTTATATCTGCTTCTTGTGTTTGCCTGTTAAAGATGAGCTATTTAAACCGACAGATTATTTTTAGACCAACATTTGAACATTTTGTTCCTTCCATTCAATGTTTAAATTCCTAGTATACCAGATGAAAGAAAAACATAAATTTAAATGAAAGGAATTTAATGTGAGTGTAAATTGTTAGCAGAATGTTTAATTATGTTGACTCAGCTTACATCTGTTATTTTCGTAGCGTAATTATGCCAACTAAGTGCAGAGTACCGGTAGAATTGAAATAAAAACACGATAACCTTTAAATTGCTTGTGTTTATTTTTTGCCTACAACATATCCGTAATATGTTTATCAGATATTGATAGATAGAATTAAAATGTATTTATTTATTTAGGTAGGTGAGCAGGTACTTCTGATTCTCAAGTGTTTATCAATATTAATGGTGTTTAATAATCACGAGTATATTTATCTATCACACGTAGCTTTAGTAATTCAAATGATATAAATCTATTGCCACGAGCTGTCCATGTGTGATATTGTTTTCATAGTTGCGACTCAAGAGAGCCATTTGGTACCAGTCTGCAAAATTTCGCTGTTCCGGCCAGTTAAACTAAATAATGTGCGTGTAGCATCATCACCTCTTTAATCGATTGTCGACGCAAAGATCATAGAAGATCAAGACTTGCCATTCAACAAAATTCTTAGAAAACATAATAGAAATTTACATGATACTTAAATACAGAGATACTTAAATAGATCTTAACAAATGTCATTGTTCACGCATCATGGAAAAATGCGCAAATAATTTAAAAATATAGGTATATTATTATATTATGTTCTTCTGTTCTGACAGCCTCCGTGGCGCAGTCGGTTAGACGCTGCCTGTGAAACGAGAGGCCGTGGGTTCGATTCCCGCACCGAGAGAAATGTTTGTGCGCATCACAAATATTTCTTTCGGTTCTAGGTGTTTATGAGACCGAAGTGTCTAGTAGTTCGTGATACCCATGACACAAGACTTATTTTAGTTAGAACTATGATGACTGTTGGGTGTTATTTATTTATATAAATGTCTATGTCCAGCGTCAATGTAAATATACTAAGTAAATGTAGTGAAATTATTTATGACTAATTTATTATTTAAAAATATGATAATAACTGTTTTTATTAATGATTATTAATTTTTATTTACCACTTTGTTTGTATGTGTTAATATTAAAAATAAACGAAAATAATTATTTTTATTTATTCTTGCAGGCACCGCTACCACCGCCCACTAACAAGGAAATATTGGACGCGGTAGATAAACGAATAATATGTCCTCAACCCGACTTCCCGATAATAACTAACCAAAAAAATAAACAAGAAGATTGTCTCATAGCAAATATATTTGTGCCTGATACCAATGAAGATAAATTGCCGGTCTTGGTTGAGGTTCACGGAGGCGCTTTCCAAGTAGGCCTCGGCAATTGGCTAAAACTAAAAAACCTAATTCAAACCAAAAGTATGATAGTCGTCTCATTTAACTATCGTCTTAGCGTTCATGGTTTTCTGTGCTTGGGTACTGAAGATATCCCAGGAAATGCTGGCATGAAAGATCAAGTCGCACTACTGCGCTGGGTGAAAAATAACATAGCAGCCTTCGGTGGAAATCCCGATGATGTGACCATAGATGGTTGCAGCGCCGGCGGGGCAGCCGTAGATCTATTAATGCTGTCAAAATCAACTAAAGGATTATTCACCAAAGCTATCCCTGAAAGTGGTTCCAATCTAGCCGTATTTTCCATGCAATCGGATCCATTAGGAAATGCCAAGGAGCTTGCAAAACAGTTAAATTTCAAAAACACTGATGACATTTATGCTCTTGAGCAGTTCTTTAAGTCTACTCCTTTAGACGAACTACACATTGATACGTATTTTAACCGAACTGATTCGACATTTGGGTTCTCGCCCTGCGTAGAACGAAATATTGGAGAAGAAGTTTTCCTTGATGAAGATCCACTAAGTATTCTGAAGAATGGGAAGTATGAGAAAGTTCCAGTTCTCATTGGTTTTGCTAACATGGAAGGTTTGCCCCGTATCAATTATTTCGAAACATGGAAAGATAAAATGGACGAAAAGTTTTATGATTTCTTACCAGCTGATTTAGAATTTGAATCTGAAGAACAAAAACGCAAAGTTGGTAATGAAATTAAACAGTTTTACTTTGGCGACAAGCCTATAAGCAAGGAGAACATTTTGTCTTATGTCGATTACTTTACGGACGTGATATTTGCAGTACCGGCATTGAGGTCGGTTGAGCTGCATGTGAGAAATGGTCATGATCAAGTATTTTTGTATGAATATTCCTTCACTGATGATGAAGTGCCGATAGTGCCTCATACAAACGTACGTGGGGCAGATCATTGCACACAGATATTGGCTGTGATTGATGGAAAAAATACATCTACAAACGATGAAACAGATGTATCTGTAGAATATAGAAAGATAAAATCTATTATGCGGCAGATATGGTCAGACTTCATTACAACTGGGTATATAGTATTTGTCAAATTTTAATACACTTTGTACTTACTTTGTTTTAAAATAAGAATTTATCTCAAACATTTTATGAGGTCACTAAATGAGTCTTAGTCAAAAACATTATTGGTATGCGTATTAGGGATGTTGCGGATGTCGATTTTTTCACATCCGCGAATGCGGATGCGGATGCAGATGCGGATGTTTAAGATCCTATATAAATATAGTATATGAATGAATATTGAAATTAAACTATTATTTACGGATTTTATCGCTTACTAATATTTATCGATTTATCTTTGTTATTTTTTTATATTTTTTAACTTCCCGACATTTCGATTACTTTAAAGGATGCATGGTGACGGGGCGGAATTTAACTATCCGTAATTTAGAATTATTACATTAAAAAGTTAAAATTATTTAATTTAAAACGTTAATCAGTTTTTGCGTTTAGATCTACGCAGAAGAAGCTCACTGTGTCTTGATGTCGGGCAGTTGGTCTTTTGGGTTCCGATTTAATTAAGTGTAGAATTCGATTCCATACTTGTGCAAGGTTCTAGCCATCTTCTCTATTGATAATTAAATGCAACCTTCGTTTTGAGTAGCCCCAAGTGCTCGCATAAGAACACCGTTTCATTTATTAAGTACTAGCGGCCCGGCCCAGCTTCGCCAGGGTACAAATAGATTTCTGTACAATAATATGTACGTATTATACATATAATCAGGCTCAAAGTCACTCAACGAGCCATGGAGCGGGCTATGCTCGGTGTTTCCCTACGAGATCGAATCAGAAATGAGGAGATCCGTAGGAGAACCAAGGTTACCGACATAGCCCATAGGATTGGCAAGTTGAAGTGGCAGTGGGCCGGGCACATAGCTCGTAGAACCGATGGCCGTTGGGGCCGAAAGGTTCTCGAGTGGAGGCCACGTACAGGCAAGCGAAGTGTCGGACGCCCGCCTACAAGGCGGACGGACGATCTGACTAAGGTCGCAGGAAGTCGCTGGATGCAGGCCGCTTCCAACAGGTCATTGTGGGGATCATTGGGGGAGGCCTATGTTTAGCAGTGGACTTCCTGTGGCTGATATGATGATGATGATGATTATACATATAAACCTTTCTCTTGAATCACTCTATCTATTAAAAAAAACCCGCATCAAAATCCGTTGCGTAGTTTTAAAGATTTAAGCATACAAAGGGACATTTTACTGGTGGTAGGTCTCTCATATGTGAGAGGCTGCCTGGGTGGGTACCACCTCAATGTCTATTTCTCCCGTCAAACAGCAGTTTAAATGCACTGTTGTGTTTCGGATTGAAGGACATTGTAGCCAGAGTAACTACTGGACATATTGAGACTTAACATCTTATGTCTTACAAGGCGGTTAGGAAGAGGTTCGTTAATTAAACCCACGTTCGCTAGGATCGCTACTTAGTGCTTACAATGTAAATCCTCTTATGTGGATGTAAATTTTACATCTACATAGACGCTTTTTTAAATGCGGTAAGAAAGAAATTCTTTTTTGAGTACAGCTTCAGTGCTACCACTTTCTGGTATTTCTCGACTCTCATCTTCACTAGAAGAATCTAACATCATAGCAACAACAAACGCGTCGGATCATGTCACTATTTCTTTCGTTCCCATTGGTCAATGTCACGTGCGAACGGCACGCGCCATTCGCCGGCACCGCCAAAGAACATCGGTCACGTCCATACATATTGGGACCTGGCAAAAAAAATATATTGTACACAGCTGAGATATAATTTATTTTGTTGTATAGTGCTTGAGGAGTTATGTCCAATTAGATGAAGATTTTAAAAAAGCCGGATATAATAATAGAATATTTCATATATTTGTAACTTTTTAGGTTAGAATTACACGTATAAAAAAATATATATCACATTATAATGTCATTGTCAAATATACCTAATGTATAGTGGTCTTATTGTTAACCTAGGAAGAAAAGTGTACTAAATCAAAATGATCGCTCATTAATTTTCTTTGTCATAAAACTAATTAACCGTTGAATATGGTGGATACCAGTTCTGTGTTACGTTAAGGTAATGAGGGAAAATGTAGTTTTACGACATTACTTCGCAGAATTTGATCCTTATTAGCAGCCTAAGCGAATGGTGTAATAATACAAAAAGTAATGTTTTTAAACATCTCGGGCCCTACTTTGAAAATCATGTTCAGAGTAGGGCCCCAGGTTTGATTACTCGCTAGTAATATTGATTTAAAAAAATGCAAGTATCCAGTTATATTTCATCAAAATCGGGCCCGAGGCTGCTTTGAGTATTCTTATAGTTCATAGTTTCGAATTTGGCCTTCCACACACACTTTAAAAATTCACCCTTTATGCTAAAATATGAATATACTAAGCAGTGATCACTAAAATAAAACAAGAAAATATTTTTTAAACACAATGCTGAATTATTTGAAACCAATGCAAAAAAATGTTGAAGAACAGACTGACGCTCCGGGTTCATGTTGGAAATATGAGAATACTTCGCACTTTCAACGAAATCACAAAACTTTATTATTATCCAATAGTCAATCGTACAAGGTCTTCAGAAATGCAAGGGTATATCGGAGTCCGTTATCGAAGCCAGGTCATAAATATAAACAGAGAAATAACAGTAGGCGCAAATTGTAAATCACAAGAAAGCAAATGACAGCGCTCAGAAGTCATATGTGTCATAGAAAATACCTACACTTTTTTAATTCAGCACTGACTACCTTCAACGCTGTAGTTAAAACCTTATTTTGAAACAAAGTATGAGTGATGGAACGAGCTCTTACGCTTTCAATATTATTAAAACACTTTAAGATTTTTTTTTTTATCTGGCTGTTTAAAAATATATGGAAATATGCATTTTTATTCTAATAAATTGTACTATTTTTTGATGTACCATTCATAACTGGTCCCTTCACGGTCCATTATGGCCGATGTTCTTTCTGTCTTGTCTAATCTTGTATTACATCCGCATCCACATAAATATCCGCATCGATTATTGCGGATGCGGATGCAGATGTCCAAATCTATGCGGAAGCTCCGCATTTGCGGATGCGGATACGAATATTCGCAACATCCCTGATGCGTATCATCTACAACCTTTAGATGTCCGCATGCTTCGTTCTTAAAATATAAGGAACAGTTTTTCTCTCTTCATGTTTTATTAAATTGGGTACTTTTAATATTATAAGATTACGAGTATAAATAAAAAAAAAAGTGTTTTACATTATAAAATATATCACAAACAATGTGGTAAATTGATATTTTTCAATTTTATTTTTAGTTCATAATTTCATCACACGTCAATAGAATGTATATGAATTTTAAATATTTTTCAAACAATTAAGACCGCTGTGTCAATCTGTTCTGTGGTATCAATGTTATAAGTGTTATGAAGTGTCTATATTCTTTTGGCGTATGGCGCAATTTGAAACTACAGATAAAATATTAATAATGTCCATTAATCGCAATGTTTGAGATATGTTCTCATAATATTAACATCAAGCATTAATACTCATTATGTAATCACTTTAATATGTCCAATATAATACATTGTGAAGAGAGTAAAAAAGTAATATTTTGGACGCCAAAAGATCGTAGACAATCTATTATTTTCGGCATTTACTAACATCATATTGAAACTTGCGGACGCTCTTTCATATAAATCAATTTCCACATTAATAACGTTTCTTCAACCAGTTCAAATATTTCTAAACACATTTTTTATAAACAACAGTAATTTTGTGTTCATAATAATTTTTATTTTCAGGAAACCGGTACCGGAAGGTTCTACACTGCCATCCTGGCCTGCTGTCTCTGCGAATTATTCGCCGCACATGTCGCTGGGCCAAACTGTGGAACTGAAGGGACCCCTGCTGGAGGAACGCACTCGCTTTTGGACCAAAATCTATGACAAATACTACCGCAAACCTATCCCGCCTCCAGCACCCTCAAAAATAAAATTAGAACTTTAACAATTCTACATAAAATTTTGTATATTTTTGTGCCCTTACATTAATTTAATTCTATGTCACCAAAAGCATATGTACATACATACGTGTAAATGATAATTCAAAATACTTTGTAAAGTAAGTTTATATTAACTAACGCCCAAATACTGGAACGCAACTTAAATATAAGTTGCGTTTAACTACGTTAATCCCGCTTAATTGTACTAGCTAAGTGGCCCGTGCGCTGTTAAGAGCAACTTATTATTTGAATGGTGTTCCAGTATTTGGGTAAGAAATCGAGATTTATAATTAGCAATTATTTTTGAAATTGGTATGTTACTTCTTGCATATGTAAACGTTATAATAATAATAATAATAAAAAAATTCTGGCAACACCAAGACGCATCGTGTGCAAAATTGTAAAAAATCTATTTTAATTATATATTTACTGGACAACATATATTTTTGGCTTATTTTAAAGAAAAATCAATTGGTATCAAAAATCATGTATTTTATAAGAGTATTTTTCGTATTTGCCACAATTTATTCAAGAAAATAAGAACGAAATTTAATTGACAAATGATGACAGTGTCAAATAACACAAAACTGGAATAAAATCTTTGAAAACGTATCTGAAAATGATCACACGATGACATCACGCGCCAGCAGACGAAACGCACGCATAAGATCTCCCAGCTCGTCGAGCTCCGCGTCGTGGGCGTCGGCTTCGGACGTGTTCGAGGTGACGCCGGACAACGACGCGTTGAGCCAACGAGACGAGCTGCAGTCGTCCCCGCCGCCACCAAGACCTGCGCGGCGAAGAGGACGACCCCCTCCAGCGGTGGGCTTGGGACCTGTGGGGCCGAGTGTCCCGCCTACGGTCCCCGCTACCGGTGGAGTAGTGCGCCGCATGAGATGGACCCAAGAACTGAATGAGAATGTCATGCGGGCCTACTTTGGGGCAACAAAGGGAGGAACTAGACTCACTGCGTATCGTGCTAAAATGCTGTCTCTGTTTCAGGCTTTGGAACCAACAGTTGATGTGTCATCCCAACGACTGTCGGATCAAGTACGATTTATTCAGCGGCGTAAGTTGTTGGATGATCAAGTACTTGAGCGGTTGCGCTCGGACTTATGTGTTGTCCAGGACGTCAATGTCCCGTCCGTCACCATAGATCAAGCAGCAGACACACCACCAACACCTGCTGCTGATATCGATCTGACGGACAACATGAACAGCAATGTAAGTCCCCAAGATGAACAACGTCTGAGAGGGGCTTTGGAACGTGCGATTTCGGAATTTGTATCTCTATCCGCGTCTTGTAGACCGCGCTTGCCGCGTTTGCCGACGCATAGACGAAATTTGGCGCTGATGGGAGCTCTGGACTCCATGTTACCTACGTACTTGGAGTCCAGTCGGGATCTTATTGATACGCATTCGATCCTTTTCTGCGCGGCCGTCGCAGCATGTCGAGTGGCTAATGTAAAATTTCCAAGTGATTTTAAAGCCACTCGAGGTGTTGTGACTGTGCCTGCTTGGCAGCGTAGGATCGAGGACCGTATCAACGGGGCCCGAATTCTCATCGGCAAGCTAATTTCCTTCAGAGAAGGAAATAGCAGGCCGAAGATTATGCGTTTTGTGACGCAGGCTTTTTCGGGGACCAATACAAGTCCTCGGAATTATAGGCTTTGCGTCACAGAACGCATAGACTTCTACAAACAAAAAGTCTATGCGTGGGCGAACCGCATTCGCCGCTATAGGAAGCGATGGGATCGTTTCCAACAAAATCGGATGTTCCAAAGTGACCAAAAAAGAGTTTATAGATGTTGGGAGAATTCCCAACAAGGTGTGGGAGATGGGCGGCTGCCAAGTGCTCACGAAATGCGTGAGTACTGGGTGAATATCTGGTCGTCCCCTGTCTCTCACACTGAAGCCCCTTGGTTTGGTGTTGTCGATCGAGCTTGCGAGGCAATACCGGCTATGGAAACCATTTTAATCAGTCCAGAGGATGTTCTGGCAGCGATTCGTCCAACCCAAAATTGGAAGTCTCCGGGTCCGGATGGTCTGCACAACTTCTGGTTAAAATGGTTTCCAAGTTCGCATGCTCGATTAGCAACACAGTTCCAGGATGCGCTTGAGAGGGGATCGCTCCCAACATTTATGACGACAGGTGTCACTCACCTGCTCTTTAAATCCGGTGTTACCACGGAACCAAAAAATTATAGACCCATTACATGCCTTCCAACTATTTATAAAGTTTTGACTTCCATTATTAGATCCAAAATTACAGACCATATTTCTTCTAATCAAATTCTATTTTCCGGCCAGACAGGTTGCATGAATGGGTCCCGTGGTACAAAGGAGCTCCTTCTCATTGACATGACCATTTGCCAACAGGCTCGTCACAACCGAAGGAATTTATCGGCTGCCTGGATAGATTATAAAAAGGCCTATGATTCGGTGCCCCACACATGGCTCATGAGGGTGTTAAATTTGTATAAAATTAATACAAATTTATGCAACTTCCTTGGGTCTTGTGTGGGGCAGTGGACCACTGTCCTGAGATATCCAGGTGGTACGGTTCCTCCTGATTGTGATGAGCCGATTAGAATTAAGCGGGGTATATTCCAGGGCGACAGTCTGAGTCCACTGTGGTTTTGCATGGCCCTGAATCCCCTCAGCACTCTGTTGTTGGATTCAGGGTTAGGCTACCGTCTGCGGAGAGGGTCTGAGCCTATTTCTCACTTGCTCTATATGGATGACCTCAAGTTATTTGCATCGAAACAAACCGAATTGATTGAGTTGTTAAAAATAACTGAAAGATTTAGCAATTCAATCAATATGGAGTTTGGTGTAGATAAATGTGCGGTTATCCATGTGAAGCGAGGGGAGGTTGCGGTCTCTGATGACATACATGTCTCAGAGACTGTAAGACTCAGATCCCTCTCCGTGACGGAAACCTACAAATATTTGGGTATGCCTGAGGCTCTAGGTATCATGGGTGCAGATGTAAAACGATCGTTGAAAGAGCGTTTTTTTAGCCGCCTGACAAAAGTACTTAACAGTTTTTTGTCAGGTGGAAACAAGATTCGCGCTTTTAACGGTTGGGTTATGCCTGTACTCATGTACTCTTTCGGCATACTCAAATGGACTCAGACCGAATTGGACGCCCTGGATCGTAAAGTCCGAACTCTCCTAACTGCACATCGTATGCATCATCCACGTTCGTCAGTGATGAGATTGTACATCCCGCGTAGATGTGGGGGCCGAGGCATTCTTAATGCTAAGGACCTACATAATCGCGAGGTGTGCAATCTCAGGGATTATTTCCTTCACAGTGACGTGGATATGCATAGGGTTGTAGTTATGGTAGATAAAGGATTTACCCCGCTGTCTTTGGCGATTGAGAACTGGCGGAAACCTCTGGTGGTAGGCATTAGGGATCGCGAGGACATATGGAAGAGCAAGGAGCTGCACGGTCGGTTCTATCGAGCCCTTCATGGGCCTGATGTGGACCGACTAGCGTCTGTGTCTTGGCTGCGCTTCGGTAACCTCTTTGGGGAAACCGAGGGTTTTGTCTTTGCAATTATGGACGAAGTTATTAAGACGAACAACTATAGGAAATACATCCTGAAGGACGGTACGGTCGACATCTGTCGGGCATGCCACCGTCCTGGCGAGTCCATCAGGCATGTTATCTCCGGTTGTTCGTATCTTGCTAACGGCGAGTATTTGCATAGACACAACCTAGTAGCCAAGATCATACATCAGCAAATTGCTCTTCGATATGGACTGGTGACTTCTGAAGTGCCATATTACCAGTATGTTCCTCAACCAGTTCTTGAAAATGGTCATGCAACGTTGTATTGGGATCGATCTATTATCACAGACAGGACTATCCTATCCAATAAGCCTGACATTGTGATAATAGATCGATTGGCGCGCCGGGCTATACTTGTTGACGTCACCATCCCGCATGACGATAACCTTGTCAAAGCTGAAAAAGACAAAATGTCTAAATATTTAGATTTGGCACACGAGGTTACCGACATGTGGGATGTCGACTCAACAATTATTGTCCCGATTGTCGTTTCTGCCCATGGGTTGATACCAAAGAGCCTCGACCAACATCTACAGAGGCTCTCAATCGGCTGTTGGGTCAGGAGTCAGATTCAGAAGGCAGTATTGCTTGACACGGCACGTATTGTGAGGCGGTTCCTCACTTTGGGCTCCTAACCACCGGTGGCTTGGGTCTCGAGCCTCGCCATCGTTGGATAACTTTTTATATTTTTATATGTATTTTGTTTTTTTACTATATATATAAAAATGTAAAAAAAAAAAGATTTAAAATAAAGAGAAATAATAATAATAAATTCTTTATTCAAGTAACCAATGACTCATTTTTTAGGGTTAGTATCAGTACATGTATTATATAATAAGTATGTTAGTTATGTTTACAGAGGTTTTTTTTGTACATTCACAAATATATTAAATTATATCTATACCACGAGTCACTGACGTCCCATACCATGAGATATAGAGCAGCAGTGGCTCATGTAAAGACAGTCAAATCTGTCCGAGATCATTTTCAGAATGCTGTTGGAACTAGCCCTAATTCTGTTTACTAGAGACGCGCACCTTTTGCGCATAGTGGTATAAAAACAATCCACTCTAGCCTCAGCAAACATAGTTGATGCGCTGCAAAATCGTGGCAGCCCCAACAGCATTCTGAATGCATTATTGTACTGGACTCGAAGGGCATTATACGATTTTTGAGTATATCTGGCCTATAAGCTACACGTGTAGAAAGAGCTGCAATAAGCTCTAAAAAGTGTAAGTTTTACTTCTTTTGAATATCGTGCAAACCTACGAACCAGCATGTTCGCTCTTACCGACAACGCCCTATGCTCCCTCTCCAGATGATCATCATCCTTGAGTGCGGGGGTCAACACATGCCCTAAATATTTAAAACTTTGAACTCGTTTTAGCGGCGTTCCACAAAGATACACGGGCGGCATAGTTTTCGGCGCGTGACCCCTGGACTCAAAGACCATGATCTGGGGGCGCGGCCGAGCCCCCGTCCAAGTCGAGCTATAGGCCGTAACATCCTTTTCTCGAAGCAATTCAGACCATTTTCAACCCCCTATAACTTCGTTGTGGCTAAAGCATGAAGCCTGAATTTTCAGTTACTAAGCAGGCATTGTGTAAACACGGTATATTTAAAATTTCATTCAATTTAAACCAGTAGTTTAAGAATTGTAACTAGTCAAACTTTCTTAATTTTGTCACTCACTGACTGACTGACCGATCATCAAAAGTCTAAGGCACTTCTAGCAGACATAGAACCTTCAAATTTAGAATATAATTAGTGTTTAGTGTCTAAAGTAAGGGAAAATTCAAACATTTCATAATTTGTGTCTAGTTTTCTAGATAGACCAACTGTCAACTAGTAGTTGACATGACGTGGCGCGTTTGGATGCATTAGAAATCCGTTAAATATGGCCATTTCGGTCGCACTAAGGGCAATTTGTATTACTATTTTAACCTTGACGGGCATGAGCGGCGGTGCGGATAACTTTGTAATCCCATATAAATGTATAGGATTACAAAGTTACATTTGCAGTTAATGAATCATTGTACCCGTATATAATGGAATAATAGTTGTAGATAGATATCTATATATGGGTGAATATACAAAAATTGGGTAACTCGCTGTCATCAGCCAATATATACAAAGTCTTATTATATTTTATTGAAATAACAACTTATTTTAAAACAATGAAAAGTCCTTTATATGGTCACCCAATTTCACTTATTCATTTTAAATACAAGTTAATAAAAAAACAAAATTAATACTTAAAATGTCAGTCCTTTGGCATGTCACAATCCCGAAAACCAACAATCAAGTGACTATCTATTAAACATTATCATTGATTTAAGAAAACTTACTAATTTACTACAATCTGTGATGAACATAGTATTATATACTACAACTTTCATAATGCAATGTTCTCCAATTTATTTAAAAAAAAATAAGAAACTTTGTGTTTGTTTTCATCCGTCAGTCCGTTGTGTGTTCTTTAAATTTGAAATTCTCGCCATATATCACCGAGTCAAGGTCAAATCCCTGTTTATGTATTAATGTTGGTAATGAAGTTAGTTGCGGACAGCACAATTTGACGGCTGCCATAACTGTACGAGTTCTTGGGTTGTGTTTGTCTTCTATACACATGCAAAGCCAGTCAAAATTTCAGTCCCGTGGTGGGTCGTTATTTTCTTGTTAATCTGAGGTTTATTATCATTTATACATAATTAACTATGATTTGTTAAAATGTAGTTTGTTGATATTCGAAATTATCAAAAAAAACATTAGTTCTGATTATAACCTCATATTATGTCTTTTTCGTCAATCCGCTGGCGTCAGTCCTTTGTCAGGTATCGCGCTAGAGGATTGAATTGTCTCCATAGTACTGCTTTTTGTTGTTGTTTTAGAGCACTTTTATCTTAATTGCTACCGTGTATAAGCATTTCTATTTTATATTTCAGTTTAGAATATCATACGGCACACTAAAAGCAATTTGACTAGGGAAGAAGATTAGAAAAAAAAGAGAAGCCGAAAAGGCTCGCTTGGCCAGAATTAAAAGTGCCCCATTAAATTAGCGGAATACAAAGAAAAACAAAAACTTCAGTACTTAAGGAAATAACTAAAAATTTTAATAAAAACCTACTTCAAAACAAAAAACCACTAAAAACCAAAAAATAATAAAATATTAAGTTACGCATATATTTTGATTTGTTGGCTAGTCAAGTCATTAAGCAAATTAATCAACATGCACAAGTACAATGAAATAAATATTATTTTTTGCTTTGCAGTGGTACTTATTATTTTAATATTTTTTGTGGTTTTTGTTTTGAAGTCGGTTTCTATTTTTTTATAAAATATTTTAGTTATTTTTAGTGTTGATAGGCATTTCAATGAAGAAGAGTTGGTCCCACAAGGAATATGTTCTTTCCGATGACAATGAAATCGCTAAAATCAGTTAAAGCTGCCGAAGATATTGGTATTTACGTTTATTTTAATTATATAATTATTTTTAATTGTTACTAAGTGATTTGAATACTTAAAAGACATGTGCCATTATTAAAACTAAGAGATTTGTACTAATTCTTATTAAATTTCATTGTAATTCTTAGAAAATTGTGTACTTTATCAGTACTATGTTAGCCTCGTCAGTCCCCTGGCAGTCAAATTCAGAAAATTTTAAATATCTCATAATTTACTTAAAAAAGTGACTGGCCCGATTTGGAACAATATAATCATTAGATTTGTCATCATATGCACCCGAATTTGTTATAATTTGATTTAATTATTATAGTAAACAAAATATCCTCAAAAGTTACCCAACTTTTGTATAATCACCCATATATGAGGCATAACAGGAGGGGATATAGAAAAGGAAATGGTGTATTCAGCATGTCACATGCCCTTGCAAATAAATAGACTAAATAGCTCGAAAATATCAATTACAATGAAAGAAAGAACATTAATAATCAAATCCGCTATATTTGTGATAAATTGATGCCTACAAAAATAAGAAAAATCCATAAGACAGAGGCTTTAAGAAAAATCGTTAGTGATATTCTAGAAGTAAGAAGTACCGAAAAGGAAAAAAATAGGACTCTACAAAAAGACGTGAGATCCCATCAAAAACATCCTGTAAAAAAATTCCAAGTCTCGCAGCTCAGGTTTTCTACCGCAAAAAGTTGTCAGATGCATGTAATACCAAGTCGATTAATTTATTTAGTCCTTAAGGGACCTTCTATATAAAGTTATTACGTTAGTTATTACCATATCAATCTTAAAAATTCTTTACGATTTAAATAAATGGATCGACTTGGCCATCGCATGAAAACATAATGTATCGTACAATTTATACATAATGCTGCTGGCCAAGTCGATCTATTTATTTAAATCGTAAAGAATTTTTAAGATTGATATGGTAATAACTAACGTAATAACTTTATATAGAAGGTCCCTTAAGGACTAAATAAATTAATCGACTTGGTATTACATGCATCTGACAACTTTTTGCGGTAGAAAACCTGAGCTGCGAGACTTGGAATTTTTTTACAGGATCTCACTTTTCTTGACATTGTAAACAAGTCCATGCTTTTCAGTATAACTTTCACAAATCGACAAAAGTTTGCTCAAACCACAGGGCGACGCGCTCAACAACGCCATGTCGTCCGCGTATGAGATATTATTTACACAATAGCCATCAATATGACATCCGACCCTGGCATTGCTCAGCTCGCCAATTAACTCATTTATATACAAATTAAAAAGCGTAGGCGAAGTCAATCCTCCCTGCCTTACTCCACATTTCAGCCCATACGAGCGAGACAGCGCCCCGGCCCATCGTACGTTATTGACCTGGCCCCGGTACCAATATTTTAAGATGTTAATTATCGAGATTGGTAATTTAGATTTTTGCAATTTTTTCCATAAAATATCATACGAGACCAAATCAAAAGCTTTAGAAAGGTCAAGGCAACAGCAATAGAGCGAGGTACTACGCTTAGTGTAATAATTGACAGCATGCTTAAGACACAGAATAGCGCTCTCTGTAGATAGTCCAGGACGAAAACCGAATTGATTTTCATGTATTGTAATATATTTATTTAATTGGTCATTAAGCATGCTGTCAAGTACCTTAGCTATAACAGTGGCTAAAGAAATAGGTCGATAATAATTGTTCGTATCAGATAAGTTACCTGTTTTATTCTTTACAACAGGCACTACTATGGTACGTAACATGTCTCTGGGTATATAACTATGGTTAATACAAAAAGTAAATAAAAGGAATAACACTCTGGGTAAGTGCGGGCCCGCATATTGAAGATGCTCAATGCTGAGACCGTCATAACCCGGGGATTTACCTCTGGTCATAGATTTTATAAGAAGGTCAATCTCTTTAGCTTTGAAACTAATGCTCGGAATCTTGCCGGACTCAACACTAAGCATCGCTCTAGAGGGTCCTAAGGTAGACTTAACATAAAATTTTTCCATAAATAGGTTAGCTATTTCCTTCGGCTCTGACACACCCCCAACGCTCACGGGCAGTCCAGGTTTATTATTTAGTTTATTTGTATATTTCCAAAAACCACGAAAGTCTTTTTTCGAATGATGTGAAGCTAATATATCCATTTTTATTTGTGATTCTTTATCTTGACACCATTTTAGCCGCGATTTAAAAATCCTTCAGGCCTCTCGCATTTCAGTATAAACCTTTCCAGTTAAAGGCTGACCACAACAAGTCCATTCACGAAATTTATTTCTGGCCTGCTCGTGAGCCCCAGCTACATATTTGTTCGAGCCCACTACCACTTTTCTCCCTCGTCTACCTCTACTCCCCCTACCTGCCACAGCAGCCTCAGTTATGGCTTGCACAATGTTATTATACAATTGGTCAATAACAGGGCGGTGCGATTTGTCACTGCAAGTTTTATCACAGCAGCTACTAAGTTGAGAAGGAAAGTCTATTAGTCGTAATCTTTTATGACATTCGAGTTGATACTTTTCTATGTCTTGATGACATCTATTACCCCATACGACGCTATTACAAAAAAAGGAAGTATCATGATATATATCTTTGGTGGAATTATATCTAAGTTACATTTTATGACAAGCGGAAAATGGTCTGACCACATCGTGTTATATACTACGGAAACGTTTTTAATTGTATTTACCGCGGCTTGGGTTACTACACAATGGTCTAGCCACCGCTTACAACCATGCGCTTCACTCAAAAAGGTATAAGTATCCGACAGCAGTCCCAACTTTTCTACGTCAATACACAACCACTCCTGTTCCGTACAAAATTCTACAAGTTCCTGATAAAAATTTTCCGTGGGGTGCGCATTATAATCTCCCAATATATAAGCACAATCAACACTACATTTTTCTATTATAGAACTTACCGCACTTAATACGTCCGTGAAATCCATTAGATTAGCAGTCACATCTACAGGCATGTAAACACTCACAACTAAAAAGGCTTTATTAGCCGATATTATTTCTATAGCACATACACGTGGGTTATTGCACTCAATCACAGTCACATTCTGGAAAGTGCTCCGTCGCCATAACAGCGCTACGCCCCCATGGGGACGGCCGCGTAACATTCCGTCTGACAGGTCCACGGCTGACACTCCCGTAGTACTGAAATCATCGCTTATTTTATCCAAAAACGATATCTCATCTGGCAGCAACCAAGTTTCTTGTAACGCTATTAAATCGCAAGTCTTACAAAGTTCTTGAATGTCATGAAAGGAACGTTTTACATTCTTACGATTAAAACTGATAAATGTATAATTCTGTTCATTTAATATCATCTTGTGATTTCACGTTTCGGCCGAAAGTTAACAAATCTTCTGAAAACAATGCCTTCTGGCCATAGTTTTTCATCAAGGTATAACGGCAGCTTTCGAAATGAGACGAAAAACTTATATGCATTATGTTCGCATTGGCGTTTAATAGCGATTTTTTCCAAAGATACTCGTTCTTGAGTTTTCCTTTCTATGTAATTAATAATGTCACTTTCGGAAGTATTCATGTTGACATCTATATATATAAAAGAAAGTCGTGTTAGTTACACTACTTATAACTCAAGAATGGGTGAACTGATTTGGCTGAAAATTGGTAGGGAGGTAGCTTAGAACCAGGAGGAGGACATAGGATACTTTTTATCATGTTCCCGGTTTTCCGAGTTTCTATTAGCTTATTAACATTTTCTCATACAAAATGTTCATGGGTTTGTAACTGTCAAACATTTAATGTTCATCCCGTCGATACGGTAAACTTTTCCCTCAAATTAAAAAACGTATTTAAATAAAGGTTTCGAATCGACAACATATATCCACAATATTCGATTAAAGGCGTATTTTAGATTTTAAAGATGTAAATTAATGACATTAATTAAACGGATTGACGTTTAAATTGGTTGTCAAATAATGCGTTCAGAAATTTATTTTGTGTGAACTAAGGAGAATATATCAAGCTGCATAAATAGAGATAATTAAATAAATAATTTGCACCAGTAAAAAGTTATATTTACTTCTTTTCAAGATCGAATGTCACTTTTATCCAGATATCCTTTCCTTCGTTATTATTCACTGATAGAAATTAATGTAATATATCGTCTCTGAGTGAGATAGGTTATATTTAACCTAAATATTGCTTGCAATATTTTTGGAAAAGCAGGATTGTGGGTGTGAAATAAGGGATAGAATATTGCATGGATAATCAGAATCACTAAAGTTATTAATGTCAAAAATTCATAAGGCACACTATTTGGATATGGAGAGACGGGATTTAATAGAGTGGGAGGTACGGGAGAAAATTGGGATAGCTGACAGATTTGATAGGACGAAGTATAGAAATGCACGGTATAAGACGGAATTGATAATGAAGAGAAAGGACGGGACGGATCGAGAAGTGACTGAACAGACGGGTTAAGACGGGATTTAGCAGGACAGTAGGATAGCTACGTCAAGTGTAGGCATACAAGTTATTAAGTTATTATGCTAAACAATTGAATATAATACGAATCCTATGATAACCAAGGCGAAGCGAAGCGTGGCCGGGTCAGCTATGGTTTCTTTTAATTGATTTCAATAAATGTCGTGGGAGTAGTAACAGTGTTATAATATCTCCGTAGCAAAATAATGATTTAAATCTGGAGAGATGGGATAGAATAGAATATAAGGTGGATAAAATGGGACAGAAGAATAGGTACAGGATGGGATTGGATAAGCAGTTTAGACAACGGCTGTCATGTTGATTTTAAATAAAATATGGTCTGGAATCTGTATTTGCACCCAGGCGAAGCCGGGCCGGGCCGCTAGTTCGTTATAAATATGGGTATTTTTCTATCTGCAGCTCTAAATTTTTCGTCCAACTGGATCATCGCACTTCCTGTTTCCCTTGTAGCCGATAATTAGGTGGTTTTTTATTCCGGGTAACTTTTATCCAGCCGTCGTTTTCTTCAATATGCGAGTTTGCGTTATCAACGTACGGCCGACTCAGTGAGTAAGCCAGCTGATCAGCTGATCCTTTAACGGTATTAGATCGCCTCGATGACGCAGCGGCCGAGCACTCGGCGGCGCTCGTGTTTGTTTGCCCGACGTCATCGCCTCCGGTAACACAGCTGTTATCGTTAGTAATAGTTGGCGGAGAAATATGCTCGCTTCTACCTTCGACACAATTTTTGTTAGCATTTTGAGTATTCAACAAAGTATTTCTCTGAGGCAATGAATAGTTGTCGCTATTGCCGTTATAACTTAGTTCATTTACAATTTTTTCGAAATGCTCCAACTTGACGTATGTTGATTTGAAGCTATGAATCTGAGCCTGTATATTTGCTAGATCTTTGAGTAGCTTGCTTACATCTAAATGTTCCACAGATAGCGGTGGTAGCTTATTCAAATCATGCGCCACAAAAACAGGTAATTCTTTTGAATCGATTGTCTTAAAAAGACTTATTATATCCAACAAAATGCGGTTCTCCTTGCCTTTACCTTTTCGATTTGATTTTTGTAGATCAGTAGGTAATGACTCCAGCAGAAGCTTGTTTGATTTTTCTATTTGCTCTTTCGAAAATGTAGCCACACATATTCTCACTAGAGTATCTTCATCAGATATAGATATTTTGTTTTGGAGATAAGCTAGTAGCTCGTCGATTACGATATTGCACTGGTTACATTTTAATGTACTTGCCGACGTTATACACACCGATTTACAAAGCACGTCAGTCACGTTGCGGCGACTACGCGTCACTGATCATATACTTTAAATTATTGTATTGTTATCCGTCTTCGACAAATTCGAAGTTTTTGTTATACAGCTTATAATTTATTTTCCTTGTACTGGTTTTCCTAATATTTTGCTATCAATTCTATTAATAAATAGTTTAAGGAAATTATAATGTTCTATTTTCCCCCTTGCCATGATCATATTAAACCAATTTAAAAAAAAGTACTTTATTGTACTGTATCAGCCCATATACATCCCACTGCAGGCTCTGGGCTTTCTCTACAATCGAGAGGACGATTCAGAGTGGTTAGGCTGTATAGTCCACCACGCTAGCTAAGTGAAATAACGAGAATAGAAACAGGAATATTAGGACGGTCACTTATAAAGGACGGGTGATAACAGAGCCAAAGAACTGGATGTGAAGAACTTGATATGTCAGGGTCCCACAAACCGGCGTATAGTTTTAGTCTTGTTCTATAGAATGAGATCAAGGTCTTGATCTCAAGTGACATGCATTCCCAGTACGATATCCCCGGCAGTATCCTTAAATGCATGTCGAAGACTTTATTGCCGAATTGAACCTCAAAGTACATAACACCCCTGAAGCACCACCAACTTATTGCAGCCCCGTTGGCGAATCTTCTATTGACGTCACACTTTCTAGTGGGGACGTCCAGATTGTTAGGTGGCGCGTTATTCCTGACGCGTCATGTAGTGATCATCGCCTGATAGTGTACGAGTTCTTACCCGGATTTATACGGGGTCCGCTTAACAACATCTCTGACTTTAGGTATAAATCTAAAGGGGCTAATTGGGAATTGTTTAGATCTGTTTTCGCGCGTCATACCGGAGACTTCACTCGCAATGATCTCTCAGCTGAAAGCTGTGCTGAAATAATGTCTGACACCTTTACATACTGCGCGGATTTAACCATTGGTCGCAGTTCTATAACCAATACCCGCAGATGTGACTGGTGGAATAGTAAATTACTCCACCTTCGACAAAGATTTCGACGAGCGCGTAGGCGGTTTAATAGGCTTAAAAAACGAATTGTCCCTGAAGACATACTCACGAGTGATTTCATCACACTTAAAGTGGCCAGGTCTCACTATAGGGCCGCGGTAACTAAAGCTAAAGGTAACTTGCTGCGTAAAATAGTAGAACGCCTCGAGAGAGAGGGTCCTTGGTCTCCTCTTTACCACGAATTCAAAGCAAATAGGTCAATTAATTTGGCCTACATAGAAAACATTAAAGTAAATAACACCTATACTACTGGTATCTAGGAGACCACGGAAACTCTTTTGAATTCTCTTATACCTGACAATTGTGTAGATAATGACTCCGAATACCAAACACAAATAAGACTCTGGGCCTCGGAGCTACCTTCTTCCCCAAAATCAGATCATCCATCTATTAACGAATTCCTTAACATAGTAAACTCGTTGCCAATTAACAAAGCGTCGGGGGAAGATAAAATATCGAATAAAATGATAAAGGAAGCGTGTAAGTCGTCGGGTGACACTATACTGAAAGTTTTTAATCGGTGTATTGATGAGGGCATTTTTCCCCGGGTTTGGCGTTGCGGTTTCATTCGTGTTATACCTAAAAGTGGAAATAAGCCCCCTGAAGACCCTAAATCATATCGCCCAATTACATTATTACCATCTTTGGGTAACGTACTTGAAAGGCTTATTGTCCCTCGTATGTTATCTGTGGTCCAAAATTTCATGACCTACAGTTCGGTTTTACCAAAGGTAAATCTACTGTGGACGCGGCTTTATCGGTTAGAAGAACTGTCGTCAACTCGGTTCACAAGTACGTATTGGGAATTTTCTTGGACATCTCCGGCGCGTTTGATAATGCCTGGTGGCCAATATTACTATTGAAATTAAAGATCCAAGGTTGCCCTGGGAATATATATTCTATGATATATTCCTATTTCTGTCATGGGTCAACCAAATTACAACTTGGCCACCATGCCGTATCGAAGACGCTGACTATGGGCTGTCCTCAAGGCTCTGGAACCGAAGGACCGATAAGGTCCAAATCTATGGAATTTGGGGTTCGATGATATTTTCTCAATTCCTTTTCCGCCGGGTTGTTCTTTAACTGGATACGCAGATGACGGACTCCTACTTATACAATCCAATAGTAGAGCCGGGCTCGAGAGTTCGGCTGACACGAGTCTGCGTTTAATTTTGAATTGGGGTGAACGAAACCGACTAACATTCGCACCTCAAAAAACTTTTCATATGTTGTTAAAAGGAATTTTAAAAACACCCCCGCGTATTAAATTTAATAATGTAACAGTTAAAAGAAAGGAATCAGTTTGTTACCTCGGATTAATTTAAGAGAGAAATTTCTCATTTATTGAGCACATTAGAACGGTCGGAGAAAAATCAATAAATAACTTCTATGCTTTGACGAGAATATCAAGGGCAACGTGGGGATTATCATTTAATACTTTGAAAGTTATCTATGGAGCAACTTATTTGGGTTGTATCTGTTACGGTTCTCCAGTTTGGGCCGATAGATCTACTGTTGGCGCTGTTCGTAGGAAGTTGCTCCAGAGTCAGCGCCTGGCCTTGATATTCTTGTGTAAGGCTTACAGAATCGTTAGTACAGAGGCTCTGCCGGTTCTCGCAGGTGTGCTTCCGGTCGATCTGGAGGTGCAAAGACGCGCCGCATTATATTATTCAAATAGAGATACAATAGACACTAACTTTATTGCATCCCGAGACTTTTTGAAGATTAGCCGATTATTTAAGCCATATTCTGCTGCGTACACTGAATTAATTGACGAATGGCAGAACCGGTGGGATATTTCTTCCAAACTACTACAACTACCAAAGCAGCGTCACTTATATCAATACTTTCCGTCCGTACGTGATCGCTTAAGAAAATCTTTGCTAGAAATTGATCACTGTGTATCACAGTTCCTAACGGGACATGGCAACTTTAGGAGCAAACTATTCACTTTTAAGCTTGTTGAATCGCCTGCGTGTCAATGCTCTACACCTGACTGTGAGTACGAACAAACTGCACATCATATACTTTGGGAGTGTGATCGCTGGTCCGATGAACGCGGAATAATGTTGAACAATATGCAAATAACATCTGGTGTTGCATACTATACGGATCTCGTGGAATCTAGGAGGAACTTCCATGCTTTCCGGCGCTTTTGCCATACCTATTATTGGACCCAAAGGACATGGCCAGTTTTTGTATGGCGCTGTGCCTAGTACTTCGAATCTCGTCTACATCAATTAGTTTTGCATTGTTGGGGTAAGGTTTGTTCCAAGATTAATACAGAAAAGTTACAAAGCCTAGGAAGTTCAGGGTTTTTAGATATTTACAAAAACATACCTTATTTTCAGGTTAGGTTTTGTAGGTTATCCGTCAATTTATTGAATCTAATAAAAATACGTTTACGTAAATGCTTTATCATTGAATTTGGAATTTAAAGGAACTAATATTTTATAAGTTACACAAAATATACACCGAGACGTATTTTATTTGTGCCACAATGTAAACAAATAAACAAAGCATGGTTCCTGTCAAGCAACTGTCAAGTGTCAAGTATTTTACTGCAGCGTTTAGTTGTTGCAATGAAAGTGTGTAAAAATGGGAAGAATATATGTGTAAGTATAAACTACAAACATTGCTTTATATATATTTAGTATTGTTAATTATTATGACTTATTACCTACTTATAGATTATTTTTAGAAATATTTTAGACAAAGTTATTATTTTTTTCCTACACTTGCTTTACTGCGAACGAAACGTTTATGCGGGGCCAACAATGGCGGAAATGGGTCATCAATCAATGCAAAATCTTATTAAACTTTATATTACTCCCTAAACTTCTACAGAAATATGACATATTCTTAAATTAATAGTTGATTTTTTATATTCATTCAAATATTGCTTTGTTTTTGTACATGATAAAAAGTAACTAGGCAGAAACTGTCCAGGTCCTTTAGCAGCTTAAAATATAGGACCCATGTAATTTGTTTATCCCGTGGTGCTTAATACATCTGGCTTCTCCAGTTGTATATCTTTATATCAGAGGATACATACCTCTCGACTCAATATTTTTTGTCACCCGCTTTGCTGCCGAGGGAAGTGGACAACTATTTGTTTCTAACTCCTCCTTTTGTTTTTCTTTCTGATTAATTTCGATGCGGGTTAAAGACAAGCTAGTGTCCCTGAGAGACTCGCCGAGCCCCGGAGCTCGGTGTCAAATCTTTGTGTGCCACTGTTGATCCTGGCTGACAGGAGTTGCAGTGGCGGGTGTGAGGGCGGGAAAGTCTCTATCCTTGAATGCATTTGCGTTTTTAAATAAATAAATACACCCAAAAGTCACATACTTACATAGTCCTGAACCCGCAGTATGATCGAGTCTTGTGTCATGGGAATCTGAAACTACGAGAGACTTTTCGATCTCCCATTCGGTTTTTTTACTGTATAAAAATCACATAAGAGCCTTTTTTTATTTCAATGATTGGCGAAGATGTTAAGTCTCAATATGTCCAATGTCAATATCCATCAATTCGAAAAACAGCAGTGCATTTACACCGCCGCAAAAAGCACTGGTGGTAGGTCTCTCATATGTGAGAGGCTATCTGGGTAGGTACCACCGCAATGTCTATTTCTCCCGTGAAACAACACTGCGTAATTGCACTGTTGTGTTTCGGATTGAAGGACATTGTAGCCAGAGTAATTACTGGACATATTGAGACTTAAAATCTTATGTCTCAGGATGGCGAGCGCAGTGGAATGTTGCTACTGTTTATGAGCAGTCGCATCGCTTACCATCAGGGGAACGACTTGCTCGTCTCGCCATTGATTGCAATAAAAAAAGTCTCTCGTAGTTTCTGATACCCACGACACAAGACTTAATTGATCTTAATTTTGAGTCAAGACTATGTATGTGACTGTTAGTTGTATTTGTTTATTAAATAAATAAAAATAAAAATTGGATCACTAACACAAAAGTTCGAAATGGCAGCCACAATTTTCAATTCTGACTCTGAATTTAGTAAAACGGAATGAAGGGTCACTCAGATATCGATGTTGAAATCAATCGGATCAATGACAAAAACGTTCAAAATGGCGGCCACGAATTTGGAAACTACCTCCGAATGTAGGTTATTTGAACAAAGGGTGTCTCAGATATCGATTTCTAGAGCAATCGGATGAACAGCAAAAAAGTTCAAATTGGCGACCACTAATTTCGGTTCTGACTCCGAACGTAGGTTATTCGAACAAAGAGTTCTTCGGACAGTAGTAGTAGTAGTAGAGTAGTCCTTTTCGCTGGCAACATTGGTACAGGTTACTGACCTTTCCCGATCTTTATTTTAAATTAATTTATTTAATAAGTTATACAATATATTTTCATCATAATTATAATTAAAATCATTAAATATATATAATTATATAGAAACATAGTGTCATTCCAAGTGTCGTCGCTAGTGCCGTGAATTGTATATGATACAAACTTAAACTGACAGTTGGTAAAGTTTTTGAATATTATCGCCAGTTTTAGTCTAAAATTAATATATTTTGTAACAAATTGGGTGAGTGTCGGTTTACATATAGTATTATTCCAGTTTTCTTAGTGTTAACTGTGGTAAGTAGTACTTTGTGAACTGTACAATTACCCATTTATTAAAATTGTTAACCTTTTCCTTGCCAATCATTTAATTTGCACTATTTCTAGGCTTAGTTTTATTATTTGAAACTGAGACACTAGATACAAATTCTATCATGATGACTCGTAGAGCTTTGTCGCGTCAGGAGGAGTCCAAACTCCAACTGGCACTGCAAGAAGTAAAGATTGCAAGGGAACGGTGTGATCAACTTGATCGTGAGAGGGATGACAACGAAAGAGAATTGATGCAATTATTAGATAAGAATTCTCAGTTACGTAGGGATTTATCAAGCGTTCATTGCCAGTTAGAATTAGTTAGTGAAGAGCGGGATCAGTTTAAATCAATAGTGGATGGGTTCGAACTATGTTCTCAAGAATATGAGGTGGCGCTACACAAAATCACGACGCTCCAACAAGAACTCTGCGAGGCTCAAGATCTCATCTCTCAGCTGGAACTGGCCAACCTCACTGCAAAAGAACAAAAAACTCAGTCCCTATTTGATGAGTTAATCAAAACTGATCCCATCCTTGCTTCAGCTGCATCCAGCAATGTCATCACCAATACTATAGATCTCACAGGTGATGACACCTTTCAAAGTACCTCTAAAGTCTCAATGGCTGGGTGTAGCAAAAATAAACTTAAACGGTACATCAATGTTAATAGGTATATAAAGAAAACTCAGAGATTATTATTTAAAAATAAGTTAAATAAGAAATGTTTAAATATTGTTAGAGACAAAGTAGCATTAAAAAATACAGTGGATTTATATGCCTATCAATTAGAACAGAATAGGCTTAAGCATGAAGCTGACACACAAATTTTAAACGCAGATATTAATAAATTACATACTTCTTTGCAGCTAATGACAACAAAATATGATAATGCTCAGAAGGAGATAGAGGAACACTCATCGGCTATGACAGACCTGATAGAGTTATGTAAGTACAACACTGAGCGCTTTGAGTCATTACAGAATAATATGTGTAATTTTACAGATAGGTCGCTCACTGACTCACAGCCGATGTGTGCACCCATAACATCATCTTCTAAAGTGTGTCCAACTTTGTGTGACAGCTTAGAACATAATATTAACATTATTAATAATTCCCTTCCTCTCACACAAATAAAATGTAATCAAAATAATAAGTATGACAATGTAATTATGTACAGCGATGACATAGGAAGGGACATGGGAAGGGTAGTAAGTCTGGAAAAGGGACAACTTCTTAATTACTGTATGCCTGGTGCTTCTTATTCTGACATTATGAAGAGCATTTTGGGCAGTAATTTATCTGCAGATAAAAAATTAATTATATTTATTGGAAATAGGGGTAATTTAAACAAAAAAGAATTAATGGAATATTGTGACAGTTTGAAAAAACTTAACTTAAACGAAGTTATTATGTTTACATTACCCTACAGTAACAACTTGCCAGCGGAAGAAAATAATATTAGATTTAGTTTGAATTTGACAATGCACACCTTGTCAATCAATAATAAATTCCATTTAATTGACATTAATAATTATTATAATAATAAGATATTTAGTAAGACAAGAGATAAAGTTTATCTTCCTCTTTTTATTAAGAGACAGGTAGCTGATGCGCTATCATATTATTTATGTATTACAGCCAAGAACTTGGCTAACAGACAAAGCTCTATTGAGCAAATAAATGTTGACTCAGATTATAGCAATCTGAAACAATTGACATTTGATAATTATTTAAATTAGATTTAAGGACAATAGAGATAAACTCTAGCTCTTCAAATGAAAATAAATATTATATTAAATGTAATTTTAATAATAAACATGCTTTCAACTTGGTACATCAAAATATACAAGGTATGAGAAATAAAAATTTAGAAATTGAGTTGTTCATGAGCTGTAATAAAATTGACATCTTATGTATTACTGAACATTGGCTTAAAAGCTACCAGTTCATGTTCAATTTCAATAATCACCAAGTTGCAAGCTCATTCAACAGAGAAAATATTTTACATGGAGGCTCGTTAATAATCATAAATAATCTTATTAAATATAAGGAAAGACTTGATATTGTGCGCCTGTCTGTTGAACGAGTTATGGAAGTAGCTTGTATAGAGACTGAACAATATATTGTATTAAGTGTATACAGGCCCCCTTGTGCACCACATAATACCTTTTTGGAAATTATGGAAGATGCATTGCACAAGGTATGTGTTTCACCAAAAAGAATTGTTGTCTGTGGAGACCTTAATATCAACATATTAGAAGAATCTCTTATAGCTTGCAGTTTCATTAATCTATTTAAATCATACAACCTACATCATTTATTTTTTGAACCAACTAGAATAACTGCCACAAGTGCTACATGTATTGATAATATTTTTACTAATTTCTCAATATGTGAAAAGTCAGTAATTAATGTTTTAGACTCTGATCATTGTGGTCAGTATGTTTCATTGCCTAGCACTAAAAGTAAAGTTCTAAGGAAAAGTATTAAGTTTGTTCCTAACAATATATATCGCATGGAAAAATTTAGAATAAATATCAAAAACAATCTGCCAGCGCTGTCCCCTCACCAAGACCCAGACAAACTGTACAGTTCATTATTTGAAATTATTAAATGTGAATTTAGAAAAGTATATAAATCTAAAACTATTATTGTAAATCAGCGAATGACATTTAGTGAGTGGGCAACCACTGGTTTATTTAAAAGTCGGAATAAACTATATAATCTATACAATGAAAGAATGTTTAACCAAAATCTGACTTTTAAGGAATATGTAAAAAATTACTCCAAAGTTTTCAAACGAGCTTGTTCCACAGCTAAATCCTTGTATTTAAGAAATAAAATCAAAATGTCTAACAATAAAATCAAAACTACTTGGAATATTGTTAATTCTGAATCTGGTAAAAACTCGGTAGGTGAAAGTAACTTTAATCTTAAAATAAATAATAGGAGTTGTACAGCAGATCTGGAAGTAGCGACTGAATTTGAAAGATTTTTTACTGATATTCCCAAAAATACCACCCAACATCTTCAGTCATCTTCGAGGTCTGCTTTATCTATACTTGAAAAACTTGTACCTGAATGTAACGTGGCGTTTGAGTTCTCGCAAATTGGGCCGCAGCATATATTAAAATCGTTTAAAGAAATTAGTTTAAAAAAGACCGCAGACTTGTGGGGAATATCTGTAATTAATATATCTTTAATCATTGAGCATATAGCGACCCACTTAGCAGAGATATTCAACTGCTGTGTGGTATCTGGTGTTTTCCTGACCTGATGAAACAAAGCAAGGTGGTGCCTCTTTTTAAATCCGGTGACAGCTCGGATCCAACCAATTTCCGACCTGTTTCAATTTTACCAACGCTTAGCAAGTTATTTGAGAAAATAATTCTCACTCAATTATTAACACATTTCAACACCAATAACTTGCTACACCAGAAACAGTTCGGATTTACGAGAGGTCGATCAACAATTGACGCGGGAGTATCTCTCCTAAAGCAAATCTATGACGCTTGGGAAGAGTCGCAGGATGCACTTGGTGTATTCTGTGACTTATCTAAAGCCTTTGACTGCGTAGAGCACGACACTCTGGTCACGCCACTATGGTATCAGGAACCGAGCTCTCAATCTTTTGTCCTCCTATTTGAGCAATAGGGTACAGAAGGTTGATATTAATGGAAAACTTTCTGGAGGATCTGCGGTCACTATGGGAGTACCGCAGGGTTCAATTCTGAGACCTTTTCTATTCCTGGTCTACATAAATGACTTACCTTATCACGTCGGGAATAATCACGAAGTTGTGTTGTTTGCGGATGATACATCTTTGACATTTAAAATTAAAAGGCAACAATTAGATTTTGATGAAGTTAACAGTGCCCTTCGTGAAGTTGTACATTGGTTTAATATTAATAATTTATTACTTAATGCCAAAAAAACTAAATGTATTAAATTCACACTGCCCAATGTTAGGCAATTATCTACCACTGTACAAATTAACGGTGAAGAATTGGATCCTGTTGCGTCTACTACGTTTCTGGGCATTACGGTCGACGCTAAACTCCAGTGGGGGCCGCATATCAATAAACTATCTGGTAGATTAAGTTCAGCGGCACATGCAGTTAAAACCATTAGGCGTTTAACGGATGAGGCAGCGGCAAGAATTGTCTATTTCAGCTATTTTCATAGTATAATGTCTTATGGAATTCTTCTCTGGGGAAATGCTGCGGATATAAATAGCATTTTTATTTTACAAAAAAGAGCTGTTAGGGCCATTTATCAACTTGGTCCAAGAGTTTCATTGAGAGAAAAGTTTAAAGAAGTAGATATTCTTACTGTTGCATCTCAATATATTTATGAAAATTTATTATATGTTCGTAAAAATATAACTCAATTTAAGCGTAATTGTGACATACATAGTAAGAACACTAGGAACAAACATAATCTTGTCTCACACATTACTCGTCTCCACAAAATAAATAATTCTTTTATGGGTCAAAGTATACACTTCTATAACAAGCTTCCCAACAGTTTAAGAGAACTTCCAATTAATAAGTTTAAAAAAGTGATAAAAGTTAAGCTGTGTAAAAAGGCATATTATAGAATCACAGATTATGTGGAAGATAAAACTGCTTGGGAATAAATTTATCATGTTTTGCATCAAATTGACATTATTGTTACTTGTGACATGAACCATTGTTATTGTAACTGTAATTGGCGATATAAAAAAAAAAAACAAAAGAAAAAGAAAGAAAAAAGAAGACAGTTCGTGTTGCTGAGGGAGTTTCTTGCGCCGGTTCTTCTTCACAGCTACAACACGTTCCGAAGCGGTGGTAGCAGAAAAGGACGATTCAAAAGATCTTGTGAAAGACTATTTGAATAAAGAATATTTTGATTTGATTTGATTTGAGGTATCGATTTTGAGACCAATCGGATGAATAACAAAAAAGTTCAAAATGGCGGCCACAAATTTCGGTTCTGACCCCGAATGTAGATTATTCGAACAAAGGGTGTCTCAGATATTGATTTCAAGAGCAATCGGATCAATAACAAAAACGTTCAAAACGGCGGCCACAAATTTTGGCTCTGACTTTTTTTTTTATAATTGCTTGGCATAGTGGCGGCATTGCACCTGATGGTAAGTGCTAATGCCGCCCAGGCAGAGTATACAATTATGCCGGCCTGCTCAGGTGCCTCTTCACACCACGGCGGAAGTATTAGGTTTTGACCAAATAATATTTTATTTTTATTTTATTTTTATTTATTTGGGAAACAACAGATACAATATAACATAGAATTAACAACAACTAGAAATACATAATCCACAACAGTTTCCACAGATAACAATAACATAAAAGAAAGAGCTGGTGCGTACCTATACAATGATACACACCCAGACCCAGGTTACATGAGATAATAGTTAAAAAATAAGATCACAAATTATTTAAGTACAATGTTCAATATAAATTGAGTGCAATTTTTGCTTGTATTGAGATGGAGAAAGATGGAATATATCTATACAATAATTACAATCATTAGCTGTAATGCTGTTATATGAGCGACAAGTTCTCGTGATAAACACATTCATGCCATAGTTTGTTCTGGAAGTACCAACGTGAAAAAGTACCTTTTTACGCGCAGACAGACGAGGACAGACATACGATATCTTGCTGACGAAATAAGGGGAGTCAATTTGATTCCTAATTATTTTATACAGGAACATAAGATCACGTTCGGCTCGTCGGTCCTTCAGGCTTAATAAACCATGCTTAATCTGAGCATCATGTCGACTCCGCCAAACGAGATGTTTAATAAATTTATCTTGGATGCGTTCTAAACCGTCAATATATGTGTCATATTGAGGATTCCAAACTACTGACGCATATTCAAGTAAAGGTCTCACGAGTGACTTGTATAAAAGTGTCAGAATCGTCAAATTTTTGAATTCCTTGCTAGTTCTCAAGACAAATCCCAACATACGAAAGGCTTTCTGAGTTGTACCAAGTATGTGAGTATCGAAAATAAGTTTGCTGTCGAGGACAATACCCAGATCGCGCACCTCGGACACTCTTGTGATTTCCTCATCGTTTAGGATATATTTATATTCAATTAATTTTCTCTTTCTGGTGAAAGATATCACGTTGCATTTTTTTACGTTTAAGTATAACAAGTTCCGTTTACAATAACTACAAAATCCATTAAGGTCATTTTGAAGTTCAGAGCAGTCGTTAGTATTTGAGATTATTTTGTATATTTTTTTATCATCTGCATATAAAAGGACATTAGATGAATTAAATGTTGTAAGGACATCATTTACATATATATTAAATAGAAGAGGTCCGAGATGCGACCCCTGCGGAACCCCAGATGTTACCGGCACAAAAGAAGAACAAAATCCTTTGACAGTCACAGCTTGGCTACGCTCTCTTAGGTATGACTCAAGCCATCGAAGCAGATCACCGTGTATACCAATTCCTGCAAGTTTGCGTAATAAAATATTGTGAGAGATTTTGTCAAAAGCCTTGCTGTAATCGGTATACACTGCATCAACTTGTAAACCTCTGTCCATTGCCGTGGTAATAAAATCGACAAATTCACACAAGTTTGACTCAGTTGATTTACCACAAACAAATCCATGTTGTTGGGGTGCTACAATAGGCCTTACAATAGGAGAAACGATATCGCAGATTATCCGTTCAAACACCTTCGGTATGATACTAATTTTAGATATAGGGCGATAATTTGTAATATTATGTTTATCGCCGTTTTTAAAAACGGGAACAATATATGAACGTTTCCACTTAACTGGCATCACGCCCAGGTGTAAAGACAAATTGAAAAGTTTATATAGTGGCAACGACAAACACTTATAACATCTGTTAAGGAACACTGATGGAATTCCATCCGGGCCAGCACCCTTTTTTATATCCAAAGACTTCAAATACTTGGAGACGGTGTCTTGTGAGATATATACAGAACCAAGGTTTAAGATATTACGACAGTCAACCAAATCACTAGTTACAGACACATGTTTATCATCAAAAGCTGACCTAAAGTGTGCGTTGAAAAGGTCACTGATTACCCTACCATCAGAGGAAGTGATTTTATCTAAGAACATGCAATCTGGGATAGTATTTGCAGCCCTTTTAGATTTGACAAAGTTCCAAAAATATTTACTGTTCTTTAATATTTGCATTTCAGCATGTGCGATATATTGAGCATAACATTCCCTTTCAATTCTTTTATGTCTATCTCTCAACAAAGCAAAACTAGATTAATCATTATGGCGACCGTATATTTTCCATTTTTTATGATATTTTAATTTCTCCTTATTTATTTTTATCAAAGGCAGGGAATACCAAATAGGATATCTGCGTTCCAAATTAATCATTTTCCGAGGCACGTATTTATTTATAATTTGTTCTAAAATACTATCAAACAAATCCACGCTTTGATCAATATCATTAGTAACCAAACAAGTATTCCAATCAATTTTAGTAAGGGCTTCAATAATTAAATCATAGTCAGCATTAGCAAAACTATAGGATAATCTAGGCGGACAACGAAGATAATGTGGATTTAAATTTAAAACAGATAAATCTAAGGCAGGGTGATGATCATCCTCCGGCACTAAAGGAGACACAGATCTAGTGACATGACACTTAACATTACCAATTACTAAATCCAATAGTCTATTATTTTTATTCACAACGAAATTATATTGTTCAAAGCTATTAAAAGATAAAAAGTTGGATAATGAATTAGTTAATAAATCCTGATCCGCTCCATTAAGAGTAACCAAATTGTCTAGATCTGATTTATACCACTGAGCGGCACTGATGTTAAAATCACCGACCAATAAATAATAATCATATGTATTGTCCATCATAGATTGAGATACCATATCGTAGAAACATATTTCGTCACTGTGTTGTAAATTACATTGTGGAAAATAACAACAATAAAATCTTATTTTTAGTACTTTGCCTTTTTTTCTAATAAGAAGACACAAGGAGACTATGTCAGCAGATTTATTATTATTAGAAGGAGAAAAATATACGTCTGTGACTATGAGACCCTTTTTTGTAGCAATAAGAACACCACCGCCCATTTTATCTTGTCTGGAAGAATAATCACGATCACATCTGTACACACTATATCTACTATCGAACAATTCCGCATCAAATATACCAGACATTAACCAAGTCTCGCTTAGACATATGATATCGTAGTTAGACAATAATATATTTGCATAAAAAATGTTCGTTTTAGTGCGGAGGCCACGCACGTTTTGGTAGTATACGTTCAACTGTAAACCCATAACAAATAAACGAACTTTAACAATAACACGGCAAATTTAACGTGGTATGAAATCGAAACCATTGGCATGAATGGTATCAAAAAACTTATTAAAAATAATTCCTTTCTCCAGTTGAACACAATTCAAAAGCAAACAGAACTAGCCATATTTAACACATAAATAGGTATAATATAAAAATAACAAATAAATATCAGTACTCCATCGAGAACAAAACAGTATATCAATTTGGGAAAATTAACATAGTTATTACTTAAACAATAAGGTTTAAATCATCATCAGACGAAATATGGACAAGTTTACTCGTATCATTTTTACGCACCATTACTGAATAATTCTTTACCCATACGTATTTATAATTTTTATCTTTAGCAATTTTT
The DNA here is from genome assembly GCA_023078785.2 of Hyles euphorbiae. Lineage (NCBI taxonomy): Eukaryota > Metazoa > Arthropoda > Insecta > Lepidoptera > Sphingidae > Hyles > Hyles euphorbiae. Next base: position 7,511,853 of record CM041043.1, on the reverse strand, counting down.
TTCGCTCTATTGAGTAATGACTTATTATAACTAGAGAGGTGTTCATTAAAATAAATGTTGGATGAATTATTATTGAAACCAATGTCGCACGCTTTTAGGTTTTTGAGAGCTCTCAAACGAGACAAAAACTCATCTTTCTTATATCGGGCCAGGAAGCGAACAATAATCGGCCTAGGCCTTTTGTTATCCTTATTCAGAAGAGCCACGCGTGTGACAAAGTCAATATCGCTGTCAACGTTTACTGGACAATAGGGAATATGCATGCTATTTTTTTATATTTTTAATAAATTCTGTATGTTATTACATTATCAGAAAAAAATATAAGTCTTTGAAAATATCAATAAAAAAAGTACAAAAAAATAATCAAAACTGCTATCAGTTTTGAAGCATTTAAACGCCATGTTGGCGCGAACTCGCTGTGACGTCAGAGGGCACGATATGAACAACGTAGTATTTGGATTAAGTTTCTTTCATGAATTGCTACAGAACTGTATTTCGTGACAGAATAATCCATTTTATTTAATAGTATAAAGAAAGCACAAAATAACTCATAAACAAACGTAAAACAACAAGCTAAAACTTCATAAGAACGTGCCCTTTGACGTCACTTTCCTTTTCAAGCAATAGATCGCGTTTCGGAAAAAATGCGCGGCAAATTTGAAATGTCATTTTTTAAGTATTTATTTTACCGATTTAGAGTTGATAAATTAAAATATCTTTAAGGTATATTTCTATATTAATAAAGATTACAAAAAAAATATTTTGACTTATTTTGAAGTCTGATGCATATTCCCTATTAGCTTGAGCGGCAAGTCTAGATATGACGTTTAACAAATTCTCCCCATTCTTCTCCGGTAAGCCAATAATTTCGATGTTAGAACGACGACCCCATTGTTCCTGTTTTTTAACACACGAGTTAATAGTTTTTAGCTGTTTAGTGATATCATGAATTTGGGACTCCAAAGAGCCCATTAATTTAGATTTTGCTTCAATGTCGTCTATTCTCTTAGCAACCGAATCATACTTATCACTAATAAAATTTACAGATGCTTGCAGATTCGTGACTTCCGCTCGAAGATCTTTTAAATTGGAATTGACCACTGATAAGGCACCACTAATTTCTTCTCTAATTATGGAACGTAACTTATCCGTATTTATCAAAACAGTCTCTTGCCTTTTATCCATTGTTAGGTCTTCATTAGGCACCAAATTGGAGCTAGTGAACTTCTTAGAGCGAACCGTCACCCTGCTATAATCTTCATTAGAACAGCCACTATTTAAATCAAATGGTTGTCCCAATCGGGTAGTCGAATGCACTGGGGTGTTGGTGTTGTCCGTTTTTGGCTCTTTACTAAGACACTCTAAGCATTTCCAATCTCTCAATTGTTCGCTTATTGTACGAAATTCATTTGAACCAACATTAGCACACTCAAGATCATAATTATTGTCACACAACACGCATTTGAGGTATTTTGTGCATTGAATTGTGTTTAGGCAACCGGAACATTTCATATTATTTTTCGTGGACATATTATAACTTTATAAAGCGAATAAATTCAAAATCCCAAAAAGTATCCAAGCAGGTGATTTGAACTCTCGACCACACTAACGTTGAGAGACAAGTCACAGTTGCCTTTAGACCAAGCTTTCAATACGCTTGTTGACGAAATATACAACCACTTTTATTGTAAACCAGTCAATGAGTAAGACTGTTAATGAGACCAAAGTCCAATCTATTGTACACCACTCACTAAGATCCGTTACATAAAATAGTAAATTTAAAATTAAAACGTTTTTGAAAGGTTTTAGACTGTTTTTCTTGCACTGTTTGTTGCTTCTTCTTTGTTGTCACTGACACACAAAGTTATGAATCTTAATATGCACTTTAGACAACACTTTTTGTTTTAATAACTGGGACAAGATCTAACGTGATTACTCCGTAACTGCGCCACCTGGCGGACTCATGCAGATGTTAACAGGATTAACAAAGATTTAATACTCGTATGCAAATTATATATGTCGGATGTGACGGTAATAAAATCCATTGTGTTAATTATTTAATTATAATTATCACCACACGTTATAATTAACGGATTAATGATTATCTGAATATCTGCGACAACTTGTTACTTTATAGTCAACACGCGTATGTCTATGCTTCACTGCCGACTGCTGGATCTCGAATATCTTGTCTGCGGTTCGGAGGCGGTTTATATTGCAAACTGTCATGCTCCCACCCTTACTCTGACAGTGGGTAGTGAAATAGAACCACAACAGGGTTTCCTTTAATAAAGTTACTTCTGCAACTACCCGTAGATTCCTTAGGGCCAATTTACAATTATTTATCATATGGGTTTTACACAAGAACACCCCGACATATACAGTTCACAGACAGTGTCAAGAGAGGAACGGGAGTAACAACTAATAGACAACACAATACAACTAGCATAGACAATGTTTGTTTAACATCGGTAAATCCGCACTTAGTCGATAAACCACAATATTACTAACACTGGCCCTTAAACAAATATTACTCTCAACAAATAATACTTACATTAACTTCCGTCAAAACTTTAACACTAAACATAATAGAAATAAAAACATTTTCTATAAAAACAAACTTTGCCCTCTTAAGTTAACATTAATTTCATTAGTAATTTACTGTGTAAATAACTTGTTAAAGGCTTAGTCAACAGATCAGCTAACATTTCATTTGAACATAAATACTCAATATTAATAGAACCATTATCAATATGTTCCCTAATGAAATGATGCCGAACATCAATATGTTTAGTTCTGGCATGAAACACAGTAGTTTTACATAACTTCTGTGCTGATTGGTTATCATTAAAAATTGTAACTTTAAGCAATACACCTAAAACTTCATGTAAAAAGTTCTTAATAAAAATAGCCTCCTTACACGCATCAGATAGACTCATAAATTCAGCCTCGGTGCTTGACAATGCAACAGTACGCTGCTTTCTACTCTCCCAAGATACTATAGACTTACCCACCTGAAATACATATCCAGTGTAGGACTTCCTATCTGTCTCGTTTCTTCCCCAGTCAGCATCTGCATATCCTGAAATTACTAATTTGTCTTTTGGAAACTTTAAACAATAATGTTTTGTTCCTTTTAAATAACGAAGTACTCTCTTTGCTGCTTTCCAATGCGTTTGACAATAGCAATCATTAAATTGGCTCAGGTAGCTGACTGCATGGGTTATATCAGGTCGTGTTGCTATGGCGATATACATCAATGACCCTATTAAAGTTCTATATTCTAATTTTTCATATCCTTTTTCACTAGATTTTTCGAGTTTTAAGCCAATTTCCATTGGAGTTACTACAGGCTTACAATCTTCCATTTTAAACCTTTTTAATACCTTTTCTACGTAAGTTGTTTGGTCTAAAGTAATCTTGTCCCTCTGTTTACAGATTCTCATTCCTAGGATATGCCTGGCTGGCCCTAAATCTGTGATTTGAAACTCACTTTTGAGTTTTTGTTTTATGTCAACCATCTCTTTAGATGCATTCGGCGTTGACATTATAAATATATCATCCACATACAATGCTGTTAGTATCAATTTATCTTCACTGTGTCTATAGTAAACATGCTTCTAATGAAGATTTCTTAAAGTTCAATTTACTACACAAAACTTTGTTGATTTTCTCATTCCATGCTTTATCCGCTTGTTTCAAGCCATAAATTGCTTTGTTCAGCTTATAGACTTTCCTTTCTTCACCTTTTACTATGAAACCATCAGGTTGTTCCATGAACACTAGTTCGTCAAGATCACCATTAAGAAAAGCAGTCTTTACATCTAAGTGATGTATATCCATATCATATGCTGAAGCAACGGCTAATAATGTTCGTATAGTCGACAGTCGAACAACTGGAGCAAAAGTCTCATTATAATCGATTCCAAATCTTTGCGTAAATCCTTTAGCTACTAATCTAGCCCTATATTTACAGACTTTACCATCAACACCTCTTTTCTTTTTAAAAATCCATTTACATTTTACAGGTGTTTGATCACAAGATCTATCAGTAAGTGTCCAGCACTTATTAATAATAAAAGAATTATATTCATCTTGCATTGCCTGTTTCCAGCTCTTTGCGTCTGGACCATTCAGCGCTTCCTTCACTGTCAATGGGTCACCAATGTCGTTGATGTAAGAAACTTCATTAACAAAATGAGCCATCAAGGAGTCTGAAACAGTTTCATTTTCTAAGCTTGAGCTGGATGAAGACTGTTCTTCTAAATCTGGAACATAAGTTTCATCCGCAGAATCACGTGAATAAAAACTCTCTTCTTCATCAGAATCATTAACTGTTATAACACTACATCTCTGTTCAGGTTGAGTTACAGTAGTATTATCAGTATTAACCTCATTGAGGATATATTCCACAATAGATGGTTCTGTAGGTGTTTTATTACCATTAGTATTCACTTCATTGTCATTAATTGAAACATTATGGTTTTTAATAAACTTATTCTCTAAAAACGTTACATCTCGAGCCTTCATGCAAGTTCTCGGATTTTCAGGGTCTATTAATCTATAGCCCTTAGAATTTTCACAATATCCAACAAAGATATATTTCTTTGCTTTTGGTTCTAGTTTGGTCCGTTTGTGTGTATGACAATATGCTATACAACCAAAAACACGTAAATGTGAAATTGATACCTTGTTATTGGTCCACTTCTCCTCTGGAGTACAGCCTTTAATAGCTAATGAAGGCGAACGGTTTTTCAAATAAACTGCTGTATTGACAGCTTCAGCCCAATACTTCTGGTTCAGGTCTGCTTCATACAGCATGCAGCGCGTTTTCTCCATTATAGTTCTGTTTGCTCTCTCTGCCACTCCATTTTGTTGAGGCGAATACGGCACAGTCGTTTGATGTACAATACCGTACTCTTTCAGGTAATCCTGAAATTTATTATTAATATATTCAGTGCCATTATCACTGCGTATTATTTTAATTTTTTTATTAGTTTGGTTTTCCACGAGAGCTTTCCAACTTTTAAAAACTTCATCTTTTCCTTTTAAGAAATAAACAAAAGTTTTTCTAGAAAAATCATCTATAAAAGTTAGAAAATATTTTGCGCCACTGAATGATGTAGTGGGCATCGGACCACACAAGTCAGTGTGCACCAACCCTCCAAAATCTCTCTATCAGATTCATATTTGGGCTTCGCAAATATGACCATGTTTCAGAATTTCGTACTAGGCTCAAGTGGTTACCCATCCGGTTTCGTCGGAATACTCATATTCTTTCACTTCTATACAAAATTTTGTTTAATCCTCTAACGCCTTCGTATCTTAAAGCTCGTTTCGTCTTTCTCCATGATTCGCTTTCAAGATCCTTGAGGTCGTCGGAGAACTTGAAACTAAGAATGCCCTTGCACTCCACAGTATTCATGGACAAATCATTTACTGTCCTAGCTGTCCGACTGTGGAACTCTCTACCAGTTGAGTTGCGACGGGCTGAAACACTGTCGTCATTTAAAAGAAAGGTCAAAGAACATTTCCTCTCCCAACAAGAGTGTAGCTGAAATAATTTGTCCATTCTCTTACTGGGATATTTTAGGATAGGTATATAATATGTTTATGTATATGTATGTATTATAGGTATGTTTGTATATGTGTATGTATATGGATATTTATATATATTTTGTGTGTTTATGTTATATTTTTAGTTATTAATTGTAGATTATTATTATTTCTTTTACGCCTTAGACTGCCCTTTCTATCTCCTGCTAGTATATCCATCCCATGGTTGCCTGTAAGAGATTACCTAGTGTGATAAGGCCGCCACTTGTACTATTATTCTTATTGTATAATATCTTCATAGTATTTATGTATAGTGCAAAAAAGAATTAAATAAATAAATAAATAATAAAACACCTACAGAACCATCTATTGTGGAATATATCCTCAATGAGGTTAATACTGATAATACTACTGTAACTCAACCTGAACAGAGATGTAGTGTTATAACAGTTAATGATTCTGATGAAGAAGAGAGTTTTTATTCACGTGATTCTGCGGATGAAACTTATGTTCCAGATTTAGAAGAACAGTCTTCATCCAGCTCAAGCTTAGAAAATGAAACTGTTTCAGACTCCTTGATGGCTCATTTTGTTAATGAAGTTTCTTACATCAACGACATTGGTGACCCATTGACAGTGAAGGAAGCGCTGAATGGTCCAGACGCAGAGAGCTGGAAACAGGCAATGCAAGATGAATATAATTCTTTTATTATTAATAAATGCTGGACACTTACTGATAGATCTTGTGATCAAACACCCGTAAAATGTAAATGGATTTTTAAAAAGAAAAGAGGTGTTGATGGTAAAGTCTGTAAATATAGGGCTAGATTAGTAGCTAAAGGATTTACGCAAAGATTTGGAATCGATTATAATGAGACTTTTGCTCCAGTTGTTCGACTGTCGACTATACGAACATTATTAGCCGTTGCTTCAGCATATGATATGGATATACATCACTTAGATGTAAAGACTGCTTTTCTTAATGGTGATCTTGACGAACTAGTGTTCATGGAACAACCTGATGGTTTCATAGTAAAAGGTGAAGAAAGGAAAGTCTATAAGCTGAACAAAGCAATTTATGGCTTGAAACAAGCGGATAAAGCATGGAATGAGAAAATCAACAAAGTTTTGTGTAGTAAATTGAACTTTAAGAAATCTTCATTAGAAGCATGTTTACTATAGACACAGTGAAGATAAATTGATACTAACAGCATTGTATGTGGATAATATATTTATAATGTCAACGCCGAATGCATCTAAAGAGATGGTTGACATAAAACAAAAACTCAAAAGTGAGTTTCAAATCACAGATTTAGGGCCAGCCAGGCATATCCTAGGAATGAGAATCTGTAAACAGAGGGACAAGATTACTTTAGACCAAACAACTTACGTAGAAAAGGTATTAAAAAGGTTTAAAATGGAAGATTGTAAGCCTGTAGTAACTCCAATGGAAACTGGCTTAAAACTCGAAAAATCTAGTGAAAAAGGATATGAAAAATTAGAATATAGAACTTTAATAGGGTCATTGATGTATATCGCCATAGCAACACGACCTGATATAACCCATGCAGTCAGCTACCTGAGCCAATTTAATGATTGCTATTGTCAAACGCATTGGAAAGCAGCAAAGAGAGTACTTCGTTATTTAAAAGGAACAAAACATTATTGTTTAAAGTTTCCAAAAGACAAATTAGTAATTTCAGGATATGCAGATGCTGACTGGGGAAGAAACGAGACAGATAGGAAGTCCTACACTGGATATGTATTTCAGGTGGGTAAGTCTATAGTATCTTGGGAGAGTAGAAAGCAGCGTACTGTTGCATTGTCAAGCACCGAGGCTGAATTTATGAGTCTATCTGATGCGTGTAAGGAGGCTATTTTTATTAAGAACTTTTTACATGAAGTTTTAGGTGTATTGCTTAAAGTTACAATTTTTAATGATAACCAATCAGCACAGAAGTTATGTAAAACTACTGTGTTTCATGCCAGAACTAAACATATTGATATTCGGCATCATTTCATTAGGGAACATATTGATAATGGTTCTATTAATATTGAGTATTTATGTTCAAATGAAATGTTAGCTGATCTGTTGACTAACCACTCACACGTCCACGTCACTGTCACTTATTTTGACAGAAATTTTCCGATTCCCGCCTTTTCAATATTCATAAACATAAAGCATTATATCCTTGTACCTATTCTAGCTACAGGGAAATAAAAAATAGCTTTAAGTATCTAAAACTATGCAGAATTATTAGATGTGACAATTATTGTACAAATATAATTCAAATGTGTTGTAAACAAATAATAAAAATTCTATACAGATCGAATTTCAATGGTATTTCATTTTCAAATCATGTTTTCACCCATTAAATCATATTACTTACCAATAAAATCCATTTATAAATAAAGTATATACTATAAGCTTTCTTTTGATATCCATATTTTACTACTTAAAGTTATTTTTATCTTATAAAAAAACAAAAAAATATACCCATAATCACATAACCAATTTTTGTTAAGTTTGCGTTTTGCTTAGTGACTCCCAGTTCCGGGTTAGGATTTAATGTTGCCAAGTGATCGTATTCAGTGGAGTCGACATTTCTACTGTTTTTATTTATTTTTTTATTAATTAATTTGACCTTTTTTTGTACATTTTTGTAACAAGTCTTTATATGTTATAAATATTCGTTTTTAATCGAATGCCATAAGCAGAAAAGAACGTCAATTCGCCTTTTTTTTTTCATAACTATTATATTAAAAATAAGGCCACAACTTATGGTTTCGAGACATGCTAATGACTTTGGGAGTAAAACAGCTTAAGATCAAATTGTCGACCCAGATTTCCTGCATGTGCATTTTCCGCCATCTTGAAAAGGGATTTAAATTCATCAATTTTTTTTTGCAATAACTGTCGGTATATAATAAATAATATAAATCAGAATAATCTAGCTAGGCAGATGATGATAAGGTCTGGGAACGCTCGGAAAATATATATATTTACATTTAAGGTTTCCTCGTGACCCAATACGATGCGGAGAATGGACATCAATCCTCAGCCAGCAAAGACGTGAACATTTTTTAAGCCGAATATATCGAAAATTAAATACCTATTAAATTTTACACATAAATATTTGTTTTATTGATTTATATACATGTCTTGCCCAAAACATATCTACGCTCAGATAAAAGTACAAAAACAAATTCATCTTCATATAAAAGTAAAAAGGATATTCGTCTCCATTCCATGCCTTGTCCTACCGACTAATGTCGGTCGTAAAATTTTATTGCATTTTGTACACTGCTTTGTATAAACAACTTTAAACAATCCGCGTAAGGTTGAATTTGCAAAAGATATGTTTATAGTGTGACTATAACTAAATATTTAGAATTGTCGAGTGTTTGGTGACAGTTTCGAGTGTTACTTTTGTTCGAAACTGTGCATCTTGGGTTTTTTAAATTAAGGGCAATTGATGTAATTTTTTTCAAATTCAGATATCAGTATTTGTGTAGATTACAAATAAAACCCTTCAAATGATATAAACAACTATTTATTTCATTTCATTTATACATTCAAAAGTATTCGTCGAAATATACAAATGTGTTTATTACAAATATGACATCTTAAGTTGATATAAAGTACACTTTTGCCTTACGTAGCTACAATTTTACCAAGGTTCCCAACTGGGCGTACCTGAATCGGAGGTACCAAAGATACGAAAAAATGTAAAGCCTCTTATATTGGATTATATTTACATAAGCATGTGTATTATGTTATAGAAATCTTTTATCATAAATAAAATTAGATTTTATTAAAATTCTGACATTTGGTACATTGACTTGACACATTATTCATTTAAATATTTATATGAAACTAATATGAAGGGGTAGTAAATAAACACAAAAAACGAAATTGAACAAACATGAATTTAGATAATAATAAACATTTTCAATTGAATTAATTAGGATGCAACAATAATACATGTATTTGTAGGAATGTATTTGTGGTGTAGACGAAATAAAAGTTCACCAAGCATACATTACGCAGTATTCAATTCCGAGGCACACAGATTACATGTTCTTAAGTCTTATTCAATAAGGTAAGGCTATTACAGTCATATCTACACACTGCTTAGTCCCTATAACCGTATACACATACTGTGAAGGAGATGGAGCGATAGTATTGCAAGGTTCACAGCAAAGCGGTACGAAATATTATCCTGAAACTATTGCGAGCGACAAGGCGAGCTAGGCGCATTGCGACGCGGATAGTGTGACGTGTGATAATGGCGCGGCCGCTCGGCCGGCTGCGTTGGCGCGGGTCCGATGACGTCACGAGTACCTGAGCGCCCGCCGAGCCGGGGCGGTGGTGTGCCGTTATTTATCTATGTAATACAAAAATTATAAGTCTGTGTGTGGAGCCTACATATTTATAAAATTACGAAATGTCTACTGTTTGTGATTGTGACATTCATAGAAATCAAACAAATATTTGGAGAGAATATTTACATTTTTGATTATTGAATTGATGAGTAATGATTTCTTCTAAGTTACGAGCATTATTTTCCAAATATTCAATTGGTTCCTTGACTTTTTAATACACGTATACACTGCACAAAGCAATCCTTTATGGTCATTACAGTTGCAACTTCACTAAAAGAAAATACAAGTAAATCTATCAACGCATTTCACAATACTGTTATCCGAAGTTGTTGTAAACTAGTGTTGAGCAGGACATACAAGAGGCAGTACATTTGTCCCGTACATGACGTCAAAATGTAAGAGCGGCTCAACTTTTTAATGTGTACTACTTCATATTTGGTGTACTACTTGGTCTGTAAGGTCATTTCATTGACGTGAGCCGTGAGGCAAAGTTAAGAGCCATAAATAAGTGTCAGTACGCCTCACTTCAATTGAAGTGGGACATTGTACTGGCTCGGTACAAAAATGAGGCTACTCTGACAAACTCTTTTTCAAGTCATGTCCTACTCAACACTATTGTAAACAACATGACGGCCCGGGGCGCAGACGCCCCCCCCCCCCCCCCTGCAACCGCGGGTGTAGGATTTGCGCGAGCGGGGGTAATGTCATGTCGTGATATAGAGCATAGATTAAAATATCGCAAATGTTTTAAGGGCGGTTACTGGGCCATGAATGTACCTAATCAACCAACCATGGACGTAGTATCAAATGGACTCGACATTCGAGTTCCACCGTAAGGGACAGACATAAAGTAAAAAAAAAAGCATTTTTATTTTTTATGCAAATATAATCCTATTTTTCAATGTATTCTATGAAATACTAATTGCAGATGTTAGTAATAATGAACGTCTACATTTATTTTTACCAATATACTAAATAAAATGCACTTACCAGTGAGAGGTTATATTTTCATATTATCGTTTAGATCGGCTATCACAGCCAATAATAAAGCAGCACACCATACCTTTTGTCTTATAATCAGTTTCAACACTCTTTTACATACATTTTTGACCGCAAATATTCGTAAAATACTCAGTAATTCAAGTTTATAACAAACCGCACGTCTTATTTGTTTGGGTACACGCAGTGTTCCTCTACAAAATTATGTGAAACTATGACAAGGACCGCAAATTGTGTTTTGTCACTTTCATTTTTTAAGGTTTATGCATAAGTCTAAGTGAGATGGACTATATATGTCAAATGCATGTCAAGTCTATTGATACTACGTCTATGCAACCAACTCATGCCGCCGCGCCTCGCAGGATATTTGTTTGCATGTGTGTAGTAATTTTGGTGTCCGTGCATAGTTCGCAACGCACACACCCATGAATATCGAAAGCCGCGACTCCAGCAGCAGGCTGCAGGCAGGCAGGCAACATTATGCATTTTTGTTTAGTAAGGTTTTATTTGTTTAAATATGTGATAAGCATTGTTTACTATTTTGTTTCCATATTAATTGTAGTGCTATCGTTTTATTAGTAAGATTGATGATTTTTTGAAAATATTATTTAATTGTGAGGTTTGTGCTGAAAATATGTGTTAATTAAAAATCAAAATAACAATTCGCACCATTTTCATTCAGTGAAAAGATTTAAATTGTGTGCAAAGGTAGGTGTGTACCCGAGTTAAAATAACTAAACCAGCAGAAAGGGAATGTATCTCGAAAGTTTCATGTTAAAAGTTAAGAACCGCACAGAGTACATTACTATATATGAAATAGAGGTCTATTTTCATGCTCAAAATGGAAAACACATAGTTGTCAGTTCCAAAACAAGTAGAAGATGGCGCTGTTACACAAATAACGCTGGGTACCTCTTTATTTATCGGTAGATGGCCCTGTTACACAATTAATGCTGGGCATACATAGAATGGCTTAACACATCATTATTCGCCAATAGATGTCAGGAAGTCATATTTTCGGTTTGTATTTCTGTTTTTATTTTTTAAACATGAATTCTAATTATTAATATTCCTATTTCCTAATTAATATATTAACATAATATTGTTCGGGTTCGATTCCCGCACCGAAACAAATATCTGTGTGAAGTAGAGGTATTTGTTGTGTATTTATTTATTTATTTGATTATATATTTGGATATTTGATTACAATATATGACATCATATTTTCAATAAACAGTGATGTGTCGGAATTGATAATGACAGCTTTTCAATAATTTTCGCCTGCCTCCAAACCATTTAAAATCCACTAAAAGCATTTTTTCCCAACCAGGACCAAACTACCAGATTTTGTGGAAAATCCACTAAGTTGGTAACACTGGTGAAAAAAAGCTTGAAAGATGGCCGCCCATGTAAGTTCTTGTCCAGACGATATTTGATACAAATGTTAGCCGGTTTAAAACAGCGCGGGGCCAATAAAAAAAAAAAAGACGGGTTGCACTCCGGGAGTGCCGGCAGAAGTGAAAACTTGATTATTAACGTTGAGCATGTTTGATATTTTGGAATGGTTAGGGAATAATTTTGCACCAATTGCTTTATCAGTATAAAAGTACTATCATTTATGTGGTAGAATACAATATTCATTTATTGCGCTATCGTACACAAACATGACAATTTATATTACATTAAAAATTTAACACTTTAAAACTATTACAATTATTTTACATTAAAAAGTTTATCTCTCCGAAAAATCAACTTTTATCCATAATTTCAACGACTTTTTCACCATCATCATTACCAGAACTATCATCGCCAATCTCTAAAACTGATACGATAGGTTTATGGTAGCTGAAGTAAGAAACGAACAGTTTTGATTCGAACCTATTTAAATGTCTAATAAAGACCGCATCAATAGTAGTTTTGTATTTCGTTGTGCTAAGATTGCGATCATTCGACATAGTTAAACCAAATTCATTATTTAAAAATTCAATTAATAGTTGATTTTTATCGTCTGCGAAGTTTATGTTGAAATCTCCACTCAAAATCATTGGCAATTCATCAAAGCTTTATAAACTGACAGCTAACTGACAGCTGTCTACTCTCCATCCGTCCTACGCTTTTTCGATCAGGTCACGTGTCCTGACGCGAGTTTAAGATTTTATACCCATTACAGAAAAGTGCTCAACGCCGCTAAAGAAGTTTTCACTTCAATAACTATTTACGTGTAATAACATGAATGGAATATAAATGACTTAGTCCTATCAAATGTTAACATTGTTATACCTAGTTTTTTAATGTATTTATTGATTTTGCATTAATGAAATTTTAGCGATCGAGACATGCAAAGCTGTTATCCTTTTTATAGTGTTTGGTTTAGAAACCAAATTATAGTTTATGGTAGATTTTTAAGAAAATATCCTTAATTACGATGAGATTTGTATAGGTAAAGGTACTGGTAGGTATAGCGTAATCCATTTCAATCAAAAATTGTAATAGTATTAAAAAATTACGAATAAGGGTAGTTAAGTGGTGGTTGAAAATTAAAACAAAATAAAAATAATCAATTATTATTATTACAATCATTGAATAAATATTTAATAAATATTTAATTTACTGACAATTTCAAACCTATAAATTAATAATTAAAGATTTGTACGATTTATTTAGTATTTTTTTTTATTTGGCCCGGCATAGTAGCCCGGCACAGTGCCTCTGCCTCTGCCTCTGCCCGGGCCTCGGTCTCCCCCATTTCCGCACTGCCCGCTCAATGTAAAGTTCAAGTTAACTCTTAGCACTAGTGATGGTTTTTTATTTGCTTAATTGACACAAACTATGCATGCACTCTATCACTGAAATAAAAAGTAAAACACTCACGAGCATTCTTGCTTTTCCGTTGATGACCTAAAATTAAAAATGTATTTTATTATTATTCTTTTTTATTTCAATAAATTTGTCCAATTGTAATATGTACTAGTTTTGTATCAGAATAACTACGTTAGTAAAGCCGGGTACAATTTATAAAATGCGGCTGATGGACGTAGCTGAAGATATTTAGAAAATTGAACATTTTGCCGCGCCGTATTCATTTCGCGCGCCATTATTACCACTCTTCAGCCGCGTTCGGCAGCCGTATCTTATAATTTGTTTTTGGTTTAATAGTAGATCATTTCAATGTTCGGATTATTCGCAGTCGCGCATCTATACTTTATCGTAATCTACGTAACGGTTTGCGGTCCCTGATGGCGGTTTCCATTCCGTATATATATACATATATATATATTTAATATCCTAGATTGTGTCCCACTGCTGGGCAAAGGCTTCCCCTTTGTCATTCCATTTGACCCTGTCCTCGGCGAGCTCTTGTGATTTTAGTTCTAATGTATCCAACTTGTCTTTCCACGGTTTGGATGCATATTTGGAGAAGAAATATTGAAATATTTAAACTGAATTAATAAATTTATTCTTTGATATTGAAAATTTAAATCACCATATCATTTATCACACTTAATTTACAACAATCACATCCAACATCAAACATACCACACATTCTAGTTTGAACAAAAACTTTGGAACCCAAAACTGATCTTACAAAATATGGCGCGCGACTTTCTACGGAATACTGGAAATCAATTAAATATTGAATTGTTTTGATATATTCTCAATTATCCAATGGCACCTAATTATTCTTTATGATATGTTTTCTATCTCTAACACTTTATTTTTCATTTTTTCATAGAATTGACACAGAAATATTTAATGAAAACCGACAAACAACGATCGTGATTTACTTTCGTGTCTAAAAAACTTCGAATCACGCGTCGAATATGGCTTATTTTTAGATAACTGATAATTATTAATGTAAAGGTATCTTTTAATAAACCATATAAGAACAATAAGAGAGTTACAAATCAATATTTACATTTTTATAAACTCCTGCGCGCCACTCGTCGTTGTTCTCAAACAACACACGACTTTGCCTTTTTTTTTTTTTAATATGCCTATTGCTAATTTCTTTTTGGCCAATGTTAGATTAAAGGTAGTTTATTCAAGCATTATATATATTTTTTTCATAACGCTTTTTATAATATATTTTGAATTTAGGACGCTTTTTCATTACTAGTGTATTTTCCTATAAAAATGACAGCTTACGTCAAAATTGGAGGTCGGGACGTTTGAGTGGCTAACCCCCTTATGCAAAAGAAGTTAGCGCAGTGTTTAGTTGCCGTTAATATGAACTGTCACTTAAAATTTATTCATAACCGTCAAAAATCACTAATCAGAGCTAATCAGCTATATTAAAGCGCACTAACTTTAAAATGGCCGGGACCCATGTTTAAGCAAATTTTAAGCAGAAAGATGGAGGATTTTTACTGTCAAATTAGCGTTGTCAATTGTCATCACTGGTTATGTTGTTATTGTTGTTATGGTTAAAGTTATAAATAATAAATTATTTTAATTATAATGTGTTGTGCAAAAAGTTTTCTAAGTTGGCCGTCGAAATATCCGTCGGCATAAAAATATATAAAGTACCTAGTGAATATTGAATATTGATGTTGATGTAGTTCGAGTGTTCAATGTGGCTGCGGAACTATCAGTAAATACACAGGTAAGCCGAACTGATACTATACTATATCAGCCTATATTTGGGTGCCGGATTACTTTACGAAGCATAGAAATGTATACAAATCGCTATGGTGTGCAGGTTTCCTCACGATGTTTTAATGCATGCTATGAGGATTCCCTATCAATAAAAACATGATTCCGAGAAATCAGGTTTGCCCTGGGACTAGAAAGCGCGACCACCGTGTCCATGTTGACAGCCGCGTCGGGCCCGTATACCAACAGGCCACAGTGCATTCGAAATGGTCTTATTTACGATTAATTAGAGAAATAAAGTTACTGTAATGTTTCAAGTTTCTGCATTAAAACAACCACACAGCTTGTTTGAACTAACCTAATCAAAACCTTTTTACTCATAATTTCAAATTTATCTTATTGAATGGCTACATTCTGATCTCAATGTTAAAATCAATTGTTTCAGGAGTTGAACAACAACACAAATATTTGGAGAGAGGTGCTGTACCATCTATATATCCATGGAACATAAAAAATTTTGAAGAGGTTAAAGCAAGAAATGTAAGATAAATAGCAAGTAGAAGATAAATAAGAAGACATATTTTTGATCAGTCATCAACATTGAAGTGCATTGAGGACTTAGTACCAATTACCAAAGATATAACGTCCCAACAAGTTTGTTTGTTCATTTTAGCCACAGAAGTCCACTGTTGGTCTCTTAATTATGTTCACATCAACCTTTTGGAACTTGCCCGCATCATGTGGTTAAAAACAAATCATTATTTTGGTCTATAATAATTTAAGCTTCAAATTCTTTTTCAATTTGAGTTATGATGTAAATAGATTTAGAGGTTTTGTAAATAAAAATTTTGCACTACATGTACTACATTTTATTTCTTAAGTTTTCATAGTTACATTTATATAAAATATATTTTTCAAATAATGCACCTTTAAAGTAATTATAGACAATTAAATATTATTTCAGTTATAATATTTATTACACAATTATTTTTCCTTATATACCTTAGTATCTATAAAAGTATGTTGCAAATAATCATATTGCTGTGTATTTTGCCCGGACAATATCCTTGAATATAGGGTAATAAAATATGGTCAGGTATTTTAGTAACAATATGTATTATTTATTGAAAAATTACATTTATTTAACTATATAATATTTGGGTCCCAAAGTAACAAGTCCCTGTCTTGGGCACTCAACCCTGCAACAATGGGTGTGTGTGGAAGGTTAACAATTTATGAAAACAACATTTGAAAAATTAAAAAAAAATTAAAAAAAAAAATTATTTAATAGCATAATTTTCTTCCTTACAGCAGTTCTTTATATCATTTTTAATAATTGTAGTAGTATAAATTCGGGATTGGAGGTAATGGGAATGTTGGCAAAAATAGATCTGACAGCACTTATTGGTATTTTTATATTATGCTTATTTTGTCCGGCAGCTAATGCAGTGGGATTATTTTGTATAAAATTCTATATTAGTAAACAAATAATTCTATATTATATTAGTAATAAAATATACGTCTCATAAGAAAAATTGGAATATCTTATAACTTAATGTTGTGTGAAGATTATAAGAAAAATATGTGTATTTAGGTATAAATGTCAAATGTTGTTTAGTAGTGACTAATATGAGTTGATGTTCCGAATTCAAATTAAATATAAACACACTCTTCTGATAATCATTACACAACGTTCAACTTGCAAGGTGTTTCAATTTTTCTGATGAGAAGTATAGTAAAGTTTAATATAATATGTAATTGGGTTCTACCAATAATGGTATATTTTCAGGAGTAATTTCTTGAAATCTATTTGCTTAAGTACACTTTGTTTCTTGAATAGTTTCTGAGCCAACTAATTTATGGGGTGATCCGGCAAAATATAACCTCTCTTCTTATCCTTGTATCAAAATATTGTTACCGACAGCCTTGCTGTCAGTAAATTATGTTTCTCATATAGCCAAATCCATTATTTTCTGATTGCTGAAAAAGAAACAAATCTTATTACCAATATGTAGCCTTAGGGAAATACAATATGAAGACGTATGTTTAAAATACTACAACAAATAATCATACTTTTGTCCAGTTCGCATTTTAGGCGTAAATATCACAATAACGCCGTCCACAAAGATCACTACATTAGCTCTCAAAAGCACTCCGATTTCAACATTTTAAGATAAATTTATATTATGTTCAAAAACAAACAACATAGACAAATACGTTGTCTTTTTTGGATTCCATCAAGAAGCTTATACCCAAATGGAGAGAATGAAAATGACTTTTTGTTCATTCATTGTCACTCGAAAGAAAAGGATAGCAATCAGTCGCAACGTCATTCGAGGTCAAATTTTTGTGCTTCACTTTTATATACGGAATGCAATCTCCATTTGGGTATAAGCTTCTTGGATTCCATAGACAAAATCTGTTTGAAATTACAGAGTAGGTATAGCACTGAACAGTGAATGATGAGGGAATGAAATCAATTTTTTTCCATAAAGTGGCAACATTCGCGGCCTAATTTGCCGTATTAGTTATTTTACGTCAAAAGGAATCTTATGAATAATTATGCGTGGCTGACCGTAATCAACGTTTTATCTCCTCTTAAAAATATTTAACTAATTTACGTTATTATGGTTGATTAGCGATTTCTTATGAATAAGGGGGTAAGTGTGCCAAATTTTATGCTCCTGCGTCCGCGCAATTTTCGTAAAAAGGGGTCCAAAGTTTTTGCATCACGTATTAATATATAGATAATAATAATACGTACATATTATTGTACAAAAATCTATTTGTACCCGGGCGAAGCTGGGCCGGGCCGCTAGTAAAAGATAGTACAATCTATCAAATTACAGGTAATGACGCTAAAAGATAATAATCATAATATGTTAGTTGTTGTTGACAAACTTCCGAACATATCCTATACTTAATAATATTTATTTTTTCAATTTATTTATTGCTATGAATGGTGAGACAAGTATGTCATTTGCTTGTAAGTGACACGACCTCTCATGGGCAGTAGCAAAACCGAACAACACGATGAATAACAGAGCAATGCTTGGCATTCGATTGCCTCCGCCATCCTAAGATATAAGATTTTAAGTCCAGAGAATATGTCCAGTTGTTATTCTGGGTACAATGTTCTTCAAACCGGAAGACAACCAAAGAGTATAAAACACAACAGTGCATTTACACTGCTCTTCGGCGGAGGAATAGGCATTGCTGTGCCATACCTGCCATCAAGCTGGTTTTGTTAAATAACTAAGCATGTTTGGTAGTTTTTATGCAAAAATTGTATTGATTTGATGTTTTCGACGAAATAATTCATATATAGGTTAGCTAAACTCATACTTTCGTATAAAAGTCCCGTTGCATTTAACAAACTGAAAGACCTATAATAAAAAAAAAAATTATAGGCACCGCTGCCACCACCCACTAACGAAGATATATTAGATGCAGTGGATAAAGGAATAACATGTCCTCAAGTGTCCTTCAATTTATTTACTGAAGGGAAAAATCAACAAGAAGATTGTTTCATAGCAAATATATTTATACCTGATACTGAAGACGATAAACTGCCGGTCATGGTTGAGGTTCAGAGAGGAGGTTTCCAAATAGGCCTCGGTAACTGGTTGAAACCGAAACATCTGATTCAAACAAAAAATATGATCGTCGTCTCGTTTAACTATCGACTTGGCGTACACGGATTCTTATGCTTGGGAACAGAAGATGTCCCGGGTAGTGCTGGTATGAAAGATTAGGTTGCACTTCTGCGTTGGGTAAAGAATAACATAGCTGCTTTTAATAATAAACGTTTATTATTATTATTATCTTTTGGTGGAAATCGCAATGATGTAACTATAAACGGTTGTAGCGCCGGTGGCGCATCAGTGGACCTATTAACCCAGATAAGCCTACTGTCCTATATATAGGACAGTCAAAATAAAAAAATATATTGAACTAACCATTTAAATGGTTAATTATATTTGTTGTTATTCGAAGTAAGGAGACTATTTTTTATTATAAAAAAATAGAATATCAATGATATAAATACATTTCATAGAAATATTTCACTTCAAAGTACGCAATAAAAGTGTGCCTCAGACAAGGTGCACGAAAGGTAGTTATAAAAAACTGTAGATTACAGTAATGTTTTATATATCACATTTTTCTTATTCTAGATAGCCTGTTCCTTGTTTTCTAAAACTCGTTCCTCAATATAATACTTCGGAAAGTGGAAATAATTAGAGATAAAAAGTAGTGTCCTATACAAAATGGCGGTGACATAAGTATTTTTTTTTGGACCACATATAGGGTACCGCATCAGCAGCCCATACACCAAATTTTATTAATTTATCACCACCCGTTTAGCCACAGGATAGTTTTTTAGTTTTCAATATTTAACCACCTGCTGTAGCGATTTGGCTAGGTCATTGACACAAACGAATAACAAAGGTCAAGTGCAATAAAATACAAGGTCTTATTATTAGTTGCATAGAAATAATATCAATAATTGAATTTAGACCTAATATCCATGATAGTAAGACTCATAACTTCGCGACGTCGTGATGTCGAATAGGCAACGTCGCGTCGTTGATCAAAATGAGGCTAGGGTGGCAACGACTTCATCGATCATACAATATCAATATTATCGATATAATTCAAACTTTATTATTGAAAATTAAAGAATTCAAACTTTATTAATAAAAACCTTTATTTATCGACAATATTAAAAACAAATGTGATACATAAAATGAGATACACAACTCACATCTACATTTTATACCTACTTAAAATTGCTATGGGTCATGTGGCAACATCCGAGACATTATTCGGTATCATTCTGTATGGGTACTGTTGAGGCGCATTTTTTCAAAAGCAGGCGCTATGGTGACAATGTAGAAACCCGCTGATTAGAATGAAACTTGGAAAATAATTTTTACTAAGTCTTTATTTTTGTGTATTTATTTGTACTGAGGTCTTTTTGGCACGCTTAGAATATGTTCTGATAACTGTGTTAATAAATATGATATTCTTTGACATTTACTGCCCTAAAAGTATTTAAATATGAATTATGCGGATTTCATATTTCAATTGACGACATTTATTTACTCTCGATAAAAATATCGATGAATTATTTTATGCATCTCTAATCGTGCATCCTTCCCCACCGCGCCTGCTCCTGGGATTACCCGCGACTCCTGGGCAGTGTTGCAACGTAATTACACTAAAACTATTTGTGCTTCATTTAATGTAAAATACCAAAACAAAGTATACAGTAAGAATAAAACATACTGGAATATGACAAACAAGACAAATATTAAAGCTATTTCTGACACTTACTAACTGTTTATCACTACAAAATAATGATATAGGGTCTTTTATTTCACCGAGCCATCCTTAAATTTTCAACCAAACCATAGATTCGATCTTAGTGTGGGGTCACGACTATGTATCTCCACTACTTTAAGATGAATTTTAGAAAAGTGACACATACAGCGATTAACTTCTTTAGTCTTTTTACGGAATACTTGTAACTTTTAAGAATGTGTTTATTTTCGCTTTCTATGAAAAAAGCCCTGTAATAAACAGTATAATAATCTCTATTTTATATCCATCTACGATATTTTTACGAAACTTTTTCTGTATTTTTTGAAATCTAACCTAGCAACACTGCGATCGGCGATCGACAGTCGAAGGTCTGGTGTCACGGGCGGGGGCGGGGACGGGGGCGGGGGCGGTGGTGTAAACTCGGGAGTCGGCACCGGGCACCCGCGCCACCTCGTCAGTGAGCCGTACTTGTTCTTTGCGAATGCGCGTGCGTTGCTCACAACACATTACGAATTACGATAGCATTTTATGTTCATGATGTCGCGATTTACAGCTGTGGAATACACTGATATGATTTGTTTGAAGGTCTATTTAGTGGCAGTAATATTTTACGCGACGTGCTATTTTCATCCCCCTTCGCAAAAATAAGACTGAATTTGTGTACTAATTGTAAGTGGCATCGTCGCTCCCAACCCAATGAAGCAATTTTGACTCACATAATTTGTGTAAAAGGTGACTTGATGCCTAAAAACTACAAAGGATTCATCGCGCCAAATCAATTTAAAGCCATTTGCGACGCGGCGACGAAAAATGCGGCGTTGCCGCTCTTATGTCTGGGTCAACTGAGGGCAGTAGGTAACTTATAAAGCGTGTTGTATTTAAACCAATTTATTTTATTATTTAGTTTGTTTGAAAATATCATTTTTTCAATTTTAATGTGATTTAAAATCTAATAATTTTAATTTGTTTTAATTGACGTTATTTAATGACGTTGTAATTTAAAGAAATTAAAACACCGACACTTTGTATATAGGACGGTAGGATAACACGGGGTAACTTTATATTCACACTATTACAGGCGCATGTCATAATTTTCGCGTGGATTATGATGTTGAAATCTTTTCTGACGATGGAAAAATTACTGAGAGGTAACTCAATATTTAACATTTATTGACACACTAATGTAGATTTTTGTATAAGGACTTTTGTAAGTGGTAGAGTTTTGCTGTAAGTCGTTAAAGCTACGAAACACATGTCTCCTCAGCCAAGGAGGCTCTACTAGCTCACAGATGAATTGTATAGCAGCATCTTCGCTGCTGCGTTTCATTCGTCGAGAGATCGAGTGAGATTGTCCAAAAACCAACAGCTGGCAATGTGCTTGATTACCATATTGCCGGATGTTGGTTATCGAACCGTATAGGAATGTCATCATATACACTGGTGGAAAACTCGTCGATGACCCATGCAAGTGTATCGCATTCAGGGATCAGCTTGTGAATATCCATTAGATACCCTGTTTGGATCGCGCTAAGCTTACATCAAGTGCACTGGAACAGTTTGATAGGCCAGAGTAAAAAACGAACCAGTGGTTGAGAATGTGACGCTGAATAACTAGCCAACAAACACAATAATTCCAGTAGCAGTTATCGTTGTTCAAAGACAACACGGTAGAGATCACATTAGTAATCGCAAAAACAAACCTACAAGTTAGGCAGCTTCTTGCGAGAAATAATATGGTCAGAAATAATAGGTTCTGAAGTCATTTTCAGTAGATTGGCTTGAAATTTAAAAAAATATGTGGGTAGATTTGACTTTTTCTTTAAGAACATTCATGTCCAAGATTCATGTAGATATTTAGGACACATTTAATCAGTAAATATACCTTTTATATTCAATTTGATCAATATCAATACTAAACTACCTACCTATTATCCTACTGTCCTATATATAGGACGGCAATTTCCCGGAAAGCCTTATGGCAAATAATTTTTTCAACATTTTTTTTATTCGTCTTGAGGATAATGAAATTAAAGAAAATCATTAGTTCTGATGATTTACAAAAAAATTTGTTTCAGGCTTATCTGGGTTAATGTTGTCCAGAGCTGCTAAAGGCTTATTTAATAAAGTAATTACTGCAAGCGGTTCTAGTCTCGCCGCATTTTCAATTCAAACAGACCCATTAGAAAATGCCAAGAGCCTTGAAAAACAGTTGAATTTCACAAAAACTGACGATATTTATGCTTTGGAACAGTTCTATAAGTCTATCCCTCTGGAAAAGTTAATCGTGGAGCTATTTATTAAACGTACTGATTCAACATTTTTGTTCGCGCCTTGTATAGAACGAAATATTGGACAAGATGTTTTTCTTGATGAAGATCCATTGAGTATTTTAAAGGATGGGAGGTATGAGAAAGTCCCATTGCTCATCGGTTTTGATAACATGGAAGGTTTATTGCGTATTGAAAATTTCGAAACGCGGAAAGATGGAATGAATGAGAAATTTTCTAACTACTTGCCACCTGAATTGAAATTTGAAAATGAAGACCAAAAACAAAAGGTTATAAGTGAAATTAAGCAGTTTTACTTCGCGGATAAGCCTGTAAGCGAGGAAAAGATTTTGCCTTATATTGATTACTTTACAGACATAATATTTGCAGTACCAGCACTGAGATCGGTTGCGTTACCTTTTAAGAATGGTCACGATAAAGTATACTTGTATGAATATTCCTTTACCTATAATGATGAACCGTTAGTGCCTCATACTACTGTCCGTGGCGCCAAACATTGTGCACAGATATTGGCCGTGATGGATGGAAAGGATTTAAAAGAGCCAGATGAAATAAGTATTTATAAAGAGCACAAAAAAAATGAAATCTATTATTAGGAAGATGTGGTCAAACTTCATTACGACTGGGTAAGTAGTAACGTTTTTAATTTCCACATCAGAAAATTTGAATTTTGGTAATTTTGGCAATCCATAAATAATCCATAGGTTTGTTTTACAACCGTAAGCCTTTATGTATCGAAAAAAACGCTGTGACATTCTCTTTTCCCTAATTTGAGGGAAACCTGATATAGTATACCCAAAGTTAGGGCCGCTGGCTTTCCAACCCAGCACTTTATAACTGCAAGCCTAACTATTCACTAATCTACATCAAGGGAAAACTTAAACATTTCATAATTTCTGTCCAGTTTTCTAAATACACCAACTGCGTGAATAACTTTGTAATCCCATATAAATGTATTGGATTACAAAGATATATTTGCAGTTAATAAATAGTTGTATTTGCAGCAGCATTATGTATAAATTATACGATACATTATGTTTTCATGCGATGGCCAATTCGATCTATTTATTTAAAACGTAAAGAATTTTTTAATATTGATATGATAATAACTTACGTAATAACTTTATACAGAAGGTCCCTTAAGCAAGGACTAAATAAATTAACCGACTTGGTATTCTCCCTTGGTATTTTTCGACATGGATCTCACAACTTTTTGTGGTAGAAAAACTGAGCTGCGAGACTTGGTATTTTTTTACAGCATGTTTTTGATGGGAATTTTACATATACTCGTACATTATCTCACATCACTAATTTACCACGTGAAAGATATTACAATACAATGTCACCTCCAATACAATATCTAAATGATTCACTGCCATCTGTATTTTTTTAATCGCATACATATAAATGTATTTAATAATGTGATATATCAATAATATAAAGATAATATTTATAAATATAAATAAATAAAATAAATAAATAACACCCAACAGTCACATACATAGTCCTGATCCCACACTAAGATCGAGTCTTGTGTCGTGGGTATCAGGAACTACGAGAGACTTTTCGGTCTTCGGTTTCACAGGCGGCGTCTAACCAGCCAGCGCCACGGAGGCTGTCAATATTAATACATAAATACAAAAAAGTGAAGGCAAATGTTCAAAAAAAGTGCGTGGTGGCCTGTTGGTAAACGGACTAGACGCGGCTGCCCACATGTTCAGGGTGGTCGCGGGTTTGAATCCCAGGGCACACCTCTGACTTTTCGGAGTCATGTGTGTATTGATAATCAATCACCACGCACTAAAACGGTGAAGGAAAACATCGTGAGGAAACCTGCATACCATAGCGATTCATAAGAATTTCTATGGTATGTAAGTCCGCCAACCCGCACTAGGCCAGCGTGGTGGACTATATGGCCTAACCACTCTCAATCGTATTCTCGATTGTAGAGTAGGCCCGTGCCCTGCAGTGGGACGTATATGGGCTGATACAGATACAGATACAAATGTTCTACCAGGACACTCGTTGACACCCGTTGTGTATACCGTCTCACGATCACAGAGTACCTACTTGGTTTTATAGGAACCCACGATGTAATAGGGAGCGAGCCTTTTTTTTATTGCAATAAATGGTGAAACGAGCATGACGTTCGCCTGATGGTAATCGATACGACGATATGAAAAGTAGCAAAAGCAAACAACTTGAATTACAAAGCAATGCATGGCATTCCACTGCGCTCGCCATCCTGAGACATAAGAAGTTAAGTCTCAATATATCCAGTAGTTACTCAAGCTACAATGTCCTTCAATTTAAAATACAATAGTGCATTTACACTGCTGTTTGACGGCAGAAATAGACATTGATACCTACCCAGGCGGCCTCTCACATATGAGAGACCTACCACCAGTGAAGCCTACGCCATATCGGCCACAAATTCCCGGCTCCGAGCTGATAACGAATAGAAAAATCCAATACCACTTGGCCCAGGATTCGAACCCGAGAATGCGCGTTGCAATCGTACCGTCGTACAACTGCGCCCCCGAGCCAGTCATAAAGATAATATTAACAAAAAATGAGCTTCATAATGATGATTATGCAATATTTTATCGCCAAGCGTCGTATTTATATGGGTAATTGTGTTGTGTGAATTAGAGTCGAACAGGCAACATGTGGAGATGGACGTTTGTTCTGTGTGTGGTGGCGGTGGGCGCCGATGATTCCCGAGTGGTGCAACTTGAGCAAGGACCCGTCCGAGGGTATAAGGAAGATGGTGTGTTTGAGTTTTACGGAATCCCATACGCCACGGCACCCACAGGACCCAACAAATTCAAGGTATATGTTTTTAGATTTATCTTAAATTTATGAATAAAAAAATATATGTTAAAGTAGTATAATTATTTGTTACACCACAAATTACACTTTTTGTCTTTTTTATATCTGCTTCTTGTGTTTGTCTGTTTAAGATGAGCTATTTTAACCGACAGATTACACTAGTTTACATAATTTAACTTTTTTTTTATACCCCAAAATAAATGTATACAAATATGTTAATCTACCTTCCTTAAACCAAAAAGTGTTAGTAAAAATATTCTATCACGTCACAAATTCTTCCTGCAGTCAAACGTTTTTTTTTAACTATTTAACGTGGTAACGACAGTTTATTGTTTATTCGTTCGCTTCAAACCACAATTATCTTGTTTCGGATTGATTAAAAATGTCGAGTAGAAAGTGTAAACAAAGTTCTGATCGTTTTTGTTATGTTTGTGGACAGTTTATATTTTCAAAAAAGAGAAGACCCATTACAGATTCGTTAAAAAGTGCATAACTCCATTATTTTGGATTTCCTGTTGCAAATCAAGATAAAAAGTGGGTGCCTCATGTGTTTTGCGAAAGCTGTAGAATTGTCTTACTCCAGTGGTCATCAGGAGAAAACGTTCACCTTCCATTTGGTTCACCAATGCTATGGAGAGAACCTAGTTAAATGGTTGTGGAACATTTATTTGGAGACATTGAGATAATATACAAGAGGGGACACTGCAAACAAAATTTTTGTAACAAAATGAAGGGTACATTCTATTTCTGTCTCTGTCCTACGAAGTAACATATATTCCCTCTCGTTTTACTGTGTACCCTTGTGCACGCTCCATACGCAGAGATTTTGTTCCCGATGTCCGCTCTAGCATAATACCTTAATGTTTGGAAATGAGAAAAGTGAAGATTACGAAGAAATTGTTACCGATTTATTAGAAAATGTTCAAAAGATGGGAGTAAACATGTCATTAAAGATTCATTTTCTGCAATCGCATCTTAATTTTTTCACTAAATACTTAGGAAGTATGAGTGACGAACAAGAGGAACGTTTCCATCAAGATTTAAAGGTTTTTGAAGAACGACATGAAGGATTTTGGGATGAAAACATGTTGGGGGATTACTGTTGGTCCATTATAAGAGAAACTGATTCAAATAGCTATAAAAAGAATGCAAAAATTTTACATTTTTATTTTTTTTTAGTATTAATAACAAAATTATGTATTTCAGTTAAGTTAATAAATATTTCTTAAACCAGACGTGATAGAATTTTTTTATTATTTTTTTAGATAATTCTACCTAAATGAATCACAAAATAACAACTTTTAGCTGGGGTATAAAAACCGTGTAAACTAGTGTTATTTTTAGACCGACATTTGAACTTTTTGTTCCTTCCATTCAATGTTTAAATTCCTAGTATGCCAGATGAAAGAAAAACATAAATTTAAATGAAAGGAACCACCAGCTCATCAGAAACTTTTCTGTATATGGAATCTTGAGAAATAAGGATTCCTTTGTCCACAAGGAAATATAAATATGAATGGGAGGTATATATGCTCCAAAACGTTTTAATTAGTCGTTTATTTCGAGCTCTATAAAACTAGAGTTATGAGAATTTTTAATTCTTGTAGGTACTAATCTCGGACAAAATATTAAGTTTTATATTGTTGTCTACATTACATATTAGATATGTCGGATTTCTGCACTTGTCAAATCCGTATATTTATCATCACATTGTTATTCAAAAAGATGCGCCAAGTGGTGAAGTCTAGAATATTATGGCATGAAATGGGGGTTGGTAGGGGATGGGGGAGGAGAAGGTATGTACCCTCTCCGCTGGTACCACTACCATGAAAAGATAATGCACATTCCTAAGAAAACCTAATTAAAGTAACCTAACCTCAAAATACTTGTCATCAAAACAAAAGTTGCTTCTGCAACGTCTCCGGCGCTGCGGGAAGTGCAGCCCCTTCGCCCTTGCGTAACAAAGAATAGGCACCCACTTTGCCTATCCTTCGTTATGGCGGGCGGGGGCTGCTCTCTCTCCGCGCCTCCGGCTTTTTATACAAAGTGTCGGTGTTATAAATGTTTTAAATTGCAACATCATTAAATAACGTCAATTAAAACAAGTTAAAATGATTAGATTTTATATCGCAATAAAATTAAAAAATATATATTTTCAAGGAAACTAAATAATAAAATAATTTAGTTATAATACAACATGCCTTATATGTTTACCTACTGCCCTCAGTTGACCCAGACATAAGAGCGGCAATGCCGCATTTTTCGTCACCACGTAACGAATGGTATCATTTGATTTGGCACGGTGATTCCTTTGTAGTTTTTAGGCATAATTTTATTCGTTTAATACATTGATTTAAAAACTAAGGATAGGCCCTTCAGTACGTTGGGTACGTCAAAAAGACGCCTGTGAACATCGCGCCATCTGTTAGATTTTCATGTAACTACGTAGTGTGCTAAAGGATCCGACCGTCGACGTAACTTTGTTACGTTGTAGTTATTTAAACGTTAAATTATAAAAAATTGATTTGATTTCTATGTATAAATCGGGAAAATATTTTTTAACATTAAATATGTTGTATATTAGTTATGTAAAATAATATGTGAAATATAGTGTGCAAATTGATAACAGAAAAAACATCATATTAAAGAATTAAAATAAAATGAATAAAAAATAATAAATCTGAAAATTTGTAACGTCTTAATAGGCCTTTTTATTAAATGGAACACATTTTAATTTGCATTATAGGTAGTTTTAGTAGTATAATTTGCTACGGATTAAAAATATGTAAATCAAGTGGTAAATATGTCAAATAATTACACGGCATCAGTTCTACTATAGCTTAGGTCTACGCATTCCTTAATATGCGCCGCTACAAAGTACAAAGTTATGTCGTGCAGAATACATACGCCGAATGATTTGATGGCGGCCATGAAATTGTTTTTCAATAATGCTAAAATAAATGTTATATTGACTTAAAGTAATATAATTTTTACTTATCGGTGATAAGAAATGTTATCTTTATTTTTTGTGAATGTTCGATCATATTTATTGCACCCACGCACGATACAATTGGGCATTTTTACGACGACTTACAGACCGATGCGCTGTGACGTCACAACCGCTGCACTGGTCTGCAGACCACTTTCGTGACAACACTTTTCTCGCTCTCCGCCCCGTCCATATATTTTACGTCAATGGTTTAATAACAAATGTAATAAAACATTGTCAATTAAGTCCCCTTTTATACAAATAAAGTAGGTCAAAATTGCTTCGTCGGGGGATCAAAATAGCACATCGCATAAAGTATTACTGCTACTAAACAGACCTTCAAACAAACCATATCGGTGTATTCCACAGCTGTAAATCGTGACATCATGAACATGAATAAAATGCTATCGTAATTCGTAATGTGTTGTGAGCATAGATTTAGTATAAAACATAGATCGGCAATGTGAAAGAGATAGAATATTTTAACTCATATGTTAAAGCGAGATGCATGATGCGACCATATGTTTACACAGAAGTAGCCTGCAGTGACCCAGAGTCAAAATATGTCAAAATAAGCGAGCAACAAAATTCGCTTATTTTCATAATTTATTTAATTTTACAGTACTTGGTTATATTTATTAAACGTAGTTTATTATAGTGCATTGTGCAGTGCCAAAGTGTGGTTCATACAGGCGTAAAAATCCAAAATAATTAAAGTTTTCACAGGTACCGGCCACTTTTGTACAATACTTTTTTTCGACGATATTATAGAATTAAATGGAAATCCGTGTATACATATCGGTAGAAAAGAATATAGTATTTCATTAAATAAATACGCTGAAAGCATCCATTGCGTATAAAAAATAATATCAAATACGTGAATTTACAATAATTTCAACCAAAAATTGCTAGGGATTGACTGACAGGTTCGATCAATAAAACGTTGTCGATGAAATAGTCGATGACAACACATGTTTCCCTACATTTTTATGGAGCTATAGTATGTTGTGATAGTGTGCATTCTTCTTCTTCTTCTACCTGGCGTTATCCCGGCCATATTTCCCCGGCCATGATTATAGTATTCATTCTGCAATATTACTTATTACTTTACTTTTTCTCATTTTTTTATATTTGTGGAATAATTATTATAACACTTCATGTGTGTGATTTATGAATTAAGAACCTGTTTCAATCGCTGCCAAGAGGTTGTCAATTTATAATAGTAAAACAAGAACATATTAGATATTTTTATAAAATATGCGATACTTCTATGCACAGTATCATCGTCCAAACCTTGAAGCAACATTATTCATTTATCATAACATTAGGTATCGGTTTAAAATTTATAATTCTCATAGGAAAAACATTAGTTTAGGTGACGAGATCGAGAAAACCGTTACGGTTTATTAAACTGTCTCTTTCTTCAGCCACAGGAAGGCGACTAATGAACATAGGCCTTCCACAAGAATGTCTACATCAGTTTGTTGTAAGCTGCCTCCATCCAACGACTTCCTACAAGCTCCGGCTGAGCAGGCGTCCAACACTTCCCAATGTATTATAAGTCAATTAATTGACTTAAATAAGCATATTTTTTTAACTCTGGTATAAATATACTTACGCGAATGTTACTCATTGAAAAAAACTAATAATCATGGATTTTGTTGCAGACTGAGTCCACCCTGTGACTACGAAAGCTGTAAAGTAATCGAAACTTCGCGACGGGAAATTAAAAATTAAAAAAATAAACCTAAAACTTTGTAAATTATAGTTTTATTTTATAAAAGATTTTTTTGTTCTCAGTTTAATTAGGTGTATGTACTATGTACACACATGTTACATCACAATGAAAAAAAATAATTTTGTTCAGGTAAACATAAAGACCCATACAAAATATCTCAAACAAAATGTTTTCAAATAATATGACAATTTGTCTTTATTTGTGTGTTTATCAATCTGTATTGAAATAAACACATCAATAAGTTTCTGTTAATATATAATAAGATGTCGCATATAACATTTTATTTCACAACTACAGGCCGACAGCTATATCGATATCGATATGATAGGATCGAAAGTGCATGGTACACCACTATATGTCAAGCACACATGTAAACTTCACGCACACAATCGTAAATCAGTTTTGGTCGCGCTCAAAATGACACATTGCCGATCTATGTTTTATACTACATCTATGGTTGTGAGCAACGCACGCGCATTCGCAGAGAGCAAGCACGGCGCACTGACCACAGAGTGCACTGACTAGGCGACGCGACGAGTGGCGCGGGGCCCGACTCCCGAGTCGCCACCATCGCCCCCGCCCCTGACCCCCGCAGTGTTGCTAGGTTAGATTTAAAAAAATACGGGAATAGTTTTGTAAAAAATAGTAGGCGGATGTAAATCACAGTGGATTATTATACTGTTCATTACAGGGATATTTACATAGTAAGCGATAATACACGTACCGTGAAAGTCGATAACATTGCCCGATATTTTGATAAAATCTGCTATATTTCATATTTTTTCTATAACCACCATATATTTTTTCATTTATATCAACTACATAACCATATGCTACTATTAACTATGTTATATTTAAAATAAATTAATATTTTATATTTATTTTTTATTATTTTAATGATGGGCAAAGTTATGTGGCGATCAGCTAACATTGCCCATGTTGATATCTGCCAAAATATGACCCATATTATTACACAATTAAAAATGAAATAAGTATAAAAAATAATTTTAGCAGTGGTTTAGAAAAAAACTCTTAAATTTAACAGATTCTCGTAACAAAAAATTATGGGCAATTTTACCTAGCGATTCTTACTCTTTCCATACAAACTCTGATAAATGGTTAAAAACTCTTAGGGCTGTCACATTACAGTAAATTGATTTTACTTTATATAATTTCTCACATTTTTACTTTTCATAATATGAAAGTGGTAATTAAATCAAGCATTGCACGCTATAGAAATCTTTTATTTAAATAAATTTAAAATATGCTACAAACAAAATGTCAACTTAAGTTTTGATCTATTTGGCAATCAAAATAAAGTAAATACCTTCTTTTATTAAGTCGATTAAAAAGACACCTTTCTAAATTGAAAGAAAGAAAGAAAGAAAGAAGAATTTATTGTTGGACAGTGACACAGAAATACAAACAAAATAGATAACACAAGTGAGATACAAACAGTAAAAATAATTATCACTGCCAACAATGGACCTCGCATTCAGCTAAATGCTTCAGTAATGCATGAGCAGTACCGCGGCGCTGATTTTCAATGCGAGGACCAAGTGACTCATGCTCAGTCATTAATCTGACTTGAATTAAACGTTAAAATAATAATAATAATAACAATTGGGAAAAGCGACAAAATAACCAAATTAAAGAACACTAAATACTTAAACAAAACACAAATATAAAATTAAATAGTACTCAATTTCAGGTGTGTATGTGTGTATTATAAATGCACCCATGTAAATGTATTTGCGTAGTAAGATATTATTTTCTACGCATGTAAGTAGCGGGAAGTTATCAGATATTCAATACAATAAAATAAATAATTCCAACACTTTGTGGGTATGTAGTGAGCCTCGCTCGCACAGGCGCAACAAACAAATTCGATTGATCTTTAAAATAACAGGCGTCGAAACCTTTTTAGATTTTATCAAATTAATTTATCGAGATATTGACAACCCTAGGTACTTTTTGATGATGGGCAATGTTGTCAAGCACAGGTCTGAAAAAGTCAGGGTAAAATTGCCCATCCCGAAATTTAATGACTTTTTAACGATTAGATAACTAAACTGTTATTAAAATACTTAATAATTCATATTCTATGACATACATTAAAATAATCTATCTGCGGTCTCGTCATGACGCACAATCCACGAATAATTTTCAGACGAAATTGGCCCACCAAAAGACATACCTTTTTTGACAAGCTCTCACAAGCTACTAAATAAACTCAGGAATAACTGCGATTCACAGTGCTATCACAAATATAATCAACTTTCCTACCAAATAATAAATGATGCCATAGACTTAAATATTTTTTTTCATATTAACGGATTTGTTAAAAAAATTATTTTAGGGCAATGTTAACCTGTGTGGCAAAGTTGTCAACTTTTACGGTACATTATTAAAAATTACAAGTATTCTATAAAAAAAAAAGACTGTTAATCGCTGTATGTGTCACTATTCTATTTGTTCATAAAGTAGTGAAGATATAATAAATAAGTATTAAATACACGCAACAGTTAAATACATAGTCGTGACCCGACATTAAAGTTTAGTTTATGGTTAGGTTGAAAATTTAAGGATGGCTCGGTGAAATAAAAACCCTATAAAATTATTTTATAGTGCTAATTTAGTTTTTATGTTTGTAAGTTACAGAAATAGGTTTATTATTTATCTTATTAATCATATTGCAGTACGTTTTATACTTACTGAATACCATGTTTTGTTACTTGACAGTAAATGTAAAAATTGTTTTAGTTTAATTACGGCGCACCTTGCAACACTGCCCCGGAGTCACGTGTAATCCTAGAATTCGAACTGACAACGTCGCAGAGCTATTATGAGTTTTAATATCATGAATATGGGGTCTGAATTCAATTATTGATTTTATTTCTATGCAACTAACATTAATAAGAAAACCTTGTATTCTTTTGCGCTTGACTTTGTGTCAATGACCTAGCCAATTTGCTACAGCAGGTGGTTAAATATGAAAAACTAAAAACCTATCCTGTGGCTAAACGAGTGATGAAAAATTAATAATATTTGGTGTACGGGCTGCTGATGCGATACCCTGTATGTGGTCCATAAAAAAAAGAACTTATGTCACCGACATTTTGTATACCTACACTCTAGGGGTGGTAGCCAAAAGTCTACGTGAAGTCGGGGTGGTCCGTGTCGGTTTTGGGGTACAATCGACCTAATTGATCCATAAAGTATCCATAAAGACCAGTTAGGTCCATAAAGTAGGTACACTAACTTCCTTCGGAACATCTAGGACGTTATAAAACA
Organism: Hyles euphorbiae; assembly: GCA_023078785.2. NCBI lineage: Eukaryota > Metazoa > Arthropoda > Insecta > Lepidoptera > Sphingidae > Hyles > Hyles euphorbiae. Next base: position 7,477,854 of record CM041043.1, on the reverse strand, counting down.
ACAAAACATAAGCAAAATCAATTCAATCTTCCTAATCGCATCGCTATCGCAGATGCGACAACTCCACCAAAAAACATCAAAAATATCAACAAAACATTCCTAAAAATTGTTGTTGACACTGACACATGACGGAAACGCGTAATTTTTACGTTCCGTCTTACCGATTTTTCTCGACATTTTACAACATAGACTATATATTTGAAATATTACTAACGATTTGTTTGTCAATCGCCTATAATAACGTTCCGTTTTACCTAATGTGATTTGAGGTTAGTAAATATTTTAATTAATTTCTCGAAAACTATGCATTATCTTTTAATAAGAGTGATAAACATATAATCTGGGACCCAATCACTACCACCTCAAATAATTTTTGCCCCTTGAATCGTGCAATAATATTCTAGACCCCGACCCTTATCCACTTCATCTATTGCTTCTCCATAATAACCGGAGAGGGATTTCACAATCACAATTATGAAACTAAATACAACAATTCAATATTTATATTGCAATTTTTGTGTATATTGCAAGATTTACTTGTACTGACAACTTTGCGGCGTGAAAAACGACGCTATAATGATTAAAAATCAGAGCTCCACCTGGCACGTGCACAATGCCACAGTGGGGATGATGTGGGGGGTAAAACGGAGAGGGAACCGAAAATACGCTGACACAAGGCAGAAAAGACTGGTGCTTGACTCAAGATGGATTCCGGATATTGATACTAAGCAAATAATAAAAATTTACATTATACTTAAATACAGAGATACTTAAATATATCTTAAAAAATGTCATTGTTCACGCATCATGAAAAAATGCGCAAATAATTTAAAAATATAGGTATTATCGGGAATACGTAATACCTATTTTTGTTGAGGAGTGCCGGTCACAGGATAGGAACTGAATGGATTAAAATACCATCATCGCGAATAAACTATATTGTCGGAAACTAAGTACACACTACTACATCGACAACCGCGGAAGAGCACACGGGTCACGCCCGCGCACGCGTCTATCCCGGACAACAACCGACTCGACACTCTCGAAGGGCGACGGGGTGTGAGCGCGGGCGCAACCCATAGGCACGGTAAGGTACGGGAGCCCGTGGTGCGGACGGGAGCGATATGGGGCCCGCGGGAGCCGTAAGATGGCGCGCTATATCCTCCCCCTCCAGGTCACTAGCTCGTCCCGAATGTGACCTGGCTGGCCTTCCTCTACGTGCCTTTTGTATAATCCTCCTTGTACCCTGATAAGGAGTAAGGGCGCTAGCATGGTATTCGCCAACTACCTGGCCGCGACTATCTTTAATGACGTAAGACGTCGGACTCGCCACCTCTGATACCACGTACGGACCGTTACGTCGAGGTGCGAACTTTGCGGTAACGCCCTTTCTTGATTTGCTGAGAACATGTGAGTTTACTAGCACTCGATCTCCTACCTGAATAGCAGGAGCCGGACGTCGATGCTTGTCTGCCGCTGCTTTGTGGATGTCCTGTTGTTCCTCCACTCGATACTTTACACTTTGGAGTGTACGACCGAAACTACGCAAGTACGGCGTTATCTGTGGGACGTAGTTCTCCTGGGACACGATGGCTCTCATATCATGGTCCACATCGATTGGCGACCTTAATTCCCGAGCGAACATCAGATAGGCTGCCGTCTCTCCTGTGCCACTATTATAAGCGGTGTTGAGAGCAAAACGGGTTTGGGAGAGCATCTCTGGCCATTTGCGATGCTCCGGTCCCAATAACAGGGCCAGCCTCTGCTTCAAATCCCGGTTTTTCCTCTCGGCGGGATTCGCCTCCGGATGATAAGCGGGTATTAGACACTGCCGAACACCCATGACATACATGGCTTTTTGCATCACGGCGGATACAAACTGTGATCCATTGTCGGACACAACTCGCCGTGGGACACCATACCTCATAAATATCTCTTCTATGAGAATTTTCGCGCAATTTTCTGCGGTGGCGTCTACTAATGCGAACAATTCTACCCATCTGGTGGCGGTGTCTTCCACTAGAAAAATCCACCTTTCTCCTTTGTCACCTTCTGGAAGGGGACCAAATAAATCCATCGCGATTACCTCAAACCTCTGGTGCGGTATAGGAGTTTGCAATAGTCCTGCAGGCTTCAGATTGGACGGCTTAAATTTAGAGCAAGCATCACACTTCTTCACGTAGTCGGATACATATGAGCGCATACCACGGAAGTAATATCGCTCCATCAACTTGCGTAAAGTACGCTCTACCCCAAGATGGCCTGCCGTTGGGGCATCATGAAGCTGTTTCATGACATCTTCCCTCCAAGCCTCAGGCAATACCAATAATGGCTCCTCGGCTTCCCCCTCAGGATCACACCGGTACAATACTCCTTGCGCCATGTAATAACCGCGATCGATCCAACGCAAAGCGCGTTCATCATCATCAGATTCGAAATCTTCGATCACCTTTTTACAATCTGGATCTGACAATTGGGCTGTACGAACCTCCTCAGGCCCTCGTCGAGGCAAGTCAACGACTATGGGGCAAATATGACATTCCTCTTCACTTTCTGAGGCTTCTACTGCAACAGGCCTGCTCAAGTTGTCAGCAACTACATTAGCTTTCTCTTTCCTCATAATTTCCTTTTTCACAGGTGTAACACGATAGGGCGGGACGGATATTGGTGGACGATAGTTGTTACCATTCCGATGGATCGCAAAAGTGGTAGCAGCTCCCCCTGGCTCAAAGATACCTTTATTGTCTTCCTGGGGTGCTGAAAGCTCCTTGCGCTCGTGAGCCTTCAAGAGCGTTCCTTCATTCTCACGTAGAAGGTCTACAGTGGAACAGACGAGGCGAGTCCCGTCATCCTCGTACTCTAACATAAACGTACCTGGTCTGTCACGTAATGACCACCGATCCCTGACAAAATCAACTACCATGCCAGCATCCCTTATGAAATCAATGCCCAGTAATGATTCAGTAGCACCTGGCAATACAACGAACTGCGTCGGCACCACTACTCCCTGTACCTTGACACTGACTAGAGCAGTTTCAACAATCTTGCTGCTAGTGTCACCGTTCGCAAATTTTAAATTATAAAACACTTTTTCAAACTCATGATCATGTTTCTTTAAATAATCCCTTAAACTAACACTCGCGACCGATTGTTTCGCACCAGTGTCTAGTAATAATTTTCCTGTCTCTCCGTAAATGTCCACACAAATGACGGGCCTACTTCGCGGCGGACACACACTCGATACCGCGGAAAAACTATGTGTAGCCGGAGAGGCGGACGAGCGTTGTCCTCTGCACGTCGCGCAGTTAGCGCGAATCACGCCTGGTGCACCACACCCGAAGCACACGATCGGCGCTGAAGACGGCGGCAATGTGCCTTCGCCTGTCCTCTGTCTGTTCTGGTCACGAAGCTTGGAACATTCAGCCTTCACGTGGCCGTACTTTTTACAGTAGCCACAAAGGGGTCGTGACCTTGTATTCCTAGTATAGGTATTTGATACAGACTGGTGATTGGCGGATGGTGATGATCCATTAACTGGAGTCTTATCTGACTTACACAGTCGAGGTTGGCCTTCATGAAATAAATCCTCCAAGCGTCGCGCTTGGCACAATAATTCTGAATAAGTACTGAAAGTACTTCGCGATATTTTCTCTCTTATCCTGTAGTTCAATAGTCCGTATACCATATCTAACTGAATTTCTTCGTCCAAGGTATACGGAAGCTGAGCAATCAGAGCCCTCGCTCTGCACACGAAAATATCGGTGGATTCATCCTCTTGTTCCTTTGAGAACAACTGTCTATAGATTTGATGTGGCGGGAGTCGCGGCCCATATGTCTGCCTTAGCAACTGTAATGCTTCTGACCAGCTCGTTACAGAAGCCTTTACACCTTGCCACCACGTTGCAGCTAACCCGGTGAGAAGCATGGGTAACCCTCGCAAGGCGATACCATCCTCAATACTGACGCACTCCTTATAAATTTCTAACGCGTCGATAAACGCAACCACATCGCTGTCTTGAGCGCCGTCGAACCGCGCCGTACATTTGGCGAAATTTCCTTGAAACAATGTAGGCGGAGGCGATGGATACGAAACTGTAGGACTCTGCGCGCGCAGCAATTGCGCAAGCTGCAGGAGCTGCTGATCAGTGATGACAACCGGAGTCGCCGCCATCGGCGCCGGTTGAGGCGGTGTTGGCTCACACGTGGTCGACGTGGTCGGCGTGACAACATCACTAGCCAACCCGGAATTTGGTCGCGATTCACTCTCCCCCTTGTCTTTAAGTCCATGTCGCGTTGTGGGTGCCATCATAATAACGCAATAACTTAATATACTTCCAAAGTTAACAATTTGAAAAGTTCAACAAATAGTTCGACATAAAACACAAATAGTTCAAAGTTCAGACATAACACTATGCGTCCACAATTGCGTCTTTGAAACACGACGTAACATAAATAAACAAAAGTTCAAAGAAATAGTTCGACATAAACACTACACGTCCATATTGGCGACACAACTACGACGTAATATTACTCTAAGCTAAACAAAAGTTCGATAAACAATAGTCCGAGATTAAACACTTTAATGATTGCTAGGCGGAATTTCCAATATACATCGTCCATAGCAATACATTTAACACTATTTTATAAGAAATTATGTATACTTATCGTCCCTTTTGTGTATGACGACACGAGTTAACGTGTATATACTCTCGGCTCGAACTCTCGAACCTTCACGTTCACGTTCACGTTCACGGCGGCGTGGAGCAGTCCGAATACCGTGATACGTCGTATAACGTTATATACGTACACTATACACTTGATCAGAACTAAATGTTCACTCAACAACAAAGAAATAGGTAACTCGATAACAATAATTATAACGGCAAGTTCGAAGCCGAACGTTGGGCAGCCACTTATCGGGAATACGTAATACCTATTTTTGTTGAGGAGTGCCGGTCACAGGATAGGAACTGAATGGATTAAAATACCATCATCGCGAATAAACTATATTGTCGGAAACTAAGTACACACTACTACATCGACAACCGCGGAAGAGCACACGGGTCACGCCCGCGCACGCGTCTATCCCGGACAACAACCGACTCGACACTCTCGAAGGGCGACGGGGTGTGAGCGCGGGCGCAACCCATAGGCACGGTAAGGTACGGGAGCCCGTGGTGCGGACGGGAGCGATATGGGGCCCGCGGGAGCCGTAAGATGGCGCGCTATAGTATATTATTATATTATCTTCTTCTAATCTGACAGCCTCCGTGGCGCAGTCGGTTAGACGCTGCCTGTGAAACAAGAGGCCACGGGTTCGATTCCCGCACCGAGAGAAATGTTTGTGCGTACCACAAATATTTCTTTCGGTTCTGGGTGTTTATGAGACCGAAGTGTCTAGTAGTTCGTGATACCCACGACACAAGACTCGATCTTAGTGTGGGGCCAGAACTATGTATGTGACTGTTGGGTGTTATTTATTTATATAAATGTCTATACCTATACATATATATATATCAGCGTCACAGTAAATATACTAAGTAAATGTAGTGAAATTATTTATGACTTATTTATTATTTAAAAATATGATAATAACAGTTTATCAGTTTTACCCGTTGCTAATATTTTTATTAATGATTATTAATTTTTATTTACCACTTTGATTGTATGTGTTAATATTAAAAATAAACCAAAATAATTTTTTTTTATTTATTCTTGCAGGCACCGCTACCACCTCCCACTAACAAGGAAATATTGGACGCGGTAGATAAACGAATAATATGTCCTCAACCCGACTTCCCGTTATTAAATAACCAAAAAATTAAACAAGAAGATTGTCTCATAACAAATATATTTGTACCTGATACCAATGAAGATAAACTGCCGGTCTTGGTTGAGGTTCATGGAGGCGCTTTCCAATTTGGCCTCGGCAATTGGCTAAAACTAAAAAACCTAATTCAAACCAAAAGTATGATAGTCGTCTCATTTAACTATCGTGTTAGCGTTCATGGTTTTCTGTGCTTGGGTACTGAAGATATCCCAGGAAATGCTGGTATGAAAGATCAAGTCGCACTATTGCGCTGGGTGAAAAATAACATAGCAGCTTTCGGTGGAAATCCCGATGATGTGACCATAGATGGTTGCAGCGCCGGCGGGGCAGCCGTAGATCTATTAATGCTGTCAAAATCAACTAAAGGATTATTCAACAAAGCTATCCCTGAAAGTGGTTCCAATCTAGCCGCATTTTCCATGCAGTCGGATCCATTAGGAAATGCCAAGGAGCTTGCAAAACAGTTAAATTTCAAAAACACTGATGACATTTATGCTCTTGAGCAGTTCTTTAAGTCTACTCCTTTAGACGAATTAATCTTTGATACGTATCTTAACCGAACTGATTCGACATTTGGGTTCTCGCCCTGCGTAGAACGAAATATTGGAGAAGAAGTTTTCCTTGATGAAGATCCACTAAGTATTCTGAAGAATGGGGGGTATGAGAAAGTTCCAGTTCTCATTGGTTTTGCTAACATGGAAGGTTTGTTCCGTATCGATAAATTCGAAACATGGAAAGATAAAATGGACGAAATGTTTTATGATTTCTTACCAGCTGATTTGGAATTTGAATCTGAAGAACAAAAACGCAAAGTTGGTAATGAAATTAAACAGTTTTACTTTGGCGACAAGCCTATAAGCAAGGAGAACGTTTTGTCTTATGTCGATTACTTTACGGACGTGATATTTGCAGTACCGGCATTGAGGTCGGTTGAGCTGCATGTGAGAAATGGTCATGATAAAGTATTTTTGTATGAATATTCCTTCACTGATGATGAAGTGCCGATAGTGCCTCATACAAACATACGTGGGGCCAATCATTGCGCACAGATAGCGGCTGTGATGGATGGAAAAAATATATTTATAAACGATGAAACAGATGTATCTGTAGAATATAGAAAGATAAAATCTATTATGCGGCAGATATGGTCAGACTTCATCACAACTGGGTATGTAGTATTTGTCAAATTTTAATACACTTTGTACTTACTTTGTTTTAAAATAAGGATTTATCTCAAACATTTTATGAGGTCACTGAATGAGTCTTAGTCAAAAACATTATTGGTATGCGTATCAGCTACAACCTTTATATATCCGCATCTTCGTTCTTAAAATATAAGGAACAGTTTTTCTCTCTTCATGTTTTATTAAATTGGGTACTTTTAATATTATAAGATTACGAGTATGAATAAAAAAAAATGAGTTTTACATTATAAAATATATCACAAACAATGTGGTAAATAGATATTTTTCAATTTTATTTTTAGTTCATAATTTCATCACACGTCAATAGAATTTATATGAATATTAAATATTTTTCAAACAATTAAGATCGCTGTGTCAATCTGTTCTGTGGTATCAATGTTATAAGTCTTATGAAGTGTCTATATTCTTTTGGCGTATGGCGCAATTTGAAACTGCAGATAAAATATTAATAATGTCCATTAATCGCATTGTTTGAGATATGTTTTATAATATAAACATCAAGCATTAATACTCATTATCTAATCACTTTAACATGTCCAATATAGTAAATTGTGAAGAGAGTAAAACATTACGTAATATTTTGGACGCCAAAAGATCGTAGACAATCTATTATTTTCGGCATTTACTAACATCATATTGTACCTTGCGGACGCTCTTTCATATAAATCAATTTCCACATTAATAACGCTTCTTCAACCAGTTCAAATATTTCTAAACACATTTTTTTATAAACATCATTAAGCATTTTGTGTTCATAATAATTTTTATTTTCAGGAAACCTGTACCGGAAGGTTCTACACTGCCATCTTGGCCTGCTGTCTCTGCGAATTATTCACCGCACATGTCGCTGGGCCAAATTGTGGAACTGAAGGGACCCCTGCTGGAGGAACGCACTCGCTTTTGGACCAAAATCTATGACAAATACTACCGCAAACCTATCACGCCTCCAGCACCCTCAAAAATAAAATTAGAACTTTAACAATTCTAGATAACATTATGTATATTTTTGTGCCCTCACATTATTTTAATTCTGTGTCACCAAGAGCATATGTACATCTGTATCAGCCCATATACGTCCCACTGCAGGGCACGGGCCTCCTCTGTAATCGACAGTACGATTGAGAGTGGTTAGACCATATAGTCCACCACGCTCGCCTAGTGCGGGTTGGCATATGTACATACATACGTGTAAATGATAATTCGAAATATTTTGTAAAGTAAGTTTATATTAACTAACGCCCAAATACCGGATCGCAACTTAAATATAAGTTGCGCTTAACTACGTTAATCCCGCTTAAATGTACTGGCTAAATGGGCCGTGCGCTGTTAAGAGCAACTTATTATTTGAATGGCGTTCCAGTATTCGGGCGTAAGAAATCGAGATTTATAATTGGCAATTATTTTTGAAATTCATTTGTTACTTCTTGCATATGTAAACTTTATACAGCTTATAATTTATTTTCCTTGTACTGGTTTTCCTAATATTTTGTTACCAATTCTATTAATAAATAGTTTAAGGAAATTATAATGTTCCATTTTCCCCCTTGCCATGATCATATTAAACCAATTAAAAAAAAAGTACTTTATTGTACTGTATCAGCCCATATACATCCCACTGCGGGCCCTGGGCTTCCTCTACAATCGAGAGGACCATTCAGAGTGGTTAGGCTATATAGTCCACCATGCTAGCTAAGTGAAATAACGAGAATAGAAACAAGAATATTAGGACGGTCACTTATAAAGGACGGGTGATAACAGGGCCAAAGAACTGGATGTGACGAACTTGATATGTCAGGGTCCCACAAATCGGCCTATAGTTTTAGTCTTGTTCTATAGAATGAGATTTAAGGTCTTGATCTCAAGTGACATGCATTACCAGTACGATATCCCCGGCAGTATCCTTAAACGCATTTGCGTTTTTAAATAAATAAATACACCCAACAGTCACATACTTACATAGTCCTGAACCCGCAGTATGATCGAGTCTTGTGTCATGGGAATCTGAAACTACGAGAGACTTTTCGGTGTCCCATTCCATTGTGAACGGTTTTTTTACTGTATAAAAATCACATAAGAGCATTTTTTTATTTCAATGATTGGCGAAGATATTAAGTCTCAACATGTCCAATGTCAATATCCATCAATTCGAAACACAACAGTGCATTTACACCGCCGCAAAAAGCACTGGTGGTAGGTCTCTCATATGTGAGAGGCCATCTGGGTAGATACCACCGCAATGTCTATTTCTCCTGTGAAACAACACTGCGTAATTGTACTGTTGTGTTTCGGATTGAAGGACATTGTAGCCAGAGTAATTACTGGACATATTGAGACTTAAAATCTTATGTCTCAGGATGGCGAGCGCAGTGGAATGTTGCTACTGTTTATGAGCAGTCGCATCGCTTACCATCAGGGGAACGACTTGCTCGTCTCGCCATTGATTGCAATAAAAAAAAGTCTCTCGTAGTTTCTGATACCCACGACACAAGACTTAATTGATCTTAATTTTGAGTCAAGACTATGTATGTGACTGTTAAGTGTATTTGTTTATTAAAAAAATAAAAATAAATTGGATCACTAACACAAAAGTTCGAAATGGCAGCCACAATTTTCAATTCTGACTCTGAATTTAGTAAAACGGAATGAAGGGTCACTCAGATATCGATGTTGAAATCAATCGGATCAATGACAAAAACGTTCAAAATGGCGGCCACGAATTTGGAAACTACCTCCGAATGTAGGTTATTTGAACAAAGGGTGTCTCAGATATCGATTTCGAGAGCAATCGGATGAACAGCAAAAATGTTCAAATTGGCGACCACAAATTTCGGTTCTGACTCCGAACGTAGGTTATTCGAACAAAGAGTACTTCGGATAGGTATCTATTCGAGACCAATCGGATGAATAACAAAAAAGTTCAAAATGGCGGCCACAAATTTCGGTTCTGACTCCGAATGTAGGCTATTCGAACAAAGGGTGTCTCAGATATCGATTTTGAGAGAAATCGGATGAATAATAAAAAAGTTCAAAATAGCGGCCACAAATTTTGGTTCTGACTCCGAATGTAGGTTATTCGAACAAAGGCTGTCTCAGATATCGATTTCGAGAGCAATCGGATGAATGATAAAAAAGTTCAAGGTGGCGGCCACAAATTTCGGTCCTGACTCCAAATGTAGGTTCCAAATTCGAACAAAGGGTGTCTCAGATATCGAATTTCAAATCAGTCGTCTCAATGACAAAAACGTTCAAAATGGCGGCCACAAATTTGGAATCTACCTCAGAATGTAGGTTATTCGAACAAAGGACGTCTCAGATATCGAATTTCAAATCAATTGGCTCAATGACAAAAACGTTCAAAATGGCGGCCACAAATTTGGAATCTACCTCAGAATGTAGATTATTCGAACAAAGAGTGTCTCAGATATTGATTTCAAGAGCAATCGGATCAATAACAAAAACGTTCAAAATGGCGGCCACAAATTTTGGTTCTGACTCCAAATGTTGGTTATTCGAACAAAGGGTGTCTCAGATATCGAATTCGAGAGCAATGGGATGAATAACAAAAAAGTTCAAAATGGCGGCCACAAAGGAGATCAGTCGATTTGGTCGAACTACGGACAAGACATTAAATATGACTAAAAAATCAGGCGTATTTTTTTAGATTCATGTCTCTATTTATTTTTATCCTACACCGTGGGGATCAGATTTTGTAAAAAATAGAATATCATAAAATATTCTACCACTTTTTGCATTGTTTGCAATAATATCAGAACTGACATCTGTCAATTTCTTTCAGTGTTTGTCAAATTCTATCCTTTGTGCTTGGTCGCGAAAGGAATTATTTATTATTTATTTATTTATTAAAATACAGAGTTAGAAACAAAAAATAAATATTATTTCCACGAAACCGGGCTTCGGTTTGACTGTGGAGTTTGTGAGTCTCATTTACACAGTTACATAACATTTGCATTAGACATTAAACAAACAAAATAACCCTTATGAGGTCAGAATTTTAAACAAGAATATACAAACACTCAAACTTTATTATATAACTATAAAATAAAATGAAACAGGATATAACTTTAAACAATAAAATGTAACAAAATATCACTTCCAAAAATTTAAGTAGAAAATAAAACATCACTTCTAAACTTATACATAAGAAGGTGTCCCGTGAGTGCGAAGGTTTAAAACTTACAATAATGGACGATGGTTTTATTCCACGCACAGGTAGTCGATTGCGTTTTATCCATTCGATATCGTCACATTTAGCGCCTATTTTTTCACCAACTGCAGCCACTATTTGCTGTAAGTTTTCGCCGGGTAGACATTCAATACCCGCTATTTCAATGTTATTTCTTCGGGATGACTGTTCAAACTGTTGGACTTTATGTTCTAAAGCGAGGTTACACTTCTCCAGGTAAACACATTTGTTGCCAATATTAGCAACTGTTTTCTCCAGTTTCTTAATAGTCTCCATAGCTTGTCCGTGCTCGGCTATTAAAGTGTCGTATTTATCGGATAGCACGCTGATACAGTGCTGAATTGCATCGAGATTATTTTTCAGTCCTGGAATATTGCTAACCTTTTTGTGGATATCATTCAGCATTTTGTGGTAGTCTTGTTCTTCATCTTCTTGCTCCTCCTCTTCCGACCCTTCTTCCTCACAATTATTACAGTATATCCTGTTTTTCCCGGCTTTTAAATCCGCTGACAATCCTTTTACGCAACTTTTACCGCATGAGCCTTGGCACAAGAAGTGTGCACCTTTTTTAGATAGGGTTTTTTTGCATTTTTGACACTCCATGATAAACTTTGTTTTCGCGGTATCGAGTACAACAAGTGCGTCGGCGCATGCACCTGCTTGCACGTGCGCTCGATACGTTACTCGGCGCGAGACATGTGCTTTTGTGATGTTAGCTATTTTGAGTTTATTATTTACGACAACTCTTGGTTACTCTAAAAAAGATTATAATTATTATATATCCAGAAATAGCAGAGCTTGCTCAGTGCATCTACGCAATACCTCATTGGATTTTATGACGGAAAGGCTCTATAATATTAATAATATTATTTTAGATCCAACATGTTACATATTGTTTAGGAACAAGTTCAATAGAACTTTTTATTATAAAAATGGGATTCTTATTATCAATACCAACATTTTTACCGTCATCATTTCCTTTTTATAATGACCTACCTACTTTTGAAACGGATATTTCTACCCCCAGAAATGCTTTCTTAATCAACTTTATATCGAAAAGTATTATAAACACGTTATCTTCTTCTTCTTCTACCTGGCGTTATCCCGGTCGGTGCCAGGGTCCGCCTTCCGGCAAATTCTCCTCCATTTCGCCCGGTCTTCGGCATCCTCAATAGTAAGGCCATTGACCCTCATATCTTCCTTGACGACATCGAGCCAGCGCTTCTTGGGTCTACCCCGCGGTCGAGGTCCGGGAATATTGAGGCTCAGGAACACATTACCGACGTACTCCTGCGGTTTCCTTAGGACGTGACCATACCATCTCAAGCGGGATTCCTGGAGTTTATCAGCCACATCGCGGACACCAAGACTGCCACGGATGTGCTCGTTACGGATTTTGTCCAAACGCGTAACGTTGCACATCCACCGCAGCATCTTCATCTCCGCGACGTGGACCTCCTGGACGTGCCGCTTGAGGGCAGGCCACGTCGCAGAACCATACAGGAGCACCGGCCGCACGATGCTTTTATAGATGAGACCCTTGAGCCTCATCGGCATCCTGCGGTCGCAGAGTATGCCCGAGACCTCCCTCCACTTAGCCCAAGCAGCGCTTATACGGGCTTTGACGTCAAGGTCGATGTCACCAGACTCAAGCAGTACGGACCCAAGGTACTTGAACTTGTCCGTCTTTACGGCAAGTTCGTTCCCTATCACGATGCTTTGGGGGTCCATACTCCCGCAAGCCATATACTCGGTCTTCGCCACATTTAACTTCAGACTATAGCTCTCGAGCGTCTCCTTTCACCGGTTGACCTTGCGCTCCAAAAGTCCTCGGTCCTCCTCCACCAGTGCAATGTCATCGGTATACATAAACAGCCAGGGCGCAGGGTCCTGGATGTGAGACGTAATGGCGTCGAGCACAACACTGAAGAGGAATGGACTCAGCGCCGAGCCTTGGTGCACACCGACATCAATCGGGAAAGGATTCGTATCGCCAACGGCGGTCCGGACGAAGGACTCGGATCGGAGGTACATGTCTCTGATAATGTCCACATAGGCTTCCGGTATCCCTTTCACCCTCATCGCCCACCAGATTGCCTGTCGCGGCACACAGTCGAAGGCCTTCTGCAGGTCCAAGAAAGCCATGTGCAGTGGCGTCTTCTTCGCCCTGTATGCCTCGCCGAGCATCCTGAGTGCAAATATCGGGTCGGTAGTACCACTGCCAGGACGGAAGCCGTATTGACACTCAGAGACAGTACACTCTTGGCGGAGCCTGGACTCGATGACGCGTTCGAAGAGCTTCATGGTATGACTCATGACCTTAATGCCACGATAATTATTCCTGAACACAGCCTTTACCCTTGTACACGGGAGTTATCACACTCAACCGCCATGAGTCAGGCATGTTTTTGGTATTCAGGATGCGGTTAAATAACGCAGCAAGAAGCTCCACACCATGAAGCCCCAACGACTTCCACGCCTCTATCGGAATATGGTCAGGCCCTACCGCTTTCCGGTTCTTCATGCGACGAAGACTACAGAGAACTTCTTCAGGTGCAACAGGTGCAACAAGACCTTGGTTCGGGGGCAATCCAGGGTAGGACACTCCCAAAGGTATGGTGTTAAATAAACCGTGGAAGTAAGAGCGCCACCTCTCCTTCACCGCGCTAGCCTCACATACCAAGGCGCCTCGGGAATCCTTGACATTTGGTAAAGTCGAGTGTCGCCTTTTCCCGAGTTTTTGCGAGCCGATAGATGAGCTTTTGACCCTCCACAGTCTCCAACTTCTCATACAGAGGAGTCAGAGACTCGTGTCGGGCCTTGGCCACAGCTCGCTTTGCAGCGCGTTTGGCGAGGTTATACGCAGCGCGGTCTTCAGGAGAGTTAGTCGCTTGCCACTTTTTGAAGAGCGTCTTCTTCCTGAGAATTGCCTCCCGGACTGTCCCACTTCACCACCAAGTCTCCCTGTGAAGGGTGCGACTGCCTTTAGTTGTTCCGAACTTCGACTTCGCTAGGGTGGTGATTGCTGACTGAATGCCGCCCCACAGTTCCCCCACATCTTCGATCCCCATACTATTTATTTATATAATTATGTAATACATTTTACAATATTATTAAACGAAATTATTTACATAGTTATAGAAAATATAAAATATTGTACAAATAAGGTATATGTGAAGATAGTAGAATATGGTAGTTTTTGTAAAACTTTAAGAGGATATATTTTAAATACCCCATATTGTAGCTCAAAAAGACTATATTATATTTGAAGGATATTGAATCTTTATTATATAATTCTAGGTCTCATTTATGTCCGTCAAGTTTTCACTACTAGGCCCAATTTCCTTAGGAAATCGACCGATCTCCTTTCGGTTCTGACTTTTTTTTTTTATAATGGCCTGGCATGCTGGCGGCATTGCACCTGATGGTAAGTGCCAATGCCGCCCAGGCAGAGTATCCATTGGCATGGGACTGCCGTCCAATGCCAATGGAAACAATTATGCCGGCCTGCTAAGGTGCCTCTTCACACCACGGCGGAAGGACCCAGGATTGTAGGAAGGAGGGAACACGTGAGACGGCAAACAATTCCACAGCCTGACGGTGCGGCACAAAAACGAATTCGAGAACCGTTTGGTTCGCGCCGGGATGGTGTGGACCGTCAAGCTATGGCTTCGCAAGCCAGCACGCGTGGTTCTGGTTAGGAATGGAGAGGAGGGGATCAAGTTGAACAATTCTTCAGAGCACTCACCGTGATACAGGCGGTAGAACACGCTTAGAGAGGCGACATCTCTCCGGAGTTGTAGCGACTCTAAGTTGTTCGTAACGTCTGCATCATTCACAATGCGGATGGCCCGCCGCTGCAATCCATCCAAGGCATCGAGCAGGTACTGGGCGGATCCATCCCAGAGGTGCGAGCAGTACTCCATACCCGGCCGGACCTGCGCTTTATATAAACGACAAAGCTGACCAGGCGTGAAAAACCGACGCACCCTGTTCAGGACTCCAACCCTGCGTGATGTGGCAGTTATTACGCCCTCGATGTGATTCCTTGGATTGAAATCACAGCGGATATCCACACCAAGGATACTTAGGTCATTCCGCATTGAGAGGGGAGCACCCTGAAGAATGGGGAGGGGAGAGAACGGGGATTTTTTGCACGTAAACGCACACACCTGGGTTTTCTTGGCATTGAACTCAACCATATTCCTGGAACCCCATGTAGAAATGAGATCCAAGGTCCGGTTGAGCTCAATGACAAGATCTTCGCGTCCCTTCACAGTTTCGACTCGGCAACCTGGAGGCCCGCAGTGGTATCGCCCATGAACCGTGCTGTCATCTGCATAGCAATGAATGTTGCCAAGCGACAACATGTCATTGATATGCAGAATTAACAAGGTAGGCGACAGCACCGAGCCCTGAGGAACTCCGGAATTTACCGACATGAGCGCCGAAGCGTGTCCGTCAACGACTACACGTATTCTACGCCCATGCAGAAAGCCGGTAATCCACGAACATAGGTTGCCAGGTAGACCGTATGCCGGAAGTTTGGACAGAAGACCACGGTGCCAGACTCTATCAAACTCCTTGGCAATGTCGAGGCTCACAGCAAGAGCCTCGCCACGTCGGTCAATCGTCTCACCCCAGCGATGCAGGACAAACGCTAGAAGATCACCCGTCGATCGATTATGACGGAATCCGTATTGTCGGTCACTAATAAACGAGTGATCCTACAGGTAGCGGACCAATTGAGCGTTTATGATCCTTTGGTGGTTATAAGTGTAGGTATTAGAATAAGCAGTCACTTCCAGGAACTAACAATAGTATATTTTATAATTTAACACTTAATACATTCAGAGACAGAGTAAAATTATAATTATGCGACTCGGAGCGGGATGTACTCGTGACGAGAGATGGCAGACTGTCTTTTTATCCAAATAAACCGACCCTTTTATAGGACTACCCGAATGAGGATCGGTGGGGATAAATCTTACAGAAAATATATTTAAGCCATAAAATAGGGTCTATCCTTTCAACTAAAAATAAAGGTCTGCCCAAACATCTGGGCTATTGTCCAAACCGAAAGGTTTACCCAAACATGTGTATTATTGTCTAAAAAACATAAATTTGGTGCTAAAGATTTCCGCCACTAAAGAACTTAACTATAATAATACAGTTTTATTGCCCCGGCATGAACGGGCCATTACAATAAGGAAACAATAATTTAGCACAGCATCTTTTTAACTAATATTACACAATACGGTACACAAAAAATCTTACTTTAATAAAACGACTCGCAGATGTTTTATGGTTAAACATCTGCAGTCATATCTTAAAATGAAATGCGTGTTTAAATAATGTTCAAATTACAAATAATAAGCGTGTTATTTTATAAGCTAAATCTAAGTTGGCGTATTGCTACCGCCACAGCACCCCCCTACCAGTGAATGACAGTTCACGAAAATCCACTTTGGAAATAGTCCGGGAAGCGGACGCCCCTTCCGGACCTTATTCGCTGGTGTGCATCTGTTTCACGATGTACATCTTCAGTGTCTTGAGTTGTCCGTTGCCTTGGTGCTTGATGTTCTACGTCACCTGAAGTGTTTTCAGGGTCAGCTAACACATAGGCTGGTTTAAGACAGTCAATGGAAATTGTAACGTCATGACCGCGGACGTTAACAACAAACGTCTTCTCCCCGCGCATGACAACCTTAAAAGGGCCCTCGTAAGGACTCTGCAGGGGCGCTTTTGGACCCTCGCGGCGCACGAAGACTTGGTCAGTGGTGCTGAGGTCTTTAAAAACGAACATTCTTTTCTCGCCATGCCGAGATACTGAAGTCGGTCGCAGCTCTTGGAAGTGTTGCCGTAGCTGTTTCACAAAGTCCGTTGCACTGTTACTGTCGGTGATTGTCGTCTGTTGCACCAAAAACTCTCCTGGAATCCGCAGTGGCTGACCATATACCATCTCGGCGACAGTATGCCCAGCAGCACGGTAGGGAGAATTTCAGTCCACCGTGTATCCTGATGACATTTTATAGCCGCCTTCAGCTGACGATGAAAACGTTTGTGGCGGACTTTATCAGTCACATATAAATAACACACAACAAATACATTAAACATTCACATACATAACACCTTACAAATAAAACATTACATAATAAATTCAAAACTTCAAACAAATAAATTAATTTGTTCAACAAACAAACATACTGTCGTCACACGGCATAAAATGTTTTTATATAGTTCGATAAACGCGCCAACCGCCCGGCGTCGTAGGTAGTTGCAAGTCGTGACGTACCGGCGCCGACGCAGCCGGCCGGCTCACTTCGAACAGTCAGTCAGCTGTTGCTCGCTATACACGTTACGTAGTTATAGTTATCCATAGTTCTCGCCTATATCCACTGCCGCGTTCAGAAAACTGTTCACGCAGTACATAGTGTGTACCATAGATGTAGTATAGAACATAGATCGGCAATGTGTCATTCTGAGCGCGACCAAAACTGATTTACGATTGTGTGCGTGAAGTTTACATGTGTGCTTGACATATAGTGGTGTACCATGCACTTTCGATACTATCATATCGATATCGACATAGCTATTGGCCTGTAGTTGTGAAATAAAATGTTATGGATATATGGGACATTTTATTATATATTAACAGAAACTTATTGGTGGGTTTATTTCAATACAGATTGATAAACACACAAATAAATAAAGATAAATTGTCATATTATTTGAAAACATTTTGTTTGAGATGTTTTGTATGGGTCTTTATGTTCACCTGAACAAAATTATTTTTTTCATTGTGATGTATACATAGTACATATTATACTAATTAAATTGAGAACAAAAAACACTTTTATTAAAATAAAACTATAATTTACAAAGTTTTAGCGTTTTCGGTTTATTTTTTCATTTTTAATTTCCCGTCGCGAAGTTTCGATTACTTTACAGCTTTCGTAGTCACAGGATGGACTCAGTCTGCAACAAAATCCGTGATTATTAGTGTTTTTCAATGAGTAACATTCGCGTAAGTCTAAGAAACACATTTTTACTATATGTATACTAGAGTTAAAAAAATATGCTTATTTAAGTCAATTAATTGACTTGTAACACATTGGGTTGGACGCCTGCTAGGCCGCGTTGGAGGTGTACGGAGGAGCTTGTAGGAAGTCGTTGGATGCAGGCAGCTTACAACAAACTGATGTAGACATTCTTGTGGAAGGCCTATGTTCATTAGCCGCATTCCTGTGGCTGAAGAAAGAGACAGTTTAATAAACTATGAAGCTTTTCTCGATCACGTCACCTAAACTAATGTTTTTTTCTATGAGAATTATAAATTTTAAACCTATACCTAATGTTGTGATAAATGAATAATGTTGCTTCAAGGTTTGGACGATCATACTGTGCATAGAAGTATCGCATATTTTATAATAATATCGAATATGTTCTTGTTTTACTATTATAAATTGACAACCTCTTGGCAGAGACTGAAACAGGTTCTTAATTCATTAATCACACAAAACAAGTGTTATATTAACTATTCCACAAATAAAACGAAATGAGAAAAAGTAAAGTAATAACTAATATTGTAGAATGAATACGATAATAATGGCCGGGGAAATATGGCCGGGATAACGCCAGGTAGAAGAAGAAGAAGAATGCACACTATCACAACATACTATAGCTCCATAAAATTTTAGGGAAACATGTGTTGTCATCGACTATTTTATCGACAACCTTTTATTGATCGAACCTGTCAGTCAATCCCTAGCAACTTTTGGTTGAAATTATTGTAAATTCACGTATTTGATATTATTTTTTATACGCAATGTATGCTTTCAGCGTATTTATTTAATGAAATACTATATTCTTTTCTACCGATATGTATACACGGATTTCCATTTAATTCTATAATATCGTCGAAAAAAAGTATTGTACAAAAGTGGCCGGTACCTGTGAAAACTTTAATTATTTCGGATTTTTACGCCTGTATGAACCACACTTTGGCACTGCACAATGCACTATAATAAACTACGTTTAATAAATATAACCAAGTACTGTAAAATTGAATAAATTATGAAAATAAGCGAATTTTGTTGCTCGCTTATTTTGACATATTTTGACTCTGGGTCACTGCAGGCTACTTCTGTGTAAACGTAAGGTCGCAACATGCATCTCGCTTTAACATATGAGTTAAATTATTCTATCTCTTTCACATTGCCGATCTATGTTTTATACTAAATCTATGGTGTGTACAGTGCGCTTTAACTAGCTGTTGTAGCTAGCGAGCTATTCCTATTGTAAAGACTATCGCTTCACTCCTTCGATTATATAGTGCTTAGTGTAGTGCACAGACGTTAATCGTGTGAACTTTGGACTCTAGTGAACCTCACATTGTGACTTTTGTAGCTGTAAATTTTGTGTTCAATGTGTATGTAGATATTGTGTACTAGTGCAATATACGCTGAACCTGTGTGTAGGACTTTTATTATTTTACCTACACCCAACTACCACCGGCCCACATAACTGGCCTACATCACACCGCCTGCTATACCACTACACACCTCCACACTATACGTTCCACCATACCGTTGGACGCCGGATGATAAGCCGTAGTCTTGAAATGCGTCGTGCCTGCCAGTTGATTGAGGTGCTTGAATAGGTGCGACTCAAACTGTCTACCACGGTCGGATGTGATCCTTAATGGTGTGCCAAAGCGTGAGATCCAATGGTTATAGAACGCTTTAGCCACCGTTGTTGCTTCCTGGTCTTGGAATGGTATTGCTTCTGGCCAACGAGTAAAACGATCTATCATTGTAAGACAGTACCTGTAACCTTCAGATATAGACATTACGATTATGTCTATATGGATATGCTCAAATCTGGATGTCGGTGGAGCAAATGATCCAACAGGGGCAGATACATGTCTGGTGATCTTCGCACGTTGACAATCGATGCAGCTGCGAGCCCATTTTCTGCAATCGGAGTTTATTGACGGCCAAATATAACGCTGGGTCATAAGTTTGACTGTAGCATTGATTCCGGGATGCGAAAGTCGATGGACGGTGTTGAATGCAATTCTCCTAAACGGCGTGGTGATGAATGGTCGAACAGCTTGTGTTGATACGTCACAGGTTATGGGGATGTCCGTGCCTGGAATCAGTATACGTTTCAATTGCAAAGACGTATTTTTTTTAGCAATTTTCGAAGTTCTTCGTCGTCCGCCTGCGAGTCAGCGAGTGCCTTGAAGTCTAGAGTTGTTTCGAGCTCTTCTACGCGAGACAATGCATCAGCGACAGGGTTATCTTTTCCAGCAATGTGACGAATATCCGTTGAAAACTGGCTGATGAAATCTAAGTGTCGAAATTGGCGTGGTGAACATTGGTCTGTTTTCTTCCAAAATGCGAAGGTAATGGGCTTATGATCAGTATAAATAGTGAACTTTCTCGCTTCTATCATGTGTCTGAAGTGTTTAACAGCAAGATATATAGCTAGGAGTTCGCGGTCATAAGCTGCATACTTCTGCTCGGTGGGGCTCAATTTCTTCGAGAAGAAGCCCAGCGGTTGCCAATGATTATCCACAAACTGCTGCAGCGCTGCGCCGACGGCGTAGTCCGATGCATCACACATTAATGCTAACTGTGCGTCGGGTTGAGGATGAGCAAGCAAGGTAGCCTCCGCGAGACTCTCCTTGCACGCCTCGAAAGCCTTTGTAGTAGCTGGTGTCCAGGGCACAGGAGCATTTCCTTTAAGGTTACCCTGGAGTAGGTCGTTAAGCGGTGCTTGAGTTGCGGCTGCACCTGGTATGAACCTACGGTAGAAATTGATCATACCGAGAAATCCACGTAACTTCTTGACTATATCTGGTAATTTAAACCGTTGTATATCGACAACTCTGTCTGGAAATGGTCGAGTACCAGTTGCAGTTACCATATATCCCAGGAAACGAACTTCTTTCTGACCAAAGATACACTTGCTGGGGTTGATGACGACGCCATATTTCTTAAGACGATTAAAAACAATTTTCAAATGCTTGAGGTGCTCTTCATGTGATGATGATGCAATTAAAATATCATCAATATATTCTGTATCAGCCCATATACGTCCCACTGCAGGGCACGGGCCTACTCTACAATCGAGAGTGCGATTGAGAGTGGTTAGGCCATATAGTCCACCACGCTGGCCTAGTGCGGGTTGGCGGACTTACATACCACAGAAAATTTATAAATCGCTATGGTATGCAGGTTTCCTCACGATGTTTTCCTTCACCGTTTTAGTGCGTGGTGATTGACTATCAATACACACATGACTCCGAAAAGTCAGAGGTATGCCCTGGGATTCGAACCCGCGACCACCGTGAACATATTGGCAGTCGCGTCTAGTCCGTTTTACCAACAGGCCACCACGCACATCAATATACACGTAACAAAAGTCCAATCCCAGTAGCACTTCGTCCATGAAGCGCTGGAAGGTTTGGGCTGCGTTACGTAATCCAAAAGTCATGTACATAAATTCGAAGAGTCCGAATGGAGTAATGATGGCTGTCTTAGGTATGTCTTCCTCTGCGACTGGTATTTGATGGAATGCTCTTACTAAGTCAAGAGTGGAGAAAATGTTCTTCCCGTGCAGTCCTTGTGCAAAGTCCTGGATGTGTCGTACCGGGTATTTATCGGGTTCTGTCCGACTATTGAGTGCCCGATAGTCTCCACATGGTCTCCACTCATCTCTTTTCTTGGGAACCATGTGTAGTGGTGAAGCCCATGATCTTTTTGATGGCCGACACAATCCTAGTCGTAACATCGCCTCGAATTCTCTTTTAGCGGCGGCCAACTTGTCTGGAGCAAGACGACGGGGTTTGTGCGCAACTGGTGGGCCTGGAGTCGTAATGATGTGGTGTTTTGTGCTGTGGCTTACTGTTTTAGGTGCGCCATCCGGACGAATAATATCTGGGAAATCCTGCAGAAGCTCATGGTATGGTGATGAGCCATTAATGACTTTGATGCTTGGTTCCTGACACTGTGTTATCTCCGCTTTGTAGGTAAGCAGGGTGGAGGAGTCTATCAAACGTCTACGTTGCAGATCTGGTAGGAGTCCATAATATGCCAAAAAATCAGCACCTAAGATTGGCTTGGAGACATCAGCTATTATGAACCTCCAAGAAAAATCTCGTCTTAGGCCAAGGTCCAACGTTAAATTAGCAATTCCATATGTAGCGATCACTGTCCCGTTGGCTGCAGAAAGCTCGTAGTTTGACTTTTTATGCGGGCTTTGGATACGATGACGAGGAAACACGCAAATGTCAGCTCCGGTGTCCACGAGGAATTGGATTTTGCTGGCTCGGTCACAGACGAATAAACGGCGTGATTTCTTAGGGCAGGAGTTGTTAGTCGTCATTAACGACTGCCCGGAGCGTTTCCCATAGCCATGCTGCATGGTGGAACACATTTTGTTGCCTTCGTATCAAACCGCCAGTGATACCAGCATAAATCACGTGGCCGTGGACCGCGGCTTCTGGAACGTGAGCGAGATCGTGATCTGTTCCTATCTCGCACTCGCACACGTGAAGTGGGATCGTTGATTTCTCGACGTAGCAAAGCAATCTCGTCTTTTAAACTGACGTACATCTTTTTCATGTCTTCCGATACCGACTCCTCTTGTTTGGTGGAAGTAGGACGAATTCTGGCCTCTGCAATTACTGAACGCATTGGCAAATATTCTAATGCTGTATCTGCAACTTCCGCAGCTTTCTCCAACGGTTGGTCCTTAATAGTTGCTAGGATGGGCTGTAAGACCGTTGGCAATCGTCCTTGCCAAAGTGTACAGACAGTAGATTCCGACATATTCTCACCAGCTAGGTTTCGTAGGCGTCGAAGAAACTGTGACGGCTTATCATCTCTCAGGTCTTCGCGTTCCAGCAGCTGACGTGTTCGCTGACTTTCTGTTGTACCACAACGCTTAATCAAAATCGCCTTGAACGTTGTATACGGAGCGTCGTCGGGCGGGCTTAAAATGACATCACGCATTGTGTCTATGATGTCAGCTGGTATCTTCTGTATTATCAGTGCGTATTTTGATTTCTCCGAGTTGATGCGGGCGGCAGCAAACGCAGCTTCTACTATGGCGAACCAAACTTCTAAATCATTCGATTTGCACTCTGGTATATGTGGAGAACACGACGCAACCTCCGGGGCAGATTGTTCGCTAACGCTTCCGGTGTTCATTATACTGCTCACTTTTTCTTATATTATTCAAAAAACAGTGTCTCTTCCACGGAAAACTCGCGTACTACAATTCAACTTTAATACACTACACTCAAATCACTCTTTTTGATTCGGGGTCACCACTTTGGATGGTTATAAGTGTAGGTATTAGAATAAGCAGTCACTTCCAGGAACTAACAATAGTATATTTTATAATTTAACACTTAATACATTCAGAGACAGAGTAAAATTATAATTATGCGACTCGGAGCGGGATGTACTCGTGACGAGAGATGGCAGACTGTCTTTTTATCCAAATAAACCGACCCTTTTATAGGACTACCCGAATGAGGATCGGTGGGGATTAATCTTACAGAAAATATATTTAAGCCATAAAATAGGGTCTATCCTTTCAACTAAAAATTAAGGTCTGCCCAAACATCTGGGCTATTGTCCAAACCGAAAGGTTTACCCAAACATGTGTACTATTATATATAATAATACAGTTTTATTGCCCTGGCATGAACGGGCCATTACAATAAGGAAACAATAATTTAGCACAGCATCTTTTTAACTAATATTACACAATACGGTACACAAAAATTCTTACTTTAATAAAACGACTCGCAGATGTTTTATGGTTAAACATCTGCAGTCATATCTTAAAATGAAATGCGTGTTTAAATAATGTTCAAATTACAAATAATAAGCGTGTTATTTTATAAGCTAAATCTAAGTTGGCGTATTGCTACCGCCACAATCCGCTCCATGACCTTACACATCACTGAGGTGATAGCGATAGGGCGGTAATTGGTAGGGTCCGACTGATCACCCTTTTTGGGGATCGGTTGCACATTGGCCTTCCTCCAAGATTCCGGCACAACACCTGTGCGGTAGGATGCTCGGTAGAAGCGAGTCAGTGCTGGAGACAACTCGGCTGCACAAGCCCTTAAAACCACCGCTGGTATCCCATCCGGACCACTGGCTTTCCGCACATCGAGAGACCGTAACTCACGCCGCAAATCACACTACCTGATGAGAATATCTGCTATTGCTATATACCGGATCTTGCCAAGCAGCTATCGATGCAAACATCTGAGGGAGACGTGAACTTTGCTAACCGAAAAAGAAAACAACCTGAATGCTGTGTTGATTACATCGATATTAAAAACACTCTTATTGAGTTAAAAACTAGTTTAGATACTAATCTAGTCGTCATTAATGACAGTATAAAAACAATAAAAAGTGACCTAGAAGTTTATACAATGAACTAAAAAAAGGAAATAGATTGTCTCCGTTCTGAGAATGTAGCTATGAAAAAGAGCTTTATCCAATTATCGGATATAGTAACTGAAATTAAATCATCGACTCAGTTTATTTCGAACCAATATGATGATTATCAGGATAGGCTCAAGAAGCTGGAAGATCAATCCTTGGGTCAAGATGTAATAAAAAGCCTGGAGGCAAAAATTGAAAGTCTTGAGCAACAATCCAGGCAGTGCAACATCGAAATATCTAATGTTCCAGAAAGACGTGACGAAAACTTGAACAATTTACTTGATGCTATCTGTAAAAAAATCAATATAGCAATCACCAAAGAACAAGTTATCTCCATACATCGTGTCCCTCATGCCATTTCAACCGACAGACCCAAAAATATTATTGCTAAGCTTAGTACCCGAATCTTGAAAGACAATATACTCAGCGCATGCCGTCTGAAGAAAGGACTTACCTCCGCGGATGTGGGCATCTGGGACATGTCGATCCATCTACATCAACGAGCACCTCACTCTCTACAAAAAGCAACTATTGCGTGAAACCCGTGATGTTGCCAAGAAGTGCGGCTACAAGTTTGTATGGGTGAAACATTCCAGTATCCTCGTGAGGCGGAACGAAACATCTCCCATCATAGTGGTTAAAAATACTAATGATATATGTAAAATTAAGACTAACACTGCTAATTAATTACTTTTCTACTTCTTTTGTAATACATTTATTTAAACAATTTTAACAATGGCTGCGAATCGTTGTGATCTTAGTTTATACTATCAGAATAGTAGAGGTATACGTACTAAGCTTAACACTTTATATGTAAACATTTTATCAAACTGTTTTGACATAATTGTTTTAACCGAGACATGGCTAGTTCCTGCAATTAACGACAGTGAGTTTATAGATGACCGTTACATTACATTTCGCTGTGACCGTAATAGATCTGCAACCAACAAGTCTGACGGCGGAGGTGTCCTAATTGCTGTTTTACGGGAATATAACCCCGTCGCGATAATGATCCCGACTTACACACACTGTAACAAATATTTTGAACAAATAATTGTTGCTATTCCAGGCCATAATAACACAACACATACACTAATCAGCGCCATATATATTCCCAATAACTCGTCACTTGAAACTTATAACGTACATTTTGAAATCCTTGATAATCTTGTCATGTCGACTAATATTGATAATCTAGTTTTGCTAGGCGATTATAATATACCTTCAGCTAATTGGACAAATCCTAGTACTACATCGACCTACTTACATTGCTCGGGCACATCTGCTGTTTGCGATCGGTTGAAAAATTTCATGATTGTTCATAATCTTAAACAGTACAACCACTTGACTAACTCAAATGGACGCATACTTGATCTATTGATGTCTAATACTACCTGTAATGTTCTGAAACCCAATCAGGATCTGCTTCACCTTGATCAACATCACCCTCCATTTTATACCTTGCTCTCTTTGAATCTCAAATTAAAATTTACTCCCCCACGATTTAGCCCCAAATATAACTATCGAAAGGCAGACTACCTCCAAATTAATAAAGAAATTGGCGAAATAGACTGGCCTGCTGCTCTAAATAATATGAGCGCTGAAAAGTGCGTAGATATTTTCTACGATAATATATTTCGTATTATTAAAAAGCACGTACCCTTGTCGAAACCAAAAAAACATAGCTTCCCTGTTTGGTTCTCCAAAGGATTAATACATATTTTTAATTCTAAAAGAAAAGCTTGGGCCAAATGGAAAAAATATAAAAATATATCGGACTATGAAGTATTTTCCTTATATAGGGCCCGATTTCGAACAGAATGCACTAAATGTTTTCGTGCATACATGGACAATGTTGAAGATTCCATTCCTAATAACGTTAAGTACTTCTGGAAATATATAGCCAATCGTCAACGTAAGTCTGGAATCCCATCGTGTATGTTCTACAAAAATGAATCATCAAGTGACCCCTCAGAGATATGCAACTTATTTTCTAGGTTTTTTCAGTCTGTATACGAACCTACAAACATAACACCCAATTGGCTTCCTGATAATGAGCAT
This sequence comes from Hyles euphorbiae, assembly GCA_023078785.2. Taxonomy (NCBI): domain Eukaryota; kingdom Metazoa; phylum Arthropoda; class Insecta; order Lepidoptera; family Sphingidae; genus Hyles; species Hyles euphorbiae. The sequence goes on along the minus strand of CM041043.1, from coordinate 7,451,076 downwards.
TCAAGTAACAACAGCACCTCTCTTTCAACCGCTAAACTGAGCTTGCCTCAGATTCGTAAGCAATTACACCTGCTAGATGTAACTAAGGGTCCGGGGCCTGATGGAATTCCCCCCTGTTTTCTTAAAAGATCTGCAGAAACAATATGTAAGCCAATAGTTATAATATTTAATAAATGTATAGGGGCTGGTATATTTCCTACCATTTGGAAAAAATCTAATATTGTTCCCATCCATAAGGGTGGTTCCAAGCAAAATATAGAAAATTACCGCCCTATATCTCTGCTCTGTACCTTGGCTAAACTGTTTGAAAAACTTATACATCATGTAATTTACCCATTCATTAAACATAACATTATACCTGAACAACACGGTTTCGTGAAACAAAAATCTACAACGACCAATTTAATTATTTTTACAAATTATCTATTTAAAAATATGGATACTAGATCCCAAACAGATGTAATTTACACCGATTTTAAAAAAGCTTTCGACAGGGTGGACCATAAAATTCTATTAAACAAGATCTCGTTCAATGGCATAAAAGGGGACTTATTACGTTGGTTTCAATCATACATTAGCAATAGAGTGCAAACTGTGGCATGTAATGGATTCCATTCTAACTCATTTTTGGCAACGTCTGGGGTCCCACAGGGGTCGATACTAGGCCCTTTATTGTTCATCATATATATCAATGACATTAATGAGTGCTTTCATAACAGTAAATTCTTATTATATGCAGATGACCGCAAGGTATACAGAGCCATCAAAACCCTAGATGACAGCCGTCTTCTGCAAAATGATTTAGATAGACTATCCGATTATTGTGATAAAAATAATCTGAAACTAAGCATCAGTAAATGTAAATTTGTAAACTTCACAAAAAATAAGAAAACTATTAATTTTGATTACTCGTTATGCAATGAAAAACTAATTAGGGAGACACAAATTAGCGATCTGGGTGTTCTTCTGGATTGCAAATTGCATTTAAATTTACACATAGATAAAATAGTTGTCAAAGCATTCCAAATGTATAACCTTGTTATGAGAACATCATCTGATTTTAAACTCAAAAGCACATATCGTTATCTTTTCAACTCTTTGATACGCCCACAGGTTGAATACGCCTGTATGATATGGGATCCATACTATGCTAAATATGATCAGAAGATAGAGAAAATTCAACGGAAGTTTGTTAAGACCTTGCAATATAAATGCCACAACAAGAGACAACCTATTTTGCCGTATGATGAATTTCTGGCTAAATACGAGATACTGACACTGAAGTCGAGACGCTTGCTGTTACAGGCCATGATGTTACATGGGTTAATACACAATAATTTTGATTGTCCAGAACTAATTAATGACATATTTTATGTTGTGCCTAGAACTGTAATTAGGCGAGAGGTGCGCGTCTATCCGCTTTTTGCTACAACTACGAGTCGTACAAATGCGGGAGAACGGGCGCCTCTTCATAGACTAGTTAAAATTTATAATGATAATTTTATTAACATAGATATATTAGCTCTTAAAAAAGATGTGTTTAAAAAACAAATTATATATGCCCTATTGATGCGCCAAAACACGTAAAGTGATTGTATATTAAATATGTAATTGTCCCTACTGTACCTTTGTTAATTACATTATTACTTTAAGTAATCCGTGAAAACGTAATGGAGTGTACTCTACCTTAATCTTAAGATCTTTTAAGTTGTAATATATCTGTACACTTGTTTGTTTTCCTAATAAATAAATAAAAAATTGAGAAACCGCAATCAGGCAGTGTGGGCAGCGTCTGGGAACCACGGTCTTCGAGTTTAATTTTATTGGGCGTGAAAATCCAACCTAAGACTACACGAGAATCAGTCCAATAAAAACAACGATCAATAGGACGCTGTAATTCTTTCAACACAGCTGTGCTCAACTGTGCGCCTAGTGTGGCAGCGCATAGCTCCAGCCTTGGGATAGTAGTGGCTTAGAGGGGTGCTACCAGTGTTGTAAAAAAGCTCGAGTCGGCGCTTAAACGCTCGAGTCGACGCTCAAGCAGATTGCTCGTGCTCGAGTCGGGACTCGACTGAAGCGCTCGACGCTCGAGCAGTGGCTTGAGCGCTCGGCTCGAGCTTGAGAGCGCGCTTAGATTACATAGTTAGAGAAACTGTAAAAAAGATCTGTATCTGTATCAGCCCATATACGTCCCACTGCAGGGCACGGGCCTACTCTACAATCGAGAGTTCGATTGAGAGTGTTTAGGCCATATAGTCCACCACACTAGCCTAGTGCGGGTTGGCGGACTTACATACCATAGAATTTTTTATAAATCGCTATGGTATGCAGGTTTCCTCACGATGTTTTCCTTCACCGTTTTAGTGCATGGTGGTTGACTATCAATACACACATGACTCCGAAAAGTCAGAGGTGTGCCCTGGGATTCGAACCCGCGACCACCGTAAAAAAGATAGTATAATTGAAATAAGACAATTTCAATTTTATTTTTAACGATATTTATATTATAATAGTAGAAAAATACTTATTTATTATTATTACACAATATGCTATATGACCTACGCCATAAGGCCCAAATTACATTACAAGTGTGGTTTAGCTTTTTGTTTGTTTTTGGTTTTTGTGTTTTACTGGTGGTAAGTCTCTAATATGTGAGAGGCTGTCTTGGTGGGTACCACCGCAATGTCTATTTCTCCCGTCAAACAGCAGTTTAAATGCACTGTTGTGATTCGGACTGAAGGACATTGTAGTCAGAGTAACTACTGGACATATTGAGACTTAACATCTTGTGTCTCAGGATGGCGAGCGCAGTGGAATGCCAAGCATTGCTTTGTAAATCAAGGTGTTGTTTGGTTTTGCTACTGTTCATGAGCGGTCGCATCGCTTACCATCAGGCGAACGGCGTGCTCGTCACGCCATTCAATGCAATAAAAAAAATAGCTGAAGTTTCTGTAAAATTCCTGACTACCTACTGATTTTTCTTAGCAACTAAGTTAAATTAAATACCTACCTAAAATCATCACACACCTTTGCAACACTATATTTTTTTTAACCATGAGAAAAGTCACATACTGGCCTGTATATTTTCGTTACTAAGACTGTTCCTTCTTTTAGTTATGACTAGCTGTGCCCGCGACTTCGTCCGCGTGAAGTTTAACAAAAAAGTTAATTAGGTCTTTTAGTTATTTTTTAAATAAATGAAATTTTCTACAACAAATGTAGCCTAAGTTACTCCTTATTATATCAGCTACCTGACAAAAAAGTCCCGTCAAAATCGGTCCAGCCATTTCAGAGATTAGCCGGAACAAACAGACAGACAGACAGACGGACAGACAGACAGACAAAAAAAATCTAAGGTCATTTTCGTTATAGGTATCGTGTATATAACGATATGTACTTGGACATTTTTATTTATTTTCACTTTACAAACAGACACTTCAATTTTATTTATATGTATAGATAAGGCCAGCTTATACGACCAAAGTCAAAAGATAAGTAATACTCACCGTACCTACCGCCCCCCACAACTCCTAACATTTTTATTTATCACAATTTTTTCATCTATCCGTATTTAAAAACTACAACGCTTGAACGCTCGAGCATATAACTCGAGCATGAAAGTCTAAACTCTCAACGCTCGCAAGCCTTAAACGCTCAAGCGTTTAACGCTCGAGTCTAAAACGCTCCAAAGCGTCGACTCAGCGCTCGACGCTCGACTCTCAGCGCTCATTTTTACAACACTAGGTGCTACACGGGCCTTAGCACATAACAAATGCACTTCAATGGAACCGTTTGCATCAATAGATCTAAGGTATATACATGTCCCATATGCTTGCTGAGATGCATCACAGAAGCAATGCATTTCAGTTGAGACATGCATGACAATGAGGACATGTCTAGGAATTTAAAGCTGAGAAAAATTTGAAACATTTTTACAAAATGATTGCCAAAGTATATGGATGTCATTAGGTACTGGCTCGTCCCAACCTAATTTTAGTTCCCATAGCCTTTGTAAAAGAATTTTAAACCTTATAGTATATAGAGACAACAGTCCTAAAGGATCAAATATTTTGCTAATAGAAGATAAAATTGACCTTTTAGTAGTGGATAAATCAATAGACGATTGAAACGGAAATTGCTTTTTTACTGGTGGTAGGTCTCTCGTATGTGCGAGGCCATCTGGGTAGGTACCACTGCAATGTCTATTTCTCCCGTGAAACAACACTGCTTAAATGCACTGTTGTGTTTCGGATTGAAGGACATTGTAACCAGACCAACTACTGGACATATTGAGACTTAACATCTTATGTCTCAGGATGGCGAGCGCAGTGGAATGTTTGTACTGTTTATGAGCGGTCGTATCGCTTACCATCAGGCGAACGGTTTGCACGTCTCGCCATACACAGCAATAAAAAAAAAATGCAACTGATCTGAAGCTGGACACCAATCAATACCTAGAGTACTAGAGGCGTTACTGATGATGAGATTGCCCATTTCACAATTTTCTATATTTGGAAAGAGGTCAGGCAAATTAGACCTATATTTTCGCAGGTGACAACAGCCCTTGGCTAGCTCATTAGACAGGGAGCCTTGGAGGTAACGCAATTCTTCTGCGGAATCACTACCTGTCAAAATATCGTCACAATCAGTTTCGTTTTGAATAATGGACTTTACCTTAGGATCTGAGCATTCTTCACCTATTTGCCAAATGCATCTAGTTGTAAGAAAGCTTGCAGAAGAAAATCCATATGTCACCGTATTTAAACGTAAAGTGCGAAGAGAGTCGCTTTCATTGCCGCGCCATAAAATTAATTGCAGATCTCGGTCTGCCTCCCTCATAGACACTTGACGGGACATTTTTTCTATGTCTCCTGATAAAATATATTTATAAAGACGGAATCTCAGTAGGATATTAAACAAAGAATCTTGTATAGTGGGGCCAACCATTTGGAGGTCATTAATTGATATACCTGAAGTGGACCGAACTGACGCATCAAAAACAACGCGCAACTTAGTGGATTCGCTCTTCTCTTTGATTAAAGGATGATGGGTAAAAAAAAACCGTTCGTAGGCCTTTGTATAAGTGCTTCAGATAGGTGACCTAGAGCCTCATACTCATTTATGAATTTTTTGTAGGCAGCTTTCAAATCTGGCTGTTTTCTAAAACGCGCTTCTAAGTTCAAAAACCTTTTTCTAGCTGTGTGATATGAGTCACCTAAACACTCTCTATCGTCACGAAGTGGGAACCCTACACAAAAACGACCATCGCTTAAACGAGTAGTATTGTAAAGGAAATGTTTTTCACAAAGCCTTTCCTCCATTGTGTAAGGTTTAGCTTCTGGGAAATTTTCTAGTTGCCGAAATTTGGCTACTTGCTGCTCTAGGTTAGAGTAATTGTCATTTTTCTTTAGGTGAGCATGAAAGGTGCGATAAGCCTTGTTAGGTACATTTCGACACCTCCCACGCATAAGGTCTTAACCACATTTTTACTGAAAATCTGATTTTTAGCTCATTGTAATTAGGAACAAAAGCTTTATACATCCCTGAAACAAAATCTTCATATTATTAATAAATAACAAGATTTTGAAACGCATATAGTCCTATCCATTCAAAGTGCCCGCGCATATGGTCCAATCACGAGTAAAGACTATCTGCGTTGTACTATTAGCTCGCACGAGACCCGTCAAGGTTAGTTACCGGCGTCGTATGACACTGCCAATATGCGCAATAAACATGGGACCTGAATTAGAAAAATAATCAAATTTTGTTTGTATTTTGTGTTAATTAAGCTGTTATAATAGTTTTACTTTTACATGATAGCAAAATGAACAACTTACGGTCGTCAAGAATCTTAAATTTAGCTCTCAATAATTCAAATGTAAATCTGATCTCCAATGAATCCAGGCCCGGATCTAGGGGGGGGCAAGTCGGGGTGCGTGCCCCGGGCGGCAAGTTCAGGGGGCGGCATATTGAATCTTGGGAGACAACTACAAAATTAATCAATAACGTAACACCACTTACACTTTTTTTTCGCCGTGCGCGAATTATTGATTATGCGATAGAGGCGCGTGAAAAGAGATGAAAACTTAATATTTGGAATGTATATAATAATTTATCCATCTCAACAATTACGTTTAGTTTCAAATATCCAATTTGTGTTTAGTAGTTAGTTTTAGTTGATTAACCATCGAACGTCTTTTATGTGGTACAGGCAGTGGCGAATTTACTAGTAAGCTGAGTAGGCTGGAGCCTAGGGCGGCAAATTTAAAGGGGCGGCAAATCTGGGCCAATTTTTTTGTTTTGATTTCATCATCATCATCATATCAGCCACAGGAAGTCCACTGCTGAACATAGGCCTCCCCCAAGGATCTCCACAATGACCTGTTGGAAGCGGCCTGCATCCAGCGACTTCCTGCGACCTTAGTCAGATCGTCCGTCCACCTTATAGGCGGGCGTCCGACATTTCGCTTGCCTGTACGTGGCCTCCACTCGAGAACCTTTCGGCCCCAACGGCCATCGGTTCTACGAGCTATGTGCCCGGCCCACTGCCACTTCAACTTGCCAATCCTATGGGCTATGTCGGTAACCTTGGTTCTCCTACGGATCTCCTCATTTCTGATTCGATCTCGTAGGGAAACTCCGAGCATAGCCCGCTCCATGGCTCGTTGAGTGACTTTGAGCCTTTTAATGAGGCCCACTGTGAGAGGCCCCGTCTCGGTGCCGTATGTCATCACTGGTAACACACAACTATCGAAGACTTTCGATTTTAGGCACTGAGGTATTTTGGACGAGAAGACGTCGCGAAGTCGCGTGTTTTGATTTACTGAAATAATAAAAGGCAATATTTTACACACTGAAAAAATGGGGTTTGAAAATTAAGAATAGTTAAAATATTTCAGTAATATGTTCCCACGTTTCCACGTTGACAATTTAATAATAAACACTTCATAAACATCTATACTTGGATCTTCTTCTTCCACCTGGCGTTACCCCGGCCGGCGCCAGGGTCCGCCTTCCAGCAAATTCTCCTCCATTTCGCCGGATCTTCGGCATCCTCAATAATAAGGCCATTGACCCTCATATCTTCCTTGACGACATCGAGCCAGCGCTTCTTTGGTCTACCCCGCGGTCGAGGTCCGGGAATATTGAAGCTCAGGCACACATTACCGACGCACTCCTGCGGTTTCCTTAGGACGTGACCATATCATCTCAAGCGAGATTCCTGGAGTTTATCAGCCACATCGCGGACACCAAGACTGCCACGGATGTGCTCGTTACGGATTTTGTCCAAACGCGTAACGTTGCACATCCACCGCAGCATCTTCATCTCCGCGACGTGGACCTCCTGGACGTGCCGCTTGAGGGCAGGCCACGTCTCAGACCCATACAGGAGCACCGGCCGCACGATGCTTTTATAGGTGAGACCCTTGAGCCTCATCGGCATCCTGCGGTCGCAGAGTATGCCCGAGATCTCCTTCCACTTAGCCTCATGCAGTACGGACCCAAAGTACTTGAACTTGTCCGTCTTCACGGCAAGTTCGTTCCCTATCACGATGCTTGGGGGTCCGTACTCCCGCAAGCCATGTACTCGGTCTTCGCCATATTTAACTTCAGACCACCGCTCTCAAGCGTTCCTTCCACCGGTTGACCTTGCGCTCCAAAAGTCGCCGGTCCTCCTCCACCAGTGCAATCGGCATACATCCAACAACCAGGGCGCAGGGTCCTGGATGTGAGACGTAATGGCGTCGAGCACAACACTGAAGAGGAATGGACTCAGCGCCGAGCCTTGGTGCACACCCACATCAATCGGGAAAGGATTCGTATCACCAACGGCGGTCTGAACGAAGGACTCGGATCGGAGGTACATGTCTCTGATAATGTCCACATAGGCTTCCGGTATCCCTTTCACCCTCATCGCCCACCAGATTGCCTGTCGCGGCACACAGTTGAAGGCCTTCAGCAGGTCCAAGAAAGCCATGTGCAGTGGCGTCTTCTTCGCTCTGTATGCGTCGCCAAGCATCCTGAGTGCAAATATCGGGTCGGTAGTACCCTACTGCCAGGACGGAAGCCGTATTGACACTCAGAGATAGTACACTCTTGGCGGAGCCTGGACTCGATGACGCGTTTGAAAAGCTTCATGGTATGACTCATGACCTTAATGCCACTTAATTACCGCATTCCTGAACACAGCCTTTACCCTTGTACACGGGAGTTATCACACTCAACCGCCATGAGTCAGGCATGTTTTTGGTATTTAGGATGCGGTTAAATAACGCAGCAAGAAGCTCCACACCATGAAGCTCCAACGACTTCCACGCCTCTATCGGAATATAGTCAGGCCCTACCGCTTTCCGGTTCTTCATGCGACGAAGACTATAGAGAACTTCTTCAGGTGCAACAGGTGCAACAAGACCTTGGTTCGGGGGCAATTCGGGGTAGTACACTCCCAAGTAAATAACTATACTTGGATATTATAAAATATTCTAATAGTGATACATTATAAAAAAATCTTCCTTAAATGTGAAAAAAACACCTATTAACATTGATATAGTCTTTAGAGTTCCTTGCTAAAAATATAGTTTTTTTTCAAATTGGTTATTTATTGTTTTCACGCACCCCGTGGTCAAGGGGCGGCAAAATTCCTTCACGGTTTCCTTTGTCTGGCGTAAGAGGCAATTAATAGGGGTCATTGGGGTCGCTGGCAAACTCTAAGATGTGCGGCAGAACTCGTGGCTGCATAGCGGACGCCCACAGTTAGGGCTTCCGTTGCAGAGAAAATCTACGCCTACCTAAGTTGTGAGGAGCCATATTAGGAAGTGCGCCGGGTGGCACGGCGAGTCAACTAGGTGTTACTCGCTTATCCGCATCGCCTATTGTCCGTAATACATCCAACCTGGCTGCAAAATCTATGCGGTAAGGACAATAATTGTCCCCGTGCGTCAGATTTGAAGGCTGGAGACCTCGACATGCACCTTATGATCTCCCCGTAGATATCGATTAAAAAAAAGGTATTGTATTCACTCCGTTTTTAGGAAATTGAGTTTGAATCAGACCTGGAAGTTTTGAGGCCTCACAAGGCTATCCTTATAATATCCGCCATAATATCTGTGCCGCTGTACGTATGTATATAATTTATATAAATATATGTGTATGGTGTCCTACCACGAGGTCTATTTCAGTCTACTCTACCCTATTAACCATAAGACGTTCTATGGAGTCGTTAATTCGTCATGAGAAATTACCGAATATTCGAAGTATACGGGGCCGTACTATCTCGGAAAGACGCTACTTGATGCCGAGTTCTTGAAACGTTTGTGTGGATTTGATATTCCAAGCATTCCAACACCTCATCTCTAGGGAAGCTACATTTTTCTTCTCCCGTAAGGTCCATGTTTCAGCGGCATACAGAAATACGAGAAAGTGCTCGGACAAGCCTGATCTTTAGTAGCTTTTGTAGTAGTACGATTCCTCCATATTTTCCTGAGTTTCTCCATTGCCCCTCTAGCCATCGCCATACATCGTTTTATCTCAATGATACAACCACCATTGTTATTTTTAAACAGCCCAGGATAAATGTACAACTGAACCAGTCTTAGAGGAGCCCAGCGACAGTTTGTAATGTGCATTGAAATCCCCCAAGACCATTTCAGCCGACGGGAACTGCGTCCGCCCGTCATCAGCCACATGGCTGAGATACCTGAACAGCCGCGTCGTCTCACCTTCCCCGTTGTGAGACCTGTAAAGGCACACGTCGATGCGGCTCAGGCAACCAAGGTTGACGTGCAAACACAAAGCGGAGAAGGAGGGGCCCTCCATGCAGCTTAAACGGTGACAGTAGATGTCCAACCGAATATACATACAAGCATACCCCGACTTTAGGCTTGAAGTTTTCTTCAAGCGAATAACCGGGGTACAGCAGGTAGGAATATTCGGTCGGACAACGAATCCGCGCCTCCATCAAGAAGAGCAAAGCAGACTAGGCCGTCTCGAGATGGTGGTGGACGGCATTAAGGTCGTTTGGAGTTCGCGGATGTTGGTGGACTCCATAGTGAACGCGATGGTGGGGTTACGCACCACTGAAAGACCTGCTTTGTTTAATTGCGCTGTCATGAAGTTGAAGGGATGGGTTTGATGAAGAGGCATCGAGAAGCCAAAGTCCGGGCATTAAGTAGGCCGAATGGGCACCGGCATGAAAGGGTCGGCATGTCGCTAAATGTCGGCCACATCCGGTCACCAACCGGCACGACGTACCCGCCCAAGATTATGTGCGACATGGTGAGGCAGCCCCTCGTGGTGGTTAGCCACGATTGGGCTCTTGTACTGTACTGTCTCTTTTGCCGGCGGGTCAACACTCCTCCCTTCGAGAGCGATCAAAAATACGTACAAAATCACTATCAGATCACTATTACGGTCTTTACGCCCCGTGGACGGTGATCGCTACCCAGACGAAGACTTAAGTCCTACCACCACGAACTGTGTCACTCATTTGGCACTACCCAGGGGTTACGTGTAGGAAAAGTAGAGTCAAAGCTTACAGACGTGTGTGACGTTAACCCTCAAAAGTGACGCTAATATAAAGCGTGTAAAAATGCTTAATATAGTGGTAAAATGACGTTATTTCCCGATGTCCTGTGTTGAGTGGGCGTTTGGTTGCTAAAAATGATGATGATGATTACGATAAAAATATAGGCAAGGGGGGCGGCATTTTTCAGTTTTTGCCCCGCCTCGAAAAAAACCTAGATCCGGCGCTGAATGAATCTCATCGATCTGGTAAGTTTTGCTTGATAATTATTTTTAAAACATGAACTATTTGTTTAATAATACGTAATTTTAACTTGATCTATTGTAATCTATTGCGATATTTGCGAATTTTTCAATATTTAATTGTTTACATTTTTTCCAGCGCATAACGTCGTAACACATTAGTTACGGCGCTATGCGTTGTTTACTTTTGAAATTTAGGGGTCGTAGCTGATGCTTGCGACTTTATGCGCTGGTTTTATTTAATTAAGATGGTTTTCATATAGTCGTTTCTAGTACATATAATGATATGCTCCGACCGCAATATGATATAAGACTTTATGCAATGTGGCAGTAGCTAAATGAAAGTAAAAAACTGGAATATTGTCACACTGATTGATTGTATTTATTAATACTATTCTAAATTTGTCTTTTAGAATCACCTGATTTACTTGAAATGGAGCAGTATTGGAATTTGTACGAATCACACCGTGCGAAGAATCTGTAATAAGTAATAATGATGCTAGAATAAGCTCATACGAGGTAAGACAATAATTAAATAATTTCGAAGTTACACCTGTCCCGTCACCTTTAAACGAGTTTTTTGGGGATGGAGAGGTCACTTCTGCTATTGCACTTGATAATGGTTTATTACCAGCTTATACATCTACTACCACAAGCAGAGCTGACACACCTCAACACAGTGATGCCTCCAGTTTTGGTTCTTCTGCTTGTTCGTCTGTTAACAGTACCCCCATTACAAGTCGGAAACGCCATGTTCGAAGAAGTGATTGGAAAGATATTAAACGAAAATACCTTAAGAATTTAGGTAAGGCTTACTTAAGTAAAAAAAATAGTACTCCAAGAGATGCAAAGAAGTGATTAAACCTCCATGCCCTTCAACATGTCGACTTAAATGCTCTAAGAAGATAAGTCACCAACATCGGGAAAAAATTTATCATGCATTTTGGAATCTTGGTGACCATACTAGACAGTGGGATTATATTGCCAAATATGTTGATGTATGTAATATCCAGAGTAACACAAAGGCTGGATCTAGGCGTAAAAAAACTTTCAGATACTCATTACCGCTATGTGAGCTCAATTCTGATGTACCTTATAATTTGTTGGTATGTAAAACAATGTTCCTGAATACTCTTTCTGTAGGAGAGCGAACAGTTAATACGGCTATGTCCAAGTGGTGTTCTGGAGGCGGATCTATTTCACCGGACCATCGAGGGGGTTCAAGAGTCATTATTATAGATAATGAAAACAAACAAGGTGTAATCATGTGCAAACATTCCAACCTGTGGAATCGCATTATGTGCGCAAAAAGTCTACAAAAGTTCATTTAGATGGCGGGCTCACATTTACAAAGATGTTTTCTCTTTATAATGAGTGGTGCACTGCTGAAAATATAACCAAAGAAGTTAAAACATTTCGACAATATCGAGATATTGTAAATGAACGTTTAAATATTTCGTTTCACAAGCTAAAGAAAGATATTTGCAATGAATGCCATGTTTACGACACAAACAAGAATAAATTAACAGATATAGAAATAAAAAAGCAAGAACAACACATCAAATCGAAAGTTTTAGCTAGAGAAATGAAGGAAAATGATAAAAATATAGCTGTAGAAAGTAATGGAAGAATAGTTACTGCATGTTTTGTGTTTCAAAAAATTTTGAATTGTCCGCACGGTAATATTGGCCTTTTCTATTATAAAAGAAAACTATCGATCTATAATTTTACAGTCTTTGACTTAGCTAGCAAAGAAGGCTATTGTTATATGTGGCCAGAAATTAATGCGCGACATCGTGCTTGTGAAGTTTCTAGTTGCTTAGAAAAATGTATTGAAACTAAAGTAAAAGATGGCGCAAAAGAATTTCGATTTTGGTCAGATACTTGTGCGGGTCAAAATCGAAATCGGGTTGTGTTTTCATTTTATATTAATGCAGCTAAAAGATATGGTGTAACAATAACTCATAGGTTCTTGGAGCGCGGACATACTCAAAATGAAGCTGATTCAGTGCATGCTTTGATAGAGCGAAATGCTAAAAATAAACTCATATATACCCCAGAACAATGGAATCTATTCCAGAAGTGCTGTTTGATATGTTAGACTCGTTGATAACGCTCCAAGCTGCTGAGTTTGGCGTCAAACACCTGAGGATATGGAACAGATATTAGTGAGCGTCCAATGAGGAAATGTGAGGGAGTGAGTGCGGTTAAATCAAGAGGATCACAGGAAAATGGTGTAAGGGGGCGTGAATTTAGAACTGCTTCTATTTGAACCAAACAAGTAGCTAGCTCCTCATATGTGAAATGAGTCAGATTAAGAAGTCTTTTTAAGTGGTGTTTAGTTGAACGAACTGCCGCCTCTGCAACGCCGTTGAAGTGAGGTGAATATGGAGGGCAGAAGGAAAACTCGATGCCCTGCTGTGCTACCTGGTCAGAAATATTATGGTCTTGTAAAAACTTTTGTAATTCGTTACATGTGCCAATAAAATTTGTTGCATTGTCGGACAAGATACTTCTAGGCTTGCCCCGACGAGAAACAAACCGATTAAGTGCAGCCATGAACGCCTCCTTCGACAGTTCTGTGACGAGCTCAATATGGACGGCCTTAACCGCAAGACAGACAAAGATACATATGTAAGATTTTGTAAGCCTACATCCCCTGCCTTTACGGTCGGCAATGAGTACTGGACCTGCGTAGTCTACACTGCAATTTAAAAAGGGAAATTCTAGATTTGATCTACAAGGAGGCAATTGACCCATGAGAGGTTGAGGACTTTGGATTTTGTACCTGAAACATTTTATGCATTTCCTGACAGTGGCTTTGGAAAGATTTCTTCCACCCAAGGGCCAGTAATTTTGTCTTATACTTGCTAGTAATAGTTGTGGCCCGGAGTGTAACATTTTTATATATTCTGATTCAAATAAAGATCGGGTAAAATGATGTTTACTACAAAGCAAGATCGGGTGTTTAACATTATAGTCATAGGGTGATTTGTCAAGCCTGCCGCCCACGCGAAGGATACCATTGGTATCTAGAAATGGACTTAGCGAAGATAGTCTATTTTTACGTGGTAACGATTTACCTGAATTAATCAATGAATATTCCGTAAGAAACATTTCTATTTGCGCATTACGAACAATTAAATTCATAGACTTTGTAAGTTCACTAGCTGAAAGAGGACCACATTGTATGTCATTTGACTTAATTCTAGAATTAATATTGTAAATAAATCTTTGCATGTAGCTAATTATTCTTTGTACCTTATACATGTTGGAATATTTATGTATTAATGATGAAATGAATGATTGAGATTGAGTGCACGATTGTTGTGATTGATGAAATGCATTAGATTGGAAAAATATGTCACTTTTACTAGACACTACTTCAGGCACGTCTTGTTTTACGAGCTTAAAACCTTAGTGCACAGTCTTGCGCCTAAGAGAGCTCTACAGAGCTCTAGTCTAGGTATCGTCGTAAGTTTTATAGGAGCCACGCGGCTTTTGGAAACCAACAGTTGAATTTTTACGCAACCCTCAGAATCGATTGATCTAGCGTAAATCGCGGCGCCGTACGCTCTCTGAGAAGAGTCTGTAAATACGTGAATTTCCTGTATTGTGCCGTCATTAAAAACCCAGCGAGGTATTTTTAAGTTATTTAAACATGGGAGTGTTTTAGCGAATAATAACCATTCTTGACGTAACTCACTTGGCACATCTGAATCCCAGTCAAGTTTGGCGATCCAGAGTTTTTGAATTAGTATTTTTGCTTCTAATATGCATGGCCCTACTAATCCAAGGGGGTCAAAAATTTTACTAATAACTGATAAAATATGCCTCTTAGTTATTTTTTGAGGTACATCAATGTTAATAGAAAATCCTAATATATCAGTGTTACTTAACCAGCGTAAACCTAAAGTTTTTGAAGACTGATTATGGTCAGCAAAATTAATACTGCTACAGTCGTCTGAGGTTCCCGCAATTTGCTCCAAAATCGAATTGTTGTTAGACTTCCACTCACGTAAATGAAAATTAGCAGATGACAGAATAGAATTAACTTCATTTGCCATGGTGACAACTGTCTCTATTGAAGCTCCACCACTCAGAAAATCATCGACATAAAAGTCGTGTTTAATAGACCTCCTGACGGTATCATTAGTTGAGGAATCTGCAAGGCTTACCAAGCATTTTGTCGCCAAGTACGGACTGCAGGCCTCACCGTAGGTAACAGTGCACAATTTATAAACTTTCAGAGGCAACTTAGGGTCATCCCTAAAAATAATTTGTTGCAAGGATTGCTGTGAAGCTGTGATACGAATTGACCTATACATCTTTTCGACATCTGCACAAACTATGTATTTATGCTCTCGAAAGCGAAGCAATATAGACAACAAGTCATCCTGTACAGTGGGACCAACCATCTGTATATCATTCAGAGAAATTTTGTTGCTAGATGGGGCGGAACCATCAAAAACTACTCTAAGTTTTCTAACAGATTTTAATTCAGGTTCACTTTGTGTAAATTCTTTAAAAACACCGTGATGCGGTAAAAAATATTCTACTTCAGAGCTACTATGAGGTTCGTCAGTAGTTGTCGAGACAGTCATATGACCGAGGCGCTCGTATTCGCGCATGAAACTCACATACTGCTACTTGAAATCAACATCACGTTGAAATCTACGCTCTACATTTAAAAATCGTGATTTAGCTAAATTGTATGACATTCCTAAAACACTAGGGTCTGATTTGAGTGGCATTGTCACTATAAAGTGACCATTTTCGTCACGAATCGTATTTTTGTAAAATCTATCTTCACAGGCGCGCTCTTCCTGTGAGAATATATGATGAGGAGATACACTATCTAGCTCCCAAAATCGGTTTAGATTTTCATTAAATTCACTAGACAAAAGGTTGCAGTTATGTGATTCATTAAGTGAGTGCGAATGTATCGGGCGAGCCACAGGCCCAGAAACAATCCACCCGAATTTAGTGTCAAATAACTTAAGTTTATTTTTACCTATATTTATAGATGCATTGCCAAGAATATTCCAAAAAAATCTCAGCGCCCACTAGAATATCAATGGCCGACGGAACATGAAACGTCGGATCTGCGAGTTGTACACTCGAAGGTATAGAAATACTATTTATATCGACATGAGATGCAGGTAATATTTTTGTAATCTCATGTAATATAAAACACTTGACGTGTGCCCTAAAGCTACTGTCATATGATTCAATCGTTAAATCGCAAGACTGTGTACTAAGTGAGGTCTGATTGTTAATACCTGTCACAGTGGAGCCGGCATTCGATCGACAAAATCCCAGCTGATCACAAAGAGAGTGAGTAATGAAGTTGGCTGTACTACCATTGCCATTGTCGTTCACTGCTTTTACCAGCGCTGTGGATAGCAAGATAACAGATGACGTAGCTTGTTGCTTTTCTATATTGCTTAATAAAACAACATTTCTCGTCTTACAATGAGACGAAGAAGTACTATCAGCATTTGTAGCAGGAAGTGCTACACTACTGGGCATAGGATCTTGAAATTGTTTGTGTTCAGTTTGTTGAATGTGAAGAAGTGTGGAATGTTTAAATTTTCAATATTTGCAATGAGTTAAGCGGCATCGCTTCGATGAATGCCCTGGTTTAAGGCAATTGAAGCAAAGCTTTAAAGACTTAACTTTAGCAATGCGTGACTCAACAGGCAAACTACGAAATTGTTCACATGAATATAAAAAATATGGTTTGGCACATACTGGACAGTGTAATTTATTTTCAAATAAAGTCTTCGATTCTGACACATTTTTACTCTCATCTTTAGTTACAATGAAACTTTGCCTTTTATTATTATTAATCTGTTTTTGTAACTTATCTGACCTTTTGTTGTCGTCGATTGTCTCTAATAAATCGGCCTTGTTACTAATAAAACTGCAAAATTGTTTTAATGTCGGTGATTTATCTAAAGAACTACGATACTCCTCCCAGTTTCTCGCTGTAATCGAATCAAGCTTGCCAGACATAATATAAATCATTAATGTGTCCCAACTGTCAGTGGGTTCATTCAAGGATTGTAATGCTCGAATATTTTTATTGATCACGTCAACAAGTCTACGTAAAGATGAGCAACATTCATTCGAAACTACTTCTGCATTAAATAACGCTTGTAAATGGTTATTTACCAAAAGTCTACTGTTGTCAAAACGTTGGCAAAGTAGACTCCATGCGACTTGATAATTGCTCGCTTTGAAATCTATGTTGCTAATAACCTCGAGGGCACTATGTTGTAAAGAGGCAAGCAAATAATGAAATTTACTTATATCGTCTATGTTAGTACTGTTGTGAATGAGGGACAGAAACGTATCTTTATACTCAAGCCAGCACTCATAACCACCATTAAAAAGGGGAAGTGAAATTTTTGGTAGGCGTACAAAATTATGTTGATTTGATCCACCTGATTTGGCTTCCGAGCTCGCAACAGAACCGTCTTCGCCGGCATTGGTAGTGGCGGCGGCGACTAGCAAGCTACGTGCCAACGCGGCAAGCCCGTGGTACCGTTGTTCAAATGCAGCACGTTCCGTGTAAGCCTCGTCTGGTAAATCACATGTAATTTCAATCTGCGTCTGTAAATCATCGAATTCGTTGTACAATGCATCAAATTTTAACAAACGACCCTTCAACTCGATACGTTGCAAATCTGAAAGATGTTTACAGGTTTGAAGCACAATTAAGAGCGTATACACCTTGCGCGCAAAGTCAACTATAGGTATTTCTTCGTTAATTTCACGCACACATAAGCGACCAAAGCTGTGTGCGTAGAGCTGCCGCGTCGGCTCGCTATACAATCGGCTCAAACAACTTTGATCCGTGCGCTTCAAATATTCAATTGAAATGTAACTGTAATATTATATCATAAAAATATTTTATTTGCATTATAAGTAGACAAATATTACTGTGCAAGCAAAGAATAATACAAATTTTGGATACTAATCATATTTTCGTTATTATTACATTGTTAAGTTGCATTCAAATCAGTGTTCAATCAGTAGACACTACGGACGTTTTATTAATCATTTCGTGTTCGAACACATAAATAGTGTTAGGGGCCTTACAACCCCTTACAATTACGAAATATATATACTTTTATATTACAATACATAACATAATTTAGCCTCGGAATTACGTCCCATTATATTACCTGAAACATAATTTATACTCACTACAAAATCATTGTAGGTAATAAAAATAATTAAATATTTTACTACCAAAGTACTAAGATGTGGTAATCGCATTCCGCGCGTGGCTATTTTTACTACGCGCGGCATAATCGACTGCAGCCAGGCCGGAGCGACGAGCGATACGTCCTCCCTCTAGAAGGCCTTGCGGCGGTCTGATTTGATCCACGTCGGACAGCGTGTTTTATAGTGGTTTTTAAAATATTTGTAGAAAACATGAAAACTAATTTTGTTGAAATATAAAAATGGTAATTTATTGATAAGATGTTCTTCTATTATAATATGCAATTGTTATAAAAAATTATGTACGATAAGTTGGTGAAAAAAAATATGTTCTTGACGAGAGTTTCTGAATAATTTCGCATTGTTTAAATTTTTATTTTTCAGGAACTAAACACAAAAATATTATTTTTCTCAGCAAAATCCCTCCATAAGGGTCTTATTAGTCTGATAATATTTTTATTTTCATCTTATATTTAGTGGTTAAGGATATCTTAAGCTTCTAAATTGCCATTTAAAGCCTAAATAACGAAACTTGTGTTCAGTAATCCGTATAGTACTCACAAATTATCCATTAATCTATAATGTTTTCCACCAAAATCCCTAGATGACAACCTTTTCTAAAATTAGTACTAATTATTTTTCCTTTAAATTGTTTATTGGTGGCTATTAACTCATTTGAAAAGTCCTGTTTTTAAGCCAAAAAGCGCGTGCAGGGTATAAACGCTCTTAAATAGTTGCCAAAAGTCGTAAGCTTAGCTTTCATAGAACTGCGTTTTTTAATATTAGTCTCTAAAGTAGCCATGGCAAAAAACAAAAAAAAAAAAACATTGTTTGAGTTATGAGTATGAATGCAGTAAATAAGGCTGCAAGTTAACAATTAAAATATATAAGCAAGTTAAAATTATTTAGCACAAATCACACGAATATAATAAGACTAGCCGTTTGACCTTGAAGGTGAATGCGGACGAACCAAGCGAGCCGAGCTAGTGCGTGTTACTTACTCGATGCAAATACTTATGCACAACTATGTATGTATGTAGGTATGCGAAGCGCCGCGCCACTGCGCTAGCGCATCTTATAATATAATGTGTTTGCTAAATAAGCGTAAGCCACATGTAATGATTCAAATATAAAGTAGTGAAGAAATTGACAATTAACTACTAGCTACGTATGAAATGAATTTAATGTTTAAGCGCTAATGGAACAATAGGGATTGAAGGAAGTAATATGGAACAAACTCACAAAATAACTGAATCCCTATCGAACAAGCGTTGACATTCATTCGGCAAAATGTTGACACGGCGAGATCACAGCTCCTCAGCTCGATAAATCTTGATTCTTTAGGAGACAGGTATTGAAGTCACCCATGATTATGCTTTGACTGTACAACGGAACGAGATTTTCAAGGATAATTTCTATAGAAGAGAAGTAATCAATGTGAAGGGAGGGACAATAATAAACACCGAGTAGTAGTTTTTTAAGCGAGAGTTCCACCTCTAAGAAAAGGTGCTCGCCAGCATTAGGTGATGGAGGTTGGGGTGATGCGCTAATGATGGAGTACCGAAACTGTGTTCGAAGGTAAATAGCAACACCGCCTCCAACACGTGGCGTACGATCATTTCTAACGAGGTGGAATCCGGGGAGGGTATAAGCGGAAGAAGAGAGACAAGGTTTCAACCAGGATTCTGAAACAAGGATAGCGTGTATATGCGTACAGTCAAAACTAGCCAGCATATCAGGGAAATGGGCCGGAATACTCTGGGCGTTAATATGGACCACATTAAAATTCCTAGGGACATCAGAGAACTGACATGAGAGAGTGTCAGCAAGTGAGGGAACACTAACGAAACTATCATCACTACAGGCGGAAAAGAATTGTTCACTATCATCACTACAGTTGTGTGCAGTCATATTTTCTAAAATTAGAGATCATATAAATATAAGAAAATAAAAGTTAAACTAAAACTAGTAATAAATAATTAAAAATATATATATATATATATATACAACGTGTAACAGGATTAATTCACAACCTCAGACACCCCAACTTTAAAATATTATTGCAATCATAGTTTATGCTTTGAAATCGTACTCCCATAATTACAAAATCTTTTATTTATGAAATTAATTATACCAAATGTAGGCACTTAAGATGGTCACCTTACGAGTTACAAATAAGAGTGTACTACTACACACGCTCGCGGACACGCACACATGTACACAAGAGTCATTCACACGAGTACCTAACGTCGATCGCTGCGCCGCGCGCGCCGGCAGAAACAGCTGACAATAAACGAAATACAAATTACGTACGTACGTAACTGATTACTGGGTGGTTTGGTAAACAAATTATTATTAATTTAATCTGTAAGCATAACATTTGTGTTTTAGCTATAAAATCTAAATATTTTACTTACTAGATATAATGCGTACGAACCCAACGTAAGACAATATTTTGCATGAATCGGCTATAAAATATTATTAATTTCACTTCCGCTAAACTTCGTTCCTACAGGCGGGCAGGATACGGGCGTCATTTATTTTGCATTACTAATGAATAAGATAATTAGATAACGCAATATCTAACAATGAAGACTAGATTGGGAATCACAACACAAAAAAATACAACAAAATTAACTTACGTGTTACATGGCACTCATGCGGCGATTTCTTTTTAAAATATGTTCGAAATGTCCACCACCTTGATACACTTTGATGCACATTTGCGTAATTGTTCACGTAATTTATGTAAAACTTCAGTGTCACGTTTCACTTTTAGGAAGGCTGCCACTATTCTACTTTTTAGTAGTCTAGTTATACCAGAGATTTATTACGTCCCCACAAAAAAAGTCAAGAGGCGTCAAGTCGGGTGACCTAGGAGGCAATTGCACAGGTTCGCCGCGACCTATCCAGCGCTCTCCGAACTCAGCATCGAGATACTGTCGGACACTACGCTGGTGCCGCGGCCGTGCCTGTTGTTAAATGTCCTGCATGCCAATGATACATTATCACCACACAGTGCCAAAGTTCTCACCATTTCAGTGTATTCAATATTCGAATACCGAAAAGACATCGGGCGCGAAGATATCGAAATATCTACTAAACACTTAAACACAAGTAGACACAGATAACTGCGGTGCACGACTGGATTTTTTTCACATAGTCGGTGCCCATTTAGGGATTGCAATAACGGGATATTAGACACACCGGAATTCCGCATACATTGTAGCAAAATTACAAACCGAATTTAATCACCATTTTAACGTCCCGCGAAATTATTTTTCATAGAAATACCTACTTGTTGTTTCATTTCATAGTGATTTTGTTACAATTTAATTTATTTCATTTAAGTGCATGTATTGCGCGGGATTTAGATCGCCCGGTCTTGCAAATACCGGGAGTAATTTTTATCGCGGCGCATCCCTATACCGGTTGCCTTCTGATGTACCGCCGCGCCGCGCGCGCCATCGTTTGTCGGATGGATCAAATTGCATTAAACAATAGCTGCATCCTGCTCTATCTAGTTGTAGTTAAATGTGCGGAAAAGAGAATATGATAGTTATTTATTTTGGTAGCTTATTACGTTTATTGAGGCCTATCGTTGTGTGCGTTTGATTAATGATAGATTGCTTAAATAAACTTTATGACTATCGAAATAAAGTTCATTTTTGTTCATTATTTAGTTTATTAGAGTATTCGTTTAGTGATTCATTTAAAAATGATCTTATGTCCTGGAGTTACGTTTCAATTTCGTTTGTTCGGAGTAGTAAATGAAAGTGTCTGTAATTTACTTGGTCTTAACTAATTATTTTGAAAAAAAAAACCTACCAAAAAAAATGTTGATATCGGTTCAGTAGCTGATTCTGAACGTACTACTTTCCGCTTTTACATTTAAATCTGTTACATGTTGTATATATGTATACAATGATAAGCAAAATTTATTCACTAACATCGTCCATCTGCCGGTTGAGTTAACGAAGACGTAAACAGTTACAAGCATCTTCACTGAACACTAATTAAATTAAATAGCAGTGCATAACATCAATCTAAAAATTAAGTCAATGAATCAAGCACAAAAAAAATACAAATATAAATTCCGAAGAAAGAGAAAAAAAAATGTAAAATGAGGGGGAAAAAATGAAATAGATAACATAATCCAGGTAAACATATAAAAAAAAATATTTGATTCCTACCAAGTAAAAAAAAAAACAGAAATTAAATTTATATAACGATTTCAAAACGAAATTACCAAACGTCAAAATTACATTTGTCAATGTTATAAACACGGTTGGAAGATATGAGGTTATGTTTACTAAATGTATAAGGTAAATGTGGGTGGATCAAGTTGCATAAACTATGGTGAAAGAATGGAATAAAACAATAACAAAAGAGCAACATAACAATAAATGACGAACAGTTACTATAAGGAGAGAATACATAGACAAAAATTTGTACACACTAAGTTGTTTACCTGGCTAGAAAAACAATACACTAATGGATATACTACTTCTTGGCAGTCGCGGCTCGCCTGGTCTTTGGCACGGCTATGGTTTTCTTAGCTGGGGTCGGCTTAGCAGGAGTGTCAACTTTGATCTGACCCAGCAGAGTAAGTGACACAATACGATGCCGTACGCCAGAGCTCACCACATACACATTGCCGTCCCGAGTCCAGGCATTGGTCACGCCGAACTTTTCTCGAGCCGCCATGAAAATGTCGTGTCGTCTCTTCGTGAGGAATTCGGAAAGTGTTATACCCGAACCTTTCAAGTTGGTTTTATTAAACCAAAGCTGGTCTCTTGCATCGACATCCTGCAACTTAACAAGAATAGGCCTGGGCTTCTTCGATGTGGGCGGTCGACCCATCCTGTGGCAGCGTTGCAGAGCATTGGTGTTGAAGTCTGCAAAACCAAGGCGCCTCTTAACAACATCAACAACCACTTGTTTCGGATTCTCATCAGCTTCTTCTGGAACACCATGGATCAGCAGCATTTTACGACGTCTCTGCATCTCCATGTTGTCGACGGTGTTGGTTAAAGCCTCGATTTGGTGTTGAAGAAGATTAAGGGCCTGGGAGACAAATGCCTTGTAAGTCGCGAATTCTGCAGCCAAGTCTGATGACTCCGTTGTACTGACCGATGTCTTCAGGAGGTTGGATTCGAAGGCAGCCTTCTGTCTGTCATCCTTTTGTGAAATTCCTCCCTCATTTCTTCGATTGAGGTTTTCAAAACAGACTCCATTTTGCAAAAAAATTCCAAGTGAAGTGTTGAGTGAAGTGAAATAAGTTGAAGGTGAATAACTTTATACAGAAGGTCCCTTAAGCAAGGACTAAATAAATTAACCGACTTGGTATTACATGGATCTCACAACTTTTTGTGGTAGAAAAACTGAGCTGCGAGACTTGGTATTTTTTACATGTTTTTGATGGGAATTTTACATATACTCGTACATTATCTCACATCACTAATTTACCACGTGAAAGATATTACAATACAATGTCACCTCCAATACAATATCTAAATGATTCACTGCCATCTGTATTTTTTTAATCGCATACATATAAATGTATTTAATAATGTGATATATCAATAATATAAAGATAATATTTATAAATATAAATAAATAACACCCAACAGTCACATACATAGTCCTGACCCCACACTAAGATCGAGTCTTGTGTCGTGGGTATCAGGAACTACGAGAGACTTTTCGGTCTTCGGTTTCACAGGCGGCGTCTAACCAGCCAGCGCCACGGAGGCTGTCAATATTAATACATAAATACAAAAAAGTGAAGGCAAATGTTCTACCAGGACACCCACGCCTTGTGTATACCGTCTCACGATCACAGAGTACCTACTTGGTTTTATAGGAACCCACGATGTAATAGGGAGCGAGCCTTTTTTTTTATTGCAATAAATGGTGAAACGAGCATGACGTTCGCCTGATGGTAATCGATACGACGATATGAAAAGTAGCAAAAGCAAACAACTTGAATTACAAAGCAATGCATGGCATTCCACTGCGCTCGCCATCCTGAGACATAAGAAGTTAAGTCCCAATATATCCAGTAGTTACTCAAGCTACAATGTCCTTCAATTTAAAATACAATAGTGCATTTACACTGCTGTTTGACGGCAGAAATAGACATTGATACCTACCCAGGCGGCCTCTCACATATTATGAGAGACCTACCACCAGTGAAGCCTACGCCATATCGGCCACTAATTCCCGAATCCGAGCTGATAACGAATAGAAAAATCCAATACCACTTGGCCCAGGATTCGAACCCGAGAATGCGCGTTGCAATCGTACCGTCGCACAACTGCGTCCCCGAGCCAGTCATAATATTATCAAAAAATTAGCTTCATAATGATGATTATGCAATATTTTATCGCCAAACGTCGTATTTATACGGGTAATTGTGTTGTGTGAATTAGAGTCGAACAGGCAACATGTGGAGATGGACGTTTGTTTTGTGTGTGGTGGCGGTGGGCGCCGATGATTCCCGAGTGGTACAACTTGAGCAAGGACCCGTCCGAGGGTATAAGGAAGATAATGTGTTTGCGTTTTACGGAATCCCATACGCCACGGCACCCACAGGACCCAACAAATTCAAGGTATTTTAAGATTTATTTTAATTTATTTAATTAAAAATAAACTTGTATTTTAAAGTAGTATTATTTGTCATATCATAAATTACACTTTTGGTCTTGTTTTTATATCTGCTTCTTGTGTTTGCCTGTTAAAGATGAGCTATTTAAACCGACAGATTATTTTTAGACCGACATTTGAACTTTTTGTTCCTTCCATTCAATGTTTAAATTCCTAGTATGCCAGATGAACGAAAAACATAAATTTAAATGAAAGGAATTTAATCTGTGAGTAAATTGTCAGCAGAATGTTTAATTATGTTGACTCAGCTTATATCTGTTATTTTCGTAGCGTAATTATGCCAACTAAGTGCAGAGTACCGGTAGATTTGAAATAAAAACACGATAACCTTTAAATTGCTTGTGTTTATTTTTAGCCTACAACATATCCGTAATATGTTTATCAGATATTGATAGACAACATATCCGTAATATGTTTATCAGATATTGATAGATAGAATTAAATTGTATCTGGGGGCGCGGCCGAGCCCCCTCCAAGTCGAGCTATAGGCCGTAACATCCTTTTCTCGAAGCAATTCAGACCATTTTCAACCCCCTATAACTTCGTTGTGGCTAAAGCATGAAGCCTGAATTTTCAGTTACTAAGCAGGCATTGTGTAAACATGGTATATTTAAAATTTCATTCAATTTGAACCAGTAGTTTAAGAATTGTAACTAGTCAAACTTTCTTAATTTTGTCACTCACTGACTGACTGACCGATCATCAAAAGTCTAAGGCACTTCTAGCAGACATAGAACCTTCAAATTTAGTATATAATTAGTGTTTAGTGTCTAAAGTAAGGGATAATTCAAACATTTCATAATTTGTGTCTAGTTTTCTAGATAGACCAACTGCATGAATAACTTTGTAATCCCATATAAATGTATAGAATTACAAAGTTACATTTGCAGTTAATGAATCATTGTACCCGTATATAATGGAATAATAGTTGTAGATTGGTATCTATATATATATTATATATGAGGCATAACAGGAGGGGATATAGAGAGGGAAATGGTGTATTCAGCCCATGAAACTGTATAACATTCCTCTAGAAAAACATGACGAAGAAAAACTTGCAAATAAATAGACTAAATAGCTCGAAAATATCAATTACAATGAAAGAAAGAACATTAATAATCAAATCCGCTATATTTGTGATAAATTGATACCTATAAAAATAAGAAAAATCCATAAGACAGAGGCCTTAAGAAAAATCGTTAGTGATATTCTAGAAGTAAGAAGTACCGAAAAGGAAAAAAGTAGGACTCTACAAAAAGACGTGAGATCCCATCAAAAACATCCTGTAAAAAAATTCCAAGTCTCGCAGCTCAGGTTTTCTACCGCAAAAAGTTGTGAGATGCATGTAATACCAAGTCGATTAATTTATTTAGTCCTTAAGGGACCTTCTATATAAAGTTATTACGTTAGTTATTACCATATCAATATTAAAAATTCTTTACGTTTTAAATAAATAGATCGACTTGGCCAGCAGCATTATGTATAAATTGTACGATACATTATGTTTTCATGCGATGGCCAAGTCGATCCATTTATTTAAAACGTAAAGAATTTTTAATATTGATATGGTAATAACTAACGTAATAACTTTATATAGAAGGTCCCTTAAGGACTAAATAAATTAATCGACTTGGTATTACATGCATCTCACAACTTTTTGCGGTAAAAAACCTGAGCTGCGAGACTTGGAATTTTTTTACAGGATGTTTTTGATGGGATTTATTTATTTAGGTAGGTAAGCAGGTACTTCTGATTCTCAAGTGTTTATCAATATTAATGTTGTTTAATAATCACGAGTATATTTATCTATCACACGTAGCTATAGTAATTCAAATGATACAAATCTATTGCCACAAGCTCCACGTGTGATATTGTTTTCATAGTTGCGACTCAAGAGAGCCATTTGGTACCAGTCTGCAAAAGAACATTGGTAAAATCATTGTTAATGCAATTCTTAAGCGTCTATAAATTTCATGTATAAAAACATTAATAATTAATTTTCTAAGTAATTTTGGTGCCTAGCTCACGGCGAACCTAAGCCTGAATTACGAAAACACATTTTTCGTAAAACTCTATTGATATCTGCTTTAATTTTATTGGAGAAGCGTAATGTCGTTTCAATGTTGCCATTTTTAAAAAATATGCTTGACTGGCTTTCTTGCATTATCTTTCTCAGATAATAATTAATGTAAAAAATAGTGCAGAGAAGTGAGAACAGCAACATAATCACTGATCAAATAATTAAGGAATAACAATTTGCTTCTGTCGCCCGAAAGCGCTATTGTGCAAATAATAATATATAGTTGTCCCCTCTTTACTTTTTATTTTATTGCACATGATATTACTATTAGATTAATGAAATAAATAAGTACTCGATGTTTAAATTGCGTGTAAAATATATTTTTTTACTTTAATTTGTGGGTCATAACTTTGCCCCACGCCAATATAAGGGTGATTCTACGATAAGAGGTAACTTGAACGGCAATCAATATTTAATAGGTTTTTTATTCCATATTGTCCAAAGGTTTACAATCAATTACACCATTTTAATGTACTTCAATGAATAGAGTCACAATTAAATGCTGAAATATTATATTTTTTTCTGAAATTGCCAACAAAGTCCAAAAAAGTATCTACCCTGGCTTGTCCCTTTGCCGATTTTAGTTAAACTTACTGCCGTATCTAATTTGTTTGTATCGCTTTCTAAACTAAAGCATGGTAAGTATGCATTTGAATAAATATACTACAATAATTTTAAGAAAAAATCCAACAAAGTATGTTTTTTGTGTATATTTTCTGAACTTAAATTTTGTCCCATATTTTTTGTGTCTTTACCCTGGCCAATTTTGTTCCACTAATACTAACATAAAAATAAAACGGAAGTATTGCAAATTCCTCTCAAGGACATCTAACGACGTGAAGTTAGCCACAAATGACAAGGGAGCCGTTAGAGGCCGCCATTTTGCTAGTTGTCGCGATGCGTACGTGCGGTGTAGTGGTCTCGCAAAGTCATTATATCTCTCCCCTGGTAAGTCATAAAAGTTATTTTATGATTTGATTCATTTGTGTAATATTACATTTATTCAATAATATTAGTGTACTAATTCAAGTGGGATATTTAATTAAACCAAAAATGTTATACGTCGATTACAATATTTGAATTTATCATGAAAACATCTTTCCCCTGGCGTATTTCCCCTGCCAAGTTAATTACCAGGAAGAGACTTACTAGCCAGGGGAGCTAAAACATATCATATAATGTAGTCACAAAGTAATTTAAATATAGTTATATTGTCACTAAAGTCAGATTTATATATAATATATACCGTATATTGAAGTTTAGTGGTGGTAGGACTTATGTGTCCGCCCGGGTAGCTACCACCGTCGAGGCGTAAAGACCGCCATAGTGATCTCGGTAAGGGGATCGCGTTCCGGGATCAGCCAATTGTTTTCCGGTTTCTTCGAGGGCATGAGGATGTACCGTGTGGGTATTTTCGGTCGTTTGTCGAAGGGAGGAATGTTGATCCACCGACCAGGGAGACCCGTAGAAGCGGTTGTCCGCTAGCCACCCGCGATATAGTACAGAGGCCCAATCGGGGCTAACCACCTCGAGAGGCTGCCTCACCATGCCGCGCATAATCTTGGGTGGGTCCGTCGTGCCGGTTGGTGACCGGAAGTGGAGTCCCGGCGGCCCATCCCGGGAGGGTACCCTTTCATCCGGCGGATCAATTCGCTTTCCGATTAAAAGTTAAGTGTAATATTTAATAAAAATTGATTTTATTAATTTAATTCATTATTTCATTGCCCGAATCTCTCCCCTGGTCTCGATATTTACCCTGGCCTTCTAAAAAGTAATAAAATATGTGTGAAGTGACCTGCCCTTGGGTGAAAAGGTTAATCAATGGGTTAATTAGCATAATTTAACATTTTCATGAAAAAAATCCAACTTTTCTCCCTGGCCGCATCTTCTATGGGCTCGAAACCTCTTATCGTAGAACTACCCATAAATGGAACAAAATAACATTAACTACCCACAGAGTTTGACAAGATATAGAAAATCTGTAAAACTTTAAAGTGGAATATCTTTTTTCCTAGGCTTGCTACAATAGTAAACCTTAAGAAATTAGTGTTAAGGAATTCGAAATCTATATTTTAAAATATTTTTCATCTCAATACACACAAAAAAAATTACAACAAAAAAATGTATGGAGGATTATCATTGTTCTTTCGCTGTTCCGGCCAGTTAAACTAGATAATGTGCGAGTAGCATCATCACCTCTTTATTCGATTGTCGACGCAAAGATCATAGAAGATCAAGACTTGCCATTCAACAAAATACGGAAAACATAATAAAAATTTACATGATACTTAAATACAGAGATACTTATTTATAGATCTTAACAAATGTCATTGTTCACGTATCATGGAAAAATGCACAAATAATTTAAAAATATAGGTATATTATTATATTATGTTCTTCTGTTCTGACAGCCTCCGTGGCGCAGTCGGTTAGACGCTGCCTGTGAAACAAGAGGCCGTGGGTTCGATTCCCGCACCGAGAGAAATGTTTGTGCGTACCACAAAATATTTCTTTCGGTTCTGGGTGTTTATGAAACCGAAGTGTCTAGTAGTTCGTGGTACCCACGACACAAGACTCGATTTTAGTGTGGGGCCAGAACTATGTATGTGATAGTACGAGAGATGACAACCAAAATTTTTGTCTCATAGCAAATTGATAGATTTGATTATTTCAAACTCGAAAATACCAATTTCAGACATTTTTCGCGTAGCGTTTGACCGAACTGAATTTTCAAAAATGACAACAAATTTTACCGGACTTTATCATAGCAATCTGTCTGATTTTCTGACTGTAGTTATATAATAGGTCTAAGATGCCGAAAACATATTTTTCAGAAGTTAATAGTGTAGCGCGAACCCAAAAAATAATTTAGAAAAATTAAAAATGAGACAAAAAAATATGATGATAGCAATCCGTCTGAAAATGTTCTTTACGGGTAAATTAGGATTAGTTAATAGGAAAAAAAATATTTTCAGAAGGAAATTTGGATGCATCAAATTTTGAGACCATTCTAAATGTGTTAAGGAATTTTACCGATCGGTATCATAGCAATCTGTCTGAAAATTATTAAACTTGATGAAATGAATTAACTAGATGTAAAAAAAAATGATATCAGAAGAATTCAGTGTAGCACCTCCTTTATCAGACAACTTTTCGATACCGACCGTGTTGAAGCGTGACTGAGAGAGTGCGGACAACGTATCTATGCTATAAAAACGTATAAAAACTAATATTATAATTGATGATCTTGTATTCTTAAAAACCCATTCTTCCATCCCTAAAAACTTCATCAATGGCAGATGAGCAAACCGTGCCTTGTCCTTGGGAATAGAAGAAAAAAACACGTTCGCGAGCCCTCGGACAACCAGCGACACACCCTCGTCCGCCTGAGCAACTTATAGTTTGTTGTCACCTTAAGTGAGCGTCATTTCAACGGTTAGAACAGCTGGTGAGTGACTATGTATAGTAAGAGAGTGGCAGGATCGTAACACGCAAAAAACCATTCCCACCGCAGCAGGAGTGTAAGAAACGCTCAGGTATCGGCCAAGCGACTTCAAAACGTTCTTTTCTCTTTTGGGAGTATATGCGACATCCAAAATGTCTAAAAACATTTTTTTTTGTAATCCTGCCAAATTTACGGACGGTTGAAAAAAAAATCATTCGGGTTGCTATAATACAAGTCGGCTAAATTTTTTGACATTTTCAAAAATTCGCTTCAGCTACATACTACGCGCCAAATGTCTGAAAACCAACTTATTCGTCATAAAATTATAAAATCTATGTACATTTCCAATATCAGACGTATTGCTATGATACCGACTGCCTTTTTTTTGACACAGTAGAAATAGCCTCACATGCAATTGCTACACTTTTGACCGTTACTACCTACCTAGTCGGGTTCATAATCACATAATCTAACGATTTTATACAGTTTCGACCGTATTGCTATGATACATGGTTTTGGTCGTCATCTCTGGGACTATGACTGTTGGGTGTTATTTATTTATATAAATGTCTATATATATATATACAACGTGTAACAGGATTAATTCACAACCTCAGACACCCCAACTTTAAAATATTATTGCAATCATAATTTAAGCTTTGAAATCGTATTACCATAATTACAAAATCTTTTATTACTGAAATTAGTAATACCAAATGTAGGCACTTAACATGGCCACCTTACGAGTTACAAATAAGAGTGTACTACTACACACGCTCGCGGACACGCACACATGTACACAAGACCCATTCACACGAGTACCTAACGCCGAACGCTGCGCCGCGCCGCTCCGCGCCGCGCGCGCCGGCAGAAACAGCTGACAATAAACGAAATACAAATTACGTGCGTAACTGATTACTGGGTGGTTTGGTAAACAAGTTATTATTAATTTAATCTGTAAGCATAACATTTGTGTTTTAGCTATAAAATCTAAATATTTTACTTACTAGATATAATGCGTACGAACCCAACGTAAGACAATATTTTGCATGAATCGGCTATAAAATATTATTAATTTCACTTCCGCTAAACTTAGTTCCTACAGGCGGGCAGGATACGGGCGTCATTTATTTTGTATTACTAATGAATAAGATAATAAGATAACGCAATATCTAACAACGAAGACTAGATTGGGAATCACAACACAAAAAAATACAACAAAATTAACTTACGTGTTACATGGCACTCATGCGGCGATTTCTTTTTAAAATATGTTCGATATGTCCACCACCTTGATACACTTTGATGCACATTTGCGTAATTGTTCACGTAATTTATGTAAAATTTCACTTTTAGGAAGGTTGCCACTATCTTTCACTGAACTATACCAGAGATTTATTGCGTCCCCACAAAAAAAGTCAAGAGGCGTCAAGTCAGGTGACCTAGGAGGCCATTGAACAGGTCCGTCGCGACTTATCCAGCGCTCTCAGAACTCAGCATCGAGATACTGTCGGACACTACACTGATGCCGTGCCTGTTGTTAAATGTCCTGCATGCCAATGATACATTATCACCACACAGTGCCAAAGTTCTCACCATTTCAGTGTATTCAATATTCAAATACCGAAAAGACATCGCGCGCGAAAGTTATCGAAATATCTACTTAACACTTAAACACAAGTAGACACAGATAACTGCGGTGCACGACTAGATTTTTTTCACATAGTCCGTGCCCATTTAGGGATTGCAATAACGGGATATCCGACACACCGGGATTCCGCATACATTGTACAATAGCAAAATTACAAACCGAATTTAATCACCATTTTCACGTTCCGCGAAATTATTTTTCATAGAAATACCTACTTGTTGTTTCTTTTCATAGTGATTTTGTTACAATTTAATTTGTTTCATTTAAGTGCATGTATTGCGCGGGATTTGGATCGCCCGGTCTTGCAAATACCGGGAGTATTTTTTTTCGCGGCGCATCCCTACACCGACTTGCCAAACCTTTTGATGTACTGCCGCGCCGCGCGCGCCATCGTTTGTCGGATGGATCAAATTGCATTAAACAATAGCTGCATCCTGCTCTATCTAGTTGTAGTTAAATGTGCGGAAAAGAGAATATGATAGTTATTTATTTTGGTAGCTTATTACGTTTATTGAGGCCTATCGTTGTGTGCGTTTGATTAATGATAGATTGCTTAAATAAACTTTATGACTATCGAAATAAAGTTCATTTTTGTTCATTATTTAGTTTATTAGAGTATTCGTTTAGTGATTCATTTAAAAATGATCTTATGTCCTGGAGTTAAGTTTCAATTTCGTTTGTTCGGAGTAGTAAATGAAAGAGTGTCTGTAATTTATTTGGTCTAAACTAATTATTTTGAAAAAAAATACCTACCAAAAAAAATGTTGATATAGGTTCAGTAGCTGATTCTGAACGTACTACTTTCCGCTTTTACATTTAAATCTGTTACATGTTGTATATTGTATATCAGCGTAAATGTAAATATACTAAGTAAATGTAGTGAAATTATTTATGACTTATTTATTATTTAAAAATATGATAATAACAGTTTATCAGTTTTACCCGCTGTTAATATTTTTATTAATGATTATTAATTTTTATTTACCACTTTGTTTGTATTTGTTAATATTAAAAATAAACCAAAATAATTATTTTTATTTATTCTTGCAGACACCGCTACCACCGCCCACTAACAAGGAAATATTGGACGCGGTAGATAAACGAATAATATGTCCTCAACCCGACTTCCCGTTAATAACTGATCAAAAAAATAAACAAGAAGATTGTCTCATAGCAAATATATTTGTGCCTGATACCAATGAAGATAAATTGCCGGTCTTGGTTGAGGTTCATGGAGGCGCTTTCCAAGTAGGCCTCGGCAATTTGCTAAAACTAAAAAACCTAATTCAAACCAAAAGTATGATAGTCGTCTCATTTAACTATCGTCTTAGCGTTCATGGTTTTCTGTGCTTGGGTACTGAAGATATCCCAGGAAATGCTGGTATGAAAGATCAAGTCGCACTACTGCGCTGGGTGAAAAATAACATAGCAGCTTTCGGTGGAAATCCCGATGATGTGACCATAGATGGTTGCAGCGCCGGCGGGGCAGCCGTAGATCTATTAATGCTGTCAAAATCAACTAAAGGATTATTCAACAAAGCTATCCCTGAAAGTGGTTCCAATCTAGCCGTATTTTCCATGCAGTCGGATCCATTAGGAAATGCCAAGGAGCTTGCAAAACAGTTAAATTTCAAAAACACTGATGACATTTATGCTCTTGAGCAGTTTTTTAAGTCTACTCCTTTAGACGAACTACACTTTGATACGTATTTTAACCGAACTGATTCGACATTTGGGTTCTCGCCCTGCGTAGAACGAAATATTGGAGAAGAAGTTTTCCTTGATGAAGATCCACTAAGTATTCTGAAGAATGGGAAGTATGAGAAAGTTCCAGTTCTCATTGGTTTTGCTAACATGGAAGGTTTGCCCCGTATCGATTATTTCGAAACATGGAAAGATAAAATGGACGAAAAGTTTTATGATTTCTTACCAGCTGATTTGGAATTTGAATCTGAAGAACAAAAACGCAAAGTTGGTAATGAAATTAAACAGTTTTACTTTGGCGACAAGCCTATAAGCAAGGAAAACATTTTGTCTTATGTCGATTACTTTACGGACGTGATATTTGCAGTACCGGCATTGAGGTCGGTTGAGCTGCATGTGAGAAATGGTCACGATAAAGTATTTTTGTATGAATATTCCTTCACTGATGATGAAGTGCCGATAGTGCCTCATACAAACGTACGTGGGGCCAATCATTGCGCACAGATAGTGGCTGTGATGGATGGAAAAAATACATCTATAAACGATGAAACAGATGTATCTGTAGAATATAGAAAGATAAAATCTATTATGCGGCAGATGTGGTCAGACTTCATTACAACTGGGTATGTAGTATTTGACAAATTTTAATACACTTTGTACTTACTTTGTTTTGAAATAAGGATTTATCTCAAACATTTTATGAGGTCACTGAATGAGTCTTAGTCAAAAACATTATTGGTAAGCGTATTAGGGATGTTGCGGATTCCGATTTTTTCACATCCGCGGATGCGGTTGCGGATGCGGATGCGGATGTTTAAGATCCTATATAAATATAGTATATGAATGAATATTGAAATTAAACTATTATTTACGGATTCTATCGCTTACTAATATTTATCGATTTATCTTTGTTAATTTTTTATATTTTTTAACTTCTCGACATTTCGATTACTTTAAAGGATTCATGGTGACGGGGCGGAATTTAACTATCCGTAATTTAGAATTATTACATTAAAAAGTTAATTTAAAACGTTAATCTGTTTTTGCATTTCGATCTACACAGAAGAAGCTCACTGTGTCTTGATATCGGGCAGTTGGTCTTTTGGGTTCCGATTTAATTAAGTGTAGAATTCGATTCCATACTTGTGCAAGGTTCTAGCCATCTTCTCTATTGATAATTAAATGCATTACCTTCGTTTTGAGTAGCCCCAAGTGCTCGCATAAGAACACCGTTTCATCAAAATCCGTTGCGTAGTTTTAAAGATTTAAGCATACAAAGGGACATAGGGACAGAGAAAGCGACTTTGTTTTATACTATGTAGTGATAACGCCGCCTTTTCTGATACAAGGCGGTTAGGAAGAGGTTCGTAAATTAAACCCACGTTCGCTAGGATCGCTACTTAGTGCTTACAATGTAAATCCTCTTATGTGGATGTAAATTTTACATCTACGTAGACTCTTTTTTAAATGCGGTAAGAAAGAAATTCTTTTTTGAGTACAGCTTCAGTGCTACCAGTTTCTGGTATTTCTCGACTCTCATCTTCACTAGAAGAATCTAACATCATAGCAACAACAAACGCGTCGGATCATGTCACTATTTCTTTCGTTCCCATTGGTCAATGTCACATGCGAACGGCACGCGCTATTCGCCGGTACCGCCAAATTTCTGTCTTGACTCTTGTCTAATCTTGTATTACATCCGCATCCGCATAAATATCCGCATCGATTATTGCGGATGCGGATGCAGATGTCCAAATCTATGCGGAAGCTCCTCATTTGCGGATGCGGATGCGAATATTCGCAACATCCCTGATGCGTATCATCTAGAACCTTTAGATGTCCGCATGCTTCGTGCTTAAAATATAAGGAACAGTTTTTCTCTCTTCATGTTTTATTAAATTGGGTACTTTTAATATTATAAGATTACGAGTATAAATAAAAAAAAAATGTGTTTTACATTATAAAATATATCACAAACAATGTGATAAATTGATATTTTTCAATTTTATTTTTAGTTCATAATTTCATCACACGTCAATAGAATGTATATGAATTTTAAATATTTTTCAAACAATTACGACCGCGGCTGTGTCAATCTGTTCTGTGGTATCAATGTTATAAGTGTTATGAAGTGTCTATATTCTTTTGGCGTATGGCGCAATTTGGAACTACAGATAAAATATTAATAATGTCCATTAATCGCAATGTTTGAGATATCTGTATCTGTATCTGTATCAGCCCATATACGTCCCACTGCAGGGCACGGGCCTACTCTACAATCGAGAATACGATTGAGAGTGGTTACTTACGTTTGAGATATGTTCTCATAATATTAAATCAAGCATTAATATGTTTAATTACGTTAAAAAAACATATTAATTACGTTAAAAACGTAATTAATATGTTTAATTACGTTTGAGATATGTTCTCATAATATTAAATCAAGCATTAATACTCATTATGTAATCACTTTAATATGTCCAATATAATACATTGTGAAGAGAGTAAAAAAGTAATATTTTGGACGCCAAAAGATCGTAGACAATCTATTATTTTCGGCATTTACTAACATCATATTGAAACTTGCGGACGCTCTTTCATATAAATCAATTTCCACATTAATAACGTTTCTTCAACCAGTTCAAATATTTCTAAACACATTTTTTATAAACAACATTAAGCATTTTGTGTTCATAATAATTTTTATTTTCAGGAAACCGGTACCGGAAGGTTCTACACTGCCATCCTGGCCTGCTGTCTCTGCGAATTATTCGCCGCACATGTCGCTGGGCCAAACTGTGGAACTGAAGGGACCCCTGCTGGAGGAACGCACTCGCTTTTGGACCAAAATCTATGACAAATACTACCGCAAACCTATCCCGCCTCCAGCACCCTCAAAAATAAAATTAGAACTTTAACAATTCTACATAAAATTTTGTATATTTTTGTGCCCTAACATTATTTTAATTCTGTGTCACCAAAAGCATATGTACATACATACGTGTAAATGATAATTCAAAATACTTTGTAAAGTAAGTTTATATTAACTAACGCCCAAATACTGGAACGCAACTTAAATATAAGTTGCGTTTAACTACGTTAATCCCGCTTAATTGTACTAGCTAAGTGGCCCGTGCGCTGTTAAGAGCAACTTATTATTTGAATGGTGTTCCAGTATTTGGGTAAGAAATCGAGATTTATAATTAGCAATTATTTTTGAAATTGGTTTGTTACTTCTTGCATATGTAAACGTTATACAGCTTATAATTTATTTTCCTTGTACTGTTTTTCCTAATATTTTGCTATCAATTCTATTAATAAATAGTTTAAGGAAATTATAATGTTCTATTTTCCCCCTTGCCATGATCATATTAAACCAATTAAAAAAAAAAGTACTTTATTGTACTGTATCAGCCCATATACATCCCACTGCAGGCTCTGGGCTTTCTCTACAATCGAGAGGACGATTCAGAGAGGTTAGGCTATACAATCCACCACGCTAGCTAAGTGAAATAACGAGAATAGAAACAGAAATATAAGGACGGTCACTTATAAAGGACGGGTGATAACAGGGCCAAAGAACTGGATGTGAAGAACTTGATATGTCAGGGTCCCACAAACCGGCGTATAGTTTTAGTCTTGTTCTATAGAATGAGATCAAGGTCTTGATCTTAAGTGACATGCATTACCAGTACGATATCCCCGGCAGTATCCTTAAATGCATGTCGAAGACTTTATTGCCGAATTGAACCTCAATGTACATAACACCCCTGAAGCACCATCAACTTATTGCAGCCCCGTTGGCGAATCTTCTATTGACGTCACACTTTCTAGTGGGGACGTCCAGATTGTTAGGTGGCGCGTTATTCCTGACGCGTCATGTAGTGATCATCGCCTGATAGTGTACGAGTTCTTACCCGGATTTATACGGGGTCCGCTTAACAACATCTCTGACTTTAGGTATAAATCTAAAGGGGCTAATTGGGAATTGTTTAGATCTGTTTTCGCGCGTCATACCGGAGACTTCACTCGCAATGATCTCTCAGCTGAAAGCTGTGCTGAAATAATGTCTGACACCTTTACATACTGCGCGGATTTAACCATTGGTCGCAGTTCTATAACCAATACCCGCAGATGTGACTGGTAGAATAGTAAATTACTCCACCTTCGACAAAGATTTCGACGAGCGCGTGGGCGGTTTAATAGGCTTAAAAAACGAATTGTCCCTGAAAACATACTCACGAGTGCTTTCATCACACTTAAAATGGCCAGGTCTCACTATAGGGCCGCGGTAACTAAAGCTAAAGGTAACTTGCTGCGTAAAATAGTAGAACGCCTCGAGAGAGAGGGTCCTTGGTCTCCTCTTTACCACGAATTCAAAGCAAATAGGTCAATTAATTTGGCCTACATAGCAAACATTAAAGTAAATAACACCTATACTACTGGTATCTAGGAGACCACGGAAACTCTTTTGAATTCTCTTATACCTGACAATTGTGTAGATAATGACTCCGAATACCACCATGCCGTATCGAAGACGCTGACTATGGGCTGTCCTCAAGGCTCTGGAACCGAAAGACCGATAAGGTCCAAATCTATGGAATTTGGGGTTCGATGATATTTTCTCAATTCCTTTTCCGCCGGGTTGTTCTTTAACTGGATACGCAGATGACGGACTCCTACTTATACAATCCAATAGTAGAGCCGGGCTCGAGAGTTCGGCTGACACGAGTCTGCGTTTAATTTTGAATTGGGGTGAACGAAACCGACTAACATTCGCACCTCAAAAAACCTTTCCAAATGTTGTTAAAAGGAATTTTAAAAACACCCCCGCGTATTAAATTTAATAATGTAACAGTTAAAAGTCCTCTTCCCCCCGGACCACCGTAAGGTGTAAACGTGTGTTGGGTCTATTACAAATTTTTTTGCAAATTTATTTAAATTTTCTGTAAATTATTCAATTCAATATAATAGGAGTGCATAAGTGGAAGGAGTTATTTTTAACGGAAGAAATCCAGCTACACTGTGTCACTGTTGACGCACATCTGTCGGCCTGGTATGTCAATTTGATTCACGAATCGGCGCACGCGCAGCTCTAATTCAATAGCAACAGGTGACTGGTCACGCCCACGCAGATTTAATTGGCTACAGGGATAGTAGAGGGCGTCACCCTGTGTTGATGAAGATTATTGTTGATTACGTGAACATTTAAGTGTCGGACGACTTTCTACCTGCTTATTATAACCTAGTACATCAAACGCAAATAGCGGCGTATGGCGGATATGACAACTACATCCCCCAATGTCTCTCGGCGTAAAAAGAGAGGGGATAATAATAACACTAATTTGGACTTCGAGAGTTTTAAAACCCATATGGAGGAGTTGTTCAACTCATTTATTTCTACTCAACAAAAGCAACTTCAGGAAATTACCACAAACCTTAAAGATATACAACAAACTAATAACAACATAGAAAAAACCATATCCTTTCTTGCGAGTCAAAATGAAGATTTCAAAAAACAAATTGAATCACTGGAAATACAAGCTAGAAAAGATCGAGAACATATATCTATACTTGAAGACAAATTGGAGGAATCTCAGGTGACTCTTAGAAAATCTAGCTTAGAATTAAAAAATGTTCCATTATTAAATAAAGAATCTAAGAATGATTTGATAAATCTAGTGCTCAGCTTATCAAAAAATATTGATTGCCCTTTGGAGAAAAAAGATATAAAGGATATTTACCGTGTACGACCAAAAAAGGAAGGGGTCAATAATCCTCCCATAATAATAGAAATGGGCTCTGTGATATTAAAAACTGATTTACTCAGAATGTGTAAGTCATTCAACATAAAAAACAAGGAGAAACTTCGGGCCAAGCACTTAGGTTGCAAAACTGAGGAAGATACACCCATCTATATTAATGACCAACTAACTGCCAAAAATGCTCGAATATATTTTCTTGCCAGAGAATTGACTC
Source organism: Hyles euphorbiae (assembly GCA_023078785.2). Classification (NCBI taxonomy): domain Eukaryota; kingdom Metazoa; phylum Arthropoda; class Insecta; order Lepidoptera; family Sphingidae; genus Hyles; species Hyles euphorbiae. The sequence continues at coordinate 7,411,551 of CM041043.1, read as the reverse complement.
GATCTAAGGCCTTTAAATTCTGTTGGTCTGCACTTGGAAAGATATACCTACGAAAAGACGAAAATTCTCCAATAATTCTACTAAAGAATGAGAGTCAGGTACAACGGATGTTACAAGTAGCATGACTATATGTAGTCTTTATGTCATGTCACTTTCTATATTTACCAATCAGTCTAAGTCGGAATTTGATATTTGTTTATTACTGTTTGTATTTTATGTTGTTGTTCATTAAGTCTCGAGATTTTCGCATGGTTCTTTGCATGCGTTTTGCTAATATTGTTGAATCTTTGTTTGTTATAGCACTCTTTTACTCACTATACATATCACATTTACATAAATACAAGTTTACTTTATTTTATTCAAACACACATACACAAACACAGAGTAATAATATTAAGGTTATTTTAAAAATTGTGACTTTTCTACCCATATTGACCAAGGTTCTATGGTTCTTTGGATACTGCTGCATAATCTCAAGTGTGAAGGTTAGAGGTTTGTTTATTTGTTGCTACTTAGTGACTACACGTTTTCTGGGTGAATATTTGGTTTTTTCTTCAATCAAAAATGGCTAATACATTAAATACCATACAAGAATTAGATAACATAGAATTTGCTCAAAGCAAGCAAGGTTCAATAGAGGATCTTGGCAAATGCCGGCATTTGAAATATTCTACATTAAACATAATAACACAAAATATTCGGAGTATTTACTCCAATATAGACGAAATTAAATTAACATTAGCACAATTTCATATACCAATAGACATAATGGTACTCACCGAATGTCGTTTAAATTCGAATAAAAATATTCCTAAATTGTCTAATTACACAACCTATCATACAACCATATCGCTCAATCAAAATGATGGTGTAGTTGCATATGTAAACAATAAACATCCCGTAAAGGTTAAAGAGATCACATTACAACATGCTTCGTGTCTCCAAATATGTACCGTAGATTATACTATAATTGGTATTTATAGATCACCATCACACACTAATGCAGAATCCTTTATTAATTCGTTAAATTCTTATCTCGATACGATTAAAAATCATAAAAACATCATAATAACCGGAGACATTAATATAAATTTAATTCCTAAACATTTTGAAGTGCCTAATGAGCGCAATAACAGACAAAAATATATTGAAATGTTATCATTGCATGGCTTATTCCCGGGGCATTCTTTACCTACGAGGCAACAAAACTGCTTGGATCACTTTATTATAAAATTAAGTGAAATTTCATCAGCTTTCATCTATGTTTTAAATACCTCAATCACTGACCACCACATGGTTTTTCTTTGCGTTTCAGATAAAGATATCCCGAAAATCTATAATGTACACAGGACTAAAAAAACCATCGACTTTTTAAATGCAACTAAGGATTTACAACAGGCAAATCTTAAAGAAATACTTCGTTGCTCTGATCCAAACATCAGTACCAACCTATTAATAAGTAAAATTAAGGAATGTCTTGTAATAAACACTAAAATTATTCCTATCCCTCGATCTAAACAAATAATTAAGCCATGGATAACTAGTGGTATATTGCGCTGTATTAGGAACAGAAATAGCATGCAAATGAAATTAAAGATGGATCCTACCAATGTCATTCTACAAATAACGTACCGCCGATACAGAAATTATTGTAATAATTTAATTAAAAAACTTAAACGCAAGTATGAACGTGATAAATTATCTAACTCAATAAAAATTATTAATACTTTATGGAACACCATTAATGAAATCACACAGTATAAGCCTACTAAAACCACCAATATTAATTTACTCAATCTCTCCTCGTCTCCAGTAAATTCAATTAACATCATTAATGAATATTTTTCTAATATTGGTAAATTACTAGCTGAGGACATTGTAAAAACTTCTGGTACATTACATCATGTAAATACATCTCTGTCTTTACCTAACGCTAATTTATCTTCATTTGTTTTACAAAGTGCTGATCCACAGGAAGTTGAAAAGATTGTGATGAATTTGAACTCCAATAGTGCTACTGGTTATGATAATATACCGTCATTTTTTATTAAAATAGCCAAGTCTGAACTTATACCTATAATCACATATTTAATTAACCTGTCCTTTAATAGTGGTGTTTTTCCAGATGAGTTAAAAAAGTCCATTGTTACACCCGTGTATAAGAGTGGTGATGGAGAAGATGTCAACAATTACCGCCCTATCTCAGTTCTTTCCTCTATATCTAAGATCTTTGAAAAGATGTTAAATAACAGATTACATTCCTACCTTGAAAAGTATAATATTATATCGACGTCGCAATTTGGCTTCAGAAAGGGCTTATCTACCGAAGATGCTGTTATAGCGCTTAGTTCGCATATAGTTAATTTATTGGATCTTGGAAAAAAATGCATAACAATTTTCCTAGATTTAAGGAAAGCATTCGATACCGTCTCCATTTCCTTACTCATTAAGAAGCTCGAAAATATCGGAATAAGAGGAACTCAGTTAAATCTGTTTAAAAGCTATCTTAACAATCGTACTCAACGTGTTAAAATTGGTAGTTATGTAAGTGAAGAATCGTATATTACTTATGGCGTGCCACAGGGAAGTGTTCTTGGCCCTACGCTATTTCTTTTATATATTAACGATTTGTGTAATATGAGTTTGGAGTCCGGAAAAATATTTTCTTATGCCGACGATACGGCTGTTATCTTTCATGGAGATACCTGGGACGAAGTACGCAATCATGCACTGGTTGGACCTGCGAAGATCTCGGCTTGGTTACATCATAACTTACTTACTCTGAACACCACTAAGACTAACTACATTTGTTTCTCAATATATAATTCATCACAGCCCCCTACTGATTTTAAACTGAATATACATACTTGTACCAATATTACATCTACGGTTTGCTCTTGTCCTGCTATAAATAAAGTAGATAAAATTAAATACTTGGGAGTAATTATTGATCAAAGATTGTCTTGGCATTCTCACATAGAACTAATTACAAATAGGGTCAGAAAGATTAGTTGGATATTTAAATCACTGCGCCATGTAGCCACAAAAACCCTTATTAATAGGATATATAATGCATTAGTTAAATGCATTTTAGTATACTGTATTCCAGTCTGGGGTGGAGCCTCGAAAATAAAATTTCTAGAGCTTGAAAGAGCACAGCGATCACTGTTAAAAGTAATGTATTTAAAGCCATTCAGATACCCTACTACAGAACTTTACAAAGATTCCGACATATTATCAGTAAGAAAATTATATATATTGTTCCTTATTTTGCGGCTACATGGAAAACTTAATTTTGATCTTGGCATCAGAGTGAATAGGAGAAGAAATTATGTAGTCACTCATTCTCGTACTGTTAAAACTTCATTTGCTAGTAAGCAATATGAGAAACGGTCTTCCTACCTTTACAATAAATTAAACGAACCTCTACAATTTTACTGTATGAATAAATTTGACTGCAAAAATACTTTGGTGAAATGGCTAAAAAATAAAACGTATGATGAAATTGAATCCCTCACAGAAGTAGTAACTTAATACCATGGATCCATTCATGGGTATATTTTTATTATAATAATACACACACGCACACACACACATACACGCACACATACACATACACACATAACTTCAATTATAGAATTTAAGTTTCTTTATTGATATTCTTAACTTTTTAATATTTTCATTTTTATATTTGCTTGAATTTGTACCTATACTAAAACTACTTTTGGAAGAGCGGAGCCTCCTAACACAAGTATTGTCATACTTAAAAGGAGTGCTCCAATAATGACAATTTGTATTTAGACTAAGTTAAGATAATGCAAATAAATAATTTTTATTTTATTTATTATTATTTTAAAAGAAAGGAATCAGTTTGTTACCTCGGATTAATTTAAGAGAGAAATTTCTCATTTATTGAGCACATTAGAACGGTCGGAGAAAAATCAATAAATAACTTCTATGCTTTGACGAGAATATCAAGGGCAACATGGGGATTATCATTTAATACTTTGAAAGTTATCTATGGAGCAACTTATTTGGATTGTATCTGTTACGGTTCTCCAGTTTGGGCCGATAGATCTACTGTTGGCGCTGTTCGTAGGAAGTTGCTCCAGAGTCAGCGCCTGGCCTTGATATTCTTGTGTAAGGCTTACAGAACCGTTAGTACAGAGGCTCTGCCGGTTCTCGCAGGTGTGCTTCCGGTCGATCTGGAGGTGCAAAGACGCGCCGCATTATATTATTCAAATAGAGAGACAATAGACACTAACTTTATTGCATCCCGAGACTTTTTGAAGATTAGCCGATTATTTAAGCCATATTCTGCTGCGTACACTGAATTAATTGACGAATGGCAGAACCGGTGGGATATTTCTTCAAAGCAGCGTCACTTATATCAATACTTTCCGTCCGTACGTGATCGCTTAAGAAAATCTTGGCTAGAAATTGATCACTGTGTATCACAGTTCCTAACGGGACATGGCAACTTTAGGAGCAAACTATTCACTTTTAAGCTTGTTGAATCGCCTGCGTGTCAATGCTCTACACCTGACTGTAAGTACGAACAAACTGCACATCATATACTTTGGGAGTGTGATCGCTGGTCCGATGAACGCGGAATAATGTTGAACAATATGCAAATAACATCTGGTGTTGCATACTATACGGACCTCGTGGAATCTAGGAAGAACTTCCATGCTTTCCGGCGCTTTTGCCATACCTATTATTGGACCCAAATTTAGCAGCTTAAAATATAGGACCCATGTAATTCGTTTATCCCGTGGTGCTTAATACATCTGGCTTCTCCAGTTGTATATCTTTATATCAGAGGATACATACCTCTCGACTCAATATTTTTTGTCACCCGCTTTGCTGCGGAGGGAAGTGGACAACTATTTGTTTCCAACTCCTCCTTTTGTTTTTCTTTCTGATTAATTTCGATGCGGGTTAAAGAGAAGCTAGTGTCCCTGAGAGACTCGCCGAGCTCCGGAGCTCGGTGTCAAATCTTTGTGTGCCACTGTTGATCCTGGCTGACAGGAGTTGCAGTGGCGGGTGTGAGGGCGGGAAAGTCTCTATCCTTGAATGCATTTGCGTTTTTAAATAAATAAATACACTCAACAGTCACATACTTACATAGTCCTGAACCCGCAGTATGATCGAGTCTTGTGTCATGGGAATCTGAAACTACGAGAGACTTTTCGATCTCCCATTCGGTTTTTTTACTGTATAAAAATCACATAAGAGCCTTTTTTTATTTCAATGATTGGCGAAGATGTTAAGTCTCAATATGTCCAATGTCAATATCCATCAATTCGAAAAACAGCAGTGCATTTACACCGCCGCAAAAAGCACTGGTGGTAAGTCTCTCATATGTGAGAGGCTATCTGGGTAGGTACCACCGCAATGTCTATTTCTCCCGTGAAACAACACTGCGTAATTGCACTGTTGTGTTTCGGATTGAAGGACATTGTAGCCAGAGTAATTACTGGACATATTGAGACTTAAAATCTTATGTCTCAGGATGGCGAGCGCAGTGGAATGTTGCTACTGTTAATGAGCAGTCGCATCGCTTACCATCAGGGGAACGACTTGCTCGTCTCGCCATTGATTGCAATAAAAAAAGTCTCTCGTAGTTTCTGATACCCACGACACAAGACTTAATTGATCTTAATTTTGAGTCAAGACTATGTATGTGACTGTTAGGTGTATTTGTTTATTAAATAAATAAAAAAAAAATTGGATCACTAACACAAAAGTTCGAAATGGCAGTCACAATTTTCAATTCTGACTCTGAATTTAGTAAAACGGAATGAAGGGTCACTCAGATATCGATGTTGAAATCAATCGGATCAATGACAAAAACGTTCAAAATGGCGGCCACGAATTTGGAAACTACCTCCGAATGTAGGTTACTTGAACAAAGGGTGTCTCAGATATCGATTTCTAGAGCAATCGGATGAACAGCAAAAAAGTTCAAATTGGCGACCACTAATTTCGGTTCTGACTTCGAAAGTAGGTTATTCGAACAAAGAGTTCTTCGGACAGGTATCGGTTTTGAGACCAATCGGATGAATAACAAAAAAGTTCAAAATGGCGGCCACAAATTTCGGTTCTGACTCCGAATGTAGATTATTCGAACAAAGGGTGTCTCAGATATTGATTTCAAGAGCAATCGGATCAATAACAAAAACGTTTAAAACGGCGGCCACAAATTTTGGCTCTGACTTTTTTTTTTGTATAATGGCTTGGCATAGTGGCGGCATTGCACCTGATGGTAAGTGCTAATGCCGCCCAGGCAGAGTATACAATTATGCCGGCCTGCTCAGGTGCCTCTTCACACCACGGCGGAAGTATTAGGTTTTGACCAAATAATATGCAGATGTAAACAGGATTAACAAAGATTTAATACTCGTATGCAAATTATATACAGTTCACAGACAGTGTCAAGAGAGGAACGGAAGTAACAACTTATAGACAACACAATACAACTAGCATAGACAATGTTTGTATAACATCGGTAAATCCGCACTTAGTCGATAAACCACAATATTACTAACACTGGCCCTTAAACAAATATTGTCTACAAACAAATAATACTTCCATTAACTTCCATCAAAACTTTAACACTAAACATAATAGAAATAAAAACATTTTCTATAAAAACAAACTTTGCTCTCTTAAGTTAACATTAATTTCATTAGTAATTTACTGTGTAAATAACTTGTTAAAGGCTTAGTCAACAGATCAGCTAACATTTCATTTGAACATAAATACTCAATATTAATAGAACCATTATCAATATGTTCCCTAATGAAATGGTGCCGAATATCAATGTGTTTAGTTCTGGCATGAAACACAGTAGTTTTACATAACTTCTGTGCTGATTGGTTATCATTAAAAATTGTAACTTTAAGCAATACACCTAAAACTTTATGTAAAAAGTTCTTAATAAAAATAGCCTCCTTACACGCATCAGATAGACTCATATATTCAGCCTCGGTGCTTGACAATGCAACAGTACGCTGCTTTCTACTCTCCCAAGATACTATAGACTTACCCACCTGAAATACATATCCAGTGTAGGACTTCCTATCTGTCTCGTTTCTTCCCCAGTCAGCATCTGCATATCCTGAAATTACTAATTTGTCTTTTGGAAACTTTAAACAATAATGTTTTGTTCCTTTTAAATAACGAAGTACTCTCTTCGCTGCTTTCCAATGCGTTTGACAATAGCAATCATTAAATTGGCTCAGGTAGCTGACTGCATGAGTTATATCAGGTCGTGTTGCTATGGCGATATACATCAATGACCCTATTAAAGTTCTATATTCTAATTTTTCATATTCTTTTTCACTAGATTTGTCGAGTTTTAAGCCAGTTTCCATTGGAGTTACTACAGGCTTACAATCTTCCATTTTAAACCTTTTTAATACCTTTTCTACGTAAGTTGTTTGGTCTAAAGTAATCTTGTCCCTCTGTTTACAGATTCTCATTCCTAGGATATGCCTGGCTGGCCCTAAATCTGTGATTTGAAACTCACTTTTGAGTTTTTGTTTTATGTCAACCATCTCTTTAGATGCATTCGGCGTTGACATTATAAATATATCATCCACATACAATGCTGTTAGTATCAATTTATCTTCACTGTGTCTATAGTAAACACATGCTTCTAATGAAGATTTCTTAAAGTTCAATTTACTACACAAAACTTTGTTGATTTTCTCATTCCATGCTTTAGCCGCTTGTTTCAAGCCATAAATTGCTTTGTTCAGCTTATAGACTTTTCTTTCTTCACCTTTTACTATGAAACCTTCAGGTTGTTCCATGAACACTAGTTCGTCAAGATCACCATTAAGAAAAGCAGTCTTTACATCTAAGTGATGTATATCCATATCATATGCTGAAGCAACGGCTAATAATGTTCGTATAGTCGACAGTCGAACAACTGGAGCAAAAGTCTCATTATAATCGATTCCAAATCTTTGCGTAAATCCTTTAGCTACTAATCTAGCCCTATATTTACAGACTTTACCATCAACACCTCTTTTCTTTTTAAAAATCAATTTACATTTTACAGGTGTTTGATCACAAGATCTATCAGTAAGTGTCCAGCACTTATTAATAATAAAAGAATTATATTCATCTTGCATTGCCTGTTTCCAGCTCTCTGCGTCTGGACCATTCAGCGCTTCCTTCACTGTCAATGGGTCACCAATGTTGTTGATGTAAGAAACTTCATTAACAAAATGAGCCATCAAGGAGTCTGAAACAGTTTTATTTTCTAAGCTTGAGCTGGATGAAGACTGTTCTTCTAAATCTGGAACATAAGTTTCATCCGCAGAATCACGTGAATAAAAACTCTCTTCTTCATCAGAATCATTAACTGTTATAACACTACATCTCTGTTCAGGTTGAGTTACAGTAGTATTATCAGCATTAACCTCATTGAGGATATATTCCACAATAGATGGTTCTGTAGGTGTTTTATTACATTTAGTATTCACTTCATTGTCATTAATTGAAACATTATGGTTTTTAATAAACTTATTCTCTAAAAACGTTACATCTCGAGCCTTCATGCAAGTTCTCGGATTTTCAGGGTCTATTAATCTATAGCCCTTAGAATTTTCACAATATCCAACAAAGATATATTTCTTTGCTTTTGGTTCTAGTTTGGTCCGTTTGTGTGTATGACAATATGCTATACAACCAAAAACACGTAAATGTGAAATTGATACCTTGTTATTGGTCCACTTCTCCTCTGGAGTACAGCCTTTAATAGCTAATGAAGGCGAACGGTTTTTAAATAAACTGCTGTATTGACAGCTTCAGCCCAATACTTCTGATTCAGGCCTGCTTCATACAGCATGCAGCGCGTTTTCTCCATTATAGTTCTGTTTGCTCTCCCTGCCACTCCATTTTGTTGAGGCGAATACGGCACAGTCGTTTGATGTACAATACCGTACTCTTTCAGGTAATCCTGAAATATATTATTAATATATTCAGTGCCATTATCACTGCGTATTATTTTAATTTTCTTATTAGTTTGGTTTTCCACGAGAGCTTTCCAACTTTTAAAAACATTAAAAACTTCATCTTTTCCTTTTAAGAAATAAACAAAAGTTTTTCTAGAAAAATCATCTATAAAAGTTAGAAAATATTTTGCGCCACTGAATGATGTAGTGGGCATCGGACCACACAAGTCAGTGTGCACCAACTCTAAGATAGCTTTGGCTCTATTGAAAGAACTCTTTGGAAAGGTTACACGAATTTGCTTTCCTTCAATACAAGATACACATTTATCAAAACTAGTATTACTGTAAGAAATTCCTAGAACCATACCTTTTCTCAACAATTCCATACTTCGATGGTTGAGGTGTGCAAGACGACGATGCCATACCTGCTGAGAAGTACTTTCTCCCTTCTCGGTGACAGCACGCATTCCACGAGACATTAATCCTGCATTATCTACAACTAGGTTATCATATTTCATATTATTAAAATTTGAAAAAGGTGTTGTTCTGGTATCTAATAAAAATACATTGTCACACAGCGTAGCTGTCACAGTTTTATTGTCATAGATGTGACACATACCAGAACTAAACACTACTTTATAACCTTTTTGGACCATGGCACTTACAGATAATAAGTTTGCGGTTAACTTAGGTACATAGTAAACATTACTTATTGTCTTTACATTACCATTTTTCAAATGAACATTCACAAAACCTTGTCCACCTGTATACAACTTATCACCATTGGCTATATTCACCTCCAAGGACTTTCTATCACTTACAAAACAACTCATAATACTTTTATCTCCACACATATGTGCAGCGGCACCACTATCAATATACCAAACTCCACTATGTGTGTTCGCTGACAGTGCAGTTAATAAGGCCTTTGATTTGTCTGTATTAGTCTTCATGAACTTCTTATGTCCAGACTTAGTACAATCTTTAATAATATGCCCAATTTTCTTGCATCTGTAGCATCTTTGTTGTTTTTGAATCAATAAAGCAGATGTACCGGGATCATTTTTGTCACTTCTCCGAATAATTTCTTGTAATAATTTGCCTTTTACTTTTTCGCTGGTGAGTTTAATATTCGAGCTCTCAATTGCCATTATAAGAGGATCGTAATCAAGCGTCAATCCGCTCAACATGATTACTGCTACAAAGTCGTCCTCCAAAGGCGATCCTATTTCACTAAGCTGTTGTGATAATTCGGTAATTTTGTTGATGTAAGTTTCCATACTCTCACTCTCAATCAGTTTTGTTCCAAACAATGTTCGCAGGAGCCCTAGTCTGCGACAAAGTCCACTGTCTTCATAGGCTTTGGACAAGTTTGTCCAAGCTTCGTGTGCTGTTTTTGCATTCCTGATATGCGGTATTACTGACGGTTGAACAGCTATTGCGATTCTTGCCAAAGCTTTTTGTTGCTTCTTGCTATTACCATCCTCCGTTTCTACGCATTCCCATAGTTCTTCCTGTATTAATAACATCTGCATCATAAATTTCCATGAGCTGAAGTTCTCTATGCCCTTTAACTTCTCGATGGAAAAATTGTTCGTTGCTGGAGAGCACGCCATATTTTTATTTTTATTCGTATTTTCTTGTTTTTAGAATATATTAATATTTATGCTTGCATGGCGTGCTAGGCCCATAACCTATTAGGTTTTGACCAAATAATATGCAGATGTAAACAGGATTATACTGTTTCCATTCGTTTATTTTATTTTTGACACATCGAGTACTGAATCAAATAGTGATGGCCTGATGCGTTATCGAATCAATTTTTTATAACAAACGATTTTATTTTTGAACAAGTTTTAATCGATTTAATACATATTTTATTTTTTGCTCCATGCATTGTTTTATAAAACTTCAGGGATATTTAAGTTACTTGATTTAATAATTATATTAAAATAAACCATTTACTCATGTTAAGTTAATATTCTTATCACTTCCGTCGGCAATAGTAATGTTGTTAAAAACAAATTGTGAAACGGCAACACTGGGCAGACAGGTGACGCGCGCCGCCATTTTGTGGTCACTCACAACGAGACGCCCGCGCCCGTGCTAGTGTTTTCCGTTCGCTGAATTTTAATTCACATTTTTCATACGTCGAGTTGAGTATTTATATTCCTCCGTATTGTTTTACCCGTGAATTCCTACATTTGGTTGAATTGAGAACATCGTACCTGCCTTCATCACTTTCAAAATGCCTAAAGGAAAGGTGCTTAAAGGACAAACAAGGGAGTTTGTGTTGCGACTTCATGAGTACTTTGAAAGGGAAAGCCGTAATGGTGGACCTCTTATACCAGTGACTCAAATCAGAGACCGTGTTTCAGCAGCATTAGGTATTACTGCTCCAACAGTTTCAAAAATAATTAAAGAAGGCTACGGCAGTAGTGGCATGGAACAAAACAAGCCATCTACACCCAAGAAAAAACGTCAGCCCTTTAAAGTGACAGCAATTGACAGTTTTGATGGTGATGCTATTCGTCGTCATATATACGATTATTACCAAAGAAAAGAGATTCCTACTTTACATAACCTAGTACAATCTCTGAAAACTAGTGGCTTGTTCCGTGGTCAAAAGTCTTCTTTGGCGAAGGTATTGAATAGGATTGGATTCCAATACAAAAAATGTGACAAAAGAAAAATATTGATGGAACGCAATGATGTTGCTTTGTATCGATGCGAATTTTTAAGACAAACTAAAAAAATAGAAGACTGGTCGAATGTTGTTTTCACCGATGAAACTTGGCTCAATGCGAATCACACGGTATCAAAAACTTGGACTGACAACACTGCTAGCTCCTCGACCGCAGTGCCAATGGGAAAAGGTGAAAGAATTATAATTTGTCATGCAGGAACCGCAAAAGGATTTGTGCAAGATGCTATGTTAGCTTTTAAATCAAAGAAAACAGGGGATTACCACGAAGAAATGAATTCCGAAGTATATGAAAAATGGTTTCGGGAAATGTTATTGTCTCTCGAACAGCCATCAACAATATTTATAGATAATGCGTCCTATCACTCTCGGCAAATTAACAAAATGCCAACGCAAGCCAGTAAAAAAAATGAAATAATAAACTGGCTCCGTAACAATGGCGAGGAGGTGGACGAGTCCCTATTAAAAGTAGAGTTACTTAAAATATTAAAAATGAGGAAGCAGCCTAAACGATACGTTATAGATGAAATGGCTGCAGAACATGGGCACACCGTCCTTAGAATTCCTCCATATCATTGCCAGTATAATGCCATAGAGCTAATATGGGCGCAAGTGAAAGGATATGCTGCGAGAATAAATACAACTCCTCCTTTCACCGCAAACAAAATGCTGGAGTTGCTTAAAAATGCGTGTGAAAATGTGACGCCTCATAACTGGGCGAGTGTCGTAGATAAGACGAAGAAAGAAATAATGTCTGATTGGGATCGCGATGTCGCATTTGACAACTTACCCATGCACTCATTAATAATTAGTGTTACTGGGGATACGAGTGACGACGACGCCGATTCCGACGAAACAGACGATTGTTTATAAATAAAAATATTAACAAATTACCTTTTAGTTGTTTTAATTATTTAATCCTTAAAGTACTATGAATTCCAACATGGTTTAACTGTATATTACAAGTAGGTACTAAACATTTATTTTCGTTGTAATCATTGTAATTATTTTAAATTAAACTCTTATTAAAAGTCACTTCAATACGTATACCTTTATTCATATTAATTAATTTGCAGCAAATACATTCGATCCTAATATTGGGTACTATATTACGTTTAACTGTTTTCATTAGCATTTTAATGTAATTTTATTTCAAATGATTCCGATTGATTGATTCTATTCAAAATCGTTTTTGTTATCTGTGGTCATTCGTTACGAATGGCACAACTCTAAGTGGGCGTTACCCGTCAAGAAAGTATCTACTTTTATTTCAAAATATTGTTCTACTGTAATGTCGTACTTTATAGGCGTGAACTGTCAAAAATAAAATAAACGAATGGAAACAGTATAACAAAGATTTAATACTCGTATGCAAATTATATACAGTTCACAGACAGTGTCAAGAGAGGAACGGAAGTAACAACTAATAGACAACACAATACAACTAGCATAGACAATGTTTGTTTAACATCGGTAAATCCGCACTTAGTCGATAAACCACAATATTACTAACAGGAAGGACCCAGGATTGTAGGAAGGAGGGAACACGTGAGACGGCAAACAATTCCACAGCCTGACGGTGCGGCACAAAAACGAATTCGAGAACCGTTTGGTTCGCGCCGGGATGGTGTGGACCGTCAAGCTATGGCTTCGCAAGCCAGTACGCGTGGTTCTGGTTAGGAATGGAGAGGAGGGGATCAAGTTGAACAATTCTTCAGAGCACTCACCGTGATACAGGCGGTAGAACACGCTTAGAGAGGCGACATCTCTCCGGAGTTGTAGCGACTCTAAGTTGCTCGTAACGTCTGTATCATTCACAATGCGGATGGCCCGCCGCTGCAATCCATCCAAGGCATCGAGCAGGCACTGGGCGGATCCATCCCAGAGGTGCGAGCAGTACTCCATACCCGGCCGGACCTGCGCTTTATATAAACGACAAAGCTGACCGGGCGTGAAAAACCGACGCACCCTGTTCAGGACTCCAACCCTGCGTGATGTGGCAGTTACTACGCCCTCGATGTGATTCCTTGGATTGAGATCACAGCGGATATCCACACCAAGGATACTTAGGTCATTCCGCATTGAGAGGGGAGCACCCTGAAGAATGGGGAGGGGAGAGAACGGGGATTTTTTGCACGTGAACGCACACACCTGGGTTTTCTTGGCATTGAACTCAACCATATTCCTGGAACCCCATGTAGAAATGAGATCCAAGGTCCGGTTGAGCTCAATGACAAGATCTTCGCGTCCCTTCACTGTTTCGACTCGGCAACCTGGAGGCCCACAGTGGTATCGCCCATGAACCGTGCTGTCATCTGCATAGCAATGAATGTTGCCAAGCGACAACATGTCATTGATATGCAGAATAAACAAGGTGGGCGACAGCACCGAGCCCTGAGGAACTCCGGCATTTACCGACATGAGCGCCGAAGCGTGTCCGTCAACGACTACACGTATTCTACGCCCATGCACAAAGCCGGTAATCCACGAACACAGGTTGCCGGGTAGACCGTATGCCGGAAGCTTGGACAGAAGACCACGGTGCCAGACCCTATCAAACGCCTTGGCAATGTCGAGGCTCACAGTAAGAGCCTTGCCACGCCGGTCAATCGCCTTATCCCAGCGATGCAGGACAAACGCTAGAAGATCACCCGTCGATCGATTATGATGGAATCCGTATTGTCGGTCACTAATCAACGAGTGATCCTACAGGTAGCGGACCGATTGAGCGTTTATGATCCGCTCCATGACCTTACACATCACTCAGGTGATAGCGATAGGGCGGTAATTGGTAGGGTACGACCGATCACCCTTTATGGGGATCGGTTGCACATTGGCCTCTCTCCAAAATTCCGGCACAACACCTGTGCGGTAGGACGCTCGGTAGAAGCGAGTCAGTGCTGGAGACAACTCGGCTGCACAAGCCCTTAAAACCACCGCTGATATCCCATCCGGACCACTGGCTTTCCGCACATCGAGAGACCGTAACTCACGCCGCACATCACACTGCCTGATGCGAATATTTTTTTTTTTTTTTTTTTTAAAGATGGCAAATACTGGTTATGGTCCTCTCCCCACAGCCCCGGGGGAGGGATGTGGGAAGGATGTGTCGGGGTCACCGGCCTTCCAGCCCGGCTTTGAGATGTTAATGCCAAGCTGGGTCCCTAACGCTACTATTCTACGCCGGCATACCGACCAAAACCCCTCGATGGCCCTCTTCGCGCATATTAGGATGACTGCGGTCTCTGCTAGCGTGATTCGCCTGGTACTATTCCGCAGTCAACCTATGCAGTTTGGAGACCTATAGTCCCCCCTCCGTCCATAACAGGGCGACACGTATGTACGCGTCCCCATTAGCCCTGTTCGGGCGTTCGCCTTGGGATTACTTTAAGGTGACGGTGCCCCCTATAAGCACCCAATAATCCCAGTGGTCCCGTTTAGTCGCCTTCTACGACAGGCAGGGAACACCGTGGTGGAATTCTTTTCGCCCCCTTGCCACAGGGCAGGGCGCCAGGTCTAATTATCGTCATTAAACTGGCGCCGCCTTCTCTGATATCTTTGCCGACGGGATGGATCGGTTCTATCGCGAACCCTTTCGGCGCTCTCTTTCTGTGAGATAACTCGCTCACAGAAAGAGAGCACCGCTTGCCACGACCTTCGATTCCCGACCATTGAGACAACAACGGCCGGGAGTGTAAGGTCGTTCCCTACAATAGCGCGAAGAGCGCTGCGTTCTTCTTCCCAGGCTGGACATTCCATCAGTGTATGCTGGGCTGTGTCGTCCGGGCAGTTGTCACAGTGGTGACACACGGCGGACTCCTCTTTCCGTGCCACTCGCCACAGGTAATGTCCAAAGCATCCATGCCCGGACAGTACCTGTGCCCGGACAGAACGTTTGGCGTTGATATTCTTGTGTAAGGCATATAGAACTGTTAGTACCGAAGCATTGCCTGTCCTGGCGGGTGTACTTCCAGTCGATCTGGAGGTGCAACGTCGCGCCGCCATGTATTACTCTACTAGGGACAATATGGATAGAAGATTTTTAACTCCACGTGAAATTTTAAAAGTTGACAGATTATTTAAACCGCCTTCAGTGGTATATAGCGAACTATTAGATGAATGGCAAAATAGATGGGAGGTATCTTTGAAGGGACGTCATTTATACCAATATTTTCCTTGCGTGCGTGATCGTTTGACAAAGACTTGGCTAGATGTCGATTATTGCGTATCACAGTTCCTTACGGGCCATGGTAACTTTAAGTCTAAATTGTACTCTTTTAAGCTCGTTGATTCACCTGCATGCCCATGTTCAACACCTAATCGCGAATATGAACAGGGGCCTTACCACCATCTTTTACAAAACCATCATATCGCAGGAACGTTTTATTTCAAGCTTAAAGTAATATTACTCAAATTCGTACCATGACGTTATAAAACAATATTACTTTTTTTTTTGTTCTTTTCGTTCCGTAAGGAACCGGCTAAGATCCAAGACCATGCTGCCAAGTCGAAAGTATTTCTTGTTTCTTAAGTATAGTACTTGTGGACTATTCTTGATATAATATATAAGATAAAATATGTCTTCAGTAGTAGTGCTTCAATTTCTTGACTTTAAAGTCAAAACTCAAAGGTATTCATTAATATGTCATAAGTTTTCCCATCAGTGGATATTGGACAAATCCATTGGTGATTATGTACCTCTCAAGTACATATATCAAAGAAAATTCTTAATTCTTCACGCTCAAATTGGTATTTAATATCAAATTATATAAATCCAGTCAAGGGCCAATGCCGGGTAAATTAAAATATTTACAAACGCTCTATGTTAAAATTACCTTCCTTTAAATTATTAATTGTAAACCCATTCAGAGATAAATTAATTACTATATCTAGCATTACTAGTACCTATATAAAATGTGAATACGAAAGTTCAAATCACAAGACAGTAACCACAACAGTAACCAAGAGTGCAAATATTCAAAATTCTAACGTTACAAAGTATATACTCAGAGTGCATTAATAATATGTAATAAGTTATTAATCATCTACAGTGGTTTCTTAATTTATAAAATAATTGAGAATAAAAATAGAGAAATCAAATTAAAAACCCAAGATCTTATGTACATTAAGACGAAACTATTTACAAACCTCAATATTTACGAACAATTAAATTTGCCCACAGTACCAACAATAAAGTCAAACAACGCTGTGTACGTTGAACCATTTTCAAGAAGAGCCTGGATGGAGCGCGGAATTAAGTCCGTTTTTTTATAAATTTTAATCAGCTCACCCATCAGCACAAGGCGCTGAATGCCAAAGGATGAGCAATGAAAGAATAAATGAGACAGAGATTGCTCAACCTGAACATTACAATGGTCACAGTAAGGACTTTGCACCAATTTCAAACGAAATAGATGATAGTTTAAACGACAGTGTCCAAAACGAAGCCGCAAAACGGTAGTGTAAAATTTTCGACTTTTATAAAAACGACTTTTGCAGAACCAAGGTGTTGAGCCAATGGCGACATTGTAAGTAGCATACCATAGACCTTTATTTTGAATCTCAACTGTTTGTTTCCAATGCCTCGTCCACAAGTCGATTGATCTTCTTTTAAGGATAAATAAATAATAAGGGACCACATCTGTGTGTGGTACAATAAAATTTAGATTTCTACTGGCCAGAAAATCAGCCTTCTCATTTCCCAACACTCCCATATGAGAAGGAACCCACATAAATACAAGCTTAATATTATTAAAGAACAAATCCATACAAGTCTCCCTGATACGGGGAATTAAATAGTTAGTGTCAGCATTGAATCTACTGTTTTTAAGATTTTCAAGAACACTCATGCTGTCACTGACTATTACCCATTCACAACAACCATCATTACTATGTTTTATATGCCTTAAAGCAGCAAGAATAGCTACAGCCTCAGCAGTGAATATGCTTGCATGAGGGTCTATTTTATGACCAACGCCAGAATTCAAATATCCATCATAAATAGCAATTGATACAGCAGACTCTGTTTTGGACCCATCAGAATAAACAAATCTATAATTGGTAAATTTAGAAAATTTACAGTATACATCTTCTTTATATTTTTAGTATTCAACTACAATAGTTTGGCATTTGCAGGACAGTAAAACAACAATTACAAATAGAGTTATATGTACCAATGTATCTGCATAATAATTTAAATATTGTAACTTACCACTTGAACATTCAATGAATGGTAATGCTTGCAACTGTAATATCGCTCTTCATGGTCTACAGGTGTTATTATGGCCACATGGGTACAGTCTATGCAACCTAAGACACCAGGCATTTGAAATTTATTATAGAATCTGAAATAGCAAAATACATTATTGAGTGAAATGCAATACAATTTAGATAATTGTTATTTTTTTGGTTTACACTATGTATGAAATAATGTATGAATTTTGGTAATTATTTATTTATCTCTTTAAAATTGCAAATGGTACAATTGA
The DNA here is from genome assembly GCA_023078785.2 of Hyles euphorbiae. Lineage (NCBI taxonomy): Eukaryota > Metazoa > Arthropoda > Insecta > Lepidoptera > Sphingidae > Hyles > Hyles euphorbiae. The sequence goes on along the minus strand of CM041043.1, from coordinate 7,393,390 downwards.
TTGTCCAGAACTACTGGGAAAGCTGGGCTTCGTAACGCGACATATATCGTTGCGAAAACCAAATCTACTGCGCATACCCCCAGCACGTACAAGTTATAGGCAGAACTCCTTCACAATCCGTGCGTGTAAATCGTTTAATCAACTTGCCGATAAGCTCAACTTAGATTTATTTTTTACGAGTGTGTCTCAACTCAAATATCGTCTTTCTAATACTAGACTACAAGCCCGTGGCAAAAATCGATGGGTCAAATGAACCACCAGGAGACCTATTTGGTGGTTGGGCATAAAATAATAATATTTAGCACTATGCCGTCACTTGTAAGCTGTCCGTCTCAGTGCAGATGAGACTTCAAACAAAGTACACGTTTATACGCCATCTTAAAATACACCTAATGGAAATACAAAAAGCGAACATCTAATTTTATTATCCTTTATATACCCACATTTATCATTCTCATTAATCGAATACATAAATTATACTTACATTATGTGCATGACCTGTTCGCTACATAGCAATAATAGTCATCCCAGCAACGTGTAGGCGGCGATGTCATTTTTTTTGCATTAATATTCAATTGCACTCCTTTTTGAAATACTAAATTATTATATCTCTTGGTTTTATTATCGGTCGTGTAGTTACTAGTTACGGTCAGCGTGCCGCGCCGGCAGCGCTCGTCTTTAAGACCGGGAGCGGCGCGGCACCGCGGCCGGTCGCATCCCTACTCCTCTTACCTCTACTCCTACTCCCTGCGCCGCGCCGCGCCGCACCGGGCTCTCGGCGCGCACGGCGCGGCGTGTGCGTTGTTGTTCGAGCGTCGATGTGCGAGCGAGACAATATAATATAAAATCTTGTTAAATTGTTATCCGATACCACGATTTTGTTCACGTCTGTTTTGTCGATGTTTAAATTGACACTTATTATATTAATTATTTCAATTTGCTTCATTTTGAAACACTATTTTTATGCATTTAATTTTTATTATTATTTTCTTGACATTATATGAATGAATTTATCTGACACTCGTTTTAATTCTACCTTTTTTTTATTTTTATTACTTGTGCATTATATTTGGACTTATCATTTTTAATTACTACTTATTGCCTGCACTATTTATTTCTTCCATTTACAATATCTTTGTTATTATTGTAATTGTTGCTGGGCTAGCTTAGCTTCTGTACGTCGCGTCGCCTAAGGTTACATCTGAAAACCAGCGCTGTGTGGTTGCTTCTGTAATCACACAGCATCATGCTGAGATGTTGACCTGTTATCGCGAGTGAGCTGCGCAACATACTTACCTGTTATTTTTTTCTCCTTTTTTATATTTAGTCTCTTTTTGTTTTTTTTTTATTTATTGTATTGTTACATTTTTATAATTATTGTACTGTGTTGTATGCGGCTAATTTGCGCGATAATAAAGCATTTTTTCTTTTCTTCTTTTATCAAGGAGAGGGGTTCATTTTGGTCATTTATTTTTGTACGGCATTTCTACCATCGATAGGTCCATGAAAAATAATAGAAAGAACACGTAGTGCCGTACAAAAATAGTGCGTCACAAAGTCGGAAGAACGTTACATATTCCGGCAAATTTGTCGCTAAATTTGGTCATTTGATTTTAAACGGCATCGGTTCCATACAGTCGCAATACCTCTTCTAAACCATTATTCCGCAACGCCGTACAAAAACTATGCGACAAGGAAGAAAAATCAGCGGTTGCAACCCACTCCCTTTCAGTGGTCAGGGGGGTGATTTGAAAAAGTACGGCATCGGTTTCATAACATTAAGTAGCACTCAAAATTACTATTTAAAACAAAGCCGTCACTAAATTATTGTTAATTTTAATGTATACATAAATTCCTTATAAATTTGACTTTTAAAGCTGAAAGGTCATTTGATCCTGTACGATAACCTGTTTTTTAACATGATATTGCTAAATACAATTGTTATTTAGTATTGCCCTTCAATAAAAATGTTTGAAAAGAAATGGAGATGAAAATAAAATATGAGTTTTCTCAAATCATTTCAAAAGTTTAAATTATTGTAGATTAGTGAAATACAGCAACTTTCTAAATATTATTGTTGTTTTAAATAGTTCTCAGGTAAACAAATGAAGAAAAAATTATGCCGTACATTTTAATGCAGAACATAATTTTTGGCTGATTAAAATGGCACTACCATTTCAGGAGTACTTTATGGTCATGTGATACTACACGGCATTAACATATTTTTGAAGAGAATAATTAATAACATGTATAAAAAATCATTATTCCAGCTTTTAAAGTGAAACAGTGTATATTATATCCAAAAATCGAAAAACTATAACTAAGCTCAGTATTTATATTTTTGTAAACTTTTCGATGTCATATACTGCAAACATGGACATATTTCTTTGAATTGTGTTATTAAATATACTAAATGATATATACAAAAATGAAAAAATAGGTAGGTATGTCTTTCAAATTTTAATTCAATATCTGAATCAGCGACTGAGTCGGTATCGGAATCAAGGTCCTCATCGACGTCCGTATCCTCTTCTCGATCACCTTCCGAAACATGAATATGTGTCATCTTATTTTGCGGACAAATAAGGTAAAAAAAAAGGAATTAATAATAATAAGTTTTTGTTATGTTTATTACCTTTTATCAATGTGAACTTTCAGATATGTACGGCATTGACTTTTTATAGATGATTGCATTAGATACAAATAAATTGTCTAAATGCTGTACAGTAAATATCATACTAAATATCACCCTAAAGTATATTTTATTACATGGATTATTCGAGAGATACTTTCCGCTCTACAGACCTTTGGATCACCAAAAAATGTACGGCATGTGAAAAAATGTTATCTATGCATTAAATACTTTCAAAATAAATTAATCCCATATTGTGTCAAATCACCCCCGGACCACTGAAAGGGAGTGGGTTGCAACCGCTGATTTTTCTTCCTTGTCGCATAGTTTTTGTACGGCGTTGCGGAATAATGGTTTAAAAGAGGTATTGCGACTGTATGGAACCGATGCCGTTTAAAATCAAATGACCAAATTTAGCGACAAATTTGCCGGAATATGTAACGTTCTTCCGACTTTGTGACGCACTATTTTTGTACGGCACTACGTGTTCTTTCTATTATTTTTCATGGACCTATCGATGGTAGAAATGCCGTACAAAAATAAATGACCAAAATGAACCCCTCTCCTTGATGATTTTGAAGTCTCATCTGCACTGAGACGGACAGCTTACAAGTGACGGCATAGTGCTGAATATTATTATTTTATGCCCCTGTATCCTACCAAATAGGTCTCCTGGTGGTTCATTTGACCCATCGATTTTTGCCACGGGCTTGTAGTCTATACGTTTTTTAACGTTTAATTACTATTACGATGCTTGTTTTATGTGTCTTTTTCCTACGTAAAGTGCTATATTTTAATTCTATTGTTCTTCGTATTTTACTCTGTATCTCATTAAGTTAAGACCTAGCCGACTGTTACGCTATTTAAGTACTAACATATTTGTGAAAACTTGTAAATGGCTTTGTAAGTATACAGTAAATCAAGATAATACCTGTATTATCTTGATTTACTGTAAGTTTGCTGTAAGTTTTCCGAATAAATAAATTAAAATAAAATTAAAATAATTTATTATTAAGAATATCAACATTTCTAACAAGAGACTATGAAATCAATAACTTGTATAAACTTACTCTGCTTTTATTTTGTTGCGTTCTTGTTCATTGACCGGGAAGTGTACATACTTCTGCCTAAACTGGATGGAGTTAAGGCAAGCAGTAACTTGGGCAATTATGGAAGACACAGTTAGTTGTGCCATGGAGTGACCTTCTTGGTTGCCTATAAGACGTTGGTAGGAGCCCGTCGCGTAAAACGACAGGGCAGTGAGTACCTAAAATGTCCATACTTTTAGTAAGCTTTTCTATGAACAATACGTAAAGTTATGGTTTTGTGAATGTATATACGTACACATTAAATATTATATTACGTAAATATTCCCTTTTAGAAGAATTTATTACTTGTTGTGATTATCATTATTTGACATAGGCTATACTAATATTTTAATTTACTTACTTGTCAACTTTTAATATTATAAGAATGCAGTTTCCATTATAGTACCTATTATAGTTAATGTACTTACCTACAATTTAATTTATTTATTTTATATATTTCCTGTGGTTGTAAGGGTCTGGTTGTCTGTACAGCATCTTGCCATGCAGATTTAGTCCGTATATTGTACCTATATAGTTTTAACGCGAGATGTTTTACCTAGCGCTTCTCTTAACATGAATTCTAATTGTTAAACTTAGTACTCATACCTTTGTATATGTCCTGTTCCAAAACTGTAATTGTAACGTCTTGTAGTTGTATAAAGTTGTTGTTAAACTTGGTCACCGTTTAATAGCGCTCAGATGCCTGGGAGCCTTTTTTTCAGTATGCACTCCACAGACTAACCCGTGCACTCGTCAGCGGGACGCGAGATATTTATATGTACCCACATCTGGGCGAATATTGCTGTAATTTTGTTTTGTTTAATTTTTAAATATTTCTTTATACATATTATGTTTTTGGCGTTTGTGACGTCATTTACCGGCCTTGCGGAAGACCAGCGTTGGTTTATACCAGCACATGCTGAACTTGAGCCGTTTCGTTAACAAGCACTGTTATATATTGTATGTAGAACTTAAAGCTGTAATTCTTTGCTTGTAACGAATAAATGTTTCTTTCTTTCTAAAGGTAGCCTATACCTTGGTAGATTTTTATAACCTACGAAGATGATATTTTCTAATATAAGAACCGTAATTTTTAAAAGCATAAGTGTAAAATAAACATACCTTTGTTTCTGTAACATATAAGTAAATGATGACACATCTACTAGTGGGGCGAGCGGTAGTGGTGGGGGTGCGGTGAGTGCAGTGCCTGCACTCACCGGACACTTGCTGCTGGTGCGCCGTACGAATAGTGTGTCTGTCGGAAATCAAACTGTGTTTCCTTTATATATAACCTATACTGAATAGTGAACTCTACATGTGGCGACCCTGCCATCCACAAATTAAGGTTATAAAGGTATGTGCCAAACAATTTAAAAACTAAGCATGAGCTTAGAGGTAAATCGGTAGCAAATCAGTTTTGTTAATATTCGTGCCCTACATAATTGTTTCTGCGTTTTATTAGCATCTTTAAAGTATTTATGGGCATTGAATCGTCGTAACTGACTTAAGTTGTTAAATTACATCTATAACAAGGCACTTGTTATTGCAAAACGGAACTGATTTAGTTACTTTGATTGGTACCTAAATATGTAGCACATCAATGACTAAATGCTTTGATTATTGGCAAAGACAGATTAGAATGTGGGTTTTGCTCAACAAGATATATTTAAACTTAAAGCAATAAAACGATTTTCTGGAAATAAACTATAAACAGCTGTTATTTATGATTGTAAGAATGTTTAAATCAAGATATTGTAATGGACTTGATACAGTGTGAAATATTCTTCGATTTTAATGATTAATTATTATCTACCCACATTTTCTTTTATTGGTTAAACGCAAATGTTGAACATTGGATAGCATTCGTTAGTTATCTCGATGTCGATGTTCAAATATACACTTTTTAGTCTGTCAATAATCAAAGTTAACATTGTTGTCAGAGGTAGTTTGCTTATGCAAACAGTACCTAAATGATCTTACATTGTATAAAGAACAGGCTAAATGGCCTTAAGTTAAATACAATAAGATCAAGAGGTAGTTCGATTTATTCGGAACAGTACCTAAAAGGAAATTACTCCAGCCTTCTGGGTAGACCATAAATATGTCGCAAACACCACCTTTGGAGTCTTTTGACTGTGACAGCGACTCAGCTTCAATTGGTCTATGCCGGAAAAATGGGAGTGTGCACTACTAGTGTAAAAGGGGACAAAGGCCTTGCTCCTGCATATGGGCGGGTCAACCCTACAAGAAATATATTATAATATTCCTGGTGCATATGGTGCATATGTAGAAACTACTAGTAATAATAATACTAGTATAATGACAACGATGTATTTATCGTCGCTGTCAACATGCTAAAGTTTAGCTAAACGAATACTTTTCCTCCAAAAAAATAAAAATAAATAATAATAATAATAGAAAAATAAAAAAGTGGTATTTATGAGCGTCACTTGTTTAGGCTCATCAAATAAGGAAGTGGAGGAAAAATAATGACAATATTCTCATAGAGTTAGACACCAGAGCTCTAAATGTCAATTCACTGCCCCTAACGAACACGTGATTGTTCAAGTCACAGAGAAATGTAAGTCAGCCAAATTAAGGGAAACAATTCTAACCCTTACCGATGATGTGACTCTTGACAAAATTATTTCCGAAACCAACGCTCTAGAGGAGTGAATCGACAAATTAATAATTTTGGTTTGTCGAAATCAAGTAAATACCTAACGGTTAAAATAATGGAGGGTTTAAAAAAAAAAAAAATCTTGAAATATCGATTCCCGTGGACGTTATGACGACACTATTAAATGTACGCTAGGGGGGTGTCAAAGTTGAGATGGTAAGAGATTCCGGTCGTAAATGCAATATTACTAATGATGTTACATGGCAAGTTCTCAAGAACAATAGGGTCCTAGTTGAAAATCAAGTGAAATCTCCAAACAAGAGATTCATGCTAATGCATGTAATACTTTAATTGTACTAGGATCTTTTGAATCATTACAATTGGCAGCAACTACCCCCGACCCGAAGCCACCTTTTATGTAGTTAAAGATGGTCATGGGAATTTGCTAGGAACATATTATACTGCCACGTCCTTTGGCTTTCTAAAAGTTGGATTAGTTTCCAAAATTTAAAGATGTTCAGATTCATATCTTTTTAGATAAATCAATCAAATCAGCTGCTCAGCCTTGTCGTAAAGACCCTGTTCCTCTTGAGTCTAAAATTAATAAGAAAACTTAAGAACTTATTGAGTCAGATATTATAAAGCCAATTAATGGCCAGCCTGACTGGATCTCTCCCTTAGTATCGGTCTTAAAAGCAGATGGTGATGTACGCATCTGCGTAGACATAAGGAGAGCAAATAGAGCTATCATTATGGAGAACTATCCTTGCACAATATGGAACAGTTTATTCCAAATTTCAGAAATGCTATCATTTTCTCTTAAATTGAAAAAAAAAAAAAAAAAAAAAACTGTCCACCAGCTAGAGCTAAGTGAGGACAGTAGACATATCACGACATTTTATAAATGTCTAAACGAATGTTGTGTTCGCCTGTTACTGGCACGTGTACGTGTGTATTACACCAATGGTTAATTTACTTAAGGATATTATGTATACTGTGCTGTTGGTGTACCAAATATACTAAAATACATTCACATGTAGCCGGGGACTATCTCTGCCTGTTTAGGTACAAACGCGTCATTGTGTGAAACTCGTGTGTCTCGAATATTAAATATAAAAAATAAATAAATTAGAAAGTATCCTGTTGCCTTGTACAGGAGTCGCCAACTTTATTGGTGATATAGTCGTTTATGGTAGCAATGAGGCCGAGCCTTGCACAAGACTACAAAGTTTTGTTAAACGATACAAAATGTGCATTCGAGTAAATCAAATAGATTTTCTTGGTCATCAGCTATCTTCCGAGGGACCTAAGCCTTTTAGACAAATATATAAAGGCAATCGAATTGTTTCGAGAACCAAAAGTTACGGGAGAAGTGTCAAGCTTTTTAGGGCTAAGTAATTACGTAGGAAAATGGATCCCTAACTTAGCTACTTGGACAGAACCTTTGCGCTAACTTCAAAGACTAAAACAAAGCAAAGGTGTAAATATCATTTTATTGGCGCAATAAACAAAATAGACGTTTGAGGGGTCGAAAAGCGCTATGACTCAAATTAAGACCTTAGGCTACTACGATCCGCTTGACTGTACCCAAGCCTTCGCCAATGCTAGTCCAGTCGGTTTAAGAGCTGTGCTCGTCCAAAATGGCACTAACGGGCCTCAAATTGTTGCATACAGCAATAAAAAATCTGACAGACCGTGAGAACCGGTATTGTCAGACTGAGAAAGCTCTTGCGTTGGTTTGGGTGGTGGAACATTTTGATACATACCTATTTGGGAAAGATAGTTTTGAACTTGTCAGTGGTCACAAGCGATTAGAGGTGATATTTGGACCTGACTCTAAGCCGTGTGCAAAAAAATGTTTTGCGCTTACAGTCATATAATTACATATTGCCCTTAGGCATTAAGTCTGCCTGTACTATTAATTTGTACAAAGTGGGTAAATAAATAAAATAAAAATAATTTCAAAGTGGTCTATACTGTGTCAAGACTGTGGGTGATAAGTCACCACAGCTTTTGATGTTAATAATTATTCGAACTTGCTGTTGACCAATATCGACCTGTAGCAGAGTTACCTTGCATGAGTCAAGAATAGTTTGCGAGGGAGCCTTAAGAGCTAAAGTTAGTCAGAAACGGAATATATAACAGCTGGGACCAGAGTGCTAACGCTTATAAGGTCTTTGTGCAGGAACTTCGTTCTCAAGGCAATTTACTATTACATGAGAATAAAATTGTTATCCCATCATGTTGAATCAAACTTTCTAACAGCTGCTCATGAAGACCATCCAGGCATTGTAGCTATGAAAATAAGACTACGTTCTAAAAGTGCCTAGGCCCAAAATTGATAAAGATGCTGAACATTATATATGAGCTTGCAAGGGTTGCACTCTGGTTTCCGCTCCAAATTCTCCTAATCTGATGCGCAGAAGAAAACTGCCAATCAACCCTGGGTTGATACAGCCATAGACTATCTCGTACCTTAACCTATCGGCCATTATCTTTTACTATTATAGATTATCTTAGTAGATATAAAGAAATCAAAATTACTAAGAACATCGATTCTGCCTCGGCGTAGTTGTACTAAGGTATGGTTACAAAGCTGAGGTCTCGGGTTCGAATCCTGGGTTGGGCAAAGTGATATTGGATTTTCCTATTGATTATCAGCCCACGGTCAGGAATTTGTGCCCGATATGGCGATAGGCTCGCCACCTATCAAATTGTGGGACGGAACATACAAGGCGAAATGTGGGTGTCCTGGCACCTCTGCCTACCCCTTGTGGGAAATAGGCATGAGTTTATATAATATGTATGTCTCGATTCTGCTTCATCGATTCATGATAAAGCGATTTTCCTCGTTTAGGCTCGCATAGGTATTACCGCTGACAATAGTTGGCAGTTTGTTCATACCGAATTTGAAGTTGTTGCAAAGAATTTGGAATTCGGTTGGACCATAGCATTCCTTATTGGCCTCAACAAAATGGGAAAGTTGAGAAGCAGAACCGTGATATATTGAAACAACTACGGGCGTCAGTTTAGAGATAAGTTGCCTTCCGTTGTTGATGTTTAGTTTACTGACCTAGAAGCAAGAGACAGGGATACTCTAACGAATACACAGATAGAAAGAGGCAAGCAACGGAATCTAATATTGATATTGGAGAGAAGTTGTCGACCATATAGTAGTAATAAGCTTTATAAAATGTGAAAACAATAATTGTTAATTGTAATTTTAATATTGTATATTACCTAGATATATAACTGTTTGTTTTCCGAATAAAATAAAATAAAATATAAGAACGGTTACGTAGAAATATAGTACATTCCAAGAGGGTTGAGGGAAAGTGAGTAGTCTGCACAAATGGTGATGATAATTCTTCAAATAACGACACCACCGATGACGAAGCAAGTGTCGAAAATAAATAAGTGATGTGTTTAATATTATATAACATACATAGCGTTTGAATTTAATATTGTTCGATGATTGTTTTGATAAACTAATTTGTAAAAAAAAAGAGTTGTGAAAAGAGCAACACTAGAGTTTCTTGCCCGTTCTTCTCTAGTGAAAACAGCTTTCCGAACCGGGTGGTAGATAAAAGAATGACTGAATCTAAATGATGTTGAACATTTTAATATTTGACTATAAAAACTAATTCTACTTTTTTAAATTTTGTAAAAGGTAGATGTAACATATAAGTAAATGATGACACATCTACTAGTGGGGCGAGCGGTAGTGGTGGGGGTGCGGTGAGTGCAGTGCCTGCACTCACCGGACACTTGCTGCTGGTGCGCCGTACGAATAGTGTGTCTGTCGGAAATCAAACTGTACTGTTCCTTTATATATAACCTATACTGAATAGTGAACTCTACAGTTTCTACAGACAAATCTGTTAATCTTTTATTTATTTTAAACAAGGGCCTCAATTCTTCACAAAGATTTTCCACGAGCGCCTTCGTGAGCCTGTATCTACTAATAAACTCGGAGTCGTCTAAATTGAATGGATCACATTCCTCACGTAATCGCCTTTTTCGTAGCTTACTCAAAGAGTTATTAGCAGAGTTATCATCCTCCAGAAATTCGAAGATTTCGTAATCATTAGCCATCTAAAACCATATCACATTCATAGTAATTGCGGGCACTTTTTGAGCGAGAAACTGATATATCACATACTATTAGTATTTATAATAATTACCCTACTTTTTTTCCCTTTTTTATAAGGATTTATCACAGAAAATTTTAAAGTAATGATAAAAAAGTTGCTTTTCCACAACTGTTTTAAGACTGCTAAGTTTGACATAAAAGTAATATTTGTTGTATTGTATCAGCCCATATACGTCCCACTGCAGGGCACGGGCCTACTCTACAATCGAAAGTACGATTGAGAGTGGTTAGGCCATATAGTCCACCACGCTGGCCTAGTGCGGGTTGGCGGACTTACATACCATAGAAATTCTTATAAATCGCTATGGTATGCAGGTTTCCTCACGATGTTTTCCTTCACCGTTTTAGTGCGTGGTGATTGACTGTCAATACACACATGACCCCGAAAAGTCAGAGGTGTGCCCTGGGATTTGAACCCGCGACCACCGTGAACATGTTGGCGGCCGCGTCTAGTCCGTTTACCAACAGGCCAGCACGCACTTCAAAAAAGTAAAAGTTCTTCTAAAAAGTAATATTACTTACTAGTGATGTAACGAATGTTCGCATTCGCATTCGCGAATCGCGAATATTCGCATATTTTTTGACATTCGCATTCGCATTCGTATTCGCAAGAAACGAAGCGAATGTTAGGCGAATGTTTTTGACAAACAAAAAGGAAATTTATACAAATTTTGATGGTACTGGATAAATAATACAACTATTATAATAAGCGTATTTTTTAATTATTTATAATATTGATTTTTATTGATTGAGGTTATACAAAAAACCGAGGAATATAACTTGCCGCTTTGTTTAGCGTTTGTGGACTATGAGAAAGCCTTTGATTCGATCGAGACCTGGGCTGTGCTACAGTCTCTTCAGCGGTGCCACATAGACTATCGGTACATCGAAGTGTTGAGGTGTATATACAACAACGCCACCGTGTCGGTCCGAGTACAAGATCAGAGCACGAAGGCTAGTGGAATAGCCTAGAACAGAGAGGCGTGAGATAGGGAGATGTCATATCTCCGAAACTGTTCACTGCCGCGCTGGAAAACGCCTTCAAGCTCTTGCAGTGGAAAGGATTCGGCATCAACATCAACGGCGAGTATATTACTCACCTTCGATTTGCCGACGATATTGTAGTCTTGGCAGAATCACTGGAAGACCTTAGCATAGTGCTCGAAGACCTTAATCGAGTCTCCCAACAGGTGGGTCTTAAAATGAACATGGATAAAACGAAGATCATGTCGAATATCCATGTTGTGCCCACCCTCATTGGAGTTGGGGGCTCGACTCTCGAAGTTGTAGACGAATATGTCTATTTAGGACAAGTGGTCCGGTTAGGCAGGTCCAACTTCAAGACAGAGGTCAATCGTCGAATCCAACTCGGTTGGGCAGCGTTCGGGAAACTTCGCGACCTCTTCTCGTCCAATATACCTCAGTGCCTAAAAACGAAAGTCTTCGATAGTTGTGTGTTACCAGTGATGACATACGGCACCGAGACGTGACCTCTCACTGTGGGCCTCATTAAAAGGCTCAAAGTCACTCAACGAGCCATGGAGCGGGCTATGCTCGGAGTTTCCCTACGAGATCGAATCAGAAATGAGGAGATCTGTAGGAGAACCAAGGTTACCGACATAGCCCATAGGATTGGCAAGTTGAAGTGGCAGTGGGCCGGGCACATAGCTCGTAGAACCGATGGCCGTTGGGGCCGAAAGATTCTCGAGTGGAGGCCACGTACAGGCAAGCGAAGTGTCGGACGCCCGCCTACAAGGTGGACGGACGATCTGACTAAGGTAGCAGGAAGTCACTGGATGCAGGCCGCTTCCAACAGGTCATTGTGGAGAGGGGGAGGCCTATGTTCAGCAGTGGACTTCCTGTGGCTGATATGATGATGATGATATGATGATATGATGATAATATTGATAATATCTACGTCTCGTAAGTCTTTTGACTGTACTTATTATATTTTTTCTACTATACTTATATTTATTTTATGTTTCTATGATTTAAACTTTAAAGATAATTAAATGGTAATATGTTATTAACACAGTTGACTATTTTTGGCTTCATGTAAAGGAATGTTAAATTTCAAAAATAATAATTTTGGGGCTCTTTCACCATGCAGCTTGTTTCGTTGTGGTGTATAAAGTAATCCAGCTCCACTGAAAACTCTTTAACTGGACACACTTGTGGGTGGAGTTGCTAAATATTCTCTGGCTAACGGAGAGAGAACACCATATTTTTTTTATTAATATTCCACCATAGAAGAGGGTCTTCTTCATTTTCAATGCGCTTGTCCATCACATATTCATCAATATATTTTTTTATTAAAACTTCTATAGGGTTTGGAATTGGATCAATTTCTGTTTCTTCTTCGCTTTCGCTGGAATCCAACATCATTTTCATAGTTTCTCTTAACGATACAGATTTATCTAAATAATTGCCATATAAAAGCCATTGCCATTGCCATTATAAAAGACAAACACAGAAATACTAAATTAACTTCAAACAAAACAAAAAAAAATTATTTCTAACGGCTTTGTTCATTCAACCTGTCAAAGCACAGGCCGGCTCGACATGCTCGACTATGTTCGTATTAAACATGGTTGGCCCGAAATGTTGCGCGCCAAATTTGAAAAACAATATTCGCATTCGCATTCGTATTCGCGAATGTTAGATATGAATATTCGCATCCGCATTCGCATTCGCGAATGTGAGAAAACTAACATTCGTTACATCACTATTACTTACTGTCAAAAGACGCGTCATGGTACGGTTTAGAGTGAATGATTAGCCATTGGGGCACAAAACTGCTAAGTAATTAGTAAAACATGATGGTTTTAAGCTTGTTTTAAGGGCGTCATGGTACGAAATTTCAAAGTAAGGTTAAAACATTACTGCTATAAGAGATGGCAGTAAGGCCCCATATGTGAGAACAAGAAAAAAAGGCCTACTTACTCTGCTAAATAAAAAACTTATTCCCAGATATTACGCCCCATTTTTTGAAAATCTATAAATGTATCTTTTTATAATGATTTAACGTACAATACATAGTTTTCTACCATTTTAAAAACTCGTAAGTTTTTTTTCTATTTTAACATTTTTATGTTTCGATTTATTTTTGTGTTGTATTATTGATTTTGGTAGTTAAATAGATTTTTTCTTTTTTATATAAATTTAAATTTGTGATAAAGTGGGCTAATGGCACTACAGGTATAGTTATAATTATATTAGAAGGTTATAATACTGTTTCTGTTATGTGCTGTATGTAACAATACTATCTATTTTTACAATTTTGAGATTAAGGTGTGTTCTTTGAAAGAAAGTTTTACCAAATAATAATGTTTATGATCTCTATAACGTTGAAGACTGATAGAATGTTACCCATACAAAACAAGAAATGTTATTATGTAATAAAAACATATTACATTTTTATTTCACTTTCCTTAGAATAGTAATGTAATTGTAAATGTGACATTGTTTAGAAAAAAAGAATTCCGAAAAAAATTGTAAAAATAAATAAACCGTTCTATAAAAAATGCTTAACTGAAACAATTTTTCTATTACGAATAGTGTCATTGTTTACTAAAGGATGTAGTCAAAATAAATGTCATACTATTGTCTAAGTCAATATTGAAAATAATTAAACCAAAAACTTTTTGACGCATGTTAGAAGCATGTTGTTTTTTATAAGATTATGTTTTGTTTTTGTACTGAAAGGGTTAAACAGCCCATTAATAATAGAGATTATACGCTGATTTAAGCAACTTTCAAAGAGTTGTCATTATTAAAATGAAATATATTAATAATTACTTCTTTTGTTTTATTTAAACTGCTCTTCTGAAAAACGTTCATTTTTGTGATATGTCGTTATCAAATTAAAGCAGCGATATACTCGTACATTATCTCACATCACTAATTTACCACGTGAAAGATATTACAATACAATGTCACCTCCAATACAATATCTAAATGATTTTTTTTTTACTGGCCTGGCATAGTGGCGGCATTGCACCTGATGGAACGTGTCAATGCCGCCCAGGCAGAGTATCCATTGGCATCGGACGGTAGTCCCATGCCAATGGATTCACTGCCATCTGTTATTTTTTCATCGCATACATATAAATGTATTTAATAATGTGATATATCAATAATATAAAGATAATATTTATAAATATTAATACATAAATACAAAAAAGTGAAGGCAAATGTTCTACCAGGACACCCACGCCTTGTGTATACCGTCTCACGATCACAGAGTACCTACTTGGTTAATATAGGAACCCACGATGTAATAGGGAGCGAGCCTTTTTTTTATTGCAATAAATTGTGAAACGAGCATGACGTTCGCCTGATGGTAGTCGATACGACGATATGAAAAGTAGCAAAAGCAAACAACTTGAATTACAAAGCAATGCATGGCATTCCACTGCGCTCGCCATCATGAGACATAAGAAGTTAAGTCTCAATATACCCAGTAGTTACTCAGGCTACAATGTCCTTCAATTTAAAGTACAATAGTGCATTTACACTGCTGTTTGACGGCAGAAATAGACATTGATACCTACCCAGGCGGCCTCTCACATATGAGAGACCTACCACCAGTGAAGCCTACGCCATATCGGCCACAAATTCCCGAATCCGAGCTGATAACGAATAGAAAAATCCAATACCACTTGGCCCAGGATTCGAACCCGAGAATGCGCGTTGCAATCGTACCGTCGCACAACTGCATCCCCGAGCCAGTCATAAACATAATATTTCCAAAAAATGAGCTTCATAATGATGATTATGCAATATTTTATCGCCAAACGTCGTATTTATACGGGTAATTGTGTTGTGTGAATTAGAGTCGAACAGGCAACATGTGGAGATGGACGTTTGTTCTGTGTGTGGTGGCGGTGGGCGCCGATGATTCCCGAGTGGTGCAACTTGAGCAAGGACCCGTCCGAGGGTATAAGGAAGATGGTGTGTTTGCGTTTTACGGAATCCCATACGCCACGGCACCCACAGGACCCAACAAATTCAAGGTATTTTACGATTTATTTTAATTTATTTAATTAAAAATAAATTTGTATTTTAAAGTAGCATTATTTTTGTCATATCATAAATTACACTTATGGTCTTGTTTTTATATCTGCTTCTTGTGTTTGCCTGTTAAAGATGAGCTATTTAAACCGACAGATTATTTTTAGACCGACATTTGAACTTTTTGTTCCTTCCATTCAGTGTTTAAATTCCTAGTATGCCAGATGAAAGAAAAACATAAATTTAAATGAAAGGAATTTAATCTGTGAGTAAATTGTCAGCAGAATGTTTAATTATGTTGACACAGCTTATATCTGTTATTTTCGTAGCGTAATTATGCCAACTAAGTGCAGAGTACCGGTAGATTTGAAATAAAAACACGATAACCTTTAAATTGCTTGTGTTTATTTTTTGCCTACAACATATCCGTAATATGTTTATCAGATATTGATAGATATAATTAAAATGTATTTATTTATTTAGGTAGGTAAGCGGAACTTCTGATTCTGAAGTGTTTATCAATATTAATGTTGTTTAATAATCACGAGTATATTTATCTATCACACGTAGCTATAGTAATTCAAATGATATAAATCTATTGCCACAAGCTCCATGTGTGATATTGTTTTCATAGTCGCGACTCAAGAGAGCCTTTTGGTACCGGTCTGCAAAATTTCGCTGTTCCGGCCAGTTAAACTAGATAATGTGCGTGTAGCATCATCACCTCTTTATTCGGTTGTCGACGCAAAGATCATATAAGATCAAGACTTTCCATTCAACAGAATTCTTAGAAAAAATAATAGAGAGTTTTTCCTTAAATAAAAACTTACGTATTATTTCTTGATCAATATCCGGAATCAGCGTATTTTCGGTTCCCTCTCCGTTTTACCCCCCACATCATCCCCACTGTGGCATTGTGCACATGCCAGGTTGAGCTCTTGTTTTTTAATCATTATGGAACTCATGATGCACCAGGTAGCCCTTACCTGGATTCCGGATACTGATCAAGAAATAATAGGTAAGTTTTTTATTTAAGAAAAAACTCTCTATTATTTACTTAGTATCAATATCCGGAATCCATCTTGAGTGATGTGTTTGTTATCACCTGGTGCGCTATAGACGCTTTAATGTGTATAAATATGATTAACGAATAATTGAATATGTAAGGAACAAAATCGAGACTATTTACAAATTGGAGCCTCATTGCGCGGGTTCGAAATATTTGAAAAATGATTTCCAATAGTTTTATGTACCCGGATCTAAACTAATCGATTCTCTTTGGTAATAGTTTTAAAATACATGAATCGTTTTTAAAACTTTGTGTTGCTAGAATTCGGTCAATAGGGAATTCTCCACCAAGTTCCATGTGGATACTGCGGATCTAATAGATGCTGGAGTTGCAATAATACCTGCTGATCTTAAATAAATACAATTATTTAATTATTCACAGTCCTACAAACAAGGCTGACATCACCCAAGGTTTTACTCAATTTTGCTCCAGAGCAAAGTCCAGGTGAATGTCGTAAGCCGTCTTATAAATTGTTTATGTAAGACGGCATTTGTTTTCGACCAAAATGCTGGCCACAATAATGGATTCTGAGCTTGAGGCAAGTGGGTCCATGCTCTCATATCTCAGAGTACGCGATTTCGGTCTGGAATTTTGTATAAATATTCCTGTGCTCGGCGTTGAGCACCCGCTTGCTAAAACACTTGGTTCAATTTCAGAGTGATCAAAATATGTTTCTCGAATCAGATGTCGGAGCACTCTGTGCACGTGGCTTAGCCAAGGGCAATACAATGCTCGGCCGTAATGACACTGGTTACAAATCGCGCTGTAACCTCGAGGTTCGCGAACCTACTAGTTCACAGAAATGTACCTGTGTACCACATGGACTGTTTATGTCTTGGACGCAAAAGGGTTTATTTCTTGTGTGCCTCACATCTGAAAAATTGAATAAGTTGCCGTGCTGGTTGGTACCCATTCACAACACTTTTAGAGCAAAGAAGAGCGTTCACTTCAGTATTGAATCTAATGTTAATATTATATGCCGTCAGATCTATTGTATATTCCCTTGATCCAGAATGTGGAGAAGTTGTCGGGTTTGATTCAGCAGTTTGTTTTTGTACCGCCGTCACTGTTTAAATAGAACACACTAGTCCGATTGTCTGTTGGAAACAGTTTCTGAGCAGATTGTGTTGATGTTGTTCTACTCTTATTTCTGCAAAATTGTCATTTCGTTCAAGCTAAGCTTAAGTTGTCAAGCTGTGCTCCCACAACTGCTGTCGGATGCATATTTCGTTAGTAAAAATAAGCGACAGGGCTTTTGTGAATTGGCGTGGTTTTCCAATGGCTTGATACCACCATTTCATCTCGAGCGAACTGGTCGCGGTATGCTCTTCTGATGATACGGAATTTCGATCGGTAAATGTCGGCTGATGGCTTGCAGTGTACGACTGTAAAATCGACCACTTAGAATATTGCCAAGTTGAATCCCCATTTTTTGGTTTTGGTTTTGTTAGAGGGACCACTTGCGTTTCGTGAACTGTTGCTAAAGCGCCTTGCATTTGGCATTTCGGCTCCGACAGGGATTTTGCGTAGCGTATCCCAAGTTATGCCAAGAAAACTCGAGGCATTGTGTCGGAGCCAGCACAGACTTTTGAAGTTTGATTGCCTAGCGGAATACCTGCAACAATTTTTTGATGAACGCTATGTGTACGATACTGTTTGAGAGACCACTTACGTTCTGTGACCTGTTGCTGAAGCGCCTTGCGTAGCGTTTATCACTTCGGCTCCGACAGGGATTTTGCGTAGCGTATCCCAAGTTATGCCGAGAAAACTCAAGGCATATTGTCGAAGCCAGCACAGGCTTTTGAGGTTTGACTGTCCAGTCCCATAACTGCAACACTTTAGTGGTAAATACTATGTAAATGATACTGTTTTAGGCACAGGATTTGCGTAGCGTTTTGTATCCCCTGTTATGCAGAGAACACTTAAGATTTGAAATCGTTTCTTTGAGGATGCTATGTCGTCGTGCATTTGCTTTTCCAGCTGGTTTGCTAGAAGAAAATCGTCGAGATAAACCACGTACCGATAATGCGACTCCTCGGAAATTCCTCCAATCAGTTAGCCATCGAGGCGAATGATCTTAGTACCGACCATAGACCGATAAACAGGTAGGTTTGGAGCAACTGATCCTACTTCGGATTTGGATGATAATTTAACCTCAGGAATCTGTGATATTGTTAGGCTATAGTCACATAAAATTAAGCCTTTTTTTAACGAGAGTAAAGCTCCTTTAGCCTTCCTTCCGATACTCGGGGGTGGATCGGAAGGGGTATGTCGGGGTCTTCGGCCTTCCAGCCTGGGACGCGGGGACAGTAGTCCGCACTGCGCAGATGTTGTATCCAGGCTGGGTCCCTACCGAGATCTAAGAAGATCTTTTGCCGGTATACCGAGTAAAACCTCTCGGTGGCCATCACGCGTTTAATGGATGACAGGCGATGTGGACAGGCGAATGGCGCCCATTTAACTCGCCGTGCCACCCGACGCACTGCCAAATATCGCTCCTCCCAGCTTGGGGGGGCGCGGATGCCCCCACTTTCCCTACTTCGGACGCTCATGGTGAGATGCGCGTCCGCGACAGATACGAGGCCACACGTTCTGCCGCCCATCTCGGAGCCACTCTTGACATGAGCGCACAGCCCCCGCTGTGTGCTTAGCGACCCCGATGACCCCTATTAGTCGCCTTTTACGACAGGCAGGGGATACCGTGGTGGAATTCTGACGCCCCTTGACCACTGGGCGGGGCGCCGGGACAGCCATTGTCGTTTACCCGGCGCCTCCTTCTCGGTTGGCGGCGGCGGGCGGGATCGTTCTGCTCCCGATCCCGCTCCGTGCTCTCCTTCTGCGAGATGATGATCTCACAGAAGGTGAGCATGGCCTGCCATGGAAGGAATCACGGCCGAGAGTGAGAGGTCCACTCCGATGGCTGCGCGGAGAGCTGCACGCTCCACTTCCCAGGCTGGACACTCCGAGAGAGTGTGCTGGGCTGTGTCCTCCGGACAGTTGTCACAATGGTGACACACGGCGGATTCTTCCCTTCTCGCCACCCGCCACAGGTATCTGCCGAAACAGCCATGCCCCGATAGAATCTGCGTCAGGCGGAACGTCATCACACCGTGGCGCCTGCCCAGCCACTGGTCTAGGACAGGACGCATTGCCGCGATGGTCCAAACACCAGCACTGGGATTGTTCAGCCTGGTGCGCCACTCCTCCACTGCGGCCGTGCGGAAGGAGGCCCGAACGGCCTCAACTTCTCTAAGGGCCGGTAGCTCCCCACGACGGGACGCCTCCTCCCGCCAGTGGTAGGCTGACAAGGCTGAAAGGGCTCTGGCGTCACATAAAATTAAGCCTGACTCAATCCCACGTTTGCCATCCATTCCAAATTTGGAACAAAGGTAGGCACTCAAAAATGGCTGAATAATTGGTACGGGTTAGTCATGACAATTGATTCAGCTGTCGCAGGACGATAATTTGGGAAATATTTTGGAACGGTATGAGCACCAAATAAGTAAAGTGGAAGGTAGTTGGGACTTTGTTCCACGTGTTTTATTAGGCCAGATAACAACATAGTTTGTATGTGTGCGGTCATGTCAAGAGTTATTTGTTTTGTAGCATTGCAAAATTCTCGTCGCGTAATATATTAATGGCGGTGTTTGGAGAAATATATTTGTATGTCATTAAAAAGTATACAAATTTTGTTTTGGTACACTCCAAATATAGTGACAGCCTCCGTGGCGCAGTTGGTTAGACGCCGCCTGTGATACGAGAGGCCGCGGGTTCGATCCCCGCACCGAGAGAAATGTTTGTGCGGCCCACAAATATTTCTTCCGGGTCTGGGTGTTTGTGAGACCGAAAAGTCTCTCGTAGTTCCTGATACCCACGACACAAGACTCGATCTTAGTGTGGGGTCAGGACTATGTATGTGACTGTTGGGTGTTAATTATTATTATTATTATTAATTAGTTATGAGCCACCGCCGTGAAATAACAGTCATGGCGTTTTTTATTCGATGTAAATACGCAATTTTGCATGCTTATAGGTTTGTCACGATAGACTCACCTTTGCGATTTGGTCGCCGATGTGATGCTTTTCGTGGTGTTTTGGCGAAAAAATATCTTCAGTTTGTAATTGAAGGTTTTTGGTATTGATAAGA
This sequence comes from Hyles euphorbiae, assembly GCA_023078785.2. Lineage (NCBI taxonomy): Eukaryota > Metazoa > Arthropoda > Insecta > Lepidoptera > Sphingidae > Hyles > Hyles euphorbiae. The sequence continues at coordinate 7,372,668 of CM041043.1, read as the reverse complement.
AACATTCCGATAAGAATGAATATGACTGAACTGAATTCAAGAGGGTGCAGATAATTTATCCACACCCTCCAATTTAAAAAAAAAATTACTGCAAGGCATTGTTATCAAATAGGTATTCCGAACTGGGGGAATTTTACCCACTACATATTGAAGGAAAACATCAAGATATGAAGTAGGTAGTAGGCCTAACTGTATAAAATCAGCTCGTCTTCCACACAATTTATACCAGCACATCAGAAACTTTTCTGTATACGGAATCTTGAGAAATAAGGATTCCTTTGTTCACAAGGAAATATAAATATGAACGGGAGGTATATATGCTCCAAAACGCTTTAATTAGTCGTTTATTTCGAGCTCTATAAAACTAGAGTTATGAGAATTTTTAATTCTTGTAGGTACTAATCTCGGACAAAATATTAAGTTTTATATTGTTGTCTACATTACATATCAGGTATGTCGGATTTCTGCACTTGTCAAATCCGTATATTTATCATCACATTGTTACTCAAAAAGATGCGCCAAGGGGTGAAGTCTAGAATATTATGGCATGAAATGGGGGTTGGTAGGGGATGGGGAAGGAGAGTGTATGTACCCTCTCCGCTGGTACCATTCCCATGAAAAGATAATGCACATTCCTAAGAAAACCTAATTAAAGTAACCTAACCTCAAAATACATGTCACCAAAACAAAAGTTGCTTCTGCAACGTCTCCGGCGCTGCGGGAAGTGCAGCCCCTTCGCCTTTGCGTAACAAAGAATAGGCACCCACGCTCGCCTCCGCAGCTTCGGCTTACTGGTCCTGAGCCGCTGCGGCTCGCTTACGGCGGGCGGAGGCTGCTCTCCCTCCGCGCCTCCGGCTTTTTATACAAAGTGTCGGTGTTATACATGCTTTAAATTGCAACATCATTAAATAACGTCAATTAAAACAAGTTAAAATGATTAGATTTTATATCACAATAAAATTAAAAAAATGATATTTTCAAAGAAACTAAATAATAAAATAATTTAGTTATAATACAACATGCCTTATACCGGGTATCTCAAGACTGCTACCGAAAACGAAGCCGGGTGGTAGTTTTGGTGACTACAAACACAATGCAACTAAAAATTTCACAAAGAAACGCGACAATTTTTTTTATGAATTTTTAAATATCGTTATTTTTGGGCGGTAAATCCATAGTTCTTGCTAAAAAAAAATTAACTCTTTTATACCTTAGAGTATATAGAAATAAAAGGGTATACACTATTCTTTTAGGAAAAAAATGTATTTTCCACCCAAATATGGCCATAGGAAAAAAATAACAAAAAAAAATTTGTCGCTTATTTTTGTAACTTTTTCTGTTGCATTGTGTCTGAAATCATCTAAACTACCACCCGGCTTCGTTTTCGGTAGCAGTCTTGATATACCCGGTATGTTTACCTACTGCCCTCAGTTGACCCAGACATAAGAGCGGCAACGCCGCATTTTTCGTCACCACGTAACGAATGGTATCATTTGATTTGGCGCGGTGATTCCTTTGTAGTTTTTAGGCATAATTTTATTCGTTTAATAACAAATGTAATAAAATATTCTCAATTAAGTCCCCTTTTACACAAATAAAGTAGGTCAAAATTGCTTCGTCCGGGGGATCAAAATAGCACATCGCGTAAAGTATTACTGCCACTAAACAGACCTTCAAACAAACCATATCGGTGTATTCCACAGCTGTAAATCGCGACATCATGAACATGAATAAAATGCTATCGTAATTCGTAATGTGTTGTGAGCAACGCACGCGCATTCGCAGAGAGCAAGCACTGACTAGGCCACAGACCAAGTAGTACTACAGACGGCCGACTCGCCTATATAATCTTTAGCCAAAATTCATGTTATATCCTTACATTACAGTCTCTTATTTTTTATTAACGACAGCCTCCGTGGCGCAGTTGGTTAGACGCCGCCTGTGAAACGAGAGGCCGCGGGTTCGATCCCCGCACCGAGAGAAATGTTTGTGCGGCCCACAAATATTTCTTCCGGGTCTGGGTGTTTGTGAGACCGAAAAGTCTCTCGTAGTTCCTGATACCCACGACACAAGACTCGATCTTAGTGTGGGGTCAGGAATAGTCCTGTCACAGTCACATACATAGGTATGTGACTGTTGGGTGTTATTTATTATTATTATTTATTAAGATGGTTCCGGGGCAGGCAAAGATCGTGATATTCAGTCTACGCCGCGCCGTGCACAGGCGTAAGTATTTCTAAGTTTACATCGATTTTATTATTTTGCCAAGTTTCTTTGTAACACATTAGTGATATAAAAAAAAATTGCAAAATAATACAATTGATGTATTTTTTTTTTAAGTTCAAATATTAGTGTTTGTGTAGATTAGAAATAAAACCCTTCAAATTATATAAACAACTATTTATTTCATTTCATTTATACATTCAAAAGTATTTGTCGAAATATACAAATGTGTATATTACAAATATGACATCTTAAGTTGAAATAAAGTACACTTTTGCCTTACGTAGCTATAATTTTACCAAGGTTCCCAACTGGGCGTACCTGAATCGGAGGTACCAAAGATACGAAAAAATGTAAAGCCTCTCTTATATTTCATTATATTTACATAAGCATGTGTATTATGTTATAAGTAATAGAAACCATTCATCATAAATAATTTGATTAAAATTCTGACATTTGGTACATTGATTTTTAATTTTAATTTTAAATTTTTAAGTAAATAAACACAAAAAACGAAATCGAACAAACATGAATTTAGATAATAATAAACATTTTCAATTGAATTAATTAGGATGCAACAACAATACATGTATTTAAGTTACGAAGTGTCTACTGTTTGTGGTTGTTACATTCATAGAAATCAAACAAATATTTAGAGAGAAAATTTACATTTTTGATTATTGATTTGATGAGTAATGATTTCTTATAAGTTACGAGCATTATTTTCCAAATATTCAACTGTTTCCTTGACGTCACTTACACTGCACGTTTAATACACGTGTTCACTGCACATTAATCACTGCACAAAGCAATCCTTTCTGGTCATTACAGTAGCAACTTCACTACAAGAAAATACAATTAAATCTATCGACGCATTTCACAATACTTGTTATCCGAAATTGTTGTAAACAACATGGCGGCCCGCGGCGCAGACGCCCCCCCAGTAGCCAGAGCGATAGGCGACCGCGGGGTATGTAGGGTTTGCGCGAGGGGTGATAATGTCATGTCGTGATATAGAGCATAGATTAAAAAATTCGCAAATGTTTTAAGGGCGGTTATTGGGCCATGGACTAGGCGACGCGACGAGTGGCGCGGGGCCCCACTCCCGAGTTGCCACTATCGCCCCCGCCCCTGACCCCCGCAGTGTTGCTAGGTTAGATTTAAAAAAATACGGGAAAAATTTCGTAAAAAATAGTTGGCGGATGTAAACCACAGTGAATTATTATACTGTTCATTACAGGGGTATTTACATAGTAAGCGTGTATTGACACGTACATTATTACAAATTACAAGTATTCTGTAAAAAAAATGGTTGCCTGTAAAGTCGGTTTTACGGGCGAAGATTTTACGTGACAACGTCTTTTTCTCGGTAGAATATTTATTGATATGAATATAATTAAATTGCACAATAGGAACAAGGAATTGAATGAAAATAAGAATTGCACAAATTTTAACTATAGAAATATATTTTGTTTACTAAAACACTATCAACATTTATCAATAGTATGACATAACCTATAAACTCAGTTTCTCAACTTTTGTGTCAATCTAACAATTAATCAATCAATCATAGTTTACGATAATGAAATATCAGTGTACAATTATTTACCTTTATTGTTGTAGTTGTTGTAAATGATAAATGACGAATCTAAGCACTCCATATTTTCACTACAGACACAGCTGACGATACTTTAACCACACGTGTGAACTTGTATTGTGACGCTTTCTTGTTTTTCCAACGCCAAGAACGTTCGAGAAAGACAAAGACAGAGACACAAGCATGCGCCGATTCAATGCGCCTAATTCTCTAGTGCTGCGCGTGCGGCAGACCGATCATAGTTGAGTGGGAGAGAGACGCAAGGCATTCGGCGGGCCTCTCTCTCGTTCGGTGACTCATCGTAACGTTACCGGGCGTTACACTTTTTCATAAGTGACTCCCAGCCGCAACCTAATTTAAGACGTTGTCACGTCAAAAAAGACTGTTAATCGCTGTATGTGTCACTATTCTATTTGTTCATAAAGTAGTGGAGATATAATAAATAAGTATTAAATACATGCAACAGTTAAATACATAGTCGTGACCCGACATTAAGATCGAGTTTATGGGTAGGTTGAAAATTTAAGGATGGCTCGGTGAAATAAAAACCCTATAAAATTATTTTATAGTGCTAATTTAGTTTTTGTGTTTGTAAGTTACAGACAAAGGTTTATTATTTATCTTATTAATCATATTGCAGTACGTTTTATACTTACTGAATACTATGTTTTGTTACTTGACAGTAAATGTAACAAATAGTTTTAGTTTAATAACGGCGCACCTTGCAACACTGCCCCGGAGTCACGTGTAATCCCAGATTTCGAACTGACAACATCGCGTCGCGTCGCTGAGCTATGAGTTTTAATATCATGAATATGGGGTCTGAATTCAATTATTCATTTTATTTCTATGCAACTAATAATAAAACATTGTATTCTTTTGCGCTTGACTTTGCGTCAATGACCTAGCCAATTTGCTACAGCAGGTGGTTAAATATGAAAAACTAAAAACCTATCCTGTGGCTAAACGAGTGATGATAAATTAATAATATTTGGTGTACGGGCTGCGGATGCGATACCCTGTATGTGGTCCAAAAAAAAGAACTTAAGTCACCGACATTTTGTATACACTCTAGGGGTGGCAGCCAAAAGTCTACGTGAAGTCGGGGTGGGCCGTGTTGGTTTTGGGGTACAATCGACCTAATTGATCCATAAAGTATCCATAAAGACCAATTAGGTCCATAAAGTGGGTACACTAACTTCCTTCTGAACATCTGGGACGTTATAAAACAACAAAACATACTAAGCAAAATCAATTCAATCTTCCTAATCGCATCGCTATCGCAGATGCGACAACTCCACCAAAAAACATCAAAAATATCAACAAAACATTCCTAAAAATTGTTGTTGACACTGACACATGACGGAAACGCGTAATTTTTACGTTCCATTTTACCGATTTTTCTCGACATTTTACACCATAGACTATACACAGTCAGGTCATAAGTATTGTCACACAGTAAAAACTTTTCTTTTAGAATGCTGGCCACAAAAAAGTTTATTGAATTCGAATTGTTCATGAAAATAAAAATGTATACTTTTTAGAATTTTACTCATTTTTAAATATAGAGTGGACGCTTAAAGAAAACCGTGTTGCAGTTATTGCGTTGCATCGTTGCGGTTACGCGCCAATTCAAACTTTTGACATACTGAAAAATTTGAATATAACCAAAAGATTCGTTTATCGTACCATCAAACGATACAATGAAGACTCTAGTGTAGATGACAGGTCAAGAAGTGGTCGCCCTCGGTCTGTTAGGACTCCAGCAGCGATAAAAGCTGTGAAGGCGCGAATTCAAAGAAATCCCAAACGTAAGCAGAAACTGTTGGCCCTTCAGATGGGGTTAAGCAGAACCACGGTGAAAAGGGTGTTAAATGAAGACTTAGGGCTTCGGGCATATCGAAGAAAAACAGGACATCGTTTGAATGCTCGTCTAATGGACTTGAGACTGAAGAGATGCCGCGCTTTGTTGAAGCGGTACGCGGGAAAAAAATATCGGGAAATTCTTTTTCAGATGAAAAAATTTTTACCCTAGAAGACAGCTACAATAAACAAAATGATAAGGTGTACGCACACAGTAGTGAAGAAGCGAGCAACTGTATTCCGCGTGTCCAACGAGGTCAATTTCCATCCTCGCTCATGGTATGGTTGGGAGTTTCTTATTGGGGCTTAACAGAGGTACATTTTTGTGAGAAAGGTGTAAAAACGAATGCAGTTGTGTATCAAAATACAGTCCTGACGAACCTTGTGGAACCTGTTTCTCATACCATGTTCAATGACAGGCACTGGGTATTCCAACAAGATTCGGCGCCAACTCATAGAGCGAAGAGCACACAAGACTGGCTGGCGGCGCGTGAAATCGACTTCATCCGGCACGAAGACTGGCCCTCCTCCAGTCCAGATTTGAAATCGTTAGATTACAAGATATGGCAACACTTGGAGGGAAAGGCGTGCTCAAAGCCTCATCCCAATTTGGAGTCACTCAGGACATCCTTGATTAAGGCAGCCGCCGATATTGATATGTACCTCGTTCGTGCTGCGATAGACAACTGGCCGCGCAGATAGAAGGCCTGTATTCAAAATCACGGAGGTCATTTTGAATAAACTTTAGTGTCATAAGAATCTATGTTTTGTTTAGTTCATTTTGGTATATAAATGGTTACATCATGAATAAACTTGTTTCAATTATTTTATATTAAACATGTGACAGAATTTATGACCTGACTAGGTATATTTGAAATATTACTAACGATTTGTTTGTCAATCGCCTATAATAATGTTCCATTTTACCTAATATGTGATTTGAGATTAGTAAATATTTTAATTAATTTCTCGAAAACTATGCATTATCTTTTAATAAGAGTTATAAACATATAATCTGGGACCCAATCACTACCACCTCTAATAATTTTTGCCCCTTGAATCGTGCCATAACCTCTTAAGTCCTGGGTGACTTTCTAAAGAACAAAATAGCGATCATCTGTAAGTCCTGGTAATAACTATTTATGTGACAAAATTATGCCCGAATGTCCTTCTAAAACTACAAAGTTGATGTGTATTTACGTAAAACGATAATGTTCTATTGATAGAACGTTTGGTCATAGTACTAACTGTAAATACAATATGGTCAGGTCTAAACAATGGCTGTCAATTTGTCCTACAGGAAGGCATTTCGGTTTTTATATGAAAACATATTTCAAAGTCCCGGGTCTTAGGAGGATAATATTCTAGACCCCGTCCTCCATGTCCGTTGATGAATCAGCATCCGAACTCAATGAAGAATTTACTCGTCGTCGTCGTACGTTCGATTTAAACTTATCCACTTCATCTATTGCTTCTCCATAATAACCGGAGAGGGATTTCACAATCACAATTATGAAACTAAATACAACACTTCAATATTTATCTACACTATATAATATTATAAAGAGGAAAACTTTGTTTGTTTGTTTGGTTGTAATGAATAGGCTCAAAAACTACTGGACCGATTTTAAAAATTCTTTCACCATTCGAAAGCTACATTATCCACGAGTAACATAGACTATATTTTATTTTGGAAAAAAAAAGGGTTCCGTAAGATATTTGGATTTTTCGGACACAAACTGAAAAAAATCAACCAAAGAAGTTACTTATTTTGCGTACGCTGCCTAAACTACAAAAGATAGAACCATAAAATGTTATAATTAATTGTAGATCTTATAAATATCTACAAAAAAGTCCGCGACACACTATTGCTATCTATGTCGAGTGAGGCACAACCACCACATTTTTATTTAAAAATCTTGAATTTTTTTTTGGACTACATTTAAACGCGTTTATTTTACTCATGCTATTAATCCTTATCAAAATAAATTATTTCATCAATAAGTACAGTTTATGTTGATAATATTTGGTCTTTGAATGATTAAAATTGGACGTTTGGTTTTGAAGTTGTGGTGAAATTAAAATATTACGATTTCTGCTGCACGGCCCGTTGCGAAGTGGGCGTCATAGTATTTAATAAATCTAATAATATTGCCCGACCACGGACTTGAATCCTTAGAACAACTGTGCTATTGACGAAGGGGAAGATACAACAAAATATATCTATACTAATATTATAAAGCTGCAGAGTTTGTTTGTTTGAACGCGCTAATCTCTGGAACTACTGGTCCGATTTGAATGATTCTTCCAGTGTTGGGTAGTCCATTTATCGAGGAAGGCTATAGGCTATACATCATCACGCTATGACCTATAGGAGGAAAGCAGTAGTGATATTTCTAGCAAATACGAGGAAATTTGGTTCGATTTTCGTGGTCCGATTGGTCGATATTCTAAACTGATAGTCAGAATTAAATATTTGACCGCCGTTTTAAAACGTGTATGCACCCGGGCGGAGCTGGGCCGGGCCGCTTGTAGTGTATATTGCAAGATTTACTTGTGCTGACAACTTTGCGCCGTGAAAAATGACGCTATAATGATTAAAAATCAGAGCTCCACCTGGCACGTGCACAATGCCACAGTGGGGATGATGTGGAGGGTAAAACGGAGAGGGAACCGAAAATACGCTGACACAAGGCAGGAAAGACTGGTGCTTGACTTAAGATGGATTCCGGATATCGATACTAAGCAAATAATAGAAATTTACATTATACTTAAATACAGAGATACTTAAATAGATTTTAACAAATGTCATTGTTCACGCATCATGGAAAAATGCGCAAATAAGTAAAAAATATAGGTATATTATTATATTATGTTCTTCTGTTCTGACAGCCTCCGTGGCGTAGTCGGTTAGACGCTGCCTGTGAAACAAGAGGCCACGGGTTCGATTCCCGCACCGAGAGAAATGTTTGTGCGTACCACAAATATTTCTTTCGGTTCTGGGTGTTTATGAGACCGAAGTGTCTAGTAGTTCGTGATACCCACGACACAAGACTCGATCTTAGTGTGGGGCCAGAACTATGTATGTGTAACTATGTATATATATATATATATATATATATATATATATATATATATATATAAATGTAGTGAAATTATTTATGACTTATTCATTATTTAAAAATATGATAGTAACATTTTATCAGTTTTACCCGCTGTTAATATTTTTATTAATGATTATTAATTTTTATTTACCACTTTGTTTGTATGTGTTAATATTAAAAATAAACCAAAATAATTATTTTTATTTATTCTTGCAGGCACCGCTACCACCGCCCACTAACAAGGAAATATTGGACGCGGTAGATAAAGGAATAATATGTCCTCAGCCCGACTTCCCGATAATAACTAACCAAAAAAATAAACAAGAAGATTGTCTCATAGCAAATATATTAGTGCCTGATACCAATGAAGATAAACTGCCGGTCTTGGTTGAGGTTCATGGAGGCGCTTTCCAATTTGGCCTCGGCAATTGGCTAAAACGAAAAAACCTAATTCAAACCAAAAGTATGATACTCGTCTCATTTAACTATCGTCTTAGCGTTCATGGTTTTCTGTGCTTGGGTACTGAAGATATCCCAGGAAATGCTGGTATGAAAGATCAAGTCGCACTATTGCGCTGGGTAAAAAATAACATAGCAGCCTTCGGTGGAAATCCCGATGATGTGACCATAGATGGTTGCAGCGCCGGCGGGGCAGCCGTAGATCTATTAATGCTGTCACAATCAACTAAAGGATTATTCAACAAAGCTATCCCTGAAAGTGGTTCCAATCTAGCCGCATTTTCCATGCAGTCAGATCCATTAGGAAATGCCAAGGAGCTTGCAAAACAGTTAAATTTCAAAAACACCGATGACATTTATGCTCTTGAGCAGTTCTTTAAGTCTACTCCTTTAGACGAATTAATCTTTGATTCGTATTTTAACCGAACTGATTCAACATTTGTGTTCTCGCCCTGCGTAGAACGAAATATTGGAGAGGAAGTTTTCCTTGATGAAGATCCACTAAGTATTCTGAAGAATGGAAAGTATGAAAAAGTTCCAGTTCTCATTGGTTTTGCTAACATGGAAGGTTTGTTTCGTATCGATAATTTCGAAACATGGAAAGATAAAATGGACGAAAAGTTTTATGATTTCTTACCAGCTGATTTGGAATTTGAATCTGAAGAACAAAAACGCAAAGTTGCTAATGAAATTAAACAGTTTTACTTTGGCGACAAGCCTATAAACAAGGACAACATTTTGTCTTATGTCGATTACTTTACGGACGTGATATTTGCAGTACCGGCATTGAGGTCGGTTGAGCTGCATGTGAGAAATGGTCACGATAAAGTATTTTTGTATGAATATTCCTTCACTGATGATGAAGTGCCGATAGTGCCTCATACAAACGTACGTGGGGCCAATCATTGCGCACAGATAGCGGCTGTGATGGATGGAAAAACTATATTTAAAAACGATGAAACAGATGTATCTGTAGAATATAGAAAGATAAAATCTATTATGCGGCAGATATGGTCAGACTTCATTACAACTGGGTATGTAGTATTTGTCAAATTTTAATACACTTTGTACTTACTTTGTTTTAAAATAAGGATTTATCTCAAACATTTTATGAGGTCTTAGTCAGAAACGTTATTGGTATGCGTATCATCTACAACCTTTATATATCCACATGCTTCGTTCTTAAAATATAAGGAACAGTTTTTCTCTCTTCATGTTTTATTAAATTGGGTACTTTTAATATTATAAGATTACGACTATAAATAAAAAAAAAATGTGCTTTACATTATAAAATATATCACAAACAATGTGGTAAATAGATATTTTTCAATTTTATTTTTAGTTCATAATTTCATCACACGTCAATAGAATTTATATGAATTTTAAATATTTTTCAAACAATTAAGACCGCTGTGACAATCTGTTCTGTGGTATCAATGTTATAAGTGTTATGAAGCGTCTATATTATTTTGGCGTATGGCGCAATTTGAAACTACAGATAAAATATTAATAATGTCCATTAATCGCATTGTTTGAGATGTGTTTTCACAATATCGCTCATCCAAAAGAACAATGACGTAATTACGTTTTAGATTTTTTTCGGATGAAATGTTTTAAAAATTTATTAACAATATAATGTATTTCGAATCACTTCGATGAAATCTTAATTATTTTATGTACACACATAAATTAATTACTATGAACGGTAATTCAAAACAATTTCGTGCGAAAACCCTAAAAATTAAAAAAACATAATACAATCAAACATTTTCATCATTGTAATTACGTCGATGTTCTATTGGATGAGCGATATAAACATCAAGCATTAATACTCATTATCTAATCACTTTAACATGTCCAATATAGTAAATTGTGAAGTGAGTAAAACAGTACGTAATATTTTGGACGCCAAAAGATCGTAGACAATCTATTATTTTCGGCATTTACTGACATCATATTGAACCTTGCGGACGCTCTTTCGTATAAATCAATTTCCACATTAATAACGCTTCTTCAACCAGTTCAAATATTGCTAAACATATTTTTTTATTAAGAGGGTTTACACCTTGTGCGCAAAGTCAAATATAGGTATTTCTTCGTCAATTTCACGCACACATAAGCGACCAAAGCTGTGTGTGTAGAGCTGCCGCGTTGGTTCGCTATACAGTCAGCGCAACCAACTTTGATCCGTGCGCTTCAAAATTCTAATATTGAATTGAAATGTAACTTATGATATATATATAGGGGTAATATTATATCATAAAAATATTTTATTTGCATTATAAGTAGACAAATATTACTGTGCAAGCAATGAACAATACAAATTTAGATACTAATCATATTTTCGTTATTATTACATTGTTAAGTTGCATTCAAATCAGTGTTCAATCAGTAGACACTACGGACGTTTATTAATCATTTCGTGTTCGAACACATGAAAAGAGTTAGGGGCCTTACAACCCCTTACAATTACGAAATATATTTAATTTTATATTACAATACATAACATAATTTAGCCTCGGAATTACATCCCATTATATTATCTGAAACATAATTTATACTCACTACAAAATCATTGTAGGTAATAAAAAGAAAAAATATGTTTTACTACCAAAGTACTAAGATGTGGCAATCGCAGTCCGCGCGTGGCTATTTTTACGACGCACGGCAAAAATCGACTGCAGCCAGGCCGGAGCGACGAGCGATACGTCCTCCCTCTAGAAGGCCTAGCGACGCACTGTGATTCGCCTAGTACTAGCTAGCTGGACAAAAGTCACTTCCAAGAATCAACTAATTAGTGGTCACATATTGTAAACAACACTCCCAATGTCATAAAAACAAGTAGAAATGGTGAATAACATTTCACAGTGACGATTCATTGACTAGCGAAGGTGAGTAATGTAATATTTGCATTAAGTTGATTTGAGTAGTTGCATTTTTGCAGTGCTTTAGATAACATCTCATTCAATTTATGTGATATATAACCGTGATTTTTGTGATGGATACTATTGTCGAGGGTCAGTGCTTTTATATTTTACCACCCATAATATTCTAATATGAGAAACTTTGGTCCATTACAACTTGGAATATATTATTGAAAAATATTATTTTTTTGTCAAGTTCCGAAATTTTAATCGTATTTATCTTTTTGTATCCACATGTATCCAGTCCAATTTTTTTACAATATATAGTAGTGATACTCACCTTTAAAACGAGATATTATTTTTCACCGCATTCCCGCACTAAAGGATTTTATTTCATTTTTCAGAATGTGTCTTTTCCATTTCGAAAAGTGATTTTTTTGAAGAATGACGAAAACATTCCAATGAAGAGCGGAATGTTCGTTTATTGGAACATATAAGTCTTAAATTTGGTGTTAGTAATATAACCAGTGATTCGTTAAGGGCTATTAAACAGAAAATATGTCGTCAAAACTAACTGAAAAATGGGCGGCATCATATAATGCATTGGAACGGTTTTTAATTAATAATGAAGATTGCTTAGAAGGAGACAACATAAGTTTTACCATTTCTGTGTGTAGACCTTGCTCATCCAGGTCATCAGAGGAGAGTAGGCTTCAAGGTCATGTTGATTTAATTAAAAAATCTATATTTTGTTACGACTTTATCTTCGGGTTACGAAATAAATATAAATATACTTGAAATTTTTTTCAGTTACTAGGGCCCTCTATTTAAGTTTGTATTCGTGGTACTATATGCCTGTCACTGGGCATAAAATTCTTGTGCGAAGTACAGAGGTTGTTAAATCTTGTATTGTGCCCAATAGGGCAACTATAAGAAGCTCAAGAGGCTCGAAATAAAGACTGTCGTAGATTTTGGGAACATCATACCAGGAAACATTCACGTATTGCCACGAATACAGATTTATTGAATATGCTTTTAATAACATCAGATCCTGTAATTAATACACTCAGAGAACTACCCAAAAAGAAAAAAAGACTGTTTACCATCAGAAGTGCTAAATTCGGTAATCCCGCCTTCAATACCAATACCTTGGGTATCAAGTAGTCTAACGCCATGTGACGTTGATGATTACTTGGTACCTGACCCGTCTGATTGTGAGAGTGATAATTCATCTGGTCAGGATTTCATTTATTTATTTTATTTTTAACACTGCATACAATTTATGTATAGGTGAACTTAATTTATCTATTAGTATATAATTTAAAATGTTATTAAATAATTTTATATGTTTTTTACTACTAAGTCGTATTATGTACATATGCTTTTATTTTGTTTTTTTATTATATATTAATTTATTTTCTATGCTGCCATTTTTATATTTAAGTTTTTCATCGATTGTAATTTGTGTTTTAATTACTATTATCCTAAAAGCCTCCTCTCCATTGCTAACCAGAACCACGCGTGCTGGCTTGCGAAGCCATGGCTTGACTGTCCACACCATCCCTCTTTCTTAATCCTGGGTCAGTGTGAAGAGGCATCTTAGCAGGAAGGTGCCAGACACTGTGCCTGGGTGGTATTTGCACTCACCATCAGGCGCAATGGGGCAACATCGCCGGGCCAGAATTTAAAAAAAAAAAAACTTTAAGAAACACATTTCTCCTTTAAAATATTACTGTACATAGCCAAAACAACCAACATACGCACTCAAATGTTTTTGTCCAGCTAGCTTGTTCTAGACGAATCACTGTGCGACGGTCTGATTTGAGCCACGTCGGACAGCGTGTTTTATAGTGGTTTTTAAAATATTTGTAGAAAACATGAAAACTAATTTTGTTGAAATATAAAAATGGCAATTTATTGATAAGATGTTCTTTTATTATAATATGCAATTGCTATAAAAAATTATGTACGATAAGTTGGTGAAAAAAAATATGTTCTTGACGAGAGTTTCTGAATAATTTCGCATTGTTTAAATTTTTATTTTTCAGTAACTATACATAAAAAGATTATTTTTCTTAGCAAAATCCCTCCATAAGGGTCTTATTAGTCGGATAATATTTTTATTTTCATCTTATATTTAGTGATTTCGGATATCTTAAGCTTCTAAATTGCCATGAAAAGCCTAAATAACGAAACTTGTGTTCAGTAATCCTTATAGTACTCACAAATTATCCATCAATCTTTAATGTTTTCCACCAAAATCCCTAAATGACAACCTTTTCTAAAATTGGTACTAATTATTTTTCCTTTAAATTGTTTATTGGTGGCTATTAACTCGTTTGAAAAGTCCTGTTTTTTAGCCAAAAAGCGCGCAAAGGGTATAAACGCTCTTAACATCATTAAGCATTTTGTGTTCATCATAATTTTTATTTTCAGGAAACCTGTACCGGAAGGTTCTACACTGCCATCCTGGCCTGCTGTCTCTGCGAATTATTCGCCGCACATGTCGCTGGGCCAAACTATGGAACTGAAGGGACCCCTGCTGGAGGAACGCACTCGCTTTTGGACCAAAATCTATGACAAATACTACCGCAAACCTATCACGCCTCCAGCACCCTCAAAAATAAAATTAGAACTTTAACAATTCTAGATAACAATTTGTATATTTTTGTGCCCTCACATTATTTTAATTCTGTGTCTACAAGAGCAATGTACATACATACGTGTAAATGATAATTCGAAATATTTTGTAAAGTATGTTTATATTAACTAACGCCCAAATACCTGATCGCAACTTAAATATAAGTTGCGCTTAACTACGTTAATCCCGCTTAAATGTACTGGCTAAGTGGGCCGTGCGCTGTTAAGAGCAACTTATTATTATTCAAAATGGCGTCCACAAATTTCGGTTCTGACTCCGAATGTAGATTATTCGAACAAAGGGTGTCTCAGATATCGAATTTCAAATCAATCGGCTCAATGAAAAAACGTTCAAAATGGCGGCCACAAATTTGGAATCTACCTCAGAATGTAGATTATTCGAACAAAGGGTGTCTCAGATATTGATTTCAAGAGCAATCGGATCAATAACAAAAACGTTCAAATTGGCGGCCACAAATTTTGGTTCTGACACCGAACGTAGGTTATTCGAATAAAGAGTACTTCGGATAGATATCGATTTTGAGACTAATCGGATGAATATCAAAAAAAAGTTCAAATTGGCGACCACAAATTTCGGTTCTGACTCCGAACGTAGGTTATTCGAACAAAGAGTACTTCGGATGGGTATCGATTTCGAGACCATTCGGATGAATAACAAAAAAGTTCGAATTGGCGACCACAAAGGACCTGGACAGTTTCTGCCTAGTTACTTTTTATCATGTACAAAAACAAAGCAATAATTGAATGAATATAAAAAATCAACGATTAATTTAAGAATATGTCATATTTCTGTAGAAGTTTAAGGAGTAATATAAAGTTTAATAAGATTTTGCATTGATTGATGACCCATTTCCGCCATTGTTGGCGCCGCATAAACGTTTCGTTCGCAGTAAAGCAAGTGTAGGAAAAAAATAATAACTTTGTCTAAAATATTCCTAAAAATAATCTATAAGTAGGTAATAGATCATAATAACTAACAATACTAAATATATATAAAGCAATGTTTGTAGTATTTACTTACACATATATTCTTCCCATTTTTACACACTTTCATTGCAATAACTAAACGCTGCAGTAAAATACTTGACACTTGACAGTTGCTTGACAGGAACCATGCTTTTTCTATTTGTTTACATTGTGACACAATTAAAATACGTCTCGGTGTATATTTTGTGTAACTTATAAAATATTAGTTCCTTTAAATTCCAAATTCGATGATAAAGCATTTATGTAAACGTATTCTTATTAGATTCAATAAATTGACGGATAACCTACAAAACCTAACCTGAAAATAAGTAACTTTTCTGTAATAATCTTGGAACAAACCTTACCCCAACAATGCAAAACTAATTGATGTAGACGAGATTCGAAGTACTAGGCACAGCGCCATACAAAAACTGGCCATGTCCTTTCGGTTCTGACTCCGAACGTAGGTTATTCGAACAAAGAGTACTTCGGATAGGTATCGATTTCGAGACCATTCGGATGAATAACAAAAAAGTTCGAAATGGCGGCCACAAATTTCGGTTCTGACTCCAAATGTAGGTTATTCGAACAAAGGACGTCTCAGATATCGAATTTCAAATTTATTTATTTATTTTTAGGGCAGCCAGTGGTTGTTACAATAGAACTTAGACTAATAAAATACACAATAAATAAATTAAGAGTAACAACCCTTTGAAAGCGGTTACAACTTGCACTGTTTGTGATAAAACAAAATGCCTTTACAAAATGCAACAAAAAAAATATATAGGTAAAACCAATGTTAGAAATATCCGAAAACATTAAGAATATTAATAATAAAAAAGTTATACAAGGCAAACTGGGTTAACACTTAGTATGAAAAAAACATGAGATGTAATTAAAATTAAATCGGGCAAAATAATCATAATACAATTATACATGGCAAGATGAGTCAACACCTAGTATTAAGAATTGAGATCAAATTAAAATTAACAAACAATATTATCATCACAACAAATATTTAAACACCATAACACTATTAACCCTTCATTTGACAATGTATGAACATTGTCAAATGAAGGGTTAATTAAACACAACAACACAACAATGTATGTGACATACAAGAAATTTGAAAAAATATTTTGTTAAAAAAATTGCAAAAATAACACGTTTTAATAATGTTATCTACTTGCAATACTATCTATTTTTAGAAGAAAATATAAATCAGATGTCTGATAACACTAGTTTTGACATTAGTCGACGAAAATGGCGACCTGGCGGCAGTCAGCTGTGGTATCCAAGGGAAATAAATTGAAATTAAATTCATTTCGCGATTTAGGGCATGTATTATTACTAAATTCTATGCATGATATAATGATACTATCATTTTGGTAATTATTTTGAATCTTTACTTACATAAAATGGTTCAATTTGGGGTACTAACATGATGTATGCGGTGACATACATTGCCAAGTTTATAATAAATTACCCTTTATTTCATTTGTATGTCATGGCATACATTGCCAAATTAGAGGCTTTGCTTTGCTTATTTGGTGTTTTAGCATTTTTTTTCTTTGTCGGCAGCGAAAGCTTCAAACACGTAGTGGTAGAATTTTAGCGCTAATTCCTATTTAGAATGCACCTTCTAACAGTAGTGAACGTTCAGATATTGAAGACGAGATATGTATGTGCGCTTCGCTTTCTTTTTCAAGTTCCTCTGCACCTCACCTATTTCGACATATGGCAACCACCGAAGAGGAAGCAGATCCTACAGACGAAGTTCAAATCCTGTTTTCACTGGAGTATTTGAACAAGTAGTTTTCCCCTGACATTTTAGCAGATATTGTTGAACAGATAAACGCGTATGCAATTTCTAAAACTGGACGTACCATTGCTTTCACTGAAGACGAATTGCGGGATTTTTTAGCCATACATATAATAATGGGTGTTGTGACCATGCCTTCTTACACTGATTATTGGAGTTTGCGATATAAATACAAACTGGTGGCCGATTTGATGCCTCTAAAACGATATCAACAAATCCGTCGTTATTTACATTTCGTTGACAACAACATTCAAGACTCCGACAGATATTATAAAGTTAGGCCACTAGAAGCGAAAATTAGGGATAATTGTTTAGCATAAGATAATGAAATATCATTTAGTATTGATGAAATGATGATCCCGTATAAAGGGACAAAAGTGGGCAAGCGTCGCCAATACATGAAAGATAAACCCAATAAGTGGGGCTTCAAAAATTAGGTTCGAGCCGGTGTGTCAGGTATGATTTATGATTTCATTTTATATGGGGAAGAGGATACTTTCCGATTTCATAATTTTACAGATAAGGAAGCTTCTATTGGATTTGGAGCGCAGGTAGTAATCGCTTTATGCAAAAGTATAAAGTCTAAACCGGCATTTGTTTTCTGCGATAACTTTTTCACTTGTCCGGAATTATTTTATATTCTTAGATGTGAATGTGCGGTGGAATGACAACAAGGTTGTGAAATTGATAAGATCCTACGTGGGGGGTCGAACCAGTAATTACCATAAAAAGATGCTGCACGGAGTCGAAATCCAAAGTTGATGTACAATGTCCACAAATAGTCAAAGATTTATTTTTCAAATTCTTTTTCAACTCGTATAAATGTTTTCCTTATTCATATTTTTAAGTAGGTATAATTGTACCAATATTAAATTCTATGTGTAAAAATCGGGTCTTTTATTTCATACTTAGTCCGTAAAGTTATTGGCAATGTATGTCCCAGCATACAACAAATCAATAAGACGTAGTATTGAGAAATTGGCAATGTATGTTGTGGCATACATACGTTTTTCGGAAAACTAAGTTTTCCAGATTTTTATTATTATTTTTCTATGATAGTTTTATGTGTATCAATTACAATTACAACAAAAAAAAAACCGGTTTATATTGCATTTTATACTTTGCCAAATTAAGGGTTAAAATACAAAAAAATATATCCAAACACAATTAAAACATCAATAATAAAATTATACATAGCAAACAAAGCTAAAAAAATTTTAATACAAAGAGAGAAAATTTTAATAAAAAAAAAATATAATAATAATAACAAACCTCGAACGTAACTACCGTGAACCGCCTACCGTGAACAATTACACCGCGAAGTAATCACACAATGTCCAAGTGTAGCACATATTTCGGTTCAAAGAGTAGCTGATCAGCGTAGAGCTATAATTAGTAATAATTATATATCAGCGGACAGATTAGACCAAATTAAGGAAGAAATAAAGATAGAGCTAGCTCAAAATGAAGAAAATTCAACAGCCCTTAATGAAACACTATATAACCCACCGAACCTAAACACTGATCCCGTAAGCAATGTTGACCCAATACAAATACTTGAAAATGATCCCTTAAATGAAACTGATGGAAATGAAAACGAGGACAGGTTTTCACTATCCACCGACGTAAAACTACAGATAGAAGAAATGTTCACAGAGACATTAGCTATGTTTAAAAATACTAGTCCAACTCAAAGGGTAGCTATACCTAGACAGAAATCGTCGAGAAAATTTGCAAAAATAATTCATTTCCTAAACTCAGCTGTAATACCAAAAGTAATATCCGATGAAATTGATTTTGAGACTACACAACTGATAATATACTCTGCGGCATACACAGCAGCTAAAATAAACGGAACGAAATTTATTAATATAGATAGACAACCCAAAGACCGAATACCTAAATGGCAGAAAAATTTGCAAACTAGAATAGACAAACTTAGAACCAACATAGCAAGATTAACAGAATATATCAACGGAAACCGAAGTCCACGACTAAAAAAAAAGGTAGATGAAATTGTTAATAGATTCAAAGTACATTCCCAGCACGAAAATCCTAACTCCGATCTAATCCATTTTTTAGACACATTAAAACAGAAACTAAGTGTGTTAGCTAGCAGACTACGTAGATATAAGCAAACAACCCTTAGAAAAACGCAAAATCGTCTTTTTAGTAATAATGAGAAAGTATTCTACAGAAATTTGGAACATAATAATATAAATATCCTCCCTAATAACAATTCCCCCTCCAATATACCCAGTAAAGAAAGCTTGCAGGAGTACTGGTCTAGCATCTGGTGTATTCCAAAAATACACAAAGATAGCCCATGGATTGAAGATGATAAGGACAGATTAAAGAATACGCCTACTATGGAATTTGATGATATTAGTTTAGATATTTTACGACGTGTTATTAATAGAACACAAAATTGGAAAGCCACGGGGTCAGACAAATTGCATAACTAGAGGAAAGTTACCAAATATGGAATAGTATCCCTAATATGGAATACTGTCATTTCTTTCAAACGGGAATTGAAATGCGCAAAAAACAGTGTTTGTCTCTTTCTTCGTGTCCGCCTTCGCGCGTACAAGTCGTGACATGTCAGTCGAGCGAGCCGTTTCATCACAGTCGCAGTTTTTTGTTTTGTCGCTTCCGCAAAACTTTCTCAGGTATGTAAAAAACGCTTAGTTTTCATTCAAAAAGTATACACAGTATTGTTGTTATAAGTTCGAGACATAGTTTAGATGTTCTTTTGTAGGTTTTAGCAGTATTTTATTGTATTACCTTATCAAATATAAAGTATAATTGTCAGTTTGAATTCGTTAGAAAATCCAAATATGGACTAATCATAGTATCCAATTATGGAATATTCCATAATTGGTTCTTTTAAATATCAGCTGATGTGATGATTTTGTTAATTATGAATTAAATGTGTTTTTTCTATTTTTTATCAGAATGTCGGGCGTCAAATCGAAACGAAAAGATTGGAATGCCGAGGACATGGCGCAAGCTATTAAATTAGTCAGAGAAAAAAAAATGGGGTATTTAAGAGCTGCAAAACACTTTGGTGTCCCGAGATCTACCTTATTTCGATTATGCCAGAAAATAGAATTACCGCCAGAAGAAGCCTCAGCTACTACACTTGGGAGGAAAACTGTTTTAGGGACAACCCTTGAAAACCTTTTGGTAGACTACATTTTGACAATGGAGAGCAAGTTTCACGGCTTGACAAGAAGCGATGTTAGAAGAATGGCGTACATGTTGGCAAGACGTAATAAGTTGACAAATCCATTTGGTGACACGGGATTGGCTGGAAAGAAATGGCTTAAGCTATTTCTTGAGCGCCATAAGGACAAACTATCAGTGAGAAGACCAACTGGCACATCTTTCGCTAGAGCCTTTGGATTCAGCAAAGAAAAAGTAGACACATTCTTTGATCTCCTTGAAGGCGTTTATGCTAAAGAAAACTATGGTCCAAACCGCATATACAATGTTGACGAATCTGGGCTTACCGTAGTACAGAGCAAGATACCCCAAGTGGTTGGCCATAAAGGGAAACGGCAGATAGCTTCACTCACCTCAGCTGAACGGGGTTCATTAATGACAATTGTGGTTGCCATGAACGCCACTGGTCATTTTGTACCTCCCTTTATTATATTCCCTCGCAAGAACATGAGTGATCAGCTAATGAGAGGCAGTCCCCTAGGCGCTGTTGGCGTTGCACATCCATCAGGATGGATCCAAATGAACATATTCACTGACTGGTTCAAACATTTTATTAAACATACTAACCCTACTCCGGAATCGAAAGTATTACTGATCTTAGATGGTCATTTTTCTCATACTCGTAACATCGATGTGATAGAGCTTGCTAGAGAAAATAATGTAGACATTATGTCCTTACCTCCGCACACAACTCACAAGCTCCAGCCACTAGACAAAACGTTCATGGGACCTCTTAAAACGTATTACAGTGAAGAAATACGAATGTGGATCCGAGACAATAATAGACCACTAAGCCCTTATGATATTGTGGAGCTATTTGGTAGGGCTTATTTAAAAGTACAAACAGGTGAGATAGCAGCCAACGGATTTCGAGTTACAGGACTATGGCCGTTGAATAAAAATATTTTTACCGCGGTCGATTATCTTGCTGCGCAACAAGATGCAGTTAAAGATGGTTGCACAGTCGACATTACACCAATGACATTAAGTCCCCAACCTTTAGAAGAATCGATGACCAATCTTAGGACACCTGATGATAGTCAGCCTTTAACTGAAGCTTCTACATCTCGACAAGATACAAATATTGAACCTGTGCCCTCAACTTCCGGTATTTCTCGCAGTACTTTAGGATTGGTTTCTCCATATGACATCAGTCCAGTACCAAACAAGAAAAGGAAACCTTCTAATAGAGGAAGAAAAGCATCTGTTGCAGCAGTCATAACATCTTCACCTTATAAAAACGATCTCATAGAAAAAAGTAAGAAGAAAGAAGAAAAAGAAAATAAACAGGCAAAGAACAAAAATAAAAAACAGAACGAGAAGAAATCAAAAGGAAGAAAGCTAGGAGAAAAAAATAAGCCTAAGACAGATTCAGATGATGATGAGGAGATGATGCTGTTTGATACAGACAGTGAGCCCGATGCCTTGATAAGAAATACAGCTCCAGACTCTGAAGATTCGGAGTGTATTTTCTGTGGCATAGTGTTTTCAAATGATACCCATGGGGAAACATGGGTTAAGTGCCTCATATGTGGGCTCTGGGCACATGATGATTGCGCAGGATCAGAGTTTGATGTCTGGATTTGTGATTTTTGCAAATAATTAGTGTTACTTTCTATGTTACACCAAAGTTTCCAAAGAATTTCATCTAAGTTAAGGTTAAATTTTGATAGTGTTTATGGTATTCCATATATGGGGTACCTATTCCAAATTTAGATACCTTTATCATTATTTAGTAAATTTTTTTTATTCCATTTAAAATTAGTAATTGTAACCAAGGCTCGTTACCAAATGAAACGTAAATATATGATTATTAATAATTACTACAAAAAGTGTTTTATTTGTAACGTTTGTAAAAATTATGTTTAAAAAAGAAAATGGTATTCCATATTTAGTCACTCTCCTCTACTGGTACAAAAAATTCACAAGTATACATACAGTCTTATTAAAACATATTAACACATTTATTCATACACCACACATTGTACCACCTTATTTAACCGAAGGGATCACTTTCATGCTGCCTAAGGATCCGACAGACACGATTAACCCAGCCAAATACCGCCCAATAACTTGCCTTCAAACAATTTATAAAATAATCACCGCCTGTATAAGTGAACTCATATATAATCATTTAAATAATAATAACATCTTAGCTGAAGAGCAAAAAGGTTGTCGCAAAAATAGCCAAGGCTGCAAAGAGCAGCTTACAATAGACGCTGTAGCGTGTAATCAAGCCCGTTTAAAAAATAGAAATATATATAGCATGTTTATAGATTATAAGAAAGCATACGATTCCGTCCCGCATTCTTGGTTGATTTATATCCTGAAGCATTACAACATACACCCGACTATAGTATCGTTTCTAGAAACTGTAATGGGAGGCTGGAAAACCAGTTTAAAACTATATATTAATAACCAATCTATAGAAACTGATTTTGTAAATATTAAAAGAGGTATATTTCAGGGAGACGCTCTTAGTCCAATCTGGTTCTGTCTTGCACTAAATCCATTGTCATCCTTATTAAATAAAACAGATAAGGGATTTAAAATTAAATTTGATAATACATATTACACACTTTCCCACTTATTATACATGGACGATATTAAATTGTTTGGTACCACACTCGCAGAAATTCATACTTTAGCAGATCTCACACAGACATTCTCCTCAGACATCCAGATGGAATTCGGCATAGATAAATGCAAGATTCTATCCATCAAACGAGGCCAAATAGAAAATAATAGCTATACTTTAAATGACAACACGCAAATAGAACCTGTCGATATTTTAGAAGGTTACAAGTACTTGGGTTTTCAACAGACTGGACAAATACACCATAAGCAGACGAAAAATAATCTCACTGAAAAGTTTAGATCACGATTGCATAAAATTTTAAATACACAATTAAACGCCCGAAATACAGTTAAAGCTATTAATACCTATGCCATCCCCATTCTTACATACTCTTTTGGAATCATTAAATGGTCAAAGACAGACATAAAAAAGCTGCAGACAAATATTAATACAATCATGACCAAATACCGTAAACACCACCCAAGAGCTTGTGTCCAGCGACAAACATTACCGAGAACCGAAGGCGGGCGTGGACTTATCGACCTATTTAACCTACATAACAAACAAATCCAGTCTCTTCGTACTTTCTTTCTGACTAAATCATTAAACTCATCACTACACCGAGCTATAGTTCTATCTGACCACAAATACACTCCGCTTAACTTAATAGACCCAACTGTACAATTAAATCAGGTAACTATTGCCCAGAAACTTGACGCTTGGACTCAAAAATCCCTTCATGGGAGACATCGCCTCGACTTATGCAACCCTATTGTTGACAAAAATGCGTCAAACGCTTGGTTTAAGCGAGGCGATATGTTTCCTAAAACGGAGGGATTTATGATCGCCATACAAGATCAGACTATAGATACTAAAAACTATAGAAAGCATATAATTAAAGATCCTAATGCACAAAATGATTTATGCCGCCATTGTCATAGTAGTCCCGAAACAATCCAACACATAACCGGAGCTTGTAAATCCATAACCCAGACCGATTACAAACATAGACACGACCAAGTAGCTGCAATAGTACACCAGTATCTAGCTTATAAATATAATTTAATTAACGATAAAACAGCATATTATAAATATTCACCCAAAATCATTTTAGAGTCAGACAGTTGTAAACTTTATTGGGACAGGACTATTATGACCGATAGGACTATCCACCACAATAGACCGGACATCACGTTACATGATAAAAGAAATAAAGCTGTTTTCCTAATTGATATTGCCATACCAAATAGCCATAACCTGCAAACTACATACACAGAAAAGATAGCAAAATACACCGATCTTGCAATAGAGCTAAAGACTCAGTGAGACGAGTAGATTCTGTTCGCACAGTACCGATTGTATTGTCGACTACTGGACTTATCCCTAAATACCTTCACAATAGCCTTAAAATCCTCCAAATACATCCACTCGCTTACACCCTGATGCAAAAAGCTGTTATTCTTAACACATGCCGAATAGTCCGTAAATTTTTGTCAATAGAAACGTAACACCTAGAAAATTATTTAGTAATATATCTCGTTTGTATCTTCTTTTCCTTTTTCTTTACAATCAGTTTCGCTTTAGCCATAAGCCTGCGCAGCTGATTTCTTCCGCCAGAAATGGTAAAAAACAGAAGAAATATAAATAATAATAATTATAATAATAATTATATTCTGGCAACACCAAGACGCATCGTGTGCAAAATTGTAAAAAATCGATTTCAATTATATATTTACTGGACAACATATATTTTGGGCTTATTTTAAAGAAAAATCAATTGCTATCAAAAATCATGTATTTTATAAGAGTATTTTTCGTATTTGCCACAATTTATTAAAGAAAATAAGAACGAAATTTAATTGACAAATGATGACAGTGTCAAATAACACAAAACTGGAATAAAATCTTTGAAAACGTATCTGAAAATGATCACACGATGACATCACGCGCCAGCAGACGAAACGCACGCATAAGATCTCCCAGCTCGTCGAGCTCCGCGTCGTGGGCGTCGGCTTCGGACGTGTTCGAGGTGACGCCGGACAACGACGCGTTGAGCCAACGAGACGAGCTGCAGTCGTCCCCGCCGCCACCAAGACCTGCGCGGCGAAGAGGACGACCCCCTCCAGCGGTAGGCTTGGGACCTGTGGGGCCGAGTGTCCCGCCTACGGTCCCCGCTACCGGTGGAGTAGTGCGCCGCATGAGATGGACCCAAGAATTGAATGAGAATGTCATGCGGGCCTACTTTGGGGTAACAAAGGGAGGAACTAGACTCACTGCGTATCGTGCTAAAATGCTGTCTCTGTTTCAGGCTTTGGAACCAACAGTTGATGTGTCATCCCAAGGACTGTCGGATCAAGTACGATTTATTCAGCGGCGTAAGTTGTTGGATGATCAAGTACTTGAGCGGTTGCGCTCGGACTTATGTGTTGTCCAGGACGTCAATGTCCCGTCCGTCACCATAGATCAAGCAGCAGACACACCACCAACACCTGCTGCTGATATCGATCTGACGGACAACATGAACAGCAATGTAAGTCCCCAAGATGAACAACGTCTGAGAGGGGCTTTGGAACGTGCGATTTCGGAATTTGTATCTCTATCCGCGTCTTGTAGACCGCGCTTGCCGCGTTTGCCGACGCATAGACGAAATTTGGCGCTGATGGGAGCTCTGGACTCCATGTTACCTACGTACTTGGAGTCCAGTCGGGATCTTGTTGATACGCATTCGATCCTTTTCTGCGCGGCCGTCGCAGCATGTCGAGTGGCTAGAGACTTTCCCGCCCTCACACCCGCCACTGTAACTCCTGTCAGCCAGGATCAACAGTGGCACACAAAGATATGACACCGAGCTCCGGAGCTCGGCGAGTCTCTCAGGGACACTAGCTTGTCTTTAACCCGCATCGAAATTAATCAGAAAGAAAAAACAAAAGGAGGAGTTGGAAACAAATAGTTGTCCACTTCCCTCCGCAGCAAAGCGGGTGACAAAAAATATTGAGTCGAGAGGTATGTATCCTCTTATATAAAGATATACAACTGGAGAAGCCAGATGTATTAAGCACCACGGGATAAACAAATTACATTGGTCCTATAGTTTGAGCTGCTAAATTTGGGTCCAATAATAGGTATGGCAAAAGCGCCGGAAAGCACGGAAGTTCCTCCTAGATTCCACGAGGTCCGTATAGTATGCAACACCAGAAGTTATTTGCATATTGTTCAACATTATGCCGCGTTCATCGGACCAGCGATCACACTCCCAAAGTATATGATGTGCAGTTTGTTCGTACTCACAGTCAGGTGTAGAGCATTGACACGCAGGCGATTCAACCAGCTTAAAAGTGAATAGTTTGCTCTTAAAGTTGCCATGTCCAGTTAGGAACTGTGATACACAGTGTCGAGTGGCTAATGTAAAATTTCCAAGTGATTTTAAAGCCACTCGAGGTGTTGTGACTGTGCCTGCTTGGCAGTGTAGGATCGAGGACCATATCAACGGGGCCCGAATTCTCATCGGCAAGCTAATTTCCTTCAGAGAAGGAAATAGCAGGCCGAAGCTTATGCGTTTTGTGACGCAGGCTTTTTCGGGGACCAATACAAGTCCTCAGAATTATAGGCTTTGCGTCACAGAACGCATAGACTTCTACAAACAAAAAGTCTATGCGTGGGCGAACCGCATTCGCCGCTATAGGAAGCGATGGGATCGTTTCCAGCAAAATCGTATGTTCCAAAGTGACCAAAAAAGAGTTTATAGATGTTGGGGGAATTCCCAACAAGGTGTGGGAGATGGGCGGCTGCCAAGTGCTCACGAAATGCGTGAGTACTGGGTGAATATCTGGTCGTCCCCTGTCTCTCACACTGAAGCCCCTTGGTTTGGTGTTGTCGATCGATCTTGCGAGGCAATACCGGCTATGGAAACCATTTTAATCAGTCCAGAGGATGTTCTGGCAGCGATTCGTCCAACCCAAAATTGGAAGTCTCCGGGTCCGGATGGTCTGCACAACTTCTGGTTAAAATGGTTTCCAAGTTCGCATGCTCGATTAGCAACACAGTTCCAGGATGCGCTTGAGAGGGGATCGGTCCCAACATTTATGACGACAGGTGTCACTCACCTGCTCTTTAAATCCGGTGTTACCACGGAACCAAAAAATTATAGACCCATTACATGCCGTCCAAATATTTATAAAGTTTTGACTTCCATTATTAGATCCAAAATTACAGACCATATTTCTTCTAATCAAATTCTATTTTCCGGCCAGACAGGTTGCATGAATGGGTCCCGTGGTACAAAGGAGTTCCTTCTCATTGACATGACCATTTGCCAACAGGCTCGTTACAACCGAAGGAATTTATCGGCTGCCTGGATAGATTATAAAAAGGCCTATGATTCGGTGCCCCACACATGGCTCATGAGGGTGTTAAATTTGCATAAAATTAATATAAATTTATGCAACTTCCTTGGGTCTTGAATGGGGCAGTGGACCACTGTCCTGAGATATCCAGGTGGTACGGTTCCTCCTGATTGTGATGAGCCGATTAGAATCAAGCGGGGTATATTCCAGGGCGACAGTCTGAGTCCACTGTGGTTTTGCATGGCCCTGAATCCCCTCAGCACTCTGTTGTTGGATTCAGGGTTAGGCTACCGACTGCGGAGAGGGTCTGAGCCTATTTCTCACTTGCTCTATATGGATGACCTCAAGTTATTTGCATCGAAACAAACCGAATTGATTGAGTTGTTAAAAATAACTGAAAGATTTAGCAATTCAATCAATATGAAGTTTGGTGTAGATAAATGTGCGGTTATCCATGTGAAGCGAGGGGAGGTTGCGGTCTCTGATGACATACATGTCTCAGAGACTGTAAGACTCAGATCCCTCTCCGTGACGGAAACCTACAAATATTTGGGTATGCCTGAGGCTCTAGGTATCATGGGTGCAGATGTAAAACGATCGTTGAAAGAGCGATTTTTAGCCGCCTGACAAAAGTACTTAACAGTTTTTTGTCAGGTGGAAACAAGATTCGCGTTTTTAACGGTTGGGTTATGCCTGTACTCATGTACTCTTTCGGCATACTCAAATGGACTCAGACCGAATTGGACGCCCTGGATCGTAAAGTCCGAACTCTCCTAACTGCACATCGTATGCATCATCCACGTTCGTCAGTGATGAGATTGTACATCCCGCGTAGATGTGGGGGCCGAGGCATTCTTAATGCTAAGGACCTACATAATCGCGAGGTGTGCAATCTCAGGGATTATTTCCTTCACAGTGACGTGGATATGCATAGGGCTGTAGTTATGGTAGATAAAGGATTTACCTCGCTGTCTTTGGCGATTGAGAACTGGCGGAAACCTCTGGTGGTAGGCATTAGGGATCGCGAGGACATATGGAAGAGCTGCACGGTCGGTTCTATCGAGCCCTTCATGGGCCTGATGTGGACCGACTAGCGTCTGTGTCTTGGCTGCGCTTCGGTAACCTCTTTGGGGAAACCGAGGGTTTTGTCTTTGCAATTATGGACGAAGTTATTAAGACGAACAACTATAGGAAATACATCCTGAAGGACGGACGGTCGACATCTGTCGGGCATGCCACCGTCCTGGCGAGTCCATCAGGCATGTTATCTCCGGTTGTTCGTATCTTGCTAATGGCGAGTATTTGCATAGACACAACCTAGTAGCCAAGATCATACATCAGCAAATTGCTCTTCGATATGGACTGGTGACTTCTGAAGTGCCATATTACCAGTATGTTCCTCAACCAGTTCTTGAAAATGGTCATGCAACGTTGTATTGGGATCGATCTATTATCACAGACAGGACTATCCTATCCAATAAGCCTGACATTGTGCTAATAGATCGATTGGCGCGCCGGGCTATACTTGTTGACGTCACCATCCCGCATGACGATAACCTTGTCAAAGCTGAAAAAGACAAAATGTCTAAATATTTAGATTTGGCACACGAGGTTACCGACATGTGGGATGTCGACTCAACAATTATTGTCCCGATTGTCGTTTCTGCCCATGGGTTGATACCAAAGAGTCTCGACCAACATCTACAGAGGCTCTCAATCGGCTGTTGGGTCAGGAGTCAGATTCAGAAGGCAGTATTGCTTGACACGGCACGTATTGTGAGGCGGTTCCTCACTTTGGGCTCCTAACCACCGGTGGCTTGGGTCTCGAGCCTCGCCATCGTTGGATAACTTTTTATATTTTTATATGTGTTTTGTTTTTTACTATATATATAAAAATGTAAAAAAAAAGATTTAAAATAAAGAGAAATAATAATAACGCGATATAATAACAGATAAAACTATAGCTTGCAACAGACCGGACATCGCACTTATGTTGAAAGACTCCAAGATAACTTACCTTATAGATATAACAGTTCCTAACACCGAAAACTTAAGAAAGAAACATAATGAAAAAATACAAAAATATATACCACTTAATGACGAAATCAAAGATATGTAGCACCAAGATAAAGTAACCACAATACCTATAGTAATATCATCAACCGGAATAGTTCCCAAATCTCTGCATGAAGCCATAAAAAAACTGAATCTAAATAAAAATTTGTATATTCGATTGCAAAAATCCATTATTTTAGACACATGTATAACTCGGTCACAATATCTCTGCACCTCGCAGGAATGTGATGCCCCTCCCGCTGTCCTTTCTCCTTCCCGCGCTCGTCCGAACACGACAGTACGGTTAGCACTTTCGTTGCCGCTACGCGCCTCAAAAAAGTTTTAATTTTTAAATATATTGATGTTATAAATTAATATTTTATGGAATCATGATGTACAGTTTATAAACTAAATAAGATTAAAAAAAAATGTTTAACTTTTTTCTATCATTGAATTACGTAACATTTAACACAAACATTAATTCAATCCATAGATTTAGTATAACTACATCTATGATTCAATCATTACACAAAAAAAGTAATGGATTGGTATTTGCATGGTTATTTTACACTCCGTACGCGCCGACATGACGTCATCAACGCCGGGTGCACAGATATTTTGACCGAGTTATAGTATCGTACGACGATTTTTAAACTCACCTGCTGACTTTCAATAGAGGCTTAAAGTGCTTTTTATTACCCGCACTTAAGCTCCCTTACATAAACCAGCTAAAAGCTGAGAAATCCAAAATTGGACAGAATAATAATAATAATAAGCCCCCTAAAATCCAACCACACGTCCTGAATCGAACATCTGATCACGTGCGGGGCGGGCAACACAACGTTTCGTTTACTGATGTGGCTAACGTGGCAATGTTAACCCATTTAACATGGAGACTCGTTCGAAAAAGAAACTGAGAGGGCCGCTTCCCGGGGGCGATCGCCGGGGCACACCTGGAGCTGACGCTGGGTGTTCCAGCGTACAAACCGTCAGCGGTGAGGAGTTGAGCAGGCGGACTCCCACCGGGTCACCCGAAAATATTACAGCCGACAATTACTTAGACAGACTGACTGACAGTAGATCAAATAGCCCCATAGAACCATATAGCCCAAGTACAATATCGTATACGCCGTCAACGTGTGAATCACCATCAATACCTAGTTCCCCCCCTTCAAATAATATTAGAGATCCACCCATACTAGCTTTAGATGCTGCACGGGAGGTTAATACCTTTTTACCTGTGACCACTAAAGCTGGGAAACCCAGAGTGCGCATGTCATGGAGTAAAGATGTAAACCTATTTATCATGCGCACTTACTACTATATCACAAAATTAGAGATAGATATGACTATATACAGAAAACAATTGCATGAACATTTCTCACGGCAGTACCCAGATATTAAAGTAAATTATTAAACTTAAATTAATCTCTCTACATTACCCTACAAAAAGCAGCAATCTTAAATACTTGCAGATTTGTGAGAAAGTTCTTGCAACTAGACGAAAATTAGACAGTACCTATAAAGAAAGTATCATCGTATAAATAATAAGTAAAAATATATAATTATTTATAAATATTATCATATCATAAATTGCACTTGCTTGGCTGACTCTGGTCCGCAAGTGCAAGTTATCAACACTAGCCGAGAGCTGGTAGAAAAAAGAAATAATAATAATAATTTTTCGTATTTGCCACAATTTATTAAAGAAAATAAGAACGAAATTTAATTGACAAACGATGACAGTGTCAAATAATACAAAACTGGAATAAAATCTTTGAAAACGTATTTGAAAATGATCACACGATGACATCACACGCCAGCAGACGAAACGCACGCATAAGATCTCCCAGCTCGTCGAGCTCCGCGTCGTGGGCGTCGGCTTCGGACGTGTTCGAGGTGACGCCGGACAACGACGCGTTGAGCCAACGCGACGAGCTGCAGTCGTCCCCGCCGCCACCAAGACCTGCGCGGCGAAGAGGACGACCCCCTCCAGCGATGGGCTTGGGACCTGTGGGGCCGAGTGTCCCGCCTACGGTCCCCGCTACCGGTGGAGTAGTGCGCCGCATGAGATGGACTCACGAAATCAATGAGAATGTCATGCGGGCCTACTTTGGGGCAACAAATGAAGGAATTAACCTCACTGCATATCGTGCTAAAATGCTGTCTCTGTTTCAGACCTTGGAACTAACGGTTGATGTGTCATCCCAACGACTATCAAGAGACGGTCAAGAGTGTGGATCGAGAGTTTTTGTGGTCTATCTCTACGGCGAGGTCTAAAATACTTAGATCCGATACGTTTATGGGATAGTTTGTAGTTTTTAATGATAAATCTTGTATATAACGTTAACTTCACATACACAATACACTATGAAATTTTCCGGACGATAAGCGATTCCACGCAGTATAACGATAGGTAGTTGGATATTTTCTTTTATTTTCACTTTACAAACAGACACTTCAATTTTATTTATATGTATAGATTTAATTGTTTTGTTTAAGTAATAGATCACCAATAAGAAAACAAACCTACGCTAGTTATATTTAAGACCAAGGACAAGGACACATTTTCTTTTACACAAATATGTATAAAATATAGGCATGTCAAATATTTAGGCTGAACATTAAAAAGTGCTAAATCTAGTACCCCTCATGCGGCGGGTTAGGCCGCCCGCAGGTAGGGGTAGGTATGTAAATAAGAACTCAGGGTAGTTACGTGGTTCGGGCTTTAATATATTCGCATCACTGATTACACCCGGCACTGTTGCTGGTGGTATGCAACAGGAGTCACTGGCCTTCACTGGACACTGATCCGGGTCTTCGGCACGTGGCGGAACCCGGCGACAGCTCGCCGGCGAAGTCAGCTGCCACGTGGCCGGTTACGGTGCGCAGGTCAGCGGCAGGCGCAGGCTCGGATGCAGTCCGGCAGGAAGCGGTGCGGAGCAAAGCGGGCAGTAGGCACGGAGTAGCAAAAGGACGCCAAGAACGCCAAGAACGAAGAAGAAGAACCTGGAATCAGCGTCCAAGAAATCGGAATGCAAACTAGGCTTGCATTCCGTGCCAGCGACTCGTGGTAGCTCACAAGCCCGGCAGACAGAATACACTGACAAACAAGCAGTTAAGCGGTTAGCAGTTAATATTACACTGAACACTCACCCCAGCGGGTTCGGAAAGACGCGTGGTAGCACGCGGCTTGTAGGTTAGGGAAAAAGGACGCGAGCGACGTTACACGCGTTTATATGCGAGCGCCGATGACAGTTCGCACGTCAAATTTGACAGATGTCAGAATTGAATTAACCAATCAGCGCAACGGAGGCGTCGATCGGCATAGATAATAGGATTTATGCCGACTATTGAATCATAGACCGCAAATATTAGAGGTGACACTCTCACAACGTCACACTCATTAACTAAATATAGTTAAAGAACCCCTTTTTTGCAGGCCCCATTGCCACCTCCGAAATGGTCGGAACCGCTGGAAGCTGTCAACAGAGGTATAATTTGTCCTCAAACCAGCACCGATATATTTGTATCAAGTAGGAACATAACCATGCAAGAAGACTGTCTCGTGTCCAATATTTATGTGCCAGATACGGATGCTCGAAAACTTCCCGTTGTTGTGTACGTTCATGGAGGAAGTTACCAATCTGGGTTTGCGCGACAGTATAAAACCAATAAATTTAATAAAAAGTGAGAGCATGATTGTAGTAACATTCAACTACCGTCTTGGTGTTCATGGCTTTTTATGTCTCGGTACTCACGACGCTCCGGGTAATGCTGGCATGAAAGATCAAGTTGCATTACTGCGAAGGGTTCATAAGAATATCGCTAAATTCGGTGGAAACCCGCATGATGTAACTTTAACTGGGTGTAGTGCGGGATCCCACGCTGCCGACCTTTTAATGCTTTCAAAAACCACAAATGGATTAATTAATAAAGTTATATTGAACAGTGGCGTCAGTCTAAACCCATCCGCAGTACAAGTAAATCCTTTAAAAACTGCAAAGGAATATGCGGAATCATTAAATTTCACAAATTTAGAAGATATCTTTGCGTTGGCAGAGTTCTATAAAATTGCTCCGTTGGAATCACTGTTAACAGATTTTCACATGTCTAAAAAAGACAGTGATATGATGTTCGTTCCTTGTGTCGAAAGATACGTTGGCGATGAAATGTTCCTAGACGAAGCTCCTATACATACTCTTAAGCGAGGAAACTACAAACGACTGCCAATGATTTATGGGTTCACTAACATGGAAGGTTCATTACGTTATCCAAATTTCGAAGAGTGGAAAGACGATATGAATGAACATTTTTCTGACTATCTGCCCGTTGATTTGGAATTCGATAGCGAAGATGAAAAAGTGGCAGTTGCACAAATGGTCAAGGAATTTTATTTTGGAAACCAAGCTGTCGGTGATGACACTGTTTCGTCGTTTGTTGATTTCTTCACAGATGCTACTTTTACGTATGGAACATTATGGACGGTAAAGTTACACGTTGAAAATGGACGCCATGCTTATTTGTATGAATACTCATTTGCTAACAATGATGATATGATGATACCTAATTTATGCGGCGCTGGACATTGCGCCCAAGAAGCTGCTTTATTTGATGGAAATGGAGTGGAAACTTTTGATGAAGAAAACATATCTGAGAAATATAAAAATATGAAACAAATTATCAGGGAGCTGTGGAGTAACTTTATCAGAACGGGGTAAAGAACTTTGTTTCTGTTACTTATTTGCGGTTTTGAGAGACTTTCCCGCCCTCACACCCGCCACTGCAACTCCTGTCAGCCAGGATCAACAGCGGCACACAAAGATTTGACACCGAGCTCCGGAGCTCGGCGAGTCTCTCAGGGACACTAGCTTGTCTTTAACCCGCAACGAAATTAATCAGAAAGAAAAACAAAAGGAGGAGTTGGAAACAAATAGTTGTCCACTTCCCTCCGCAGCAAAGCGGGTGACAAAAAAAAAAAAAAAAAAAAAATATTGAGTCGAGAGGTATGTATCCTCTTATATAAAGACATACAACTGGAGAAGCCAGATGTATTAAGCACCACGGGATAAACAAACTACATGGGTCCTATAGTTTGAGCTGCTAAATCTGGGTCCAATAATAGGTATGGCAAAAGCGCCGGAAAGCACGGAAGTTCCTCCTAGATTCTACGAGGTCCGTATAGTATGCAACACCAGATGTTATTTGCATATTGTTCAACATTATTCCGCGTTCATCGGACCAGCGATCACACTCCCAAAGTATATGATGTGCAGTTTGTTCGTACTCACAGTCAGGTGTAGAGCATTGACACGCAGGCGATTCAACCAGCTTAAAAGTGAATAGTTTGCTCTTAAAGTTGCCATGTCCTGTTAGGAACTGTGATACACAGTGATCAATTTCTAGCCACGATTTTTTTAAGCGATCGCGAACGGACGGAAAGTATTGATATAAGTGACGCCCCTTTGAGGAAATATCCCACCGGTTCTGCCATTCGTCAATTAATTCAGTGTACGCGGCAGAATATGGCTTAAATAATCTGCTAATCTTTAAAAAGTCTCGGGATGCAATAAAGTTAGTGTCTATTGTCTCTCTATTTGAATAATATAATGCGGCGCGTCTTTGCACCTCCAGATCGACCGGAAGCACACCCGCGAGAACCGGCAAAGCCTCTGTACTAACGGTTCTGTAAGCCTTACACAAGAATATCAAGGCCAGGCGTTGACTCTGGAGCAGCTTCCTACGAACAGCGCCAACAGTAGATCTATCGGCCCAAACTGGAGAACCGTAACAGATACAACCCAAATAAGTTGCTCCATAGATAACTTTCAAAGTATTAAATGATAATCCCCATGTTGCCCTTGATATTCTCGTTAAAGCATAGAAGTTATTTTTTGATTTTTCTCCGACGGTTCTAATGTGTTCAATAAATGAGAAATTTCTCTCTAAAATTAATCCGAGGTAACAAACTGATTCCTTTCTTTTAACTGGTACATTGTTAAATTTAATACGCGGGGGTGTTTTTAAAATCCCTTTTAACAACAATTGAAAAGTTTTTTGAGGTGCGAATGTTAGTCGATTTCGTTCACCCCAGTTCAAAATTAAACGCAGACTCGTGTCAGCCGAACTCTCGAGCCCGGCTCTACTATTGGATTGTATAAGTAGGAGTCCGTCATCTGCGTATCCAGTTAAAGAACAACCCGACGGAAAAGGAATTGATAAAATATCGTCGAACCCCAAATTCCATAGATATGGACCGATAACCGAGCCTTGAGGACAGCCCATACTCAGCGCCTTCGATACGGCATGGTGGCCAAGTTGTAATTTGGTTGACCCATAACAGAAATAGGAATATATCATAGAATATATATTCCTAGGGCAACCTCGGATCTTTAACTTCAATAGTAATATTGGCCACCAAGCATTATCAAACGCGCCGGAGATGTCCAAGAAAATTCCCAATACGTACTTATAATCCGAGTTGACGACAGTTCTTCTAACCGATAAAGCCGCGTCCACAGTAGATTTACCTTTGGTAAAACCGAACTGTAGGTCATGAAATTTTGGACCACCCGGTAACAGACGAGGGACAATAAGCCTTTCAAGTACTTTACCCAAAGATGGTAATAATGTAATTGGGCGATATGACTTAGGGTCTTCAGGGGGCTTATTTCCACTTTTAGGTATAACACGAATGAAACCGCAACGCCAAACCCGGGGAAAAAATGCCCTCATCAATACACCGATTAAAAACTTTCAGTATAGTGTCACCCGACGACTTACACGCTTCCTTTATTATTTTATTCGATAATTTATCTTCCCCCGACGCTTTGTTAATTGGCAACGAGTTTACTATGTTAAGGAATTCGTTAAGAGATGGATGATCTGATTTTGGGGAAGAAGGTAGCTCTGAGGCCCAGAGTCTTATTTGTGTTTGGTATTCGGAGTCATTATCTACACAATCGTCAGGTATAAGAGAATTCAAAAGAGTTTCCGTGGTCTCCTCGATACCAGTAGTATAGGTGTTATTTACTTTAATGTTTTCTATGTAGGCCAAATTAATTGACCTATTTGCTTTGAATTCGTGGTAAAGAGGGGACCAGGGACCCTCTCTCTCGAGGCGTTCTACTATTTTACGCAGCAAGTTACCTTTAGCTTTTGTTACCGCGGCCCTATAGTGAGACCTGGCCACTTTAAGTGTGATGAAAGCACTCGTGAGTATGTCTTCAGGAACAATTCGTTTTTTAAGCCTATTAAACCGCCTACGCGCTCTTCAAAATCTTTGTCGAAGGTGGAGTAATTTACTATTCCACCAGTCACATCTGCGGGTATTGGTTATAGAACTGCGACCAATGGTTAAATCCGCGCAGTATGTAAAGGTATCAGACATTATTTCAGCACAGCTTTCAGCTGAGAGATCATTGAGAGTGAAATCTCCAGTATGACGCGCGAAAACAGATCTAAACAATTCCCAATTAGCCCCTTTAGATTTATACCTAAAGCCAGAGATGTTGTTAAGCGGACCCCGTATAAATCCGGGTAAGAACTCGTACACTATCAGGCGATGATCACTACATGACGCGTCAGGAATAACGCGCCACCTAACAATCTGGACGTCCCCACTAGAAAGTGTGACGTCAATAGAAGATTCGCCAACGGGGCTGCAATAAGTTGGTGGTGCTTCAGGGGTGTTATGTACATTGAGGTTCCATTCGGCAATAAAGTCTTCGACAGCACAGCGACGTTCTGCATCGGTTTGACGATATTTGCCATACCAAAGGGTTGACGACGCATTAACGTCGGCGCCTATAATAATTTTATTGCCGGCAAGAGATCGCAAAACACTGCGAAGGTGATGTATATGTGGGCCGACAGGATCGGAGTATTGAAAGTAACAGCTCACAACGTAAACTTTACTTGATGGAGATGAAACCTCCGCGACCGCACAGTGCGATGTCATAAGATTACGCACAGAGGTTATGGTGTAGTTTGAACTCGACACATAAATGCCTGCTCGCGCCTTGTTATCGAGTTGTACCAACCTACCACGTAAGCGCGCATGTTGATATTGTTCTTGGACGAGGACTATGTCAAGATTATAATCGGTAATTAATATATTTAATTCTGACGTCGCCGCCCTATCATTATGAAGATTTAACTGTCCGATCGTGAGGCTATCCATATCCTATTAGTATTGGGTCGACAGAAATAACGCCTGCAACTTCTGTTTGTAAGTAGGGCAGTCTTGGGAACCACAGCTGTGATCATGTGGTTTCATTAAACGTTTACATGACGCGCAAATCGGTTTAAAATCTGAACGGGATTTATTAGGACATGTTTTTGTTTCATGTTCCGCAGCACACAGCGCACAGGTTGGCGTTTTGATAGTGCAAAACTTGTGTACATGTCCGTACTGTTGACAATTCATACAGCGAACAATTTCTAGATCATCAATAAATCTACAAGTTGCCCAGTCGATGAATAATTTGTCCTTAGTGGTCGCGAGATGTTTACGTACGTCCGCGTCTAATTCGATGCCTATCCATTTGCGACCATTATCCAAAACACGCCTACGAACTATTTTCACCGATTTAAGGAAATCATCCTCCTTTACCGGCAATTCGTTCATAATATTTTGCCTATATAAAGCGCTAATAAAGGCGCGATCTTCCATTGAGGCGGGCACGTCTTTAACGAGGATACGTGGCCTGCGGCCTTTAGGTTTTTCTAGGCGTAAACCCGCTGATTTAATTGCCTCGACGGCCTCAAGTTTCTTGAGTTGTGATTCATTGGCAACACGAAGCACAACGCGAGACTTGGTGGTTTTCTTAACGCCCACAATTTGAAAACCGTCTTCACTCGGATTAATAGCCTTCATTAAGGCGTCTTTTGTTGCGGACGATGACGCGTAATCAGCTGACCGCTCAGCTGTCGGACAGGCAACTACGCACGGAAGCGGCGCGCGCGACTGCACGGCGGGTGTGACTTTAGGGAGACGCAAACTTAATTTATCCGCGAATGATTCTTTGCTCGGTTTAATCTCGCGTGCATTATGATTTTTTTCCAACTCGAGTTGTATATTCGCCAATTTCGTTTCGTTACAAGATGATTTTAATGCAAGCATAGACACAATGGCAGTTAACTTTTGAGTCAGATCCATAATCGCCGATTTGTTTGCGATGTTAATACGCGAGCCCTGATCATTGACAAGTTCGTTTATTTTATTTAAATGGCATGACGCATCGCTCACTAACGCACAATAATCAAAACGACCGAGTTCGCCGCTACTATTGTCAGACGCCGGTGAAAAGTTATCGCCAATACCGGGTCCGGATGGTTTTGACCTCTCAACGTAAGACAAAAGGTTTGACGGTGAGATTTCGTTAAATAAACGTTTAGGTCTCGGATTGTTAGGCGATCTAGGTGTCACATTACTTTTGCCGAAAGGGTCACCACCGCGATCCGGCGGATCATCATTATACAACGACATGATTTAATGATAAATAAAATACAAATTAAATCGGAAATAAACACTATGAAATGATAAACAAAGCAATTAGCATCAATTAACTAACGAGTCGTCCGGCTGATTTGTGATTTGGCCTACCCCCACTAAAAAAATAAAAGTACTTACCGAGAGAAGATTTGTTAATTACAAAGAAATCCAATGTAAATCGCCAAAAAACTTACGGACAGGAACACACAAACCAACAATACACAACTCGAAACAATTTACGAGCCGGCAATCGAACTCCGAACACGATAAATACAATATTAAAGCGCAGCGCGTTTCACGTACACCGCACCAAGCGAATGCGCGGAAGGAAGTTATTTGCGGTTTATTAATTGCGTTTATGTTCTTATGATTGTTTTTTTTTTTTCAGTAACCCTGTTGCAAATAATTCTTCGTTGCCAATCTGGATTCCTGCCGGTGTGAATAGTTCGCCACACTTATCCCTCGGGAACACGGTGGAGATCAGAGGACCGCTTTTGGAGGAACGGGCTCGTTTCTGGGAGGACATCTACTCGAAATATTACAATGTGCCCCGCCCACCTATTAGCTCAACACCGAAACCCTTTCATCACCAACATTCAAATTAAATAATAAAATGTATTTAAACAGCTTTACCAATTCTTATTTACAAACTGTTCAAAATATTTTTAGCGAGTTACTGAGGTGTTACTAATTACGAATGCTTAATTAATATGATATTGGGACCTGAAAATAAGCAAAAGTATGTAATTATTCAAATTTGTGTCTAGTTTGATTATTTTTTGTTTATATTATCAATAAGATATATTTTGGAAGGTCACATATTTATGTGGTAAGGTATTTACCTTGCTGGTAAATTAGTTATTTGATAATACAGATTTTCGCGTGTGCATTATTCATTCAATAGATTTAATCTTTAAAAAAATCTTATGGAAATTGACCTTTAATCTCACACGAACAGAAGGAAACAAAAATAATGAATCAACGTTACTCATTGACATAATATACATTATATAGTTTTTAAATCAATGTTACCACTACATTTTTTAACAGTATTAAGAAATTACACCATAAATATATACATACATACATACATACATAAATTCACGCCTATATCCCAGAAGGGGTAGGCTGAGGTGTCAGACACCCACATTTCACCTTGTATGTTACGTCCCACAATGTGATAGGTGGCGAGCCTGTCGCCATACCGGACACAAATTCCTGACTCTGGGCCGATAATAAATAGAAAAATCAAATATCACTTTGCCCAACCTGGGATTCAAATCCGAGACCTCAGCTTTGTAAATATACAATATACCATAAATATATATACAATAATATCTGCTCTGTGACACCGTACTAGAATACTTCCATTCCATGTTATTAAAATTATACTTCAATTGGTTGCTAAAATAATGATTACATACCATGACTGATCAGTTTTATTAAAATCTCGCAGTGCGCTCCACAACTTGAGAGTTGAGGCAGTAGGTGTCAAGTTCCATAATGCTCAGTTATTGTGGGGTTACTCTATACACCAACACGACGACGAATGTTCGAACGTCAACAAAATATTCCAATCCTCTATCGTGTGTTCGTCGTCTCTATTGACTAAGTGCGGAGTGAATAATTTTCATTGAATAATTTTTTACTGGTGGTAGGTCTCTCATATGTGAGAGGCCGCCTGGGTAGGAATCACCGTAATATCTATTTCTCCCGCCAAACACCAGTGTAAATGCACTCTTGTTTCGGTGTGATGGATATTGTAGTCAGAATAACTACTGGAGATATTGAGACTAACATATCTCAGGACGGCGAGTGCAGTGGAATGCAAAGCATTGTTTTGTAATTCAAGGTTGCCACTGTCCATGAGTGGTTGTATTGCTTACCATCAGGCGAACGGCACGCACGTCTCACCATTAATAGCAATTAACAAAAAGAAATGTATTGATTTTTAGAAGTTAAAACCCATTGAGTTACACAACTGGAGGGGACATCAAGACCAAATAGTTTGGAACATTCGCAAGAGTACATGTACCGTTAGGCTGTCAGTCGTCCCTGACGTTTCAGCGAAGACGGACCTAATTAGGTGCAAATATAATTGGTCCATAAATGCCGTATTACATCCTAAAAACGTCCAAAAACTATTCCAGAATAATAGGAAGAAAAGATGGAGTCTCATTTCATAGGTAAATCAACCATAATTGAAATAAAGAAGCACGAAATTAAATTTAAGAAATTATTTACCGGAGTCGTTATGACAACCGCCATTTTTGAATGAAATTATAGATTAATAATAATGTAGTGACAGATAGGTAAAAATTGAATTTTTCGTATAGGGATAGTGGATATTGCATGTGATGATAGATGAATATAGTAGGGTGTGAGTAGGGTCCCAGTGCTGCTGTATTGCCCACAATTTGAGATAGTTAAATAAAGTAACTGTGTTACACGAGAATTATTTATATAACTGTCTAATAATGAACGAATTCTTGATTAGTTTATTTATTTCTATCAAAGTTTTGCTATGAGATCATAATTAGACACTACAATAGTAATATTAGAAGTTTGCGGTTATAGTGTTCAAATAAAGTCACTTAGTTATTTTTGTAAATAAATTTATTTTACCCAAAATTGGGATAATATTAATATATAAGAAATAAATATAAATGATTTGATTGAATTATGTTTTTTTATTTGACATCACGCGTATATAGATGTAGGTAGAAATTTCTGAAGTGTCGCATCTGGAACAATGTCGACATAATCTATACTTCGCTGTCATATTGAAATGAGCACAATTTTTCTTCTACGTGTCCGCTCCAGTTGTAATACCTCAATGTTAAAACCGTTATCATGTTAATGTGGACGTCGAATGTTCGAACATTCGAACTTGTGTCGTGTCGTGTCGGAGCGTAAAGTAACCCCCCTGTCCTTCAAAGATGAGTGCTGAGTGCAAACACACTGTCGTTTATCGGAAGAAATCTTGGAAGAAATAGACAAGTCTTTGACAGTTCGGTTGTGAAATAAGAGAGAAAAGGTTCGATCCCTGCACCAAAACCAAATATTTGTGTGATAGTTATTTGTTTCTTTGTGAGTTTGTGGTACCAAAAAGTCTCTTATGGTTTCTCATACCTACGATACAAGACTCGATTTTAGTTTGTGGTCAGGACTCTAGACTTCAAGACTATGTATGTGAGTGTTGGTTGTATTTATTTTATTTATTTACATACCTAGACGGCCTCTCACCGGGCCTCAATATAATCATGCTTTAAGTGGACTGTGCGCATGTCAAGTGCTGTGTTTGTAATCATAATGTTGTTTATTATGACTTTATCTATTCATTAAAGGACATAGACTGTTTATAAATCTATTTTAACCGAATGTCTTGTCTCTTTCAAACCACTTTTGTATACAGTTTGAGTGAAGAAGACAAAACATATTTTGAAAACGTAAAACAGGTTTTGTAATTGTCTAGGATTAAGGATGTTTGCAGTGTATATGTATAATACAACATGTTGTGGCGAAGGACGGTAGTGTGTTTATGTGCCGTGGTTATGGTCGGTGGGACAGGTGATACTTCCAGGCTGGTGGAACTGCCTCAGGGTCCTGTGCGAGGATATAAAGAATCTGACGGAGATATATTTGTTTTCTACGGAATCCCGTATGCAACGGCACCAACTGGATCCAAAAAATTCGGGGTATGTTTATTCTGTATAATCAACAGGTGAATTCGTTATTTTAAACAATATTGTTGCGAATTAGATTTCAACAATGAAGCAAAGATTTTTTTAAATGCATAGTTA
Organism: Hyles euphorbiae; assembly: GCA_023078785.2. Classification (NCBI taxonomy): domain Eukaryota; kingdom Metazoa; phylum Arthropoda; class Insecta; order Lepidoptera; family Sphingidae; genus Hyles; species Hyles euphorbiae. The sequence goes on along the minus strand of CM041043.1, from coordinate 7,329,609 downwards.
TGAATGTAATTGTTAGTACGTATTACGACTCCACTCACATAGCCTTTGAATATGTTTTTGTACACAATATGCATGTACAATTTACATGTAGTATTTGTATGTGCAAATACAAACACTAGTATCAAAATGGTCTATAATTTTAAGACAATTATTCCAACTTGAGCAAATAACGTTCTCAGCGCGCCATTCAAATACTGTGAGTCTGTTTGTTGGCTTTAATTCTCGATTATATTTGGTATCGCACAAGATAGAGAATATACGTATATGTTTTTGTATTAACTTCCTTTTACAAAATTAATGAATCAAGTACATAGGTTTTACTGTCTCTCATATGTGAGAGGCCGCCTGGGTATGTCGATTTCTCCTGCCAATCAGTGTGAATGCAGCCAGAGTAACTAATTGACATAATGAGACTTAACGTATTATTATGTTTCAGCATGGCGAGAGCATTGGAATGCCAAGCATTTTTCTGTAATTCATGGCGTTGTTTGGTTTTGCTGCAGTTTATGAGCGGTCGTATCGTTTACTATCAGGTGAATGATGATAGTCAATCACCACGCACTAAAACGGTGAAGGAAAACATAGTGAGGAAACCTGCACACCATAGCGATTTATAAGAATTTATATAGTATGTAAGTTCGCCAACCCGCACTAGGCGAGCGTGGCGGACTATATGGCCTAACCACTCTCAATCGTACCCTCGATTATAGAGTAGGCCCGTGCCCTGCAGTGGGACTTATATGGGCTGATACAGATACAGATACAGAATGGCAGGCTGGTCTCGCCTGTCTTACACTTTTAAAAAGTAGAATAGTTTTTTAGTCAAGGGCGGACCGGCTTCCAAGCCAGACGAGGGGTCATGTAGTTCTATCCAAAACACTGGGTACAATTTCAATACTCGAATTCATAATAATGATTTATTAAATTTGTTACAACCGTGATTTGTGAACATACACATTATTTGGTTTATTTATCAAATAGAATTTGTCTTAATTTCATTCTGTAATAAATGTTATCAATAAGATAATAAATAAATTCTGTCAATCTAGAGCCAACTTAGGGGAGTAGTAGTACGTCATGAACCCCATGACTTCCCACCTGGGAAATCCGCCGTTGTTGTTTATACAGAAATAATAAACCGCATTTCAAAGGTAACTATTATACACAAGATAAAGACACAGATATGCACTTCTGAGTTACATATTTTTATCAAAATAGAGATAAAAATAGAAATTAATCATTGAAGGTGTATTAATTTATAAATTTGAATCCTGCAAAGTCATACTGAGTTGCTAACATAATAACTGCTTGTTTATGATGAAACGCAATTTGGTGTTAACAATTTTTATGCTACAATCTATCAGGTAATGACGATAAAATATAATAATCATATTATGTTATGTTGTTGACAAACTTCCGAACATATTCTATACTTAAAAATATTTATTTTTACATTTATTTATTGCTATGAATGTTGATCAGCAAAACCAAACAACACCATCAATAACAGAGCAATGCTTGGCATTCAATTGCCTCCGCCATCCTGAGATATAAGATTATAAGTCTCAATATGTCCAGTTGTTATTCTGACTACAATGTCCGTCAAACCGGGATAACCAAATAGTATAAAACACGACAGTGCATTTGTCCTGCTCTTCGGCGGCAGGAATAGACATTGCTGTGCCATATCTGTCCTTAAGCCGGTTTGGTAAAATAACTACGCATTTTGGTAGTTTTTATACAAATATTGAATTGTTTTCGACCAAATAATTCCTAGGTTAGCTAAACTAATACTTTCGTATGGAAGTCCTGTTGCATTTTACAAATTGAAAGACCTATAATAAAATCCTTTTTATAGGCTCCGCTGCCACCTCCCACTAACGAAGATATATTAGATGCAGTGGATAAAGGAATAACATGTCCTCAAGTGTACTTCAATTTATTTACTGAAGGGAAAAATCAACAAGAAGATTGTCTCATAGCAAATATATTTGTACATTTACATGTCATGGAGGAGGTTTCAAAATAGGCCTCGGTAACTCGTTGAAACCGAAACATCTGATTCAAACAAAAAATATGATCGTTGTCTCGTTTAACTATCGACTTGCCGTACACGGATTCTTATGCTTGGGAACAGAAGATGTCCCGGGTAATGCTGGCATGAAAGATCAGGTTGCACTTCTGCGTTGGGTAAAGAATAACATGGTGCATAGCTGCCTTTGGTGGAAATCCCAATGATGTAACTATAAACGGTTGTAGCGCCGGTGGCGCATCAGTGGATCTATTAATGTTGTCCAGAGCTGCTAAAGGCTTATTTCATAAAGTAATTACTGCAAGCGGTTCTAGTCTCGCCGCATTTTCAATTCAAACAGACCCATTAGAAAATGCCAAGGAGCTTGCAAAACAGTTGAATTTCACAAAAACTGACGACATTTATGCTCTGGAACAGTTCTATAAGTCTACCCCTCTGTATCAGTTAATAGTGGAGCCATTTATTAAACGAACTCATTCAACATTTTTGTTCGCGCCCTGTATAGAACGAAATATTGGACAAGATGTTTTTCTTGATGAAGATCCATTGAGTATTTTAAAGGATGGGAGGTATGAGAAAGTTCCATTGCTCATCGGTTTTGATAACATGGGAGGTTTATTGCGTATTGCAAATTTTGAAACGTGGAAAGATGGAATGAATGAGAAGTTTTCTAACTACTTGCCACCTGATTTGAAATTTGAAAATGAAGACCAAAAACAAAAAGTTACAAATGAAATTAAGCAGTTTTACTTCGGGGATAAGCCTCTAAGCGACGAGAATATTTTGTCTTATATTGATTACTTTACAGACATAATATTTGCAGTACCAGCATTGAGATCGGTTGCGTTACATTTGAAGAATTGTCACGATAAACACACATCAACAGCACATCACTAGTTAATTCTATATGCATGGTGCCTGTACTAACGGTTGACGCGGTGATGCCGATTATGAAATAATTTTTGAACTCCGCGATTATTGAGGACAACTTGGTTCGCTGGCCACCCTGAAGTGGTGACTCAATGAGGGTTTGTTGGTCCAACTGAATCTGTAATACCTTACTAGCACGGACTGATTCGTCGACGCGCGTTAAGCGTTGCTGTTTATTCGTTCGTATATATGCTACACCCTCGCGGTTTAATACGTCTGTTCCTATGATCACGGGTACGTTCATACACGACTCGGAAACTACAAGAAAGTCTATTTCCAAAGAAATGTCATTAAATTCAATTACCAAAGTGACGTAGCTGGTACATTCTACGTTTTGACTACCTTTGCCCCGTAATAATTGATAGGTTGGTATTTGGCAACAATTAAAACGTTTTAGAAGTGCTGCGGATATTAGAGAAACGCGCGATCCACTGTCAATTAAAATGTCGGTAGGTACGTTTTGAATTACTGCGGTCACAATATCATTATCAGTCGATTTACCCTCTAATTCACGACAAAAATTAACTTTTTGTTTACGTGCTTCTAAACGTTGCTTTGAGAAACAAACGCTCGCATCATGACCAATTTTCTTACAAAAGGAGCATGTCTCAACCGTCCTCTGTGCAATAGAGTTGTTAATATTTTTGTTGTTTGGAGAGTCAGATTTATTACGTTTAGGACATGATCCTTGTGTATGACCTATTTCATTACAACAAAAACATTTCACTGATTTCAATCCGTTATGAAATGGTCGTTTCCGAGTATTTCTTTCAATACTATTATGATTACGAACATTACGCACAGAATCATTGGAGGTGCTGGGTTTCACGTAAACAGAAAAGAACTCTACTAAATCCTTAGGTAATAATTTTGAATTTGTTGCTGTTGCACGGATTTGTGGGTCAGTTATTGAACGTATGATAATTGCGACTATTAGTTCGTCACTTAAACCTTTTACAATATTTAACCGCAATAGCGAGCGTCTTGCATAATTAGCATACGTGGGATAGCGATCAGAATTCGTGCACATGACATTAAACAAAATACCCGCGATATCGACTCTTCGAGAACACAAAGGCTTGAATTCAATTTTAAAATTTGACCAACTGCGGTCGTGAGCCACCCAATCTTGCAACCAAGATTTGGCGTCCCCCGTAAGACAGTTAGCAATTCTAGATAAACATTCGTTATCGTCCCATCCATTTATTTCACGAGCTCTTTCAACTTCGTCGCACCAAGAACCAAGAATTATGGTCAGAGGGTCATTCTTCTGGCAACCTGTCCGGCTGTCTTACAGAATGGCACGGGCATGCGCTCCCGGCCCCTCAAGCCACCATTGTCGCACTCCACTCCCCAATCCGCGACTTTGGCGTCCCCCTCCCTCCTCACTACTGGTGGCAGGATTTGTAGAGTCATATTTTTCACTCAATGCTAAATCCGAGCGGGTTGGTACCACCGTCTGGTCTATTTCTACCGCTAAGTAGAAATGCGTTCCGGTAGAAGGGCTGGATAGCCGTTCCCTCATCCATTCCTCCCTCTTCGGTAATAGGTGTTGGTTGTTGCAGGCGATGCTCGTTGATGTGGTTGGGTGTTGGAGTGGGCGCTCGGTTGGAGGTGCCGGTGTGGAGTACAGGGAGGCCCGGTGGGAACGGTCACCGCCGGCCGCCTGCCGGTTAGTACCAGGACCACTGATCTCCCCGGTCGGGCTGTCTATGAGATGGCCTTGGCTTATGGTCTCTCGCAGCTGGTAACACAGCCCACCCGTGTTCCAGACGTTGAGAGCCATGAGCCCTCTTTGTTGGATCTTCTGCTGACGACCCACCCGGACGGATACAGGATAGTGGTTGATGCTCCTCTTGGATCTTCTGACCACTGCCTGGTCCGTTCATGGGCTCCTGGAGCGAGTTCTAGCCGCTCTTCAACGACTGGAACTCGCACAGTTTGGCGGTACATGTCAGCAGATTGGGATGGACTGCGAGAATTCTTTGCGTCCTACCCTTGGGGGCGGCTTTGTTTCTCCTCCGATGATCCTGACACCTGTGCGGACTGCGTTGCGTATACGATCAGCTTGGGTATGGAGACTTTCATACCCAGCTCAAAAATATCTGCAGGGCGTCGCAGCCGGCCTTGGTACAATCGTGCCTGTGCTGTTGCTGCGCGCCTTAAGCAGTCCGCATACGCGGCGTGGCAAGACGCAAGAAGGCGTCGGGATCCAAACTCAAAGGAGGAGAAACGGAGATTCAACGCCGCCTCTAGATCCAACAAGAGAGCCTTAGCTAGGGCCAAGGCGGAGCACATCCGCAGAATTGGCGAGCGACTCCAGAGCTATCCCTCTGGGAGTCGTGCTTTTTGGTCGCTCGCTAAGGCTGTGGAGGGTAATTTCTGCCTGTCCAGTCTCCCACCACTGCGCAAGCCCCATAACAGTTTGGCCCACAGTGCAAAGGAGAAGGCCGATCTCTTGGCCCAATTCTTTGCCTCGAACTCGACTTTGGATGACGGGGGCGCCACACCGCCGAACATCCCGCGTTGTGAGAGCCTCCTATCTGACGTAAAAATCACCCAGCGTGCTGTCAGACGGGAGCTCAGGCTTCTAGACGTCCATAAGTCGAGTGGGCCAGACGGTATCCCCGCAGTGGTTTTTAAAACGTGCACCCCTGAGTTGACACCCGTGCTCACGCGCCTTCACCGTCTTTCCTATAAAGCCAACCGGGTTCCGGCTTCGTGGAAGGTCGCTAATGTACACCCTGTCCCCAAAAAGGGTGACCGTTCCGACCCTTCGAGTTACAGGCCGATTGCTGTCACATCCCTACTCTCCAAGGTCTTGGAGCGAGTTATAAACACTCAGCTCCTGAGGTATCTTGAGGATCACCAGTTGATTAGTGACCGCCAGTACGGTTTCCGTCACGGTCGCTCGGCTGGTGATCTTCTTGTGTACCTCACGCACCGTTGGGCGGAGGCTTTGGAGAGTGGGGGTGAGGCGATTGCGGTCGGTCTTGACATTGCGAAGGCGTTCGACCGAGTGTGGCATCGCGCCCTTCTGGCGAAGCTACCTGCGTATGGAATTCCTGAGGGGCTCTGCAAATGGATCGCCAGCTTTTTGGATGGTCGGAGCATAAGAGTCGTAGTGGACGGCTGTTGCTCCGAGACCAAGACCATTAATGCTGGTGTTCCACAAGGATCGGTGCTATCGCCGACACTCTTGATCCTGCATATAAATGACATGTTGTCCATTGATAGCATGCATTGTTATGCAGATGATAGTACGAGTGACGCGCGGTACATCGGCCAACGGAGCCACTCTCGGGATTCCATTATGGAAAGACGGAGTCAACTTGTGTCTGAAGTCGAGAGCTCTCTGGGGCGGGCCTCCGAATGGGGTGAATTGAACCTAATTCAATTTAACCCTTCGAAGACACAAGTTTGCGTGTTCACTGCGAAGAAGGACCCCTTTGTCATGGCGCCGCAATTCCAAGGAGTTACTCTCCAAGGATCCGAGAGTATTGGAATCCTTGGCATCGAAATATCAATCAAGGTCGAGTTTAGGAGTCATTTGGAGGACAAAGCCAAACTGGCGAGCAAGAAGTTGGGAATCCTGAACAGAGCCAAGCGGTACTTTACGTCGGGTCATAGATTGACGCTTTACAAAGCGCAAATCCGGCCCCACGTGGAGTACTGCTCCCACCTCTGGGCAGGTGCCCCAAAATACCAGCTCGACCCACTTGACTCCTTGCAGCGACGAGCTTGTCGAATAGTCAATGATCCCGATCTCACGGACAAATTGGAACCGTTAGGACTGCGGAGAGACTTCGGATCTCTCTGTGTGTTCTATCGTTTGTTCCATGGGGAGTGCTCCGAGGAGTTGTTTGAGTTGGTACCACCGTCGCCTATGTACCATCGCACCACACGTTTCCGCAGTAGAGTTCATTCCCACCACCTGGAGGCGTACCGTTCCCGAACGGTACGTTTCCAGCGTTCTTTTCTACCACGTACGTGCAAGCTCTGGAATGAACTCCCTGCATCGGTGTTTCCTCAGCGCTATGACCTGTCCTTCTTCAAACGAGGTTTAAGGAGAGTACTTTCCTCGAGGTAGGCAGCGACTTTGTTGTGCTGGTCCCCTGGCACTACGGAGGTCCATGAGCAGCGGTAGCCGCTTACCATCAGGCAGGCCGCTAGCTCGTCTGCCTACAAGGCAATAAAAAAAAAAAAAAGAATCGATATCATTCACACTGGGGTCAAAATTAGAAACATAAAAATGGTTAGATCTTACTTTACTCAATGCACTCAACGCTCCGATGATTCTGTCTGTAGTGTCAAGGCTCGATGCTGTGGCCCCAGTAACACTCGTGCTAGCACGAGATTCCGACGGCGCAGGTGGCGTCGGCGGCGTGGCAGTACTTCGAAATATCGCGGCGCCGGCACCCACCTCGTCCGCGGCAAGATCCGTACCACGTGCAGCGTTCACACTAGTTGAGTTTTCTAGAGCGGTTAAACGTGCGAGGATCATTCCGAGGGTATCTCGGAAATCCACCGCATCTTCGCTTCTATTTGCCCTGCTCCTAGTTGTGCGTCTTTCAGCCATACTAAATTGTATTATGTAATAATTGTTTCATCAGGAAATATCAAAGCTGGACAGAGCTATGGAGCCCTATCCCACTTCTGATATTAGCGACTACTTTCAAATTTTATTAAAAAATTACCGTGACACAACAAAAATGTTAATTAAATGATTGATTTTATTATAATTTGCCTTATACTATCTAGATCTTAACCAAACATAATTACTAACTTAAATTTAAATAACTTATTACACAAATTACACAAATTGATAATAATTATGAAATAAGTAGTGAACGCTGCGCGTGCCAAATGAAAAGTGAAGCTCCGTCACAAATGCACAACCCCTCTTGGATTCGGTGATGACGTATTCAATGGTCGGGTGATCACGTGATGCGCTGGCTACGCCCTCTTTTCTTAACTTGATGCTAATTTAATATCTATATGATTCACTGCCACCTGTTTTATTTTAATCGCATATAAATGTATTTAATAATGTGATATTTCAACAATATGAAGATAATATTTATAAATATTAACACATACTTATATGCACGCCTTTTAACCAGAAGGTGAAGGCAGATTTTCTACCAGGACACCCACGTCTTTTGTGTACCGTCTCACAATCACAGAGTATTTTGTTTGGAGGGAGCCTTTTTTTAATGGAATAAATGAAACGACCATGTCGTTCGCCTGATGGTAAGCGATACGACGATATGAAAATTAGCAAAACCAAAATACCTTAAATTAAGAACATGTGACACATAAGAAGTTAAGTCTCAATATATCCAGTAGGTAGGTTACAATGTCCTTTAATTTAAAACACAATTGTGCATATACACTGCTGTTTCACGGCAGAAATAGACATTGATACCTACCCAGGTGTGTGTGTGTCGAAACTGTGAAGGGACGCGAAGATCTTGTCATTGAGCTCAACCGGACCTTGGATCTCATTTCTACATGGGGTTCCAGGAATATGGTTGAGTTCAATGCCAGGAAAACCCAGGTGTGTGCGTTCACGTGCAAAAAATCCCCGTTCTCTCCCCTCCCCATTCTTCAGGGTACTCCCCTCTCAGTGCGGAATGACCTGTGTATCCTTGGTATGGATATCCGCTGTGATCTCAATCCAAGGAATCACATCGAGGGCGTAATATCTGCCACATCACGCAGGGTTGGAGTCCTGAACAGAGTGCGTCGGTTTTTCACGCCCGGTCAGCTTTGCCGCTTATATAAAGCGCAGGTCCGGCCGGGTATGGAGTATTGCTCGCACCTCTGGGATGGATCCGCCCAGTACCTGCTCGATGCCTTGGATGGATTGCAGCGGCGGGCCATCCGCATTGTGAATGATGCAGACGTTACGAGCAACTTGGAGTCGCTACAACTCCGGAGAGATGTCGCCTCTCTAAGCGTGTTCTACCGCCTGTATCACGGTGAGTGCTCTGAGGAATTGTTCAACTTGCTCCCCTCCTCTCCATTCCTAACCAGAACCACGCGTGCTGGCTTGCGAAGCCATAGCTTGACGGTCCACACCATCCCGGCGCGAACCAAACGGTTCTCAAATTCGTTTCTGTGCCGCACCGTCAGGCTGTGGAATTGTTTGCCGGCGCACGTGTTCCCTCCTTCCTACAATCCCGGGTCCTTCCGCCGTGGTGTGAAGAGGCACCTAAGCAGGCCGGCATAATTGTTTCCATTGGCATGGGACTGCCGTCCGATGCCAATGGATACTCTGCCTGGGCGGCATTGACACTTTCCATCAGGTGCAATGCCGCCACTATGCCAGGCCATTATAAAAAAAAAAAAAAAAAAAAAAAAAAGGTAACCTCTCACATATGAGAGACCTACCACCAGTGAAGCCTACGCCATATCGGCCACAAATTCCCGAATCCGAGCTGATAACGAATAAAAAAATCGCCCAGGATTCGAACCTGAGAATGCACGTTGCGCCCCGAGCCAGTCATAAAGATAGTATTTACTAAAATTAAACTTCATAATGATGATTATGCAATATTTTATCGCCAAGCGTCGTATTGATATACATAGGTAATTGTGTTGTGTGAATTAGTGTCGAACAGGCAACATGTGGAGATGGACGTTTGTTCTGTGTGTGGTGGCGGTGGGCGCCGATGTTTCCCGAGTGGTGCAACTTCAGCAAGGACCAGTCCGAGGATATAAGGAAGATAATGTGTTTGCGTTTTACGGAATCCCATACGCCACGGCTCCTACAGGACCCAACAAATTCAAGGTATATGTTTTTAGATTTATTTTAAGTTTATTAATTTAAAAAAATGAATGTTTTAAAGTAGTACTATTTTTTGTCATACCATAAATTATACTTTTTGTCTATTTCATATCTGCTTCTTAAATTTGTCTATTAAAGATGGGCTATTTAAGTCGACAGATTATTTTTAGACCGACATTTAAACTTTTTGTTCTTCTTTCATTCAATGTTTAAATTGAAAGAACCAGATGAAAGAAAAACATAAATTTAAATGAAAGGAATTGAATCTGTGAGTAAATTGTTAGCAGAATGTTTAATTATGTTAGCTCAGCTTATATCTGTTATTTTCGTAGCGTAATTATGCCAACTAAGTGCGGAGTACCGGTAGATTTGAAGATAAAAACACGATAAATTTTAAATTGCTTGTGTTTATTTTTAGCCAACAACACATCCGTAATATGTTTATCAGATATTGATAGATGGAATTAAAATGTATTTATTTATTTAGGAAGGTAGGTACTTCAATTCTCAAGTGTTTATCAATATTAATGTTGTGTAATAAGTAATTAAAATGATATAAATCGCCACAAGCTGTCCATTTGTGATATTGTTTTCATAGTTGCGACTCAAGAGAGCCATTTGGTACCAGTCTGCAAAATTTCGCTGTTCCGGCCGGTTAAACTACATAATGTGCGTGTAGCACCATCACCTCTTTATTCGATTGTCGACGCAAAGATCATATAAGGTCAAGACTTGCCATTTAACAGACTTCTTAGAAAAAAACAGTAGAAATTTACATTAAACTTAAATACAGAGATAATTAAATAGATCGTAAAAATATAGGTATATATTATCATATTATGTTCTTCTGTTGTGACCGCCTCCGTGGCGCAGTCGGTTAGACGCGGCCTGTGAAAGAAGCGGCCGCGGGTTCGATCCCCGCACCGAGAGAAATGTTTGTGCGTACCACAAATATTTCTTTCGTGTCTGGGTGTTTGTGAGACCGAAAAGTCTCTTGTAGTTCCTGATACCCACGATACAAGACTCGATCTTAGTGTGGGGCCAGAACTATGTATGTGACTGTTGGGTGTTATTTTATCCATCCATCCATCAGCCAAAGGAAGTCCACTGCTGAACATAGGCCTCCCCCAATGATTTCCACAGAGACCTGTTGGAGGCAGCCTGTGTCCAGCGACGTCCCGCGACCTTTACCAGGTCGTCGGACCATCTTGTGGGTGGACGTCCTACGCTGCGCTTTCCGCTACGCGGCCTCCATTCGAGCACTTTCCGACCCCATCGGTCATCAGATCTCCGCGCTATGTGCCCTGCCCATTGCCACTTCAACTTGCTAATCCGGTTACTTTAGTTCTCCTACGGATCTCCTCATTTCTGATTCGATCTCGTAGGGAAACCCCGAGCATAGCCCTCTCCATAGCTCGTTGAGTGACTTTGAGCTTCCTAATAAGGCCCATAGTGAGAGGCCACGTCTCGGTGCCGTAAGTCATCACTGGCAACACACAACTATCGAAGACTTTCGATTTAAGGCACTGAGGTATTTTGGACGAGAAGACGTCGCGTAGTTTCCCGAACGCTGCCCAACCGAGTTGGATTCGACGATTGACCTCTCTCTCGAAGTTGGACCTGCCTAACCGGACCACTTGTCCTAAATAGACATATTCGTCAACAACTTCGAGAGTCGAGCCCCCAACACCGATGGGAGTGGGCACAACATGGACATTCGACATGATCTTCGTTTTGTCCATGTTCATTTTAAGACCCACCTGTTGGGAGACTCGATTGAGGTCTTCGAGCATAGTGCTAAGGTCTTCCAGCGATTCTGCCAAGACTACAATATCGTCGGCAAACCGAAGGTGAGTGATATACTCGCCGTTGATGTTGATGCCGAATCCTTTCCATTGCAAGAGCTTGAAGGCGTTTTCCAGCGCGGCAGTGAACAGTTTCGGAGATATGACATCTCCCTGTCTCACGCCTCTCTGTAGTGGAATAGCCTTCGTACTCTGATCCTGTACTCGGACCGACATGGTGGCGTTGTTGTATATACACTTCAACACTTCGATGTACCCATAGTCGATATGGCACCGCTGGAGAGACTGTAGCACAGCCCAAGTCTCGATCGAATCAAAGGCTTTCTCATAGTCCACAAACGCTAAACAAAGCGGCAAGTTATATTCCTTGGTTTTTTGTATAACTTGCCGAAGCGTATGGATGTGGTCTATGGTACTAAAGCCTTTTCGGAAACCGGCTTGTTCGGGAGGCTGGAAGTCATCAAACCTGCGTTCGAGACGATTTGTGATGACCCTCGAAAACAACTTATAGACATGGCTCAGGAGCGAGATGGGCCTGTAATTCTTCAGCAAAGTGTTATCACCTTTTTTGAAGAACAGTACCACCACGCTCCTGCTCCATGCCTCTGGCGTTGAGCCCTCGAGGAGAACGGAATTGAAGAGCCTCTGAAGGACTTTCAGTATCGGCGTTCCGCCCGCTTTCAGAAGCTCTGAAGTTATTCCGTCCTCGCCCGGCGCCTTGTTGTTTTTAAGTTGCTTCAGGGCCATCTCAATCTCACACAGGCTGATGTCCGGGATATCATCGCTAAAGTGTCGGATCAACTCGGCTCTCGGGTCTTCGGCCGAGCTAACAGCAGGTTTGGCAACCGAGGTGTAAAGCTGTCCGTAGAACCTCTCGATCTCCCTTAATACCTCTGCCCTCGTCGATACTACGCGGCCGTCCTCCGTCTTCAGCCTAGACAACTGGCTTTGCCCAATAGACAAGTCTCTTGCAAACACTTTGGAGCCTCCGTTCCGCTCGATTGTCTCCTTAATGCTCACAGTATTGTGAGCACGGACATCGTGTCGCAAGGACTTCCAGATCTGTCTATTGAGCCGCCGATATGCTTCGGCGTCAACGGAAGACTGCAGCGTCAAAGATCGACGTTCGGCCATGAGGTCAAGAGTATGGATCGAGAGTTTTTGTGGTCTATCTCTACGGCGAGGTCTAAAATACTTAGATCCCACCGTATGGACAGCTTCTACCAAACCGCTGTTTAGCTCGTCCACTGCAAGGTTTTCTCCTAGACAATCAAAGCGATTTGTCAGCTCGAGTTGAAAGCTCTCGGGGTTTTGGATATGGGCGCGAGTAGGTCGGAGCGTAGATTTCATCAAGCGACGCCTTTCCGATTGGACATTGATATTCAGGGTGCCCCTAACCATTCGGTGATCACTGCCGGTTTTCACCCTGTTGATCACAGAGACATCTCTGAATATCCGTCTATTCGTCGTCAAGATGAAATCTATCTCGTTTCTCGTAGAACCGTCAGGACTCAACCAGGTCCATTTCCTGTGAGGCGGCTTCTGGAAGAAAGAGTTCATCGCAAAGAGTCCCTCTTTCTCCAGAAAGTCGGCCAGCCTCTGACCCCTGGGGTTCCGTTGCCCATGTCCAAATTGCCCCACTTTCAACTCTGCATCGCTTCCCTTGCCCAACTTTGCGTTGAAGTCTCCCATAACAACATTGAAGTAGGTTTTGGAAGTATGTATGGCCCGACTTATGTCCTCATACATTTCCTCTACTTCTTCATCTGGGTGTGTCGAGGTCGGCGCGTATACCTGTATGACCTTCAACGAATATCTTTTAGATATTCTGAGTATAAGGTATACTACCCTGCTCGACACACTTTCGATGGATACGATGTTGTTGATGAGAGACTTGTGGACGAGAAATCCGACACCTCCTCGGGACTGTTGGTCGTCCCCCCGGTAGAAGAGCAGGTTACCAGACTTCAGGGTTATCGTATCCTCCCCGATTCTTCGGACTTCCGATAACCCCAGAATGTCCCAGTGTAACCTGCTCAATTCTTCTTCCAGTTCGACAATCTTCTCGTCTGTCCTCAATGTGCGTACGTTGTGTGTTACCAGGGCCAGTCGTCGTCGGGGGGGGTGGTAGCCGGGGCCAACCCGGGGATTCTTAGCACCCCCTGCCCCACCGTAACCATGACCGCTACCATAGCCAGGAATAGTGGGGCTGCCGGGGACTGGGGGCCTGGTCTCTATTTGTGTCGCCATTGTGGGGGTATTTGCCGTTACTCGCCACGCTTGGCAGGCGGGTTGGCGAGCGCAGTAGGGGACTGGCGTTAATGACGCTGCTGCCCGCCATTAACCGGGGAAAGGAAATAGGATTTGTGGGTAGAGGATGTTATAGGAAAGGAGAGTATGGCCTGAGGGAGTGGATACTGCAGTCACGGACGGGAAGTTAAGGTGACTGCAGTAGCTCGGGGGCCGAGGTCGCGTACACGTAGCACCTATACTAGGACAGGCCATGACCACTAGATAGGAGCATCCCTGACCATCCTGACCTGACCTGACCATGGTGTTATTTATTTGTATAAAATTCATATATATATCAGCGTCACAGTAAATATACTAAGTAAATGTAGTGAAGTTATTTATGACTTATTTATTTTTGAAAAATATGATAATAATAGTTTATCACTTTTACCCGCTGTTATAATTATTAATAATGATTATTAATTTTTATTTATCACTTTGTTTGTCTGTGTTAATATTAAAAATAAACCAAAATAATTATTTTTATTTATTCTTGCAGGCACCACTACCACCGCCCACTAACAAAGAAATATTGGACGCGGTAGATAAAGGAATAATATGTCCTCAACCCGACTACCCGTTTTTCATTAACCAAAAAAATAAACAAGAAGATTGTCTCATAGCAAATATATTAGTGCCTGATACCAATGAAGATAATCTGCCGGTCTTGGTTGAGGTTCATGGAGGCGCTTTCCAATTAGGCATCGGCAATTACCTAAAATTTAAAAATCTAATCAAAACCAAAAGTATGATAGTCGTCTCATTTAACTATCGTCTTAGCGTTCATGGTTTTCTGTGCTTGGGTACTGAAGATATCCCAGGAAATGCTGGTATGAAAGATCAAGTCGCACTTTTGCGCTGGGTAAAAAATAACATAGCATCTTTCGGTGGAAATCCCGATGATGTGACCATAGATGGTTGCAGCGCAGGCGGAGCAGCCGTAGATCTATTAATGTTATCAAAATCAACTAAAGGCTTGTTCAACAAAGCTATCCCTGAAAGTGGTTCCAATCTAGCCGCATTTTCCATGCAGTCGGATCCATTAGGAAATGCCAAGGAGCTTGCAAAACAGTTAAATTTCAAAAACACTGATGACATTTATGCTCTTGAGCAGTTCTTTAAGTCTACTCCTTTAGACGAATTAATCTTTGATACGTATCTTAACCGAACCGATTCGACAGTTGTGTTCTCGCCCTGCGTAGAACGAAATATTGGAGAAGAAGTTTTCCTTGATGAAGATCCACTAAGTATTCTGAAGAATGGGAGGTATGAGAAAGTTCCAGTTCTCATTGGTTTTGCTAACATGGAAGGTTTGTACCGTATCGATAAATTCGAAACATGGAAAGATAAAATGGACGAAAAGTTTTATGATTTCTTACCAGCTGATTTGGAATTTGAATCTGAAGAACAAAAACGCAAAGTTGGTAATGAAATTAAACAGTTTTACTTTGGCGACAAGCCTATAAGCAAGGAGAACATTTTGTCTTATGTCGATTACTTTACGGACGTGATATTTGCAGTACCAGCATTGAGATCTGTTGAGCTGCATGTGAGAAATGGTCACAATAAAGTATTTCTGTATGAATATTCCTTCACTGATGATGAGGTACCGATAGTACCTCATACAAACATACGTGGGGCCAATCATTGCTCACAGGCGGTGGCCGTGTTAGATGGAAAAAATATATTTATAAGCGATGAAACAGATGCATCTACAGAATATAAAAAGATAAAATCTGTAATGCGGCAGATGTGGTCAGACTTCATTACAACTGGGTATGTAGTATTTGTCAAATTTTAACATAAGGATTTATCTTAAATATTTTATGAGGTCACAGAATAAGTTTTAGTATGTTTCATTATTGGTATGCGTATAGATCGTCTACAACCTTTTGGCGTCCGAATGCGTCGATGTTAAAATATTAGGAGCAGTTTTTCTCTCTTCACGTTTTATTATATTGGACTTGTTAATATTATAAGCTTATGAGTGTAAATAAAAGCTTGTGTTTTACATTTAAAACACAAGCTAATAATTTTATAATGTAAAACATATCTCAAACAATGTGGTAAATAGATATTTTTGAATTTTATTTTTAGATCCATATTTCACCACACGCCAATAGAATTTGGATGAAAATTGAATATTTTTAAAACAATTGAGACCGCCTTGACAATGTTATAAGTGTTAGGTGTCTATATTCTTTAGCGTGTGGGAAAATTTGGAACTACATATGTATTCATTAACTTTAAAAAATCGCATTGCTTGAGATATGTTTTCACAATATAAACATGAAGCATTAATACTCATTATCTAATCACTTTAACATGTCCAATATAATACATTGTGAAGAGAGTAAAAAAGTAATATTTTGGACGCCAAAAGATCGTAGACAATCTATTATTTTCGGCATTTACTAACATCATATTGAACCTTGCGGACGCTCTTTCATATAAATCAATTTCCACATTAATAACGCTTCTTCAACCAG
This sequence comes from Hyles euphorbiae, assembly GCA_023078785.2. NCBI lineage: Eukaryota > Metazoa > Arthropoda > Insecta > Lepidoptera > Sphingidae > Hyles > Hyles euphorbiae. The sequence goes on along the minus strand of CM041043.1, from coordinate 7,313,268 downwards.
TTCAAATATTTCTAAACACATTTTTTTATAAACAACATTAAGCATTTTGTGTTCATAATAATTTTTATTTTCAGGAAACCGGTACCGGAAGGTTCTACACTGCCATCCTGGCCTGCTGTCTCTGCGAATTATTCGCCGCACATGTCGCTGGGCCAAACTGTGGAACTGAAGGGACCCCTGCTGGAGGAACGCACTCGCTTTTGGACCAAAATCTATGACAAATACTACCGCAAACCTATCCCGCCTCCAGCACCCTCAAAAATAAAATTAGAACTTTAACAATTCTAGATAAAATTTTGTATATTTTTGTGCCCTCACATCATTTTAATTCACCAAGAGTCACCAAGAGCATATGTACATACATACGTGTAAATGATAATTCGAAATACTTTGTAAAGTTTATATTAACTAACGCCCAAATATTGGAACGCAACTTAAATATAAGTTGCGCTTAACTACGTTAATCCCGCTTAAATGTACTGGCTAAGTGGGTCGTGCGCTGTTAAGAGCAACTTATTATTTGAATGGCGTTCCAGTATTCGGGCGTAAGAAATCGAGATTTATAATTAGCAATTATTTTTGAAATTGGTTTGTTACTTCTTGCATATGTAAACGTTATACAGCTTATAATTTATTTTCCTTATACTGGTTTTCCTAATATTTTGTTACCAATTCTATTAATAAATAGTTTAAGGAAATTATAATGTTCTATTTTCCCCCTTGCCATGATCATATTAAACCAATTTAAAAAAAAAAGTACTTTATTGTACTGTATCAGCCCATATACATCCCACTGCAGGCTCTGGGCTTTCTCTACAATCGAGAGGACGATTCAGAGTGGTTAGGCTGTATAGTCCACCACGCTAGCTAAGTGAAATAACGAGAATAGAAACAGGAATATTAGGACGGTCACTTATAAAGGACGGGTGATAACAGGGCCAAAGAACTGCATGTGACGAACTTGATATGTCAGGGTCGCACAAACCGGCCAAATCGGTTTTAGTCTTGTTCTATAGAATGAGATCAAGGTCTTTATCTCAAGTGACATGCATTACCAGTACGATATCCCCGGCAGTATCCTTAAATACATTTGCGTTTTTAAATAAATAAATACCTACACCCAACAGTCACATACTTACATAGTCCTAGTCGAATCTTGTGTCATGGGAATCTGAATCTACGAGAGACTTTTCGGTCTCCCATTCCGTTGTGAACGGTTTTTTTACTGTATAAAAATCACATAAGAGCCTTTTTTGGTTTCAATGATTGGCGAAGATGTTAAGTCTCAATATGTCCAATGTCAATATCCATCAATTAGAAACACAGCAGTGCATTTACACCGCCGCAAAAAGCACTGGTGGTAGGTCTCTCATATGTGAGAGGCCATCCGGGTACGTACCACCGCAATGTCTATTTCTCCCGTGAAACAACACTGCGTAATTGCAGCGTTGTGTTTCGGATTGAAGGACATTGTAGCCAAAGTAATTACTGGACATATTGAGACTTAACATCTTATGTCTCAGGATGGCGAGCGCAGTGGAATGTTGCTACTGTTTATGAGCAGTCGCATCGCTTACCATCAGGCGAACGACTTGCTCGTCTCGCCATTGATTGCAATTTAAAAAAAAATCTCTCGTAGTTTGTGATACCCACGACACAAGACTTAATTGATCTTAATTTTGAGTCAAGACTATGTATGTGACTGTTAGGTAAATTTGTTTATTAAATAAATAAAAAAAAGTTCAAATAAATTGGATCACTAACACAAAAGTTTGAAATGGCAGCCACAATTTTCAATTCTGGCACTGAATTTAGTAAAACGGAATGAAGGGTCTCTCAGATATCGATGTTGAAATCAATCGGATCAATGACAAAAACGTTGAAATGGCGGCCACGAATTTGGAAACTACCTCCGAATGTATGTGACTGTTGGGTGTTATTATTATGTTATTAATGTAGGTTATTCGAACAGAGGGTGTCTCAGATATCGATTTCGAGAGAAATCGCATGAATAGCAAAAAAGTTCAAATTGGCGGCCACAAATTTCGGTTCTGACTCCGAATGTAGGTTATTCGAACGGTACTTCGGATAGGTATCGATTTCGAGACCAATCGGTTGAATAACAAAAAAGTTCAAAATGCCGGCCACAAATTTCGGTTCTGACTCCAAATGTAGATTATTCGAACGAAGGGTGTCTCAGATATCAATTTTGAAATCAATCGGATCAATGACAAAAACGTTCAAAATGGCGGCCACAAATTTGGAATCTACCTCCGAATGTATGTGACTGTTAGGTGTTATTATTATGTTATTAATGTAGGTTATTCGAACAAAGGGTGTCTCAGATATCGATTTCGAGAGCAATCGGATGAATAACAAAAAAGTTAAAAATGGCAGCCACAGATTTCGGTTCTGACTCCGAATGTAGGTTATTCCAACAAAGCGTGTCTCAGATATAAATTTTGAGACCCAATCGGATCAATAATTAAAATGTTCAAAATGGCTGCCAAAATTTCCGATTCCGTCTATGAATTTAGATTATTTAAACAAAGAGTTTCTCAGGTATCAATTTTGAGACCAATCGAATCAATAATTAAAATGTTCAAAATGGCTGCCAAAATTTCCGATTCCGTCTATGAATTTAGATTATTTAAACAAAGAGTTTCTCAGGTATCAATTTTGAGACCAATCGAATCAATAACTAAAATAAAATGGTCTGTAATTTTGAGATAATTATCTCAACTTGAGCAAATAACGTTCTCAGCGCGCCATTAGTCCATTGAAATGTTACATGAGCTTTGCATTTTTAGAGGACGCAATTTTATTTTTGGCATATGTGTGGGCGGTCAATAGAAGCTTAACCTCAAGTTTGTGGGGTCGCCACCCTTGTCCCCCGGCCGCCATCTTGGAAAACGGGATGAAAACACTTTTTTCGCGTTATCTCGGAAACTATACGTCTTAGGATAATTTTGTAAAAACATAATTTGTAGCTAATTGTATTGTCTATAAATATGTTTATATAACTTTTTGCCCTAAATTAAAAAATTAAAGAAGTTAGAAGCAAAAAAGTGAGTAAATATTTATAAAAAAATTCTTTACTTTCTATAATTTTTATTAAAAAAAAATCTCACTTTTTTGCTATTGCTATTTTTTTTATTTTTGTTAACCTATTCTGTGCCACTGATGGGCAAAGGTCTCCCTCAACTCCTTCTACTTATCCCTATCAGTTGCTGATGCCATCCAAGTGCTGCTAAATTGGTCGAGATCGTCGCGCCACATTTTCCGAAGTCTGCCGCGTGGCCTCTCGCCATCCTTAGGCATCCATTGATTGGCTATCTTTGCCCACCTCTTCGGGTGCATCCAGGTGACGTAGTCCGCCCAATCCCAGTTTAGTTTAGCTGATTTCTGTGCAACATTCTTGACTTAGGTTATGAAGCGCAAGGTGTTAGTGGGTACTCTGTCCATGCGTGTTACGCCTAGCATCCTGTGCTCCATAGCTTTTTGACAAACCTGGACCTGGACCGCTGAAGTTCGGTCAAAGACCAGGATTGAGCACTGTATGTAAGAATTGGTAAGATACAAGCCGAAGAGTCTACTTTTAAGAGAAACGGGAAGATTTCACTTAAGAAATTTCTTCTTCACTTTTTTGCTTATAACTTCTTTAATTTTTTATTTAGGGAAAAAAGTTAAATAAGCATATTTATAGGCAAAACAATTTGCTACAAGTTATGTACTTACAATTTTTTTGTAAGACGCATAGTTTCCGAATTATTGCGAAAAAAGTGTTTTCACCCCTTTTTCCAAGATGGTGGCCGGGGGACAAGGGTGGCGACCCCACAAACTTGAGGTTAAGCTTCTATTGACCCCCCAAAAATAAAATTGCGTCCTCTAAGAAATGCAATATTCGGTCCTTAAATTGTAACATTTCAATGGACTAATACAAATACTGTGAGTCTGTTTGTTAGCTTTAATTCTCGATTATTTTTGGTGTTGCACAAGACATAGAATATACATACAATATACATATATGTTTTTGTCTTAATTTCCTTTTACAAAAAAATGAATCAGGTTTTACTGGTGGTGGGTCTCTCATATGTGAGAGGCCGCCTGGGTAGGCACCACCGCAATGTCTATTTCTCCAGCTAAACACTGTGAATGCCCTATTGTGTTCCGAGTTGAAGGACATTGCAGTCAGAGTAACTACTGGGCATAATGAGACTTGAAGCCTCAGATCTCAGCGCAGCGAGCTCCGGAGGAATGCCAAGCATTTCTTTATAATTCATGGTGTTGTTTTGTTTTGCTACTGTCCATTAGCGATCGTATCGATAAATCATCAGGTGAATGGCATGCGTGTCGCAATAAAAAAAAGTTTGTTAGTACATAAATAATAAGCCGTATTTCAAAGATAGTGTTAATTATTTTAAACAAGATAACGAAACACATATGCGTTTATGAGTTAGGTACATATTTTTATCAAAATAGAGATTAAAAAGGAAAATTATCATTAAAGATGTATTAATTTATAAATTTGAATCCTGCAAAGTCATCTTGAGTTGCTAGTATAAAAGATAAATGCTTGTTAATGGTGAAACGCAATTTTGTGTTAACATTTTTTACGATACGATCTATCGAATTACAGGTAATGACGCTAAAAGATAATAATCATAATATGTTAGTTGTTGTTGACAAACTTCCGAACATATCCTATACTTAATAATATTTATTTTTTCAATTTATTTATTGCTATGAATGGTGAGACAAGTATGTCATTTGCTTGTAAATGACACGACCTCTCATGGGCAGTAGCAAAACCGAAAAATACGATGAATAACAGAGCAATGCTTGGCATTCGATTGCCTCCGCCATCCTAAGATATAAGATTTTAAGTCCAGAGAGTATGTCCAGTTGTTATTCTAGCTACAATGTTCTTCAAACCGGAACACAACCAAAGAATATAAAACACAACAGTGCATTTACCCTGCTTTTCGGCGGAGGAATAGACATTGCTGTGCCATACCTGCCATCAAGCTGGTTTTGTTAAATAACTAAGCATGTTTGGTAGTTTTTATGCAAAAATTGTATTGATTTGATGTTTTCGACAAAATATTTCTTATATAGGTTAGCTAAACTCATACTTTCGTATAAAAGTCCCGTTGCATTTTACAAACTGAAAGACCTATAATATTATTTTTTTATAGGCTCCGCTGCCACCACCCACTAACGAAGATATATTAGATGCAGTGGATAAAGGAATAACATGTCCTCAAGTGTCCTTCAATTTATTTACTGAAGGGAAAAATCAACGAGAAGATTGTCTCATATCAAATATATTTGTACCTGATACTGAAGACGATTCCAAATAGGCCTCGGTAACTGGTTGAAACCGAAACATCTGATTCAAACAAAAAATATGATCGTCGTCTCGTTTAACTATCGACTTGCCTATATCTCGTTTAACTATAATATATTCTTATGCTTGGGAACAGAAGATGTCTCGGGTAATGCTGGTATGAAAGGTCAGGTTGCACTTCTGCGTTGGGTAAAGAATAACATAGCTGCTTTTGGTGGAAATCCCAATGATGTAACTATAAACGGTTGTAGCGCCGGTGGCGCATCAGTGGATCTATTAATGTTGTCCAGAGCTGCTAAAGGCTCATTTAATAATTACTGCAAGCGGTTCTAGTCTCGCCGCATTTTCAATTCAAACAGACCCATTAGAAAATGCCAAGGAGCTTGCAAAACAGTTGAATTTCACAACAACTGACGATATTTATGCTCTGGAACAATTCTATAAGTCTATCCCTCTGGAAAAGTTAATAGTGGAGCCATTTGTTAAACGTACTGATTCAACATTTTTGTTCGCGCCTTGTATAGAACGAAATATTGGACAAGATGTTTTTCTTGATGAAGATCCATTGAGTATTTTAAAGGATGGGAGGTATGAGAAAGTTCCATTGCTCATCGGTTTTGATAACATGGAAGGTTTATTGCGTATTGAAAATTTCGAAACGTGGAAAGATGGAATGAATGAGAAGTTTTCTAACTACTTGCCACCTGATTTGAAATTTGAAAATGAAGAACAAAAACAAAAGGTTATAAGTGAAATTAAGCAGTTTTACTTCTAGGATACGCCCGTAAGTGACGAAAATATTTGCAGTACCAGTATTGAGATCGGTTGCGTTACCTTTTAAGAATGGTCACGATAAAGTATACTTGTATGAATATTCCTTTACCTATAATGACGAACCGTTAGTGCCTCATACTACTGTCCGTGGCGCCAAACATTGTGCACAGATATTGGCCGTGATGGATGGAAAGGATTTAAAAGAGCCAGATGAAACAAGCGTTTCTGAAGAGCACAAAAAAATTAAATCTATTATGAGGAAGCTGTGGTCAAACTTCATTACGACTGGGTAAGTAGTTACGGTTTTAATTTCCACATCAGAAAATTTGAATTTTGGTACGCAATCCATAAATAATCCATAGGTTTGTTTTACAACCGTAAGCCTTTATGTATCGAAAAAAACGCTGTGACATTCTCTTTTCCCTATCTTGAGGGAAACCTGATATAGTATACCCAAAGTTAGGGCCGCTGGCTTTCCAACCCAGCACGGTACAAGTGCAAGCCTAACTATTTACTAATAATTTTGTAAACTAGCTTGTATGGTTCAATAAAAATATCTGATTAAAATATTGAAATGTTATAATTTCAGACAACCAGTGCCAGAGGGTACCACGGTACCATCATGGCCCGCAGTCAGTGAGAACTGGACGCCATACATGTCGTTAGGCGAAAAGATAGAGCTAAAGAAATCTTTGTTGGAGAAACGCGCTAGCTTTTGGAACGATATCTATGACAAAAACTATCAAGCGCCTGTTCCTCCACCGAAACTTCCAAAAATAGACCCAGAACTTTAAATGCTTTGTCCTAGTTTACTAAAATAATTATTAACGATTCTAATAAGTACTACGATTTATGTTTATTAGTTGGTAATGTTGATAATGTGATTGACTTCACGGAATGCTCCGAGTACAATAAAGATTACCTTAAGCAGTACGTTTTGTTTCTCTTCGAGTTTCTAGGGGTACTTGATTTGCCCAGAATTAGAGAGTCTATCTGTCTAGCTACAACATGTTTCTTCTATAATATGGTAAATATTATCAAATTTAAAACATATTTAAGCCAAATACAGAGATTTTGTTGTGAGTAAGAATAGCCCGGAGAACTGATGGCTAAATGCTAATGTTGAATTGAAGCCACGAATAACATAATAAAATAAAATTGGAACAAGGCATATAGATGCCTGTAGTGTTTACTTATAAGTGGTTGTGCATCACGCACAAAATTTGTTTAAGTCTTGTAAGATGTCATTATTATGTATTATTGTAACAACTGTTAGTAAACCTTAATAAATAAAATAAAATAAAAATAAATCTTAATGTCTTCAAAGGCAGGTACTCCTTATTCATAGACAGTTATAAACAATTTTTAGTTATCAAATGTTTTGTCTTCTCCGCTCAAATTGAATTTAAAAGTCGTTCGAAAGGAACAAAACAGTCGATAACTTAAATAGGTTTTAAACTGTCTACGAATAAGACCGTAAGTATTTTCACCATATAAGGTATTTCTTTGATATACCTACCTTCTTACATTAACAGTTTCTAAATCAGCCCCCATACGTCCTACTGCTGGGCACGGGCCTCCTTTACAATCGAGAGTACGATTGAGAGTGGCTAGGCCACCACACTGCCCTTGTGCGTGTTGGTGAACTATACATAAGTACCAGGTTTCTAGGTTTCCTCCAATGTTTTCCTTCACGGTTATAGTGCAATACTCCGAAAAGTCAGAGGTTTTCCCTGGGACTCGAATCCGGAACTACCGTGAAAATAGTGGCAGCCGCATCTGTCTGTTTTACCAATAAGCCACCACACACTTTTTACATTATTATAGAACAATTAAATCGGTAAAATACCGGTAACGCAATTATTCCGCCTCTGTCATTACGAGTTATTATTTAAGTGACCTTGGCGCAGTTGTTTAGCCGGATATGAAACGAGAGGTCGCGGGTTCGATCCTCGCACCGAGACAAATGTTTGTGTGATCCACAGGTACTCGTAGTTTCTGGTGCCCAATACACAAGACTTGATATTAATGTGGGATCAAGACTATGTATATACTCGTATGCGACGGTTGGTATGTTTTTATCTGGGGGCACGGCAGTGCCCCCTCCAAGTCGAGCTAAAAAGCGGCACTGTCGTACCATCCTTTTCTCGAAGCAATTCAGAACATTTTCTACCCCCTATAATTTCGTTTTGGTTAAAGCAAGAAGCCTGAATTTTCAGCAACTAAGCAGGCATTGTGTAAACACGGTATATTTAAAATTTCATTCAATTTGAACCAGTAGTTTAAGAATTGTAACTTGTCAAACTTTCTTAATTTTGTCACTCACTGACTGACTGACTGACCGATCATCAAAAGTCTAAGGCACTTCTAGCAGACATAGAACCTTCAAATTTAGAATATAATTAGTGTTTAGTATCTACATCAAGGGAAAACTTAAACATTTCATAATTTTTGTCCAGTTTTCTAAATACACCAACTGCGTGAATAACTTTGTAATCCCATATAAATGTATAGGATTACAAAGATACATTTGCAGTTCATGAATAGTTGTATTTGCAGCAGCATTATGTATAAATTATACGACACATTATGTTTTCATGCGATGGCCAAGTCGATCTATTTATTTAAAACGTACAGGATTTTTAATATTGATATGATGATAACTTACGTAATAACTTTATACAGAAGGTCCCTTAAGCAAGGACTAAATAAATTAACTGACTTGGTATTACATGGATCTCACAACTTTTTGCGGTAGAAAAACTGAGCTGCGAGACTTGGTATTTTTTACAGCATGTTTTTGATGGGATTTTTACATATCGCTGCTTTAATTTGATACTGGCACATAACTTAATGTGTCATTTTTATGATAATGTTACCATTTAACACAAAGCAGTCTAAAATATCATGTGAATAAAACTCATATTCCAGTGTATACATTTGGCTGGGTGGCGTGACTAAATGACGTTATCTGATTGGTCGAAATATTGCGCCATTTCGTTGGTACTTCGACACAACGCCATTTGCTTTGAGTTCTCGCAAGGTGACACTCGCATTTTCTTTAAGATATAGGCATAAAACGAAATAATTGGCGGTTATTTGTGATTTTTTTCTGATATAAAGTCCTGTTTCGTGTTGTGACGATATATTATTAGAAGTTTTGATGGCATAGTTGTTTTGCTTCACTTATAGAACGTGGTATAATTTGATGTTGCAACGTTATCAAAACAAGTAATTATTAAAACTAAGTAGCGTATTTCACAATGAGTGTATATTCAAATATTTTTTGTGCAGTTAAAGCAATTAGTACGAAATATGTCAATTTCGTTTATAAACTCATCATTTTTATGATTATTCTTTGCAAAATATGTCCCTTTTTGTGCTATAATTGTTAAATGATTTTTAAATATGTGCCATTATTCAAGATAATTAAATTAAAAAAATAATTTTATTTTAAATGTAGCATAGTGTGGAAGCATAAAATTAAATATTGAAAATATCTTTAACTGTGACCTAATCTAGATATATTTATTTTTTCACAGTGTATAATCGACGTACTCTTCAGATTTTTAAAAACATGAACATGGATAAAAATACACAGAATATAATTTAAAAAGAATTGCAGATTTCGACAGCTGATGGTCCTGCTAAATATTAAGAAAGGAATGCATTATCACCTTTCTCGATTAAACACAATAAGGTAGTATTTAACGAATTTTCTACGGAAAACAAGATTTTTGTTCATACGATAGTGTAAAAGATCCCGACTACGAAAATAAAAGTGAATCAACGAATTCTGAAACTGATGCTAAGAAACTTTGTGCAAAACAACGATAGAAAAAAAATTTGAAAACCAAAAATACACCAAATAAAATGTAAAATTTTGATGTTCTTAAGCCTTTGCAGCTGTTGCAGAACGAAAGAGACTATGTTTCTACTCTCTACTCTTCTTCAAACAATGCGTTCTAATGCGGATAATAAATTACTCATAAATATGCAACCTGATTGTAATGAAATTGGTTTCGCTGGTCAAAACTTCTCAACTAAAGTAACTGACGGCAATATTGAAGAGAATATATCTGATTTAGCAACCTCCACATTAAGCAGCATTCAGCAAAGGTCTAGCACAAGTAGCTCATCTAGTACCAGTAGTTCCTCCGATTCGAGCAATTCTTCAGACTCAAGCAGTTCATCAGATTCCGAATCGGAAAGACGAAGCGTAGCGGGCGTTATCTCTTCATCGTCTCATCAGATAAATTCCCTGTGGTCAAAAATAACGCGTCAACTGAGACTGCGCTTTCTAACCAGAATCTTGAGAACTTCAATTCGGCGGCAAACTCAATAATTGCATTAAACACTACTGATCTTCAAAATTCTGCAAGCCTTGTTCAAGATGCTATTGATAACCCGTTAAAAACAATAAAAATAACCCGAAAACGTAAACTAAACACAGAAAAATGGGCATGCGTACAAGCAAAGATGTTAAGAAATAGAGGACAGGAATACAAATCTAAATGTGGTAAAATTGTCCAGGAAAAATCAATGAAGGCTCCATGTGGTGACAAGTGCAAATAAAAATGTACAAATAAAATAACAGAAACCCAGCGAAAAGATATTTTTGATTCCTATTGGAATATAGGCGACCTGCATAAACAAAGAGAGTTTATATTGCGACATACTTCAATTATTAAACCAAGATATTCTTACAAAGTTCATAACAGTAACCGCGGGAATAATAACGCTTTTTATCTGACAGTAGATGGCGAACGGATAAGAGTGTGTAAACAATATTTTAAGGCCACCTTGGATATATCTGATCGACCTATTAGAACGGTTAAAGAAAAAATTAAAAAATCGGGATCTTTGGAGTTGGATCAACGTGACAAACACAACAATCATCATGCTGTAGATCCAGCCATTAAAGATGGTGTCAGGAAACACCTTAATTCGATACCGAAAATTGAAAGCCATTATTGTCGGGCAGACACTAAACGTGTATACTGTGTGTATATTGATGGTGGTAATACTGTAGCGGATTTGCACAGAGATTATGTAGCTGAATGCCAATCGAAAGGTTTACCGAGCGCAACTTACATTATGTATTACAATATATTTACATATGAAAATAATATTTCGTTTTTCCAACAAAAAAAGGATCAGTGCGAAGATTGCACAGCCTATGTTAATGCCATTGAAGAAGAAAACAATGGACTGAAGGAAAAGTATGAAAAACATTTAGAAGAAAAGAACTTATCGAGACAAGCAAAAGATGATGATAAGAATCATACAGCAGACAATACTATAGTCTGTGTGTATGATCTACAAGCTGCAATGAGTTGTCCAAGGGGTGAGGTGTCTAATTTTTATTACGTTTCCAAATTGAACTGCTATAATTTTACCATATGCAATATTAAAAATAAAGAAGTTAGTTGTTTTGTTTGGCACGAAGGTCAAGCAAAAAGAGGGGCTGTTGAGATTGGGACCTGCGTTCCGAAGTGTATTAAAAATCCCATCAAAAACATCCTGTAAAAAAAATGCCAAGTCTCGCAGCTCAGATTTTCTACCGCAAAAAGTTGTGAGATGCATGTAATACCAAGTCGATTAATTTATTTAGTCCTTGCTTAAGGGACCTTCTGTATAAAGTTATTACGTAAGTTATTATCATAACAACATTAAAAATTCTTTACGTGTTAAATAAATGGATCGACTTGGCCATCGCATGAAAACATAATGTATCGTACAATTTATACATAATGCTGCTGGCCAAGTCGATCTATATGTATATTAACCACGACGAAGTTATAGGGGGTTGAAAATGGTCTGAATTGCTTCGAGAAAAGGATGGTACGACTGTGCCGCTTTTTAGCTCGACTTGGAGGGGGCACGGCAGTCGAGATTTAAAACTAACGGCTGAAAATCTTGATTCCAAGTTAGATTTAGTATTTTATTCCGATAATTGTTGTGGGCAATAAAAAAATCATTACATAATAGCACTTTATATGTTTATAGTTCATAATTTTAATTATATAAACACAATTACACACAAATTTCTGATCAAAGGACACACGCAGAATGAAGGCGATAGTGCCCATTCTGTAATTGAAAGGCAAATACAGAAAACTTTAAAATCAGGCCCTATATATACACCAGACCAATATATAACCCATATAATTAGGAATGCAAAGAAAACAGGTACCCAATATAAAGTTTACGAATTGAGTAATGATGATTTCATCGACATAAAAGGATTAGTTACATGCATAGGCAAAAATTATTCTAAAAATACAGAAAAGGAAACTGTGAAAATAACAGATATTGTGATTTTAAAAGTAGAAGCAGAAGATACACAACATTACTCATATTATTATAAAAATTCGTACGAAACTAATAATTTTAAAAAAGTGATTGTTGAAAATATTGGGAAGACAAGAAACAGTAGCACTACTAATAAAAATATTTCACTAAAGAAAGTTTACAAAACTAAAATGACCATATGTGAGAACAAGAAAAAAGGCCTACTTAGGTACTCTGCTAAATAAAAAACTTGTACCCAGATTTTACGCCCCATTTTTTGAAAATCTATAAATGTATCTTTTTATAATGATTTAACGTACAATACATAGTTATCTACCATTTTAAAAACTCGTAAGTTTTTTTTCTATTTTAACATTTTTATGTTTCGATTTATTTTTGTGTTGTATTATTGATTTTGGTAGTTAAATAGATTTTTTTTCTTTTTTATATAAATTTAAATTTGTGATAAAGTGGGCTAATGGCACTACAGGAATTGTTATAATTATATTATATTAGAAGGTTATAATACTGTTTCTGTTATGTGCTGTATGTAACGATACTATCTATTTTTACAATTTTGAGATTAAGGTGTGTTCTTTGAAAGAAAGTTTTACTAAATAATAATGTTTATGATCTCTATAACCTTGAAGACTGATAGAATGTTACCCATACAAAACAAGAAATGTCATTATGTAATAAAAATATATTACATTTTTATTTCACTTTCCTTAGAATAGTAATGTAATTGTAAATGTGACATTGTTTAGAAAAAAGAATTCCGAAAAAAATTGTAAAAATAAATAAACCGTTTTATAAAAAATGCATAACTGAAACAATTGTTCTATTACGAATAGTGTCATTGTTTACGAAAGGATGTAGTCAAAATAAAGGTCATACTATTGTCTAAGTCAATATTGAAAATAATTAAACCAAAAACTTTTTGACGTATGTTAGAAGCATGTTGTTTTTTTATAAGATTATGTTTTGTTTTTGTACTGAAAGAGTTAAACAGCTCATTAATAATAGAGATTATACGCTGATTTAAGCAACTTTCAAAGAGTTGTCATTATTAAAATAAAATATATTAATAATTACTTCTTTTGTTTTATTTAAAATGCTCTTCTGAAAAACGTTCATTTTTGAGATATGTCGTTATCAAATTAAAGCAGCGATATACTTGTACATTATCTCACATCACTAATTTACAGATAGCGCGCGAGTTGAATGCAGAGCTTAGGAATGCGGTAGTGCTGTGACCTAATTATTTATGACCACAATAAGTATATCGATAAATTTTAATATTGTTTTAACTTTAATTTCACACTAGATTAACATAATAAAAAAAAAACTAGGTAATAATTATCACACATTTTTAATAAGTGATAATTTTATAAATCAAAATAAAATAAAACAAATTATAAAAAAAAATATTATTGTCAGATTCGGAAATTGCAAAAAAAACATTGTATAAAGAAAATACCGTTGTTTTGCCTTTCTTCAACACACATATCTAGGATCTTTTTCGCCATTTCTCGTGTTTGGCGATGAACGAAAACTTGTTTTTTTTTTTGTTACAGAACTTGATGGAACCGGATCAGTCATTATGAATGATTAAAAACAATAAAACTAATAACACGGATTGCAAATTGATTATTAACGCGATAACAGGGTAAGCGTACAATTAGCTAGGACAGAACATCACTAAATTGCAGGCGTGCGAGGTGAGGCGTGCGGACGGCGGGAGGAAACGCTCCCGCTCTGCACCTCAGGCCCCGACTGCATTCAACTCGCGCGCTATCTATACCACGTGAAAGATATTACAATACAATGTCACCTCCAATACAATATCTAAATGATTCACTGCCATCTGTTATTTTTTAATCGCATACATATAAACGTATTTAATAATGTGATATATCAATAATATAACGATAATATTTATAAATATTAATACATAAATACAAAAAAGTGAAGGCAAATATTCTACCAGGACACCCACGCCTTGTGTATACCATCTCACGATCACAGAGTACCTACTTGGTTAATATAGGAACCCACGATGTAATAGGGAGCGAGCCTTTTTTTTATTGCAATAAATTGTGAAACGAGCATGACGTTCGCCTGATGGTAGTCGATACGACGATATGAAAAGTAGCAAAAGCAAACAACTTGAATTACAAAGCAATGCATGGCATTCCACTGCGCTCGCCATCCTGAGACACAAGAAGTTAAGTCTCAATATACCCAGTAGTTACTCAGGCTACAATGTCCTTCAATTTAAAGTACAATAGTGCATTTACACTGCTGTTTGACGGCAGAAATAGACATTGATACCTACCCAGGCGGCCTCTCACATATGAGAGACCTACCACCAGTGAAGCCTACGCCATATCGGCCACAAATTCCCGAATCCGAGCTGATAACGAATAGAAAAATCCAATACCACTTGGCCCAGGATTCGAACCCGATAATGCGCGTTGCAATCGTACCGTCGCACAACTGCATCCCCGAGCCAGTCATAAACATAATATTTCCAAAAAATGAGCTTCATAATGATGATTATGCAATATTTTATCGCCAAACGTCGTATTTATACGGGTAATTGTGTTGTGTGAATTAGAGTCGAACAGGCAACATGTGGAGATGGACGTTTGTTCTGTGTGTGGTGGCGGTGGGCGCCGATGATTCCCGAGTGGTGCAACTTGAGCAAGGACCCGTCCGAGGGTATAAGGAAGATGGTGTGTTTGCGTTTTACGGAATCCCATACGCCACGGCACCCACAGGACCCAACAAATTCAAGGTATTTTACGATTTATTTTAATTTATTTAATTAAAAATAAATTTGTATTTTAAAGTAGCATTATTTTTGTCATATCATAAATTACACTTATGGTCTTGTTTTTATATCTGCTTCTTGTGTTTGCCTGTTAAAGATGAGCTATTTAAACCGACAGATTATTTTTAGACCGACATTTGAACTTTTTGTTCCTTCCATTCAGTGTTTAAATTCCTAGTATGCCAGATGAAAGAAAAACATAAATTTAAATGAAAGGAATTTAATCTGTGAGTAAATTGTCAGCAGAATGTTTAATTATGTTGACACAGCTTATATCTGTTATTTTCGTAGCGTAATTATGCCAACTAAGTGCAGAGTACCGGTAGATTTGAAATAAAAACACGATAACCTTTAAATTGCTTGTGTTTATTTTTTGCCTACAACATATCCGTAATATGTTTATCAGATATTGATAGATATAATTAAAATGTATTTATTTATTTAGGTAGGTAAGCGGAACTTCTGATTCTGAAGTGTTTATCAATATTAATGTTGTTTAATAATCACGAGTATATTTATCTATCACACGTAGCTATAGTAATTCAAATGATATAAATCTATTGCCACAAGCTCCATGTGTGATATTGTTTTCATAGTCGCGACTCAAGAGAGCCTTTTGGTACCGGTCTGCAAAATTTCGCTGTTCCGGCCAGTTAAACTAGATAATGTGCGTGTAGCATCATCACCTCTTTATTCGGTTGTCGACGCAAAGATCATATAAGATCAAGACTTTCCATTCAACAGAATTCTTAGAAAAAATAATAGAGAGTTTTTCCTTAAATAAAAACTTACGTATTATTTCTTGATCAATATCCGGAATCAGCGTATTTTCGGTTCCCTCTCCGTTTTACCCCCCACATCATCCCCACTGTGGCATTGTGCACATGCCAGGTTGAGCTCTTGTTTTTTAATCATTATGGAACTCATGATGCACCAGGTAGCCCTTACCTGGATTCCGGATACTGATCAAGAAATAATAGGTAAGTTTTTTATTTAAGAAAAAACTCTCTATTATTTACTTAGTATCAATATCCGGAATCCATCTTGAGTGATGTGTTTGTTATCACCTGGTGCGCTATAGACGCTTTAATGTGTATAAATATGATTAACGAATAATTGAATATGTAAGGAACAAAATCGAGACTATTTACAAATTGGAGCCTCATTGCGCGGGTTCGAAATATTTGAAAAATGATTTCCAATAGTTTTATGTACCCGGATCTAAACTAATCGATTCTCTTTGGTAATAGTTTTAAAATACATGAATCGTTTTTAAAACTTTGTGTTGCTAGAATTCGGTCAATAGGGAATTCTCCACCAAGTTCCATGTGGATACTGCGGATCTAATAGATGCTGGAGTTGCAATAATACCTGCTGATCTTAAATAAATACAATTATTTAATTATTCACAGTCCTACAAACAAGGCTGACATCACCCAAGGTTTTACTCAATTTTGCTCCAGAGCAAAGTCCAGGTGAATGTCGTAAGCCGTCTTATAAATTGTTTATGTAAGACGGCATTTGTTTTCGACCAAAATGCTGGCCACAATAATGGATTCTGAGCTTGAGGCAAGTGGGTCCATGCTCTCATATCTCAGAGTACGCGATTTCGGTCTGGAATTTTGTATAAATATTCCTGTGCTCGGCGTTGAGCACCCGCTTGCTAAAACACTTGGTTCAATTTCAGAGTGATCAAAATATGTTTCTCGAATCAGATGTCGGAGCACTCTGTGCACGTGGCTTAGCCAAGGGCAATACAATGCTCGGCCGTAATGACACTGGTTACAAATCGCGCTGTAACCTCGAGGTTCGCGAACCTACTAGTTCACAGAAATGTACCTGTGTACCACATGGACTGTTTATGTCTTGGACGCAAAAGGGTTTATTTCTTGTGTGCCTCACATCTGAAAAATTGAATAAGTTGCCGTGCTGGTTGGTACCCATTCACAACACTTTTAGAGCAAAGAAGAGCGTTCACTTCAGTATTGAATCTAATGTTAATATTATATGCCGTCAGATCTATTGTATATTCCCTTGATCCAGAATGTGGAGAAGTTGTCGGGTTTGATTCAGCAGTTTGTTTTTGTACCGCCGTCACTGTTTAAATAGAACACACTAGTCCGATTGTCTGTTGGAAACAGTTTCTGAGCAGATTGTGTTGATGTTGTTCTACTCTTATTTCTGCAAAATTGTCATTTCGTTCAAGCTAAGCTTAAGTTGTCAAGCTGTGCTCCCACAACTGCTGTCGGATGCATATTTCGTTAGTAAAAATAAGCGACAGGGCTTTTGTGAATTGGCGTGGTTTTCCAATGGCTTGATACCACCATTTCATCTCGAGCGAACTGGTCGCGGTATGCTCTTCTGATGATACGGAATTTCGATCGGTAAATGTCGGCTGATGGCTTGCAGTGTACGACTGTAAAATCGACCACTTAGAATATTGCCAAGTTGAATCCCCATTTTTTGGTTTTGGTTTTGTTAGAGGGACCACTTGCGTTTCGTGAACTGTTGCTAAAGCGCCTTGCATTTGGCATTTCGGCTCCGACAGGGATTTTGCGTAGCGTATCCCAAGTTATGCCAAGAAAACTCGA
The DNA here is from genome assembly GCA_023078785.2 of Hyles euphorbiae. NCBI lineage: Eukaryota > Metazoa > Arthropoda > Insecta > Lepidoptera > Sphingidae > Hyles > Hyles euphorbiae. The sequence goes on along the minus strand of CM041043.1, from coordinate 7,295,423 downwards.
GGCATTGTGTCGGAGCCAGCACAGACTTTTGAAGTTTGATTGCCTAGCGGAATACCTGCAACAATTTTTTGATGAACGCTATGTGTACGATACTGTTTGAGAGACCACTTACGTTCTGTGACCTGTTGCTGAAGCGCCTTGCGTAGCGTTTATCACTTCGGCTCCGACAGGGATTTTGCGTAGCGTATCCCAAGTTATGCCGAGAAAACTCAAGGCATATTGTCGAAGCCAGCACAGGCTTTTGAGGTTTGACTGTCCAGTCCCATAACTGCAACACTTTAGTGGTAAATACTATGTAAATGATACTGTTTTAGGCACAGGATTTGCGTAGCGTTTTGTATCCCCTGTTATGCAGAGAACACTTAAGATTTGAAATCGTTTCTTTGAGGATGCTATGTCGTCGTGCATTTGCTTTTCCAGCTGGTTTGCTAGAAGAAAATCGTCGAGATAAACCACGTACCGATAATGCGACTCCTCGGAAATTCCTCCAATCAGTTAGCCATCGAGGCGAATGATCTTAGTACCGACCATAGACCGATAAACAGGTAGGTTTGGAGCAACTGATCCTACTTCGGATTTGGATGATAATTTAACCTCAGGAATCTGTGATATTGTTAGGCTATAGTCACATAAAATTAAGCCTTTTTTTAACGAGAGTAAAGCTCCTTTAGCCTTCCTTCCGATACTCGGGGGTGGATCGGAAGGGGTATGTCGGGGTCTTCGGCCTTCCAGCCTGGGACGCGGGGACAGTAGTCCGCACTGCGCAGATGTTGTATCCAGGCTGGGTCCCTACCGAGATCTAAGAAGATCTTTTGCCGGTATACCGAGTAAAACCTCTCGGTGGCCATCACGCGTTTAATGGATGACAGGCGATGTGGACAGGCGAATGGCGCCCATTTAACTCGCCGTGCCACCCGACGCACTGCCAAATATCGCTCCTCCCAGCTTGGGGGGGCGCGGATGCCCCCACTTTCCCTACTTCGGACGCTCATGGTGAGATGCGCGTCCGCGACAGATACGAGGCCACACGTTCTGCCGCCCATCTCGGAGCCACTCTTGACATGAGCGCACAGCCCCCGCTGTGTGCTTAGCGACCCCGATGACCCCTATTAGTCGCCTTTTACGACAGGCAGGGGATACCGTGGTGGAATTCTGACGCCCCTTGACCACTGGGCGGGGCGCCGGGACAGCCATTGTCGTTTACCCGGCGCCTCCTTCTCGGTTGGCGGCGGCGGGCGGGATCGTTCTGCTCCCGATCCCGCTCCGTGCTCTCCTTCTGCGAGATGATGATCTCACAGAAGGTGAGCATGGCCTGCCATGGAAGGAATCACGGCCGAGAGTGAGAGGTCCACTCCGATGGCTGCGCGGAGAGCTGCACGCTCCACTTCCCAGGCTGGACACTCCGAGAGAGTGTGCTGGGCTGTGTCCTCCGGACAGTTGTCACAATGGTGACACACGGCGGATTCTTCCCTTCTCGCCACCCGCCACAGGTATCTGCCGAAACAGCCATGCCCCGATAGAATCTGCGTCAGGCGGAACGTCATCACACCGTGGCGCCTGCCCAGCCACTGGTCTAGGACAGGACGCATTGCCGCGATGGTCCAAACACCAGCACTGGGATTGTTCAGCCTGGTGCGCCACTCCTCCACTGCGGCCGTGCGGAAGGAGGCCCGAACGGCCTCAACTTCTCTAAGGGCCGGTAGCTCCCCACGACGGGACGCCTCCTCCCGCCAGTGGTAGGCTGACAAGGCTGAAAGGGCTCTGGCGTCACATAAAATTAAGCCTGACTCAATCCCACGTTTGCCATCCATTCCAAATTTGGAACAAAGGTAGGCACTCAAAAACGGCTGAATAATTGGTACGGGTTAGTCATGACAATTGATTCAGCTGTCGCAGGACGATAATTTGGGAAATATTTTGGAACGGTATGAGCACCAAATAAGTAAAGTGGAAGGTAGTTGGGACTTTGTTCCACGTGTTTTATTAGGCCAGATAACAACATAGTTTGTATGTGTGCGGTCATGTCAAGAGTTATTTGTTTTGTAGCATTGCAAAATTCTCGTCGCGTAATATATTAATGGCGGTGTTTGGAGAAATATATTTGTATGTCATTAAAAAGTATACAAATTTTGTTTTGGTACACTTCAAATATAGTGACAGCCTCCGTGGCGCAGTTGGTTAGACGCCGCCTGTGATACGAGAGGCCGCGGGTTCGATCCCCGCACCGAGAGAAATGTTTGTGCGGCCCACAAATATTTCTTCCGGGTCTGGGTGTTTGTGAGACCGAAAAGTCTCTCGTAGTTCCTGATACCCACGACACAAGACTCGATCTTAGTGTGGGGTCAGGACTATGTATGTGACTGTTGGGTGTTAATTATTATTATTATTATTAATTAGTTATGAGCCACCGCCGTGAAATAACAGTCATGGCGTTTTTTATTCGATGTAAATACGCAATTTTGCATGCTTATAGGTTTGTCACGATAGACTCACCTTTGCGATTTGGTCGCCGATGTGATGCTTTTCGTGGTGTTTTGGCGAAAAAATATCTTCAGTTTGTAATTGAAGGTTTTTGGTATTGATAAGAAACATTCCGATAAGAATGAATATGACTGAACTGAATTCAAGAGGGTGCAGATAATTTATCCACACCCTCCAATTTAAAAAAAAAATTACTGCAAGGCATTGTTATCAAATAGGTATTCCGAACTGGGGGAATTTTACCCACTACATATTGAAGGAAAACATCAAGATATGAAGTAGGTAGTAGGCCTAACTGTATAAAATCAGCTCGTCTTCCACACAATTTATACCAGCACATCAGAAACTTTTCTGTATACGGAATCTTGAGAAATAAGGATTCCTTTGTTCACAAGGAAATATAAATATGAACGGGAGGTATATATGCTCCAAAACGCTTTAATTAGTCGTTTATTTCGAGCTCTATAAAACTAGAGTTATGAGAATTTTTAATTCTTGTAGGTACTAATCTCGGACAAAATATTAAGTTTTATATTGTTGTCTACATTACATATCAGGTATGTCGGATTTCTGCACTTGTCAAATCCGTATATTTATCATCACATTGTTACTCAAAAAGATGCGCCAAGGGGTGAAGTCTAGAATATTATGGCATGAAATGGGGGTTGGTAGGGGATGGGGAAGGAGAGTGTATGTACCCTCTCCGCTGGTACCATTCCCATGAAAAGATAATGCACATTCCTAAGAAAACCTAATTAAAGTAACCTAACCTCAAAATACATGTCACCAAAACAAAAGTTGCTTCTGCAACGTCTCCGGCGCTGCGGGAAGTGCAGCCCCTTCGCCTTTGCGTAACAAAGAATAGGCACCCACGCTCGCCTCCGCAGCTTCGGCTTACTGGTCCTGAGCCGCTGCGGCTCGCTTACGGCGGGCGGAGGCTGCTCTCCCTCCGCGCCTCCGGCTTTTTATACAAAGTGTCGGTGTTATACATGCTTTAAATTGCAACATCATTAAATAACGTCAATTAAAACAAGTTAAAATGATTAGATTTTATATCACAATAAAATTAAAAAAATGATATTTTCAAAGAAACTAAATAATAAAATAATTTAGTTATAATACAACATGCCTTATACCGGGTATCTCAAGACTGCTACCGAAAACGAAGCCGGGTGGTAGTTTTGGTGACTACAAACACAATGCAACTAAAAATTTCACAAAGAAACGCGACAATTTTTTTTATGAATTTTTAAATATCGTTATTTTTGGGCGGTAAATCCATAGTTCTTGCTAAAAAAAAATTAACTCTTTTATACCTTAGAGTATATAGAAATAAAAGGGTATACACTATTCTTTTAGGAAAAAAATGTATTTTCCACCCAAATATGGCCATAGGAAAAAAATAACAAAAAAAAAATTGTCGCTTATTTTTGTAACTTTTTCTGTTGCATTGTGTCTGAAATCATCTAAACTACCACCCGGCTTCGTTTTCGGTAGCAGTCTTGATATACCCGGTATGTTTACCTACTGCCCTCAGTTGACCCAGACATAAGAGCGGCAACGCCGCATTTTTCGTCACCACGTAACGAATGGTATCATTTGATTTGGCGCGGTGATTCCTTTGTAGTTTTTAGGCATAATTTTATTCGTTTAATAACAAATGTAATAAAATATTCTCAATTAAGTCCCCTTTTACACAAATAAAGTAGGTCAAAATTGCTTCGTCCGGGGGATCAAAATAGCACATCGCGTAAAGTATTACTGCCACTAAACAGACCTTCAAACAAACCATATCGGTGTATTCCACAGCTGTAAATCGCGACATCATGAACATGAATAAAATGCTATCGTAATTCGTAATGTGTTGTGAGCAACGCACGCGCATTCGCAGAGAGCAAGCACTGACTAGGCCACAGACCAAGTAGTACTACAGACGGCCGACTCGCCTATATAATCTTTAGCCAAAATTCATGTTATATCCTTACATTACAGTCTCTTATTTTTTATTAACGACAGCCTCCGTGGCGCAGTTGGTTAGACGCCGCCTGTGAAACGAGAGGCCGCGGGTTCGATCCCCGCACCGAGAGAAATGTTTGTGCGGCCCACAAATATTTCTTCCGGGTCTGGGTGTTTGTGAGACCGAAAAGTCTCTCGTAGTTCCTGATACCCACGACACAAGACTCGATCTTAGTGTGGGGTCAGGAATAGTCCTGTCACAGTCACATACATAGGTATGTGACTGTTGGGTGTTATTTATTATTATTATTTATTAAGATGGTTCCGGGGCAGGCAAAGATCGTGATATTCAGTCTACGCCGCGCCGTGCACAGGCGTAAGTATTTCTAAGTTTACATCGATTTTATTATTTTGCCAAGTTTCTTTGTAACACATTAGTGATATAAAAAAAAATTGCAAAATAATACAATTGATGTATTTTTTTTTTAAGTTCAAATATTAGTGTTTGTGTAGATTAGAAATAAAACCCTTCAAATTATATAAACAACTATTTATTTCATTTCATTTATACATTCAAAAGTATTTGTCGAAATATACAAATGTGTATATTACAAATATGACATCTTAAGTTGAAATAAAGTACACTTTTGCCTTACGTAGCTATAATTTTACCAAGGTTCCCAACTGGGCGTACCTGAATCGGAGGTACCAAAGATACGAAAAAATGTAAAGCCTCTCTTATATTTCATTATATTTACATAAGCATGTGTATTATGTTATAAGTAATAGAAACCATTCATCATAAATAATTTGATTAAAATTCTGACATTTGGTACATTGATTTTTAATTTTAATTTTAAATTTTTAAGTAAATAAACACAAAAAACGAAATCGAACAAACATGAATTTAGATAATAATAAACATTTTCAATTGAATTAATTAGGATGCAACAACAATACATGTATTTAAGTTACGAAGTGTCTACTGTTTGTGGTTGTTACATTCATAGAAATCAAACAAATATTTAGAGAGAAAATTTACATTTTTGATTATTGATTTGATGAGTAATGATTTCTTATAAGTTACGAGCATTATTTTCCAAATATTCAACTGTTTCCTTGACGTCACTTACACTGCACGTTTAATACACGTGTTCACTGCACATTAATCACTGCACAAAGCAATCCTTTCTGGTCATTACAGTAGCAACTTCACTACAAGAAAATACAATTAAATCTATCGACGCATTTCACAATACTTGTTATCCGAAATTGTTGTAAACAACATGGCGGCCCGCGGCGCAGACGCCCCCCCAGTAGCCAGAGCGATAGGCGACCGCGGGGTATGTAGGGTTTGCGCGAGGGGTGATAATGTCATGTCGTGATATAGAGCATAGATTAAAAAATTCGCAAATGTTTTAAGGGCGGTTATTGGGCCATGGACTAGGCGACGCGACGAGTGGCGCGGGGCCCCACTCCCGAGTCGCCACTATCGCCCCCGCCCCTGACCCCCGCAGTGTTGCTAGGTTAGATTTAAAAAAATACGGGAAAAGTTTCGTAAAAAATAGTTGGCGGATGTAAACCACAGTGAATTATTATACTGTTCATTACAGGGGTATTTACATAGTAAGCGTGTATTGACACGTACATTATTACAAATTACAAGTATTCTGTAAAAAAAATGGTTGCCTGTAAAGTCGGTTTTACGGGCGAAGATTTTACGTGACAACGTCTTTTTCTCGGTAGAATATTTATTGATATGAATATAATTAAATTGCACAATAGGAACAAGGAATTGAATGAAAATAAGAATTGCACAAATTTTAACTATAGAAATATATTTTGTTTACTAAAACACTATCAACATTTATCAATAGTATGACATAACCTATAAACTCAGTTTCTCAACTTTTGTGTCAATCTAACAATTAATCAATCAATCATAGTTTACGATGATGAAATATCAGTGTACAATTATTTACCTTTATTGTTGTAGTTGTTGTAAATGATAAATGACGAATCTAAGCACTCCATATTTTCACTACAGACACAGCTGACGATACTTTAACCACACGTGTGAACTTGTATTGTGACGCTTTCTTGTTTTTCCAACGGCAAGAACGTTCGAGAAAGACAAAGACAGAGACACAAGCATGCGCCGATTCAATGCGCCTAATTCTCTAGTGCTGCGCGTGCGGCAGACCGATCATAGTTGAGTGGGAGAGAGACGCAAGGCATTCGGCGGGCCTCTCTCTCGTTCGGTGACTCATCGTAACGTTACCGGGCGTTACACTTTTTCATAAGTGACTCCCAGCCGCAACCTAATTTAAGACGTTGTCACGTCAAAAAAGACTGTTAATCGCTGTATGTGTCACTATTCTATTTGTTCATAAAGTAGTGGAGATATAATAAATAAGTATTAAATACATGCAACAGTTAAATACATAGTCGTGACCCGACATTAAGATCGAGTTTATGGGTAGGTTGAAAATTTAAGGATGGCTCGGTGAAATAAAAACCCTATAAAATTATTTTATAGTGCTAATTTAGTTTTTGTGTTTGTAAGTTACAGAAAAAGGTTTATTATTTATCTTATTAATCATATTGCAGTACGTTTTATACTTACTGAATACTATGTTTTGTTACTTGACAGTAAATGTAACAAATAGTTTTAGTTTAATAACGGCGCACCTTGCAACACTGCCCCGGAGTCACGTGTAATCCCAGATTTCGAACTGACAACATCGCGTCGCGTCGCTGAGCTATGAGTTTTAATATCATGAATATGGGGTCTGAATTCAATTATTCATTTTATTTCTATGCAACTAATAATAAAACATTGTATTCTTTTGCGCTTGACTTTGCGTCAATGACCTAGCCAATTTGCTACAGCAGGTGGTTAAATATGAAAAACTAAAAACCTATCCTGTGGCTAAACGAGTGATGATAAATTAATAATATTTGGTGTACGGGCTGCGGATGCGATACCCTGTATGTGGTCCAAAAAAAAGAACTTAAGTCACCGACATTTTGTATACACTCTAGGGGTGGCAGCCAAAAGTCTACGTGAAGTCGGGGTGGGCCGTGTTGGTTTTGGGGTACAATCGACCTAATTGATCCATGAAGTATCCATAAAGACCAATTAGGTCCATAAAGTGGGTACACTAACTTCCTTCTGAACATCTGGGACGTTATAAAACAACAAAACATACTAAGCAAAATCAATTCAATCTTCCTAATCGCATCGCTATCGCAGATGCGACAACTCCACCAAAAAACATCAAAAATATCAACAAAACATTCCTAAAAATTGTTGTTGACACTGACACATGACGGAAACGCGTAATTTTTACGTTCCATTTTACCGATTTTTCTCGACATTTTACACCATAGACTATACACAGTCAGGTCATAAGTATTGTCACACAGTAAAAACTTTTCTTTTAGAATGCTGGCCACAAAAAAGTTTATTGAATTCGAATTGTTCATGAAAATAAAAATGTATACTTTTTAGAATTTTACTCATTTTTAAATATAGAGTGGACGCTTAAAGAAAACCGTGTTGCAGTTATTGCGTTGCATCGTTGCGGTTACGCGCCAATTCAAACTTTTGACATACTGAAAAATTTGAATATAACCAAAAGATTCGTTTATCGTACCATCAAACGATACAATGAAGACTCTAGTGTAGATGACAGGTCAAGAAGTGGTCGCCCTCGGTCTGTTAGGACTCCAGCAGCGATAAAAGCTGTGAAGGCGCGAATTCAAAGAAATCCCAAACGTAAGCAGAAACTGTTGGCCCTTCAGATGGGGTTAAGCAGAACCACGGTGAAAAAGGTGTTAAATGAAGACTTAGGGCTTCGGGCATATCGAAGAAAAACAGGACATCGTTTGAATGCTCGTCTAATGGACTTGAGACTGAAGAGATGCCGCGCTTTGTTGAAGCGGTACGCGGGAAAAAAATATCGGGAAATTCTTTTTCAGATGAAAAAATTTTTACCCTAGAAGACAGCTACAATAAACAAAATGATAAGGTGTACGCACACAGTAGTGAAGAAGCGAGCAACTGTATTCCGCGTGTCCAACGAGGTCAATTTCCATCCTCGCTCATGGTATGGTTGGGAGTTTCTTATTGGGGCTTAACAGAGGTACATTTTTGTGAGAAAGGTGTAAAAACGAATGCAGTTGTGTATCAAAATACAGTCCTGACGAACCTTGTGGAACCTGTTTCTCATACCATGTTCAATGACAGGCACTGGGTATTCCAACAAGATTCGGCGCCAACTCATAGAGCAAAGAGCACACAAGACTGGCTGGCGGCGCGTGAAATCGACTTCATCCGGCACGAAGACTGGCCCTCCTCCAGTCCAGATTTGAAACCGTTAGATTACAAGATATGGCAACACTTGGAGGGAAAGGCGTGCTCAAAGCCTCGTCCCAATTTGGAGTCACTCAGGACATCCTTGATTAAGGCAGCCGCCGATATTGATATGTACCTCGTTCGTGCTGCGATAGACAACTGGCCGCGCAGATTGAAGGCCTGTATTCAAAATCACGGAGGTCATTTTGAATAAACTTTAGTGTCATAAGAATCTATGTTTTGTTTAGTTCATTTTGGTATATAAATGGTTACATCATGAATAAACTTGTTTCAATTATTTTATATTAAACATGTGACAGAATTTATGACCTGACTAGGTATATTTGAAATATTACTAACGATTTGTTTGTCAATCGCCTATAATAATGTTCCATTTTACCTAATATGTGATTTGAGATTAGTAAATATTTTAATTAATTTCTCGAAAACTATGCATTATCTTTTAATAAGAGTTATAAACATATAATCTGGGACCCAATCACTACCACCTCTAATAATTTTTGCCCCTTGAATCGTGCCATAATATTCTAGACCCCGTCCTCCATGTCCGTTGATGAATCAGCATCCGAACTCAATGAAGAATTTACTCGTCGTCGTCGTACGTTCGATTTAAACTTATCCACTTCATCTATTGCTTCTCCATAATAACCGGAGAGGGATTTCACAATCACAATTATGAAACTAAATACAACACTTCAATATTTATCTACACTATATAATATTATAAAGAGGAAAACTTTGTTTGTTTGTTTGGTTGTAATGAATAGGCTCAAAAACTACTGGACCGATTTTAAAAATTCTTTCACCATTCGAAAGCTACATTATCCACGAGTAACATAGACTATATTTTATTTTGGAAAAAAAAGGGTTCCGTAAGATATTTGGATTTTTCGGACACAAACTGAAAAAAATCAACCAAAGAAGTTACTTATTTTGCGTACGCTGCCTAAACTACAAAAGATAGAACCATAAAATGTTATAATTAATTGTAGATCTTATAAATATCTACAAAAAAGTCCGCGACACACTATTGCTATCTATGTCGAGTGAGGCACAACCACCACATTTTTATTTAAAAATCTTGAATTTTTTTTTGGACTACATTTAAACGCGTTTATTTTACTCATGCTATTAATCCTTATCAAAATAAATTATTTCATCAATAAGTACAGTTTATGTTGATAATATTTGGTCTTTGAATGATTAAAATTGGACGTTTGGTTTTGAAGTTGTGGTGAAATTATAATATTACGATTTCTGCTGCACGGCCCGTTGCGAAGTGGGCGTCATAGTATTTAATAAATCTAATAATATTGCCCGACCACGGACTTGAATCCTTAGAACAACTGTGCTATTGACGAAGGGGAAGATACAACAAAATATATCTATACTAATATTATAAAGCTGCAGAGTTTGTTTGTTTGAACGCGCTAATCTCTGGAACTACTGGTCCGATTTGAATGATTCTTCCAGTGTTGGGTAGTCCATTTATCGAGGAAGGCTATAGGCTATACATCATCACGCTATGACCTATAGGAGGAAAGCAGTAGTGATATTTCTAGCAAATACGAGGAAATTTGGTTCGATTTTCGTGGTCCGATTGGTCGATATTCTAAACTGATAGTCAGAATTAAACATTTGACCGCCGTTTTAAAACGTGTATGCACCCGGGCGGAGCTGGGCCGGGCCGCTTGTAGTGTATATTGCAAGATTTACTTGTGCTGACAACTTTGCGCCGTGAAAAATGACGCTATAATGATTAAAAATCAGAGCTCCACCTGGCACGTGCACAATGCCACAGTGGGGATGATGTGGAGGGTAAAACGGAGAGGGAACCGAAAATACGCTGACACAAGGCAGGAAAGACTGGTGCTTGACTCAAGATGGATTCCGGATATCGATACTAAGCAAATAATAGAAATTTACATTATACTTAAATACAGAGATACTTAAATAGATTTTAACAAATGTCATTGTTCACGCATCATGGAAAAATGCGCAAATAAGTTAAAAATATAGGTATATTATTATATTATGTTCTTCTGTTCTGACAGCCTCCGTGGCGTAGTCGGTTAGACGCTGCCTGTGAAACAAGAGGCCACGGGTTCGATTCCCGCACCGAGAGAAATGTTTGTGCGTACCACAAATATTTCTTTCGGTTCTGGGTGTTTATGAGACCGAAGTGTCTAGTAGTTCGTGATACCCACGACACAAGACTCGATCTTAGTGTGGGGCCAGAACTATGTATGTGTAACTATGTATATATATATATATATATATATATAAATGTAGTGAAATTATTTATGACTTATTCATTATTTAAAAATATGATAGTAACATTTTATCAGTTTTACCCGCTGTTAATATTTTTATTAATGATTATTAATTTTTATTTTTTTTTTTTTTCATTTATTTTATAGGCTTTGTCGCTAAGCGACCATATCACCTAATACAAAAAAGCTAAATAATATTAAGAACGCCTTAAAACTAATTTATACAATTTCATAGCACTGTCAGAAAGTGGACTGGCTAGGATAGTGTTACAAACACCCATATCGTAAGATTGATTCTTGCCAAATATATTAATTCTAACATCTTCGTTTCGGACACACTCCATCAAAATATGATACAAATCGTCAACTACTCGACAAACATCACAGTTTGGAGACGAAATTTTTTTCATCAAAAATGAGAACTTATTAGAAGGAGTGTGTCCGGACCGTAATCTTAGTGCTATAGTGATACAATTTTTGTTTAAATTACAATCAATCCACGGAGAACTGGATATAAGTGGCTGAATAGTCCTATACCAGATACCTTTTTCCTTCGATCGTTCATCAAAATATTCTTGCCAAAATTTTAAACAATATTTTTTAGCCTCCCCAAAGTATTCTGAGTAAATTGGAATAATATTTAACGGGATTCCATCAACACTCGCTTGTTTCGCTAACGTGTCCACCTTATCATTATGTTCCAATTGGATATGAGACGGAATCCATTGAATGCATATTGTTTTGTGTGTCTGTAGCTGTAAAATCGATTTATATATTTCGTAGGCAATCGGAATACCTCGCACATGCGAGGTGAGCCGAGCCAAATGCTGTATCGCAGATTTAGAGTCTGTCAGAATGACAAACTTATCACCGCTTACTGATTGGATATACGACAAGGCTTCTGCTATCGCAATCAGTTCTATGTGCATAATAGATATATCTGAATCGATTTTGAGCTTCATATAGCATTGCTGTAAGGGGTCCAAAAAGGCCGCGCCTCCTGAATATGAGTCTTTGGAACCGTCTGTGAAGATTTTATAATAGTCGGTGTACTGATCCTCAAGATAAGATGTACACAAAAGTTTTAAATCCAATGTGTTATAACGACGTTTAGCTTGATAAATTGTGGGTATAGAATCGAATAATATCTGGGACATATCAAATTTGCCCATCCAGTTAACTAGAGAAAAATATTCGAGTTGAAAACTCGAATGAATCGGTAATGAATGAAAATGAGAAAAAATATCAACTAATAAAGGAAGTTTTTTATTCGACCAGTAATTAGAATTTGTCGACATTGAAAGACGTTCTAACATTGTAATCGTTATACTACTGCGAATTGATTTTGATTTTAAAAGAAATTTACAACCTAGATATCTCCTACGAATGTTAAGCGGTGGAAGGCACAATTCGCTTTCCATTACGTGAATCGGGGTACTTCTTATAAATCCACCAATAACACGTAATGCTTGGTTCTGTACCCTGTCTAATTTCAAGAGATTAGTATGACAACTATTATCAAATAAAAAGCTACTATAATCAATCCTGCTGCGGATTAAGGAAATATATAAACGTCTTAAAAACTTTTGATGGACACCCCACCCCGGGCCCGATAAAATTTTAAGTAAATTGATTAATTTCGTAACCTTTTTAGAAGTTTCGTTTATGTGTTTGCCCCATCTTAATGAACTATCCAGCCACAAACCTAAGTATTTAACTTGATTAACAACTTTTATTGGAGTATTATCAAAAATAAAATCAACTGTTCTTCTAAAGCAACCTTTCTTAAAAACACAAATATTAGTCTTAGTTTTGGAAATAGTTAAACCGATTCTATTAAGCATATTATTAATACAATGTAAACCTGATTGCAATTTGTTAAATATTATATCTAAGTTCGAATCTGTAAAGTACAACACAAAGTCATCTGCATACTGGGACATTTTAACTTGATATATGTTTTTGCATATATGTAAGGTAAGTATATTAAATAAAAGTGGAGATAGTGGATCCCCTTGAGCTAATCCACGACTGGTAACTCTAACTATATCACAATCAGCATTTGACAAACGTAAGTATCGATTTGTTAAAAACGACCATAGATAAATGCAAATTTTGGACCCTACACTAAAGTAATCTAAGCTCTTTAGAAGACTAGGAACATCTACATTATTATATGCGCTTTGGATATCTAGAAAGCATGCTGCAGTAGTTAAATTTTTGGAGAAGCCAAGTTGGATCTCAGACACCAATTGCGTTAAATTATCCAGACACGAACGTGACTTCCGAAAGCCTACCATATTTTCGGGAAACAATTGCTGTGATTTAAAAAACCATTCTATGCGTTTGCATAGAATAGCATGGAAAATTTTGCACACACATGAAATCAACGAGATGGGCCGGAAGGTTAATGTTGAGCCACTGTGTTTAGGAATTGGGATTATTTGTATTTGACGCCATTGTGCCGGTACAAATCCAAAAGATAAACATTTATTATATATTTTGAGTAAAAGCAGTTTGCCGGAAAGTGGTAGACGTCTAATCATCGAGAAGGAAACTTGGTCAGGTCCAGGTGCAGTATCAGTTTTTTTAATGCAATTATTTAATTCTGGTAGTGATATTTCTGACTCTAACTGAATATTGTTGGATATAAAACTAGGCTGGGAGTGACAAACAAAGTCTGGTGTGAGCTCTCTAAGCAAATTTTCTGCTCCATTTTTATCTACACAGTGGCTGGGAAACTGCCGACCTTTCAGCCATCTCATTTTTTCCCACATTTCGGATGCATTTGAGGTTTCGTTTATCGATGTACAAAATAATTGGAATGATCGACATTTAGCCTGACGAATGAGTTTCTGTGCAATATTTATTTTCTCTTTATAATAATCTAAGTTTCTAGGATTCGGGCACCGTCTTAGATTTGCAAGAGCTAGCCGACGTTCTGCAATCGCTTTCGAGAGTTCTGTAGACCAGTACGGTTTAGGATTAAACTTAGTAGATGCATGCTGTGGAATTTTAGTGTAGGGAATACATTTTTCTGCTGCTTCTTGGATGGTATTATAAAAAAAATCGTACATATCTTGAAGGCCAGAGGGGATAATACAGTTTTGTAACTGGTCGTCAATAAAAGTAGAATATAAGGGCCAATCGGATTTTTTATAATTTCTTTTCCTATGGAATTGACGAGCTATTTTAAACACGCATCGTAAATTAATAATTAAATGGTCGCTACCAAGTGATTCATTACTAACTTTCCATAAAAATGCCAAAGATATGTCCGAAGAGATAAATGAAATGTCTGGACTTGATTGCTGTAAAACTCCGTTAACCATTCGTAATCTAGTGAAACTACCATCATTTAGATGAACGAAATTATGATCCAACATGGAATCATGTAACTCTGAACCTCGTCGATCTGTTTTATAAGACCAGTTGGAGTGGTGCGCGTTAAAATCGCCCATAATGATAGTTTTTCTGTTTACAAAGGAAAATATCTCGTCCCAGTCATTTTGGAAGGTATGTACTGAAGAGGGGCAATAAATGGAAATAATGTTTTCAATATGCTCACTATTCATAATTCTAATATGCAACAATTCGATACCAGGGTTTCGACTTTGTGTTGCACACACTACAGATTTCACAGAAGAATGCGTTAAAATGGCCACACCGCCATAACCATCACCTCTGTCCATCCGATATACGTTATAGCCGCCAATTCTAAAATTACTATCGGGCAACAACCAAGTTTCGCTCAGTACGGCTATGTGAATTCTTTCCCGACTAAGATACAATTCGAGTGAACTGGTTTTGGGTCGTATACTTTGGCAATTCCATTGTATTATATTCAAAGATATATCATGATTAGCCATTTTTAACAAGTTTATCGAATAATGCATCAATAGTTATACTACTTAAAATCTTATGTATCAACCACTCAGCAAATAAGGAAACTATTTGCTGGATTTTAATTTGTAAGGACTCTTCACTTTTAACGATATCATTAATTTTTTTAATCAATTGCCAAAATGTTAGATTGTGGGAATATTTATGTGATTTATTTGTATTATCAAAATTGATTGAATGTTGGTTTTCAGAGTAATCAGATTCATTCTCCATATACCACATTGACTCGGATACCGGGGTTGATGGTCGACGATTTTTTTTCTTTATATTGCGTTTGGGTACGGGCTTAGAATGTACGGGTTGCATGGGGGTTGAGTCTGACATCTCCAGTCTTGCACCTGCACAGTTGTTAGTCTCCCTTGAGAGTGGTGATATCCCGATATTTGACGCGTTATTGATCAAAACTTGTTCCCTAACATGTGTTGATTCAGGAAATACTCGCGGATTATTTTCAGGTGACGGTGGAACGTAAATTGAAAGTGCTTTCCTGTAGGTACAGTTAAAATGTGCCATTAACTCGCGGATCTTTTTTTCTTTTTTAAAGACTGGACATATCTTCTCAAACGCCATGTGACCGCCTTTACAATTTACACAAATAAAAGATGTAACTGTGCAATTTTCATGTCTCTCGGTACATTTCGGGCAAACGATTTTTTTGAACGGACACAATTTTGTTGGGTGTCCATATTTCCAACACTTAGCGCATTGTGTCACCGGAAATATATACGGCTCCACTGGAACTCTCAATCCATAAATGTAAACATAACTTGGTAGGGATGATCCTTTAAATCCCACTCGAATCGTTTCACTCGGGGTCCAGCCATTTCCATCTATAGTCTCGGCACATCTCTTATTCAATCTTTTAAAATTTATTATGTCCGCACTGCTTGACACATTCGCCTGGAATTCTTCGTCCGATATGCCTAACTCCACAGATTTAATAAGTCCGTACGAAATTCCTACTTCCGACGTTTTTTGGCACCTCCAATCCATGTCCGTGAAAGCCTTACACTTCATGAATTCATCAGCGTCACTTTCTTTCTTAAATGTTATCAGTATTTTATATTGATGTATATACTTAACGCGGTAAATATTGTCACCAGGAATATTATTTGTTTTAAATAATCGTGCCAACGCAAATTGTTTTGGCAAGGGGTCTTTACAAGTCACACATACCTGGATCTTTTCTTCTGTATTTGTCTCATTTTTATCAGTTCGGCTATATGTTACTTTATTACGCCTTTTGGTCACTGTATTCCATCCCTCTTCAGACGAGTTTTCATCCCTAGTCCTTTTCTTTCCCGGTGTTTCCGTATTCGTATTATCTTCTAGTATTATGTCATCTAAATCCATATTTGTGCAGTCCTCCAACTCATCGCCACTCATATTTGTAATGATTTCAACATTGTTTCGATTCAATTCAGTCATTAGCACGATATAATAGAAGCAGATACCGACCGGCAACGCCGGCTGGCCCGCCCGCAGATAAGATAAGATGCAACACGATTAAATATTACAACAAAAAAATATTAATGAAAGGAACAAAAACACGTGCGCTCACTATAACAGGCCTCGAGGCAATCTTAATTTTTATTTACCACTTTGTTTGTATGTGTTAATATTAAAAATAAACCAAAA
This sequence comes from Hyles euphorbiae, assembly GCA_023078785.2. Taxonomy (NCBI): domain Eukaryota; kingdom Metazoa; phylum Arthropoda; class Insecta; order Lepidoptera; family Sphingidae; genus Hyles; species Hyles euphorbiae. The sequence continues at coordinate 7,278,791 of CM041043.1, read as the reverse complement.
TAATTATTTTTATTTATTCTTGCAGGCACCGCTACCACCGCCCACTAACAAGGAAATATTGGACGCGGTAGATAAAGGAATAATATGTCCTCAGCCCGACTTCCCGATAATAACTAACCAAAAAAATAAACAAGAAGATTGTCTCATAGCAAATATATTAGTGCCTGATACCAATGAAGATAAACTGCCGGTCTTGGTTGAGGTTCATGGAGGCGCTTTCCAATTTGGCCTCGGCAATTGGCTAAAACGAAAAAACCTAATTCAAACCAAAAGTATGATACTCGTCTCATTTAACTATCGTCTTAGCGTTCATGGTTTTCTGTGCTTGGGTACTGAAGATATCCCAGGAAATGCTGGTATGAAAGATCAAGTCGCACTATTGCGCTGGGTAAAAAATAACATAGCAGCCTTCGGTGGAAATCCCGATGATGTGACCATAGATGGTTGCAGCGCCGGCGGGGCAGCCGTAGATCTATTAATGCTGTCACAATCAACTAAAGGATTATTCAACAAAGCTATCCCTGAAAGTGGTTCCAATCTAGCCGCATTTTCCATGCAGTCAGATCCATTAGGAAATGCCAAGGAGCTTGCAAAACAGTTAAATTTCAAAAACACCGATGACATTTATGCTCTTGAGCAGTTCTTTAAGTCTACTCCTTTAGACGAATTAATCTTTGATTCGTATTTTAACCGAACTGATTCAACATTTGTGTTCTCGCCCTGCGTAGAACGAAATATTGGAGAGGAAGTTTTCCTTGATGAAGATCCACTAAGTATTCTGAAGAATGGAAAGTATGAAAAAGTTCCAGTTCTCATTGGTTTTGCTAACATGGAAGGTTTGTTTCGTATCGATAATTTCGAAACATGGAAAGATAAAATGGACGAAAAGTTTTATGATTTCTTACCAGCTGATTTGGAATTTGAATCTGAAGAACAAAAACGCAAAGTTGGTAATGAAATTAAACAGTTTTACTTTGGCGACAAGCCTATAAACAAGGACAACATTTTGTCTTATGTCGATTACTTTACGGACGTGATATTTGCAGTACCGGCATTGAGGTCGGTTGAGCTGCATGTGAGAAATGGTCACGATAAAGTATTTTTGTATGAATATTCCTTCACTGATGATGAAGTGCCGATAGTGCCTCATACAAACGTACGTGGGGCCAATCATTGCGCACAGATAGCGGCTGTGATGGATGGAAAAACTATATTTAAAAACGATGAAACAGATGTATCTGTAGAATATAGAAAGATAAAATCTATTATGCGGCAGATATGGTCAGACTTCATTACAACTGGGTATGTAGTATTTGTCAAATTTTAATACACTTTGTACTTACTTTGTTTTAAAATAAGGATTTATCTCAAACATTTTATGAGGTCTTAGTCAGAAACGTTATTGGTATGCGTATCATCTACAACCTTTATATATCCACATGCTTCGTTCTTAAAATATAAGGAACAGTTTTTCTCTCTTCATGTTTTATTAAATTGGGTACTTTTAATATTATAAGATTACGACTATAAATAAAAAAAAAATGTGCTTTACATTATAAAATATATCACAAACAATGTGGTAAATAGATATTTTTCAATTTTATTTTTAGTTCATAATTTCATCACACGTCAATAGAATTTATATGAATTTTAAATATTTTTCAAACAATTAAGACCGCTGTGACAATCTGTTCTGTGGTATCAATGTTATAAGTGTTATGAAGCGTCTATATTATTTTGGCGTATGGCGCAATTTGAAACTACAGATAAAATATTAATAATGTCCATTAATCGCATTGTTTGAGATGTGTTTTCACAATATCGCTCATCCAAAAGAACAATGACGTAATTACGTTTTAGATTTTTTTCGGATGAAATGTTTTAAAAATTTATTAACAATATAATGTATTTCGAATCACTTCGATGAAATCTTAATTATTTTATGTACACACATAAATTAATTACTATGAACGGTAATTCAAAACAATTTCGTGCGAAAACCCTAAAAATTAAAAAAACATAATACAATCAAACATTTTCATCATTGTAATTACGTCGATGTTCTATTGGATGAGCGATATAAACATCAAGCATTAATACTCATTATCTAATCACTTTAACATGTCCAATATAGTAAATTGTGAAGTGAGTAAAACAGTACGTAATATTTTGGACGCCAAAAGATCGTAGACAATCTATTATTTTCGGCATTTACTGACATCATATTGAACCTTGCGGACGCTCTTTCGTATAAATCAATTTCCACATTAATAACGCTTCTTCAACCAGTTCAAATATTGCTAAACATATTTTTTTATTAAGAGGGTTTACACCTTGTGCGCAAAGTCAAATATAGGTATTTCTTCGTCAATTTCACGCACACATAAGCGACCAAAGCTGTGTGTGTAGAGCTGCCGCGTTGGTTCGCTATACAGTCAGCGCAACCAACTTTGATCCGTGCGCTTCAAAATTCTAATATTGAATTGAAATGTAACTTATGATATATATATAGGGGTAATATTATATCATAAAAATATTTTATTTGCATTATAAGTAGACAAATATTACTGTGCAAGCAATGAACAATACAAATTTAGATACTAATCATATTTTCGTTATTATTACATTGTTAAGTTGCATTCAAATCAGTGTTCAATCAGTAGACACTACGGACGTTTATTAATCATTTCGTGTTCGAACACATGAAAAGAGTTAGGGGCCTTACAACCCCTTACAATTACGAAATATATTTAATTTTATATTACAATACATAACATAATTTAGCCTCGGAATTACATCCCATTATATTATCTGAAACATAATTTATACTCACTACAAAATCATTGTAGGTAATAAAAAGAAAAAATATGTTTTACTACCAAAGTACTAAGATGTGGCAATCGCAGTCCGCGCGTGGCTATTTTTACGACGCACGGCAAAAATCGACTGCAGCCAGGCCGGAGCGACGAGCGATACGTCCTCCCTCTAGAAGGCCTAGCGACGGTCTGATTTGAGCCACGTCGGACAGCGTGTTTTATAGTGGTTTTTAAAATATTTGTAGAAAACATGAAAACTAATTTTGTTGAAATATAAAAATGGCAATTTATTGATAAGATGTTCTTTTATTATAATATGCAATTGCTATAAAAAATTATGTACGATAAGTTGGTGAAAAAAAATATGTTCTTGACGAGAGTTTCTGAATAATTTCGCATTGTTTAAATTTTTATTTTTCAGTAACTATACATAAAAAGATTATTTTTCTTAGCAAAATCCCTCCATAAGGGTCTTATTAGTCGGATAATATTTTTATTTTCATCTTATATTTAGTGATTTCGGATATCTTAAGCTTCTAAATTGCCATGAAAAGCCTAAATAACGAAACTTGTGTTCAGTAATCCTTATAGTACTCACAAATTATCCATCAATCTTTAATGTTTTCCACCAAAATCCCTAAATGACAACCTTTTCTAAAATTGGTACTAATTATTTTTCCTTTAAATTGTTTATTGGTGGCTATTAACTCGTTTGAAAAGTCCTGTTTTTTAGCCAAAAAGCGCGCAAAGGGTATAAACGCTCTTAACATCATTAAGCATTTTGTGTTCATCATAATTTTTATTTTCAGGAAACCTGTACCGGAAGGTTCTACACTGCCATCCTGGCCTGCTGTCTCTGCGAATTATTCGCCGCACATGTCGCTGGGCCAAACTATGGAACTGAAGGGACCCCTGCTGGAGGAACGCACTCGCTTTTGGACCAAAATCTATGACAAATACTACCGCAAACCTATCACGCCTCCAGCACCCTCAAAAATAAAATTAGAACTTTAACAATTCTAGATAACAATTTGTATATTTTTGTGCCCTCACATTATTTTAATTCTGTGTCTACAAGAGCAATGTACATACATACGTGTAAATGATAATTCGAAATATTTTGTAAAGTATGTTTATATTAACTAACGCCCAAATACCTGATCGCAACTTAAATATAAGTTGCGCTTAACTACGTTAATCCCGCTTAAATGTACTGGCTAAGTGGGCTGTGCGCTGTTAAGAGCAACTTATTATTATTCAAAATGGCGTCCACAAATTTCGGTTCTGACTCCGAATGTAGATTATTCGAACAAAGGGTGTCTCAGATATCGAATTTCAAATCAATCGGCTCAATGAAAAAACGTTCAAAATGGCGGCCACAAATTTGGAATCTACCTCAGAATGTAGATTATTCGAACAAAGGGTGTCTCAGATATTGATTTCAAGAGCAATCGGATCAATAACAAAAACGTTCAAATTGGCGGCCACAAATTTTGGTTCTGACACCGAACGTAGGTTATTCGAATAAAGAGTACTTCGGATAGATATCGATTTTGAGACTAATCGGATGAATATCAAAAAAAAGTTCAAATTGGCGACCACAAATTTCGGTTCTGACTCCGAACGTAGGTTATTCGAACAAAGAGTACTTCGGATGGGTATCGATTTCGAGACCATTCGGATGAATAACAAAAAAGTTCGAATTGGCGACCACAAAGGACCTGGACAGTTTCTGCCTAGTTACTTTTTATCATGTACAAAAACAAAGCAATAATTGAATGAATATAAAAAATCAACGATTAATTTAAGAATATGTCATATTTCTGTAGAAGTTTAAGGAGTAATATAAAGTTTAATAAGATTTTGCATTGATTGATGACCCATTTCCGCCATTGTTGGCGCCGCATAAACGTTTCGTTCGCAGTAAAGCAAGTGTAGGAAAAAAATAATAACTTTGTCTAAAATATTCCTAAAAATAATCTATAAGTAGGTAATAGATCATAATAACTAACAATACTAAATATATATAAAGCAATGTTTGTAGTATTTACTTACACATATATTCTTCCCATTTTTACACACTTTCATTGCAATAACTAAACGCTGCAGTAAAATACTTGACACTTGACAGTTGCTTGACAGGAACCATGCTTTTTCTATTTGTTTACATTGTGACACAATTAAAATACGTCTCGGTGTATATTTTGTGTAACTTATAAAATATTAGTTCCTTTAAATGCCAAATTCGATGATAAAGCATTTATGTAAACGTATTCTTATTAGATTCAATAAATTGACGGATAACCTACAAAACCTAACCTGAAAATAAGTAACTTTTCTGTAATAATCTTGGAACAAACCTTACCCCAACAATGCAAAACTAATTGATGTAGACGAGATTCGAAGTACTAGGCACAGCGCCATACAAAAACTGGCCATGTCCTTTCGGTTCTGACTCCGAACGTAGGTTATTCGAACAAAGAGTACTTCGGATAGGTATCGATTTCGAGACCATTCGGATGAATAACAAAAAAGTTCGAAATGGCGGCCACAAATTTCGGTTCTGACTCCAAATGTAGGTTATTCGAACAAAGGACGTCTCAGATATCGAATTTCAAATTTATTTATTTATTTTTAGGGCAGCCAGTGGTTGTTACAATAGAACTTAGACTAATAAAATACACAATAAATAAATTAAGAGTAACAACCCTTTGAAAGCGGTTACAACTTGCACTGTTTGTGATAAAACAAAATGCCTTTACAAAATGCAACAAAAAAAATATATAGGTAAAACCAATGTTAGAAATATCCGAAAACATTAAGAATATTAATAATAAAAAAGTTATACAAGGCAAACTGGGTTAACACTTAGTATGAAAAAAACATGAGATGTAATTAAAATTAAATCGGGCAAAATAATCATAATACAATTATACATGGCAAGATGAGTCAACACCTAGTATTAAGAATTGAGATCAAATTAAAATTAACAAACAATATTATCATCACAACAAATATTTAAACACCATAACACTATTAACCCTTCATTTGACAATGTATGAACATTGTCAAATGAAGGGTTAATTAAACACAACAACACAACAATGTATGTGACATACAAGAAATTTGAAAAAATATTTTGTTAAAAAAATTGCAAAAATAACACGTTTTAATAATGTTATCTACTTGCAATACTATCTATTTTTAGAAGAAAATATAAATCAGATGTCTGATAACACTAGTTTTGACATTAGTCGACGAAAATGGCGACCTGGCGGCAGTCAGCTGTGGTATCCAAGGGAAATAAATTGAAATTAAATTCATTTCGCGATTTAGGGCATGTATTATTACTAAATTCTATGCATGATATAATGATACTATCAGTTTGGTAATTATTTTGAATCTTTACTTACATAAAATGATTCAATTTGGGGTACTAACATGATGTATGCGGTGACATACATTGCCAAGTTTATAATAAATTACCCTTTATTTCATTTGTATGTCATGGCATACATTGCCAAATTAGAGGCTTTGCTTTGCTTATTTGGTGTTTTAGCATTTTTTTTCTTTGTCGGCAGCGAAAGCTTCAAACACGTAGTGGTAGAATTTTAGCGCTAATTCCTATTTAGAATGCACCTTCTAACAGTAGTGAACGTTCAGATATTGAAGACGAGATATGTATGTGCGCTTCGCTTTCTTTTTCAAGTTCCTCTGCACCTCACCTATTTCGACATATGGCAACCACCGAAGAGGAAGCAGATCCTACAGACGAAGTTCAAATCCTGTTTTCACTGGAGTATTTAAACAAGTATTTTTCCCCTGACATTTTAGCAGATATTGTTGAACAGATAAACGCGTATGCAATTTCTAAAACTGGACGTACCATTGCTTTCACTGAAGACGAATTGCGGGATTTTTTAGCCATACATATAATAATGGGTGTTGTGACCATGCCTTCTTACACTGATTATTGGAGTTTGCGATATAAATACAAACTGGTGGCCGATTTGATGCCTCTAAAACGATATCAACAAATCCGTCGTTATTTACATTTCGTTGACAACAACATTCAAGACTCCGACAGATATTATAAAGTTAGGCCACTAGAAGCGAAAATTAGGGATAATTGTTTAGCATAAGATAATGAAATATCATTTAGTATTGATGAAATGATGATCCCGTATAAAGGGACAAAAGTGGGCAAGCGTCGCCAATACATGAAAGATAAACCCAATAAGTGGGGCTTCAAAAATTAGGTTCGAGCCGGTGTGTCAGGTATGATTTATGATTTCATTTTATATGGGGAAGAGGATACTTTCCGATTTCATAATTTTACAGATAAGGAAGCTTCTATTGGATTTGGAGCGCAGGTAGTAATCGCTTTATGCAAAAGTATAAAGTCTAAACCGGCATTTGTTTTCTGCGATAACTTTTTCACTTGTCCGGAATTATTTTATATTCTTAGATGTGAATGTGCGGTGGAATGACAACAAGGTTGTGAAATTGATAAGATCCTACGTGGGGGGTCGAACCAGTAATTACCATAAAAAGATGCTGCACGGAGTCGAAATCCAAAGTTGATGTACAATGTCCACAAATAGTCAAAGATTTATTTTTCAAATTCTTTTTCAACTCGTATAAATGTTTTCCTTATTCATATTTTTAAGTAGGTATAATTGTACCAATATTAAATTCTATGTGTAAAAATCGGGTCTTTTATTTCATACTTAGTCCGTAAAGTTATTGGCAATGTATGTCCCAGCATACAACAAATCAATAAGACGTAGTATTGAGAAATTGGCAATGTATGTTGTGGCATACATAAGTTTTTCGGAAAACTAAGTTTTCCAGATTTTTATTATTATTTTTCTATGATAGTTTTATGTGTATCAATTACAATTACAACAAAAAAAAACCGGTTTATATTGCATTTTATACTTTGCCAAATTAAGGGTTAAAATACAAAAAAATATATCCAAACACAATTAAAACATCAATAATAAAATTATACATAGCAAACAAAGCTAAAAAAATTTTAATACAAAGAGAGAAAATTTTAATAAAAAAAAAAAATATAATAATAATAACAAACCTCGAACGTAACTTAACAGCCTACCGTGAACAATTACACCGCGAAGTAATCACACAATGTCCAAGTGTAGCACATGTTTCGGTTCAAAGAGTAGCTGATCAGCGTAGAGCTATAATTAGTAATAATTATATATCAGCGGACAGATTAGACCAAATTAAGGAAGAAATAAAGATAGAGCTAGCTCAAAATGAAGAAAATTCAACAGCCCTTAATGAAACACTATATAACCCACCGAACCTAAACACTGACCCCGTAAGCAATGTTGACCCAATACAAATACTTGAAAATGATCCCTTAAATGAAACTGATGGAAATGAAAACGAGGACAGGTTTTCACTATCCACCGACGTAAAACTACAGATAGAAGAAATGTTCACAGAGACATTAGCTATGTTTAAAGATACTAGTCCAACTCAAAGGGTAGCTATACCTAGACAGAAATCGTCGAGAAAATTTGCAAAAATAATTCATTTCCTAAACTCAGCTGTAATACCAAAAGTAATATCCGATGAAATTGATTTTGAGACTACACAACTGATAATATACTCTGCGGCATACACAGCAGCTAAAATAAACGGAACGAAATTTATTAATATAGATAGACAACCCAAAGACCGAATACCTAAATGGCAGAAAAATTTGCAAACTAGAATAGACAAACTTAGAACCAACATAGCAAGATTAACAGAATATATCAACGGAAACCGAAGTCCACGACTAAAAAAAAAGGTAGATGAAATTGTTAATAGATTCAAAGTACATTCCCAGCACGAAAATCCTAACTCCGATCTAATCCATTTTTTAGACACATTAAAACAGAAACTAAGTGTGTTAGCTAGCAGACTACGTAGATATAAGCAAACAACCCTTAGAAAAACGCAAAATCGTCTTTTTAGTAATAATGAGAAAGTATTCTACAGAAATTTGGAACATAATAATATAAATATCCTCCCTAATAACAATTCCCCCTCCAATATACCCAGTAAAGAAAGCTTGCAGGAGTACTGGTCTAGCATCTGGTGTATTCCAAAAATACACAAAGATAGCCCATGGATTGAAGATGATAAGGACAGATTAAAGAATACGCCTACTATGGAATTTGATGATATTAGTTTAGATATTTTACGACGTGTTATTAATAGAACACAAAATTGGAAAGCCACGGGGTCAGACAAATTGCATAACTACTGGTACAAAAAATTCACAAGTATACATACAGTCTTATTAAAACATATTAACACATTTATTCATACACCACACATTGTACCACCTTATTTAACCGAAGGGATCACTTTCATGCTGCCTAAGGATCCGACAGACACGATTAACCCAGCCAAATACCGCCCAATAACTTGCCTTCAAACAATTTATAAAATAATCACCGCCTGTATAAGTGAACTCATATATAATCATTTAAATAATAATAACATCTTAGCTGAAGAGCAAAAAGGTTGTCGCAAAAATAGCCAAGGCTGCAAAGAGCAGCTTACAATAGACGCTGTAGCGTGTAATCAAGCCCGTTTAAAAAATAGAAATATATATAGCATGTTTATAGATTATAAGAAAGCATACGATTCCGTCCCGCATTCTTGGTTGATTTATATCCTGAAGCATTACAACATACACCCGACTATAGTATCGTTTCTAGAAACTGTAATGGGAGGCTGGAAAACCAGTTTAAAACTATATATTAATAACCAATCTATAGAAACTGATTTTGTAAATATTAAAAGAGGTATATTTCAGGGAGACGCTCTTAGTCCAATCTGGTTCTGTCTTGCACTAAATCCATTGTCATCCTTATTAAATAAAACAGATAAGGGATTTAAAATTAAATTTGATAATACACATTACACACTTTCCCACTTATTATACATGGACGATATTAAATTGTTTGGTACCACACTCGCAGAAATTCATACTTTAGCAGATCTCACACAGACATTCTCCTCAGACATCCAGATGGAATTCGGCATAGATAAATGCAAGATTCTATCCATCAAACGAGGCCAAATAGAAAATAATAGCTATACTTTAAATGACAACACGCAAATAGAACCTGTCGATATTTTAGAAGGTTACAAGTACTTGGGTTTTCAACAGACTGGACAAATACACCATAAGCAGACGAAAAATAATCTCACTGAAAAGTTTAGATCACGATTGCATAAAATTTTAAATACACAATTAAACGCCCGAAATACAGTTAAAGCTATTAATACCTATGCCATCCCCATTCTTACATACTCTTTTGGAATCATTAAATGGTCAAAGACAGACATAAAAAAGCTGCAGACAAATATTAATACAATCATGACCAAATACCGTAAACACCACCCAAGAGCTTGTGTCCAGCGACAAACATTACCGAGAACCGAAGGCGGGCGTGGACTTATCGACCTATTTAACCTACATAACAAACAAATCCAGTCTCTTCGTACTTTCTTTCTGACTAAATCATTAAACTCATCACTACACCGAGCTATAGTTCTATCTGACCACAAATACACTTCGCTTAACTTAATAGACCCAACTGTACAATTAAATCAGGTAACTATTGCCCAGAAACTTGACGCTTGGACTCAAAAATCCCTTCATGGGAGACATCGCCTCGACTTATGCAACCCTATTGTTGACAAAAATGCGTCAAACGCTTGGTTTAAGCGAGGCGATATGTTTCCTGAAACGGAGGGATTTATGATCGCCATACAAGATCAGACTATAGATACTAAAAACTATAGAAAGCATATAATTAAAGATCCTAATGCACAAAATGATTTATGCCGCCATTGTCATAGTAGTCCCGAAACAATCCAACACATAACCGGAGCTTGTAAATCCATAACCCAGACCGATTACAAACATAGACACGACCAAGTAGCTGCAATAGTACACCAGTATCTAGCTTATAAATATAATTTAACCAACGATAAAACAGCATATTATAAATATTCACCCAAAATCATTTTAGAGTCAGACAGTTGTAAACTTTATTGGGACAGGACTATTATGACCGATAGGACTATCCACCACAATAGACCGGACATCACGTTACATGATAAAAGAAATAAAGCTGTTTTCCTAATTGATATTGCCATACCAAATAGCCATAACCTGCAAACTACATACACAGAAAAGATAGCAAAATACACCGATCTTGCAATAGAGCTAAAGACTCAGTGGCGAGTAGATTCTGTTCGCACAGTACCGATTGTATTGTCGACTACTGGACTTATCCCTAAATACCTTCACAATAGCCTTAAAATCCTCCAAATACATCCACTCGCTTACACCCTGATGCAAAAAGCTGTTATTCTTAACACATGCCGAATAGTCCGTAAATTTTTGTCAATAGAAACGTAACACCTAGAAAATTATTTAGTAATATATCTCGTTTGTATCTTCTTTTCCTTTTTCTTTACAATCAGTTTCGCTTTGGCCATAAGCCTGCGCAGCTGATTTCTTCCGCCAGAAATGGTAAAAAACAGAAGAAATATAAATAATAATAATTATAATAATAATTATATTCTGGCAACACCAAGACGCATCGTGTGCAAAATTGTAAAAAATCGATTTCAATTATATATTTACTGGACAACATATATTTTGGGCTTATTTTAAAGAAAAATCAATTGCTATCAAAAATCATGTATTTTATAAGAGTATTTTTCGTATTTGCCACAATTTATTAAAGAAAATAAGAACTTAATAATTTAATTGACAAATGATGACAGTGTCAAATAACACAAAACTGGAATAAAATCTTTGAAAACGTATCTGAAACAATGATGTTTTAATAAAGATGACGCATATCCATATGTCGTGCCGTTCAAAAACTGTACTGCTATGCATATACATACTCATTTGTTAATACTTTATGACGATTTTAGTGAATGAAACAGATTATACTGAAAGTACGAGACGAAAAGAGATAGCATTGCGCTATCCAAACATAGAATCGAAGCGGTAAAGACAGAAGGGTGACGATAAATAAAACTACCTATTTGGTTTTATAAGTATATAATATATTAACTTTGAGGTTGCTACATGAGTCTACATGTGGTACGCCATCCTGTAACAAATATATTTTTATTTGCTTACAAACTTGAAAAAATAAAAAATAAATTGATTACCGTTTTTTATATTAGTTTATGGTAAGCAGGCACTGTTAGCTCGGCCGAAGACCCGAGAGCCGAGTTAATCCGACACTTTAGCGATGATATTCCGGACATCAGCCTGTTTGAGATTGAGATGGCCCTCAAACAACTTAAAAACAACAAGGCGCCGGGTGAGGACGGAATCACTTCAGAGCTTCTGAAAGCGGGCGGAACGCCGGTACTGAAAGTCCTTCAGAGGCTCTTCAATTCCGTTCTCCTCGAGGGCTCAACGCCGGAGGCATGGACAGGAGCGTGGTGGTACTGTTCTTCAAAAAAAGGTGATAACACTTTGCTGAAGAACTACAGGCCCATCTCGCTCCTGAGCCATGTCTATAAGTTGTTTTCAAGGGTCATCACAAATCGTCTCGAAGGCAGGTTTGATGACTTCCAGCCTCCGGAACAAGCCGGTTTCCGAAAAGGCTTTAGTACCATAGACCATATTCATACGCTACGGCAGGTTATACAAAAAACCGAGAAGTATAACTTGCCGCTTTGTTTAGCGTTTGTGGACTATGAGAAAGCCTTTGATTCGATCGAGACCTGGGCTGTGCTACAGTCTCTTCAGCGGTGCCACATAGACTATCGGTAAATCGAAGTGTTGAGGTGTATATACAACAACGCCACCATGTCGGTCCGAGTACAGGATCAGAGCACGAAGGCTATTCCACTACAGAGAGGCGTGAGACAGGGAGATGTCATATCTCCGAAACTGTTCACTGCCGCGCTGGAAAATGCCTTCAAGCTCTTGCAGTGGAAAGGATTCGGCATCAACATCAACGGCGAGTATATTACTCACCTTCGATTTGCCGACGATATTGTAGTCTTGGCAGAATCGCTGGAAGACCTTAGCACTATGCTCGAAGACCTTAATCGAGTTTCCCAACAGGTGGGTCTTAAAATGAACATGGATAAAACGAAGATCATGTCGAATATCCATGTTGTGCCCACCCCCATTGGAGTTGGGGGCTCGACTCTCGAAGTTGTAGACGAATATGTCTATTTAGGACAAGTGGTCCGGTTAGGCAGGTCCAACTTCGAGAGAGAGGTCAATCGGCGAATCCAACTCGGTTGGGCAGCGTTCGGGAAACTTCGCGACGTCTTCTCGTCCAAAATACCTCAGTGCCTAAAATCGAAAGTCTTCGATAGTTGTGTGTTACCAGTGATGACATACGGCACCGAGACGTGGCCTCTCACTGTGGGCTTAAAAAAAAAAAAAAAAAAAAAATTAAAAGGCTCAAAGTCACTCAACGAGCCATGGAGCGGGCTATGCTCGGTGTTTCCCTACGAGATCGAATCAGAAATGAGGAGATCCGTAGGAGAACCAAGGTTACCGACATAGCCCATAGGATTGGCAAGTTGAAGTGGCAGTGGGCCGGGCACATAGCTCGTAGAACCGATGGCCGTTGGGGCCGAAAGGTTCTCGAGTGGAGGCCACGTACAGGCAAGCGAAGTGTTGGACGCCCGCCTACAAGGTGGACGGACGATCTGACTAAGGTCGCAGGAAGTCGCTGGATGCAGGCCGCTTCCAACAGGTCATTGTGGAGATCATTGGGGGAGGCCTATGTTCAGCAGTGGACTTCCTGTGGCTGATATGATGATGAAGCACTGAAAAATCGATTTCTTAATAATATTATTATTTGTTGTATTTATGACAAGTGATATGATCGCTCGTGGACATAAGCAAAACCAAGACACCTTAAATTACAAAGCAATGCTTGGCTTTCACTGTGCTCGCCATCCCGAGACATAAGATCTTAAGTATAAGTACAGAGATTACTCGGGCGAGAATGTCCTTTGAACCGGAACATAACATGCCATTTAAACTGCCGTGTGGCGGGGGAAATAGGTGGTACCTACACATGGCGGTAACGTATGAGCGACCTACCACTGGTAAACAACCGATGGTGCAGGTTTTTTAGGTGGATATATATTTTTTCGTAGTTGTATATTTTTATTCATAATTAAATGTGCTAAACCAATATTAATCAGTTTTAAAGTATCCAGTTACGATACCCTCTTTTTGTCCGAGCTGTGCTTAGTGCATATCCATTTACGTCTCAAAAGCTCATCACGTGGAAATCTGGAAATATTCAATGATATATGTAAATAATATAGTCATTCAAAATATATGGGGAAGCTAATGTATTTTGTAATGTTCGTGGTTGGATTAAGTTATTTATTATGAAAATATTTCATAACAAATAACTAAATCGTTTTAAATATGATTGAATTAGAAACAAATATACAATTATCCAAAACTGTCATCGTCAATTTTCTGTATGATCGGTTTCGCTTCTGACTTGTTAATCTATGACGTACGCTTTTTGTCCCTATCGCACTTAACAATCTTTGTATTACGCGATCCTTCTTACACAATTGAAGGTGGTGTTTGCTAATTTAAAATAAAAATTAAATTTTGTGTGGTTTTTATATATTTATGTATGGTGGGTAGGTCCCATTTAGTTTCATATTTTTGCACCATTATTTTAACACTCTTAAAACACACAATTCGACACTTTAGACAATATTTTCGAAATAAATTATGTTGACAGCGCTGAGGTCTTCCCTCTGTCGCCGTTGCTATGCGACTAGATGAAATTACACCAATTGCCCGAATTTGAACGCCTCACTTTTGAAGTGCTAGTGCGATATCTACGTCGTATTTGTATAATATATCATTGATCTGAAAATGATCACACGATGACATCACGCGCCAGCAGACGAAACGCACGCATAAGATCTCCCAGCTCGTCGAGCTCCGCGTCGTGGGCGTCGGCTTCGGACGTGTTCGAGGTGACGCCGGACTACGACGCGTTGAGCCAACGAGACGAGCTGCAGTCGTCCCCGCCGCCACCAAGACCTGCGCGGCGAAGAGGACGACCCCCTCCAGCGGTAGGCTTGGGACCTGTGGGGCCGAGTGTCCCGCCTACGGTCCCCGCTACCGGTGGAGTAGTGCGCCGCATGAGATGGACCCAAGAATTGAATGAGAATGTCATGCGGGTCTACTTTGGGGCAACAAAGGGAGGAACTAGACTCACTGCGTATCGTGCTAAAATGCTGTCTCTGTTTCAGGCTTTGGAACCAACAGTTGATGTGTCATCCCAACGACTGTCGGATCAAGTACGATTTATTCAGCGGCGTAAGTTGTTGGATGATCAAGTACTTGAGCGGTTGCGCTCGGACTTATGTGTTGTCCAGGACGTCAATGTCCCGTCCGTCACCATAGATCAAGCAGCAGACACACCACCAACACCTGCTGCTGATATCGATCTGACGGACAACATGAACAGCAATGTAAGTCCCCAAGATGAACAACGTCTGAGAGGGGCTTTGGAACGTGCGATTTCGGAATTTGTATCTCTATCCGCGTCTTGTAGACCGCGCTTGCCGCGTTTGCCGACGCATAGACGAAATTTGGCGCTGATGGGAGCTCTGGACTCCATGTTACCTACGTACTTGGAGTCCAGTCGGGATCTTGTTGATACGCATTCGATCCTTTTCTGCGCGGCCGTCGCAGCATGTCGAGTGGCTAATGTAAAATTTCCAAGTGATTTTAAAGCCACTCGAGGTGTTGTGACTGTGCCTGCTTGGCAGTGTAGGATCGAGGACCATATCAACGGGGCCCGAATTCTCATCGGCAAGCTAATTTCCTTCAGAGAAGGAAATAGCAGGCCGAAGATTATGCGTTTTGTGACGCAGGCTTTTTCGGGGACCAATACAAGTCCTCAGAATTATAGGCTTTGCGTCACAGAACGCATAGACTTCTACAAACAAAAAGTCTATGCGTGGGCGAACCGCATTCGCCGCTATAGGAAGCGATGGGATCGTTTCCAGCAAAATCGTATGTTCCAAAGTGACCAAAAAAGAGTTTATAGATGTTGGGAGAATTCCCAACAAGGTGTGGGAGATGGGCGGCTGCCAAGTGCTCACGAAATGCGTGAGTACTGGGTGAATATCTGGTCGTCCCCTGTCTCTCACACTGAAGCCCCTTGGTTTGGTGTTGTCGATCGATCTTGCGAGGCAATACCGGCTATGGAAACCATTTTAATCAGTCCAGAGGATGTTCTGGCAGCGATTCGTCCAACCCAAAATTGGAAGTCTCCGGGTCCGGATGGTCTGCACAACTTCTGGTTAAAATGGTTTCCAAGTTCGCATGCTCGATTAGCAACACAGTTCCAGGATGCGCTTGAGAGGGGATCGGTCCCAACATTTATGACGACAGGTGTCACTCACCTGCTCTTTAAATCCGGTGTTACCACGGAACCAAAAAATTATAGACCCATTACATGCCGTCCAAATATTTATAAAGTTTTGACTTCCATTATTAGATCCAAAATTACAGACCATATTTCTTCTAATCAAATTCTATTTTCCGGCCAGACAGGTTGCATGAATGGGTCCCGTGGTACAAAGGAGTTCCTTCTCATTGACATGACCATTTGCCAACAGGCTCGTTACAACCGAAGGAATTTATCGGCTGCCTGGATAGATTATAAAAAGGCCTATGATTCGGTGCCCCACACATGGCTCATGAGGGTGTTAAATTTGCATAAAATTAATACAAATTTATGCAACTTCCTTGGGTCTTGTATGGGGCAGTGGACCACTGTCCTGAGATATCCAGGTGGTACGGTTCCTCCTGATTGTGATGAGCCGATTAGAATCAAGCGGGGTATATTCCAGGGCGACAGTCTGAGTCCACTGTGGTTTTGCATGGCCCTGATTCCCCTCAGCACTCTGTTGTTGGATTCAGGGTTAGGCTACCGACTGCGGAGAGGGTCTGAGCCTATTTCTCACTTGCTCTATATGGATGACCTCAAGTTATTTGCATCGAAACAAACCGAATTGATTGAGTTGTTAAAAATAACTGAAAGATTTAGCAATTCAATCAATATGGAGTTTGGTGTAGATAAATGTGCGGTTATCCATGTGAAGCGAGGGGAGGTTGCGGTCTCTGATGACATACATGTCTCAGAGACTGTAAGACTCAGATCCCTCGCCGTGACGGAAACCTACAAATATTTGGGTATGCCTGAGGCTCTAGGTATCATGGGTGCAGATGTAAAACGATCGTTGAAAGAGCGATTTTTAGCCGCCTGACAAAAGTACTTAACAGTTTTTTGTCAGGTGGAAACAAGATTCGCGCTTTTAACGGTTGGGTTATGCCTGTACTCATGTACTCTTTCGGCATACTCAAATGGACTCAGACCGAATTGGACGCCCTGGATCGTAAAGTCCGAACTCTCCTAACTGCACATCGTATGCATCATCCACGTTCGTCAGTGATGAGATTGTACATCCCGCGTAGATGTGGGGGCCGAGGCATTCTTAATGCTAAGGACCTACATAATCGCGAGGTGTGCAATCTCAGGGATTATTTCCTTCACAGTGACGTGGATATGCATAGGGCTGTAGTTATGGTAGATAAAGGATTTACCTCGCTGTCTTTGGCGATTGAGAACTGGCGGAAACCTCTGGTGGTAGGCATTAGGGATCGCGAGGACATATGGAAGAGCAAGGAGCTGCACGGTCGGTTCTATCGAGCCCTTCATGGGCCTGATGTGGACCGACTAGCGTCTGTGTCTTGGCTGCGCTTCGGTAACCTCTTTGGGGAAACCGAGGGTTTTGTCTTTGCAATTATGGACGAAGTTATTAAGACGAACAACTATAGGAAATACATCCTGAAGGACGGTACGGTCGACATCTGTCGGGCATGCCACCGTCCTGGCGAGTCCATCAGGCATGTTATCTCCGGTTGTTCGTATCTTGCTAATGGCGAGTATTTGCATAGACACAACCTAGTAGCCAAGATCATACATCAGCAAATTGCTCTTCGATATGGACTGGTGACTTCTGAAGTGCCATATTACCAGTATGTTCCTCAACCAGTTCTTGAAAATGGTCATGCAACGTTGTATTGGGATCGATCTATTATCACAGACAGGACTATCCTATCCAATAAGCCTGACATTGTGCTAATAGATCGATTGGCGCGCCGGGCTATACTTGTTGACGTCACCATCCCGCATGACGATAACCTTGTCAAAGCTGAAAAAGACAAAATGTCTAAATATTTAGATTTGGCACACGAGGTTACCGACATGTGGGATGTCGACTCAACAATTATTGTCCCGATTGTCGTTTCTGCCCATGGGTTGATACCAAAGAGTCTCGACCAACATCTACAGAGGCTCTCAATCGGCTGTTGGGTCAGGAGTCAGATTCAGAAGGCAGTATTGCTTGACACGGCACGTATTGTGAGGCGGTTCCTCACTTTGGGCTCCTAACCACCGGTGGCTTGGGTCTCGAGCCTCGCCATCGTTGGATAACTTTTTATATTTTTATATGTATTTTGTTTTTTACTATATATATAAAAATGTAAAAAAAAAGATTTAAAATAAAGAGAAATAATAATAACGCGATATAATAACAGATAAAACTATAGCTTGCAACAGACCGGACATCGCACTTATGTTGAAAGACTCCAAGATAACTTACCTTATAGATATAACAGTTCCTAACACCGAAAACTTAAGAAAGAAACATAATGAAAAAATACAAAAATATATACCACTTAATGACGAAATCAAAGATATGTGGCACCAAGATAAAGTAACCACAATACCTATAGTAATATCATCAACCGGAATAGTTCCCAAATCTCTGCATGAAGCCATAAAAAAACTGAATCTAAATAAAAATTTGTATATTCGATTGCAAAAATCCATTATTTTAGACACATGTATAACTCGGTCACAATATCTCTGCACCTCACAGGAATGTGATGCCCCTCCCGCTGTCCTTTCTCCTTCCCGCGCTCGTCCGAACACGACAGTACGGTTAGCACTTTCGTTGCCGCTACGCGCCTCAAAAAAGTTTTAATTTTTAAATATATTGATGTTATAAATTAATATTTTATGGAATCATGATGTACAGTTTATAAACTAAATAAGATTTAAAAAAAATGTTTAACTTTTTTCTATCATTGAATTACGTAACATTTAACACAAACATTAATTCAATCCATAGATTTAGTATAACTACATCTATGATTCAATCATTACACAAAAAAAGTAATGGATTGGTATTTGCATGGTTATTTTACACTCCGTACGCGCCGACATGACGTCATCAACGCCGGGTGCACAGATATTTTGACCGAGTTATAGTATCGTACGACGATTTTTAAACTCACCTGCTGACTTTCAATAGAGGCTTAAAGTGCTTGTTAGGGCCTTACCACCATCTTTTACAAAACCATCATATCGCAGGAACGTTTTATTTCAAGCTTATAGTAATAATACTCAAATTCGTACCATGACGTTTTAAAACAATATTATTATATTCCTGCCTAGTGCTGGAAAAGAACGAATGGTTATCTATTCCCTGATACAAGATCGCTAACCTTTTTATTTACGTTCCAAGACACGCATATACCGATAAATATTAAAGTTAAAATAAATCAATTTAATTGTAGTTTTATAAGTGGATCATAAAGAAAAAAATATATTGCATAATTTTAAATAAAAATATCTATTCCTTTGTCTTGCAGGGTAATGTTTTGTATATTTGTAGTATTTATTTGCGATAGTGTGCAACGGGAACGGAACGGTTTTACGAATGTCATTATTTACAAGTTCATTGGCGGGACGCGGTCGGTGTTTAAACAATTTATGAAGTGGAAGTGGTGTAATAGAAACTCTTTAATTAATTTTAAGCAGTGTTCAAAGTGTGTACTTCATGTCTAGCAACGAGTAAGTATTTTTCAATGGTTTAAAGAGTAAAACGGTGAAAGAAATAATGCATTGCAATACTTTGATCGCATGTTTGATGTTAATCACTATCTCAATTTTGATTTTAATATGATAAAAGATAATTAAATAATAAGGGCTGACATGTGTTATATAATTATGTCTTGAAATATATAAATAATACGAATAATATTGTAAAACAAAGAAATCACTACAGGCAAAAGTTCGAAGCTGGTTTAACTTTTTGCAGCGTTAGAGTTCGGAGAGTTTCGGGGCGACAGCTCGATTTACTATGGGAATATTTAAATTCTCATAGAGATATCGCTATGGCTTTTAATCGATCCCTGCATGCAAAGGAATATTCCAAACACAAGGGGACTGAGCTTGCAGGGATCTTGAACTCTCAGGGCGAAGGCACACACAAAGATTGGAAAGGATGGTCTAAAGTAATTACTTATATTAATTATGACTAGTAGCTATTATGAGCAATTGCATGTGTATAATGTCTGGTCTAGAATTATGTATAATGGTTCCATAATAATAACAATGATAATTTTGCATGCTAAACTACACCTTTTGATTTTTCAGTACTGGGTGGACTATAAAGCTAAATTGAAAAAAAGAGTAGCAGCTTTACGTGCATCCCAGTCAAGAACTGGAGGAGGACCATGTGCAGAGCCACCCTTATCACAAATTGAAAATAAGTTTTTACAATTACTTGGGGATAATTATGGTCAAGGGTTGCCAGGTGTGCGAGTGGAACCATTCATAGTAGTAAGTATAAACAACATTATGGATTCAGATCTTAGATACATAGACTTTCTAGATTAGCTAGTCGAGATTAACTAGATTTTATATAGATAAAAATATATTTTGTTTATTAACAGCATGCAGAAAATGCTGATGTTGGAGTATCGCCATCTATTCTGGAAAGACTGCCTGCTCCTCAAGGTACCCCGTCTCTAGAGGAACCATATGGGATAGCACTTGCGGTTTCTCCATCCCGGACAATAACACCACCTGCAGTACCAACATCAGCAGAATTAACGCCACGGCGCGGCGGTCGCTGCGCCGCCGACTTCTGCACAGTACTCCTCCTACAACATCCCAGCCAGCGGCAGCTACAAACATCAATCGGCGACGACGCCGAAGAGAACAGCCCATGTCTCAGGAGGCTGCAAGACGTGCCCTCATTCAATCATCTCAAGAAAAAACTGCTGCTGCAGTTAGAAGCTCTCGAGCTTTGGAGATGATTGGAGAGGGCATCATAGGCATTCAGAACAAAATGGGCAACATTGAAAGGTATATATGTTGTTTTACATAATCATATTTAATTAAAAGAAAACAATTGGGTATGCTCTTGTGATTTTTATAAAAATGATAATAATTTTTATGTGGTATAATTACATGAAATAAATAATGAACAATTTTAATTTTTCGTACAATAGTAGTTAGTATTATCTGTGTTACAATTAAAAGCATCCACATCTTAAGCTTACAAAAATAAATAAATAAAAAAAACTTGGAAATCAAAATAATTAAAATTATATAAAGCAATAGGCAAAAGATTAAATACACTTTCAAATTATCTTCCAGCATTCTAACATCTATAAATGCCGCCTTGTCCAGAGCTCCTGAGTGAGAGCCCTCCGTGCAGCCCAACCCTGCTGCAAAGCAACATTGCTACTGTTGGTGTCCTGTAATGATGCTTCGCCTACAGTATAATTGTGCTGCAATTGGTTCTCTTGATTTTGTTCTTTGTTACTTAGTTGCTGCACAGGAATATTGGCTGTGTTGCATAGGTTGTGTAATATTACACAAGCATTAACTATAGATCCTGCAATCTGAGGTGAGTAATGCAACACTCTGTGAGCAAGTAAACAACGAAAACGTGCCTTGAGAAGTCCAATTGTTCGTTCAACTATATTTCTGGTGCAAATATGCAAATTATTGTAGTGTGCTTCAGGTGTCTGTGGTGCTGCATTAAGTATGGGAGTCATCATGGTTGTCCTTAGTGGATACCCAGAATCACCTGTAAATATTTAAATATAATTAATTTAATTTATGAAGACAATGGAATAATATAAGTAGTTTGAATAATTCAAGTATCTGATATTCTAATATATTTTTTATATAACATTAATATCTGAGTCTTACCTAGAAAACAAATATTTTCATTGCTGCTCAGTTCTTCCAAGTGACTCCTGAGTGGATGATTTGACCATATAAAGGAGTCATGAGTAGCACCACCATGGCTTGCATCTACAGTCATAATTTGCATATTTGCATCACAAATCTGAAATTTTATGAGACTGAATAGAGTATTGTTACTATATTTAGTTGTTACTAAAATATGTTAATTATTTTACATTTTCTATGTTTATCTTTTCTCTATCTCATCTTGGGATGAAAATGTATTCTGTTTTAGAAAATATATGATTTATTCATAATATAATTTGCTATGTGTGCATTATTATGTTGAACTAAAATAATAACTTACCATTTATAGGTCTTATAATAACTTCAAATAGCTTTATATTTTTATTAGTATTCAACTACAATAGTTTGGCATTTGCAGGACAGTAAAACAACAATTACAAATAGAGTTATATGTACCAATGTATCTGCATAATAATTTAAATATTATAACTTACCACTTGAACATTCAATGAATGGTAATGCTTGCGACTGTAATAACGCTCTTCATGGTCTACAGGTCTTACTATGGCCACATGGGTACAGTCTATGCAACCTAAGACACCAGGCATTTGAAATTTATTATAGAATCTGAAATAGCAAAATACATTATTGAGTGAAATGCAATACAATTTAGATAATTGTAATTTTTTTGGTTTACACTATGTTGATGTATAAATTTTGGTGATAATTTATAACTAACAATATCAACATTTCTAACAACAGACTATGAAATCAATAACTTGTATAAACTTACTCTGCTTTTATTTTGTTGCGTTCTTGTTCATTGACCGGGAAGTGTACATACTTCTGCCTAAACTGAATGGAGTTAAGGCAAGCAGTAACAATTACGGAAGACACAGTTTGTTGTGCCATGGAGTGACCTTCTTAGTTGCCTGTAAGACGTTGGTAGGAGCCCATCGCGTAAAACGACAGGGCAGTGAGTACCTAAAATGTCCATACTTTTAGTAAGCTTTTCTATGAATAATACGTAAAGGTAACCTATACCTTGGCAGGTTTTTATAACCTACGAAGATGATGTTTTCTAAGTAAATATAAGAGCCGTAATTTTTAAAGCATAAGTGTAAAATAAACATACCCTTGTTTCTACAGAAAAATCTGTTAATCTTTTATTTATTTTAAACAAGGGCCTCAATTCTTCACAAAGATTTTCCACGAGCGCCTTCGTGAGCCTGTATCTACTAATAAACTCGGAGTCGGTTGTCGTCTAAATTGAATGGATCACATTCCTCACGTAATCGCCTTTTTCGTAGTTTACTCAAAGAGTTATTAGCAGAGTTATCATCCTCCAGAAATTCGAAGATTTCGTAATCATTAGCCATCTAAAACCATATCACATTCATAGTAATTACGGGTACTTTTTGAGCGAGAAACGGATATATCACATACTATTAGTATTTATAATAATTACCCTACTTTTTTTATTTACTTTATAAGGATTTATCACATAAAATTGAAAAGTAATGATAAATAAGTTGCTTTTTCACAACTGTTTTAAGACTGCTAAGTTTGACATAAAAGTCATATTACTTACTGTCAAAAGACGCGTCATGGTACGGTTTAGAGTGAATGATTAGCGATTGGGGCACAAAACTGCTAAGTAAAACATGATGGTTTTAAGCTTGTTTTAAGGGCGTCATGGTACGAAATTTCAAAGTAAGGTTAAAACATTACTGCTATAAGAGATGGTAGTAAGGCCCCTGATTGAACATCTGATCACGTGCGGGGCGGGCAACACAACGTTTCGTTTACTGATGTGGCTAACGTGGCAATGTTAACCCATTTAACATGGAGACTCGTTCGAAAAAGAAACTGAGAGGGCCGCTTCCCGGGGGCGATCGCCGGGGCACACCTGGAGCTGACGCTGGGTGTTCCAGCGTACAAACCGTCAGCGGTGAGGAGTTGAGCAGGCGGACTCCCACCGGGTCACCCGAAAATATTACAGCCGACAATTACTTAGACAGACTGACTGACAGTAGATCAAATAGCCCCATAGAACCATATAGCCCAAGTACAATATCGTATACGCCGTCAACGTGTGAATCACCATCAATACCTAGTTCCCCCCCTTCAAATAATATTAGAGATCCACCCATACTAGCTTTAGATGCTGCACGGGAGGTTAATACCTTTTTACCTGTGACCACTAAAGCTGGGAAACCCAGAGTGCGCATGTCATGGAGTAAAGATGTAAACCTATTTATCATGCGCACTTACTACTATATCACAAAATTAGAGACAGATATGACTATATACAGAAAACAATTGCATGAACATTTCTCACGGCAGTACCCAGATATTAAAGTAAATTATTAAACTTAAATGAATCTCTCTACATTACCCTACAAAAAGCAGCAATCTTAAATACTTGCAGATTTGTGAGAAAGTTCTTGCAACTAGACGAAAATTAGACAGTACCTATAAAGTAAGTATCATCGTATAAATAATAAGTAAAAATATATAATTATTTATAAATATTATCATATCATAAATTGCACTTGCTTGGCTGACTCTGGTCCGCAAGTGCAAGTTATCAACACTAGCCGAGAGCTGGTAGAAAAAAGAAATAATAATAATAATTTTTCGTATTTGCCACAATTTATTAAAGAAAATAAGAACGAAATTTAATTGACAAACGATGACAGTGTCAAATAATACAAAACTGGAATAAAATCTTTGAAAACGTATTTGAAAATGATCACACGATGACATCACACGCCAGCAGACGAAACGCACGCATAAGATCTCCCAGCTCGTCGAGCTCCGCGTCGCGTCGTGGGCGTCGGCTTCGGACGTGTTCGAGGTGACGCCGGACAACGACGCGTTGAGCCAACGCGACGAGCTGCAGTCGTCCCCGCCGCCACCAAGACCTGCGCGGCGAAGAGGACGACCCCCTCCAGCGATGGGCTTGGGACCTGTGGGGCCGAGTGTCCCGCCTACGGTCCCCGCTACCGGTGGAGTAGTGCGCCGCATGAGATGGACTCACGAAATCAATGAGAATGTCATGCGGGCCTACTTTGGGGCAACAAATGAAGGAATTAACCTCACTGCATATCGTGCTAAAATGCTGTCTCTGTTTCAGACCTTGGAACTAACGGTTGATGTGTCATCCCAACGACTATCGGATCAAGTACGATTTATTCAGCGGCGTAAGTTGTTGGATGATGAATTACTTGAGCGGTTGCGCACAGACTTATGTGCTGTCCACGTCGTCAATGTTCCGCCAGTCAGCGCAGATCTAGCAACAGAGATAACACCCACATCTGTTGCTGATATCGATTTGACGGATAATATGGACGGTAATGTAAGTTCCCAAGATGAACAGCGTTTGAGAAGAGCTTTGGAATGTGCGATCTCGGAATTTGTATCTTTGTCAGCCTCTTGTAGACCGCGCTTGCCGCGTTTGCCGACGCATAGGCGTAATTTGGCGCTGGTGAGAGCTTTGGACTCCATGTTACCTACGTACTTGGAGTCCAGTCGGGATCTTGTTGATACGCATTCGATCCTTTACTGCGCGGCCGTCGCAGCATGTCGGGTGGCTAATGTAAAATTTCCAACTAATTATAAAGCCACTCGAGGTGTTACGACTGTGCCTGCCTGGCAGCGTAGGATCGAGGACCGTATTAACAGGACCCGAACTCTCATCGGCAAGCTTATTTCCTTTAGGGAAGGAAACAGCGGGCCGAAGATTATGCGTTTTGTGACGCAGGCTTTTTCGGGGAACAACATAAGTCCTCGGAATTATAGGCTTTGCGTCACAGAACGCATAGACTTCTATAAACAGAAAGTCTATGCGTGGGTGAACCGCATTCGTCGCTATAGGAGGCGATGGGATCGTTTCCAGCAAAATCGTATGTTCCAAAGTGACCAAAAGAGGGTTTATATTTGTTGGGAGAATTCTCGACAAGGTGTGGGAGATGAGCGGCTGCCAAGTGCTCACGAAATGCGTGAGTACTGGTCAAATATCTGGTCGACGCTTGTCTCTCACACTGAAGCCCCCTGGTTTAGTGTTGTCGATCGAGCTTGCGAGGCAATACCGGCTATGGAAACCATTTTAATCAGTCCAGAGGATGTTTTGGCAGCAATTCTTCCTACTCAGAAATGGAAGTCCCCAGGTCTGGACGGTCTGCACAACTTCTGGTTAAAATGGTTTCCAAGTTCGCATGCTCGATTAGCAACACAGTTCCAGGATGCGCTTGAGAGGGTGTGGAGACAAGTGAAACACTCGGATGCGGTTACAAGACTAATTTATTATTAAAATAGCAGCATACACATTCTATTACATATAAGAATAACCAAAGTAATATATGTTCTTAATACTAGGCGTGTGCTACACTACACGTCCCCTTTAATAAAATAAAAAAAATATAAAAATATTGTTTATGTTTTTTTTTGTATAAATTTTACAATGCTATTCAATTACTTAAAACTCTTAGTTCTATTCTTATGCACTATGTCTTCTTTATTATTTTTTAAAATTTTTACGTTACAATCTAAATCTTCTAAAACCACGTATGGTCCTAAGTAAATTGGATCCATTTTATTATTTGAAGGATTTTTAAGTAACACATAATCTCCTTTTTTATAAGAAACAGGTTTTAATTTGTTATCAAACGTGATTTTTCTACGAACTTTAGATTGAATTAAATTATTACGAGCATCTTTTTGAGCTACTTGAAGTCTATATTTGAACTCCAATGGATAATTATCGTGAGTGTACAAGGGATTTACTACACCATTATCAAAATTACTTGGTATTACACATTGCTTACCGAATACCAACTCATATGGTGTGTACTGCGTTTCTGTGTGTACCGTATTGTTGTACGCGAAACACCAGTAAGGCAACCAGCTACTCCAGGATGATGTTTGATTCTCACAGTAAATTCTTAAATACGTACCCATAGTTTTGTGACAATTCTCCAGTGCCCCGATGCTCTCGTGATGATAAGCAGTTGAAGTTAATTGCTTTATGTTTAATAGTTCACATATACCTTTTATTGTACTCGACAAAAACTCTGTTCCTCTATCTGTGGCAATTTCACGCGGCACACCATACCTTAAGATAAAATTGTCTACAAAAGCACGAGCAACACTTACTGCATCTTTCGAACGTAGTGGATAAGCTTCGGTGAATTTTGTAAGCTCACATTGCAGGGTTAGAATATAACTATAGTCATTGCAATCCTTTGATAATGGTCCTACAATATCTAAGTATATTTTACTAAACGCAGATTCCGCCGTTGATGTTATTACCATAGGTTGTCTAGTGCCTTTCGAATACTTTTGCTTTTTACACTTATCACATTTAGCAACGTATTCAGTAACATCTTTTTCTATGCCAGGCCAAAAATAATATCTTTTAATATTATTCGTCATTCGCCTAATGCCCGCGTGGCCACTAGTGGGCAAAAGGTGAAAGTCATTAAGGATGACACGTTTATTATCTGGATCATATATTCGTTTTGCATTACTAACTACACATACTCGTGGACCAGTCCATTTTTCATATTTATTAATTATTTTTAAGAGTCCAGTCATGAAATCTTTATTGTTATCATCTTTAAGTATGCATACTTCTTTAATGTTGCATTTATTACACAAAAATATCAGGTCTCTCACCAATACGTCTTGAGTAATTGATGATCGAGACGAGGTATTTATATAAATGACTGACTTGGCGGGAATATATACTAAACATTTATATTTTTGTATATCTCTCCTTTCGTTTAGCACTATTTTATTTAATTTTTTCTCGGCTATCAATGCTATCTCTGTAATATTTTTCGGTTTTTTAAGTATTTCCACAACCCTCGGTTGATCAGGCCTCGAGTTGGTGTCAATATTAATATCCGAAGTACTATTACAGGATTTTTCATTAATCTGAGAGTCATCATTCATTTTCTTATATTGAGCCCTAGTCATAACGCTGACGATTTGTTCATTCATGCATTTTAAATCCTCTGATGATATTTTAATACGCGATAAAGCGTCCGCTGCCGAATTTGCTTGTCCTTTTATATATTCGATTACAAAATTATATTCCTCTAATTGCAATCTGAACTTAAGAAGTCTGCTAGAAGGGTCTCGCATACTAAATAAATAAACGAGTGGTCTATGATCTGTTTGTATTTTAAACCGCCTACCGTATAAATAAGGTCGAAAATATTTTATACTCCAAACTATAGCCAATAATTCTTTTTCTATAGTCGGATAATTTATTTCGGCCTTATTTAGACTTCTACTGGCATACGCTATCGGTCTGCCATCGTGGTTACATAGTATTGAACCTATAGCAATTCCCGATGCATCAGTTTGTAATAAGAATTCGTTTTTGTCTGAAAAGTCCGGATACTGTAATACGGGAGGGTTCATCAAAGCTGATTTGAGATATTGAAATGAATTTTCGCATTCTATGGTCCAAGAAAATTTTGCATTTTTACGGCTCATTTTATTTAATGGCAGAGCTATACATGCAAAATTAGGTATAAATTTCCGATAGTAATTAGCAAAGGCAACAAAACGTCTAACTTCATCAGTATTCTGAGGCTTTGGGTAATTTTGTAGAACTTTAATTTTTTCAGTGTCGGGTAATATACCTTTTTCAGATATTATGTGTCCTAGGAACAAAATTTCTTTTCGCAAAAAAATGCATTTCTCTGGATTTAATTTTAGATTAACTTTCCGTAACCTCATAAACACATCCATTAAATTTTTGTTATGGTGCGTCAAATTTCGACCAAAAACTGCTAAATCATCCTGATACACTAAACATTTATCAAAATTTAAACCCGACATGGCTATTGTCATCATTCTGCTAAAACTGTTAGGACTAGACTTTAAACCCATTGGCATTCTTTTCATTTGAAACTGATTTCTCCCCGTAGTGAATGCTGTGCACGGCCTACTGTCTTTATGTAAATTAATTTGGAAAAATCCCTGGTATAAATCTAGGTGTGAAAAATATATAGAACCTGATAAAGAATCCAAAATGTCAGCAATATTCGGCAGAGGAAATTTATCGTCCTGTATCTGGTTATTTAATTTTCTGTAATCTATTACTACTCGCCACTTTTTTGTGCCTGCTAAACCATTTTTCTTTGGAACTAATAATAGTGGACTTGACCACGGACTCCTAGCCTCCTCTATAATATCGTCCTCTAACATATTTTTTATCTGATTATCAATTTCATCTTTGTGAGCATGAGGCAACCTATAAGGTTTGGTATAGATAGGTTTGGTATAAGGTTTTAAATCAATTGACTGCTCATAAACAGAAGTAACGGATAACTTATCGCCTGGTAAGTGGAAAATGTCTGGAAATTTTGCGCAAATATTCTCAATTGACTTTTGTTCCTCTTCATTTAAGTCTTTTAGATTTAAGGATGAAAACAACTTCTTTACTCTTTCCGCGTTAATTGTTGGCTTATCAAATTCGCAAATTGTGTAGTTCTCCAAAGTACTAGTGCTTAAGCAAAGATGGTTTAATGTAACATCCACGTCCCGAGTATTTAAGATACGTACTGGAAATTTTCCATTTTTCGGTCGTGTTATCATGTTAGCTACAAAAACTCCTTCACAAAGTTCCTCTGAGTTGATAATAAAATCAAATGTAGCTTTCGTACTTAAATAATGAATTGACTCACACCGCGCCGGTACCTTAATGGACGGTAAAGTCGTAATTTCCGTCTCGTTACTGGTAAAATTTAATGTAACACGCATGTCATCAGCTGTAACTAGTTGCAAAGTATTTAATTCAAAATTTAAAATAGCTCTATATTTTTTTAGAAAATCCTGTCCTATAATCCCGTTAGTGTTACAAGGAACATTTTTAAAAACATGAAAACTGTGTTCAAATTTTATTTCATCATATTGTAATGTTAAAGTCACTTGGCCTTCGGAGTAAACATCACCACCTATACCTATTACACGCGTCTTCTCAATATGGAATGGAATTTGTAAACATCTAACACATTCATATTTTATTACTGAAATTGATGCCCCGGTGTCAAGGAGCCAATCATGTTTACGGTTATGAATATGGAATGATACTTTGTTTAAACTATTGCAAGTGTAAACTGCGTTATGCTCGAAAAAAATGACTAAGCGATTCCGTATTTGGTTCGCCCGATGTCTCATTATGCTCAGTTGTTATGAGATTTATTTTGCCAAGCGGCTTATTGCCCCGGCCTTGTTTATTCGCAAAAAATGACCTACCCCGGTATTTTGTATTATTACCTCGATAATAATTTCTAAAATTGCTTACCTGGGCAGTTTGATGCGGCATAGACACACCTTGCACGTATTGTCCCCTTGAATAATAGTTGGAAAATCCTCGGGGACCCCGTTGGCTTCTGCGATTGCCCCGTTGAGTCCTGTATGTATTGTTAGCAAAAGAATGTTTATACATACTCATGATGTTATCTGCCGACGTAGATTGCGAAGATATTTCTTCGTCAAGCGCTGCTTGAATAGCATCTGGCAAGGAAGAAAAATTACGCGCGGCAATTATGGTACTCAAACGGCTATTAACTAAACCCTCAGAGAATCGTTTAATAGCTAGTTTCTCGTTCAGGGGTCGTAATATATTGTAATTGTTACTATCTCCATCAGCTTGGGCTATTGTCAACTCTACAAATAACTCTGAAATATCTTTACCAAATTCAGAAACTGATCTATTATTTTGTCGACAACGCTGTAACTTTGTATGTAAGGCAGTGTAACTCTTCTGCGGTAAAAGTAGTCGTCGCATATCCTTTACTAACTCATCAACAGTTTGATAATCACGTAAAAGCCTAAGCTTAGCCTGTTGTGACAGACGGTTTTTTAATACGAATTGAATTAATTTATTTTTGCATTCTGGTTTGTCTATAGTAGAATCGTAATACTCAATACTTTCTATAAGCTGTTTAGTATTGCTGTGCTCATCTGTCATAACAGGTAAAATATTCATTGCCACCTTTATATCAAAAGAATCCATGGTTATATTTTTAGTCTCAATACAAGATGATTCCGCTGTGGTCTGCGTACTACACAACATAAAATACTTGAAAAGACCTTATTAAATTCGTCACAAATATTATTTATAATACTAATTTCAGATTTTGAATATTTACTTACAGATTCCTTATAAATTTCTAAATAGCTATTATACTTTGCTAGAATTTTATTGGCTTCCGTTTTCTTTATTTCTATTATTTTGCCAGTTCTACGTTTTGGGCCAATTTTAATTAAATAAGTTTTGATTGATTGCAACTCATTTAGAATTAGGGATACATCTTCAGCCATAACATTGTAATATACTAAAAATTTACCAGATTTAGAATATTTTGATAGTTAGATACATTAATAAGCTATGTGTTTAATTTAGAGTCCTTACATTTCACCTTTTATTCACCTTCTCTACCTTGGCACACGTGATATCTAAAACGCACTTCACTTATACACACTGGAACACCCTGCACTCGACGATCACTTAACTGCACGTACATAAGTTCTTTTTCTTCATACTGCCAATTGTTACACTGTATTTTCATTGATGGTTGATCGATCCTCCTGCCTGCGGCGTAGAATACTCGCATATCTTCGTAAGGTCATCTCATTAAGCTGGCGTTGTATTAGCTTTTCTTGACATTTCCTGTAGTTCTTATACACAATCACGAAGGCTCCAATCAGCAACAGCATACAAATGCCAATTAATAGGCAATTAGTGGTGCTAAAGTGAAATTTTAACTCCTCTATTTGCGCCGAATTAGCACCCCCTGCAGCATTCTGCGCTATGATGATCTCCTCCTTTGACTTTGTCTGTGATCCGCCCATTGTTACTTGGAACTTGAAGTTATTCGCTCACAAGTACAGGTTAGTCGCGCCCGATGTATATAATTAAAGTCAATCATCTTGCAAAAATTGTTTAGATTGAATAGCAGAACCGGCCGCTTCCCGTAAAAGGTAATCGGAATGCGTAAGCTCCTATGTCACGGTCGCCATGTGGAGACAAGTGAAACACTCGGATGCGGTTACAAGACTAATTTATTATTAAAATAGCAGCATACACATTCTATTACATATAAGAATAACCAAAGTAATATATGTTCTTAATACTAGGCGTGTGCTACACTACAAGGGGATCGCTCCCAACATTTATGACAACAGGTATCACGCACCTGCTCTTTAAATCCGATGGTACCACGGAACCAAAAAATTATAGACCTATCACATGCCTACCCACAATTTATAAACTACTTTCTTCCATAATCAGATCCAAAATTTCATGCCATATCACAACTAACAAAATTCTTTATTCCGGTCAAACAGGTTGCAAAAGTGAGTCCCGTGGTACCAAGGAACTCCTACTCATAGACATGGCCATTTGCCAACAGGCTCGTCAGAACCGAAGGAATTTATCAGCGGCCTGGATTGATTATAAAAAGGCATATGATTCGGTGCCCCATACATGGCTCATGAGGGTGCTTAATTTGTATAAAGTTGATACAAAGTTGAGCACCTTTCTTGGGGCATGTATGGGACAGTGGACTACTATCCTCAAATATCCAGGCGCTACGAATCCTTCGATGAGTGATGAGCCGATTAAAATCAAGCGGGGTATATTCCAGGGCGACAGTCTGAGTCCACTGTGGTTTTGCATGGCCCTGAATCCCCTCAGTACCCTGTTGATGGATTCAGGGTTAGGCTACCGTCTGCGGAGAGGGTTTGAGCCTATCTCTCACTTGCTCTACATGGATGACCTCAAGTTATTTGCATCAAAAAAACCTGAATTGATTGAGTTGTTAAAAATAACTGAAAGATTTAGCAACTCAATCAATATGGAGTTTGGTGTAGATAAATGTGCGAAGGATTGTGATAGGATGGCCCATGCGCTTCTCAAAATAAAACAACATAAGCGCCAAACCATATTTTATTTTATTGTCATCGTACTATTTACTTTTTTCTTGTTTTTTTCTCGCGAAAAAATAATATTTAAAAATATGTTTATGTCAAATTAATCTTGAGTTTCTACACGGGGTAAGTTAGGAGTTCTGAGTTCTTAAAAAACTTAACAACTGCTACTTTGGACTGTATTTTTGTTAAGGCAAAGTGGCGTAATCATGTATTTTTTTTCATAAAGTTGGTAATTATATCATCAATTAAAACATATCTGAAAATGGACTACCTAATCTTAGTAATTTATGATATGTAGGGTTTTAAAAAAGCCAAATTTTTCGAGGTATCCCCTTAACGCGTCGCAAGGTGGTGCATAAAAAGCATCACTGCCGCGGAACGGATGATTTGTCAAATCAGTCGTTGTCGAAATGCCTTGGAGTGTGGTACTCCAGCAAAATAGAGTAAAAATGCAGATTTGTGCTGTTTTAACTTGCACCTACAATACTAAAGCGTCGAATATCAATAGAGGAAGAATTTTATACTACAATTAAACCCGATTTTATTGATTTTCACCTTAATTTCCAAAAATTGCGGTTATCGGCAACACACAACTATCGAAGACTTTCGATTTAAGGCACTGAGGTATTTTGGACGAGAAGACGTCGCGTAGTTTTCCGAACGCTGCCCAACCGAGTTGGATTCGACGATTGACCTCTCTCTCGAAGTTGGACCTGCCTAACCGGACCACTTGTCCTAAATAGACATATTCGTCAACAACTTCGAGAGTCGAGCCCCCAACACCGATGGGGGTGGGTACAACATGGACATTCGACATGATCTTCGTTAGGTCCATGTTCATTTTAAGACCCACCTGTTGGGAGACTCGATTGACGTCTTCGAGCATAGTGCTAAGGTCTTCCAGCGATTCTGCCAAGACTACAATATCGTCGGCAAACCGAAGGTGAGTGATATACTCGCCGTTGATGTTGATGCCGAATCCTTTCCATTGCAAGAGCTTGAAGGCGTTTTCCAGCACGGCAGTGAACAGTTTCGGAGATATGACATCTCCCTGTCTCACGCCTCTCTGTAGTGGAATAGCCTTCGTACTCTGATCCTGTATTCGGACCGACATGGTGGCGTTGTTGTATATACACTTCAACACTTCGATGTACCGATAGTCGATATGGCATCGCTGGAGAGACTGTAGCACAGCCCAAGTCTCGATCGAATCAAAGGCTTTCTCATAGTCCACAAACGCTAAACAAAGCGGCAAGTTATATTCCTCGGTTTTTTGTATAACTTGCCGAAGCGTATGGATGTAGTCTATGGTACTAAAGCCTTTTCGGAAACCGGCTTGTTCGGGAGGCTGGAAGTCATCAAACCTGCGTTCGAGACGATTTGTGATGACCCTCGAAAACAACTTATAGACATGGCTCAGGAGCGAGATGGGCCTGTAATTCTTCAGCAAAGTGTTATCACCTTTTTTGAAGAACAGTACCACCACGCTCCTGCTCCATGCCTTTGGCGTTGAGCCCTCGAGGAGAACGGAATTGAAGAGCCTCTGAAGGACTTTCAGTATCGGCGTTCCGCCCGCTTTCAGAAGCTCTGAAGTTATTCCGTCCTCACCCGGCGCCTTGTTGTTTTTAAGTTGCTTCAGGGCCATCTCAATCTCACACAGGCTGATGTCCGGGATATCATCGCTAAAGTGTCGGATCAACTCGGCTCTCGGGTCTTCGGCCGAGCTAACAGCAGGTTTGGCAACCGAGGTGTAAAGCTGTCCGTAGAACCTCTGCCTTCGTCGATACTACGCGGCCGTCCTCCGTCTTCAGCCTAGACAACTGGCTTTGCCCAATATACAAGTCTCTTGCAAACACTTTGGAGCCTCCGTTCCGCTCGATTGTCTCCTTAATGCTCACAGTATTATGAGCACGGACATCGTGTCGCAAGGACTTCCAGATCTGTCTATTGAGCCGCCGATATGCTTCGGCGTCAACGGAAGACTGCAACGCTAAAGATCGACGTTCGGCCATGAGGTCAAGAGTGTGGATCGAGAGTTTTTGTGGTCTATCTCTACGGCGAGGTCTAAAATACTTAGATCCGATACGTTTATGGGATAGTTTGTAGTTTTTAATGATAAATCTTGTATATAACGTTAACTTCACATACACAATACACTATGAAATTTTCCGGACGATAAGCGATTCCACGCAGTATAACGATAGGTAGTTGGATATTTTCTTTTATTTTCACTTTACAAACAGACACTTCAATTTTATTTATATGTATAGATTTAATTGTTTTGTTTAAGTAATAGATCACCAATAAGAAAACAAACCTACGCTAGTTATATTTAAGACCAAGGACAAGGACACATTTTCTTTTACACAAATATGTATAAAATATAGGCATGTCAAATATTTAGGCTGAACATTAAA
Source organism: Hyles euphorbiae (assembly GCA_023078785.2). Taxonomy (NCBI): domain Eukaryota; kingdom Metazoa; phylum Arthropoda; class Insecta; order Lepidoptera; family Sphingidae; genus Hyles; species Hyles euphorbiae. The sequence continues at coordinate 7,243,439 of CM041043.1, read as the reverse complement.
AAGTGCTAAATCTAGTACCCCTCATTAACTAAATATAGTTAAAGAACCCCTTTTTTGCAGGCCCCATTGCCACCTCCGAAATGGTCGGAACCGCTGGAAGCTGTCAACAGAGGTATAATTTGTCCTCAAACCAGCACCGATATATTTGTATCAAGTAGGAACATAACCATGCAAGAAGACTGTCTCGTGTCCAATATTTATGTGCCAGATACGGATGCTCGAAAACTTCCCGTTGTTGTGTACGTTCATGGAGGAAGTTACCAATCTGGGTTTGCGCGACAGTATAAAACCAATAAATTTAATAAAAAGTGAGAGCATGATTGTAGTAACATTCAACTACCGTCTTGGTGTTCATGGCTTTTTATGTCTCGGTACTCACGACGCTCCGGGTAATGCTGGCATGAAAGATCAAGTTGCATTACTGCGAAGGGTTCATAAGAATATCGCTAAATTCGGTGGAAACCCGCATGATGTAACTTTAACTGGGTGTAGTGCGGGATCCCACGCTGCCGACCTTTTAATGCTTTCAAAAACCACAAATGGATTAATTAATAAAGTTATATTGAACAGTGGCGTCAGTCTAAACCCATCCGCAGTACAAGTAAATCCTTTAAAAACTGCAAAGGAATATGCGGAATCATTAAATTTCACAAATTTAGAAGATATCTTTGCGTTGGCAGAGTTCTATAAAATTGCTCCGTTGGCATCACTGTTAACAGATTTTCACATGTCTAAAAAAGACAGTGATATGATGTTCGTTCCTTGTGTCGAAAGATACGTTGGCGATGAAATGTTCCTAGACGAAGCTCCTATACATACTCTTAAGCGAGGAAACTACAAACGACTGCCAATGATTTATGGGTTCACTAACATGGAAGGTTCATTACGTTATCCAAATTTCGAAGAGTGGAAAGACGATATGAATGAACATTTTTCTGACTATCTGCCCGTTGATTTGGAATTCGATAGCGAAGATGAAAAAGTGGCAGTTGCACAAATGGTCAAGGAATTTTATTTTGGAAACCAAGCTCTCGGTGATGACACTGTTTCGTCGTTTGTTGATTTCTTCACAGATGCTACTTTTACGTATGGAACATTATGGACGGTAAAGTTACACGTGGAAAATGGACGCCATGCTTATTTGTATGAATACTCATTTGCTAACAATGATGATATGATGATACCTAATTTATGCGGCGCTGGACATTGCGCCCAAGAAGCTGCTTTATTTGATGGCAATGGAGTGGAAACTTTTGATGAAGAAAACATATCTGAGAAATATAAAAATATGAAACAAATTATCAGGGAGCTGTGGAGTAACTTTATCAGAACGGGGTAAAGAACTTTGTTTCTGTTACTTATTTGCGGTTTTGAGAGACTTTCCCGCCCTCACACCCGCCACTGCAACTCCTGTCAGCCAGGATCAACAGCGGCACACAAAGATTTGACACCGAGCTCCGGAGCTCGGCGAGTCTCTCAGGGACACTAGCTTGTATTTAACCCGCAACGAAATTAATCAGAAAGAAAAACAAAAGGAGGAGTTGGAAACAAATAGTTGTCCACTTCCCTCCGCAGCAAAGCTTGAGTCGAGAGGTATGTATCCTCTTTTATAAAGACATACAACTGGAGAAGCCAGATGTATTAAGCACCACGGGATAAACAAACTACATGGGTCCTATAGTTTGAGCTGCTAAATCTGGGTCCAATAATAGGTATGGCAAAAGCGCCGGAAAGCACGGAAGTTCCTCCTAGATTCTACGAGGTCCGTATAGTATGCAACACCAGATGTTATTTGCATATTGTTCAACATTATTCCGCGTTCATCGGACCAGCGATCACACTCCCAAAGTATATGATGTGCAGTTTGTTCGTACTCACAGTCAGGTGTAGAGCATTGACACGCAGGCGATTCAACCAGCTTAAAAGTGAATAGTTTGCTCTTAAAGTTGCCATGTCCTGTTAGGAACTGTGATACACAGTGATTGTTGACGACGCACGCGCACACATCACCCGACGTAGCACATAGAACGCATTATGTAAGGTCTCGTCACGCCACGATCGCAGTATGTGTGGGCGGATTGGGTGCATTTTTATTGTTTTTTGACATGTTTTTATTGAACAGCTTCGCACCCACCGCTCACACATTAATGATTTATATGTCATTTTAAAGGGCGTGACGAGACCTATTTAACGATGTATGACAAGTAGTAAAGAATAGGATACTTGTGGAAATAAAAAGGAAAATGACCGCGCCCCGAAGTGAAAACGGACCCAAAAATAGGAACATTTCACGGGGGTCTCCCTATGGTAACGCCTCGGAGTACTTAAGCCGGCAAGCAAAAATGAGAATTCACTGGATCCAGAAGAGCTCTCCGAGGAAGAAACGAAGAAGCCTGAAGATACTCGAAGCAACAAGAAACCTGAAGAAGCCTGGGAAAAACCCTGAAGACTGAAGAGAAGCCCGAAGTACGAAGCGATCCGGACTGCGACATTGCTTGCCGGCGTCACTACGGTCGTGTACTCCGGGGCTACCATAGGGCGGGGCGTGGTCGATTCCGCGTATATTTTATATCGTGCGTTTCATTACGTTGCCCGTCCTATACAAACCGCACCTTTCGGAGCGACATTCCTAGAGGCTAGACGTCAAATAGAGTGCCCGAACACGCACCAGGGGGTGCATACGCTGGGCTCCGGCGCCCGAGTTAAGGACTCGGATTCTCGCCCAGTGAAGTCGCGGCGGAACGTTGGTGCCCGTCTCCGGGTTCCCGACCTCCGCACGCCTACAGCTGGTCCTTCGAGCCGGATTGTTCTCCGCACGCCTACAGCTGGTCCTTCGAGCCGGATTGTTCGCCGCACTCAAGATGCCAGTCACTAGAAGCACGAAGGGCGCTCCATCAAGCCTTCCAGCAGCGACGACCACCACGACCCCGACGACCGGCGCGACCACGGCGCCCCGAGTTGAAGGCACGTCGGGATCTACGGTCACCACGACGTGGTCACACGGGACCACAACCACTGCTACAACCGCGACCGAAACTCCTCGCGCACCCGGACAACATGAAGACGTACCGGCTGCGACGGTTCGAAGAGGACGCTCGACGCGGTCAAGCAACAAGAGGAAGGAGCTGGAAGCGAGGGCAGAAGTTGCGCGCCTCGAGCATGAGGCGGCGCAAGCAGCGGCAGCGGCCGCTCGAGCGCGACTCGAATTACTTCGAGTCGAAGAAGACGACGACGACTCGTCTACGGGTACAGGTGAGGATCCAGTCAAAGAAGACGCCGTGTCGAAGTGGGTGCAAGCCACTACAACGGCGCCCGTGAAGGAATACGAGGTCGAAGCTGTCACCGAAGAGGTCAAGCCCAGCGACGCACCGAAGAGCGACGCATGCGGTTTGGCAGAAGCCATTGTGAAGGCCATCAACGCAGCTCCGCGGGCTGGGACGTCTGCTCCGGCGTTCCTGCACGAACTACCGCCGTTCGACGGTACATCGGGAGAATGGATCGCCTTCAACACAGTTTATGAAGACACAGCCTCGTTTTTCAGTCGGCCACAGAACATGGCCCGACTGCGGAAGGCCATCAGGGGGATGGCCAGGGATGCGGTGAAGAGCGTCCTGTACTCCGACTGTACACCAGAGGAAGTCATGGAAGCCTTGCGCCGCAGATTCGGGAGACCAGACGCCTTGGTCTTAGGCGAGTTGGAAAAATTGAAGAGCTTGCCAAGAATCAATGAAAACGCGCGCGACGTGTGTATCTTCGCGAGCCAAGTGAACAACACCGTTGCAGCGATCCGGGGCTTGAAGAAGCCACAGTATCTCCATTCGCCGGAGATTATGAAGAGCATAGTGGACAAGATGCCTGCGGTGATTCGGTACCGATGGTACGACTTCGCCGCGGACACGGAAGAGGAGGCGCCCGAACTCATCTCGATGATGAGGTTCTTGAACAGGGAGGCCGACAGATGCAGTCCGTATGCAGTACAGGAGGTGGTCCGACCACGGGCTCCTGCGCGACAAGCCGTGCACGCCACCGTGGACCACCACGAAGAAAGGCCAGTGAAGACGACCTGTTCACACTGCAACGGCGATCACCGGATGCTGGACTGCCAAGATTTTGGAAGAGCAGCGGTCAAAGACAGGTGGGACTCAGTGAAGAGGAGCCGCCTTTGCTTCAAGTGCCTTCAAGGGAGGCACAGGAAAGAAGACTGTCGAAGGCCGCCGTGCAGGAAATGCAAGCGCGCGCACCACATACTGCTTCACGAAGAGCGGAGCCCGGTGCGCCGAGAAGAGGCAGTGGAAGACGCGGCCAAAGAAGTGGCAAACAACGTGCGCCTTCCGGTGAACGCGACGGTGGGAGCGAGAGCATTCCTGAAGATGGTCCCGGTGATCATACACGGGCCCAAAGGAACGAAGAAAATAATGGCTCTACTGGACGAAGGGTCGACGGTTACCCTTCTCGACTCTGCAGTCGCGGAAGAAGTTGGACTCAGGGGACCGCGCGAGAACCTCACTCTGGAGACCGTCGGAGGCAAGATAGTCTCGAAGAAGGACTCCATGAAGCTGGACGTGCAGCTGAAGGGCGCGCACCAGAAGAAGATGAGGTTGCTGAAGGGCGTGAGAACGATAGACGATATCAGTCTCACGCCCCAGAGACTCGACCGAAGGAGGCTGCGGGAATGCGCGCACCTCAAGAAAATAGCGGAACAACTGTACTACGAGGAAGAGTCTCCAAGGCTGCTAATAGGCCAGGACAACTGGGAGCTTATAGTGTCAAGAAGCACCAGAAAAGGTAATAAGAATCAGCCAGTGGCATCCTACACTCTGCTGGGATGGGTGCTCCATGGCTTGAATGGGAGAAGCGCGCAGGCCGTGCGCTTTGGAAGGTGCGCACACGTCTCCTCTCGAGAGGACGATTTGGAGACGCTGGTCAAGGAGTTCTTCGCCGTGGAATCGCTTGGTGTGCAACCGAGGAGACCGACGACAGACGCAGACGCCAGAGCCCTGGCGCAACTGGAGGAGTCCACCAGGAGAACGCCGAGCGGGCGTTATGAGGTTGGACTTCTCTGGAAGAAGGCGGACAAGGTGTTGCCGGCGAACTACAAGTCGGCGGAAAACAGATTGAAGTCCATAGAGAAGAAGCTCGACAAGGATCAAGACGTATGGAGAAGCGGCGTCGGGTGGGACGAGCACATCGGAGCCGAAGAAGAACAGCAATGGAGAACATACACAGACAACCTGCGCCTGCTGCAAGACCTACGGTTGCCGCGGTGCATCACGCGCACCGCACACGAGGGGGAGCTCCACGTGTTCACCGACGCCAGCGTCAAGCCATTCGTCGCTCACAGATTGGCCGAGGTCGAGGACACAACGAAACCACAACAATGGCGCTGGGTGCCCACGAATGAGAATCCAGCCGACGACGCGACACGGAAGGTTCCGAAGAATTTCGGCGCGGACCACAGATGGTTCAAGGGTCCGTCTTTCCTGCGCGAGGCCGAAAAGAAGCCTCGCACCCGTCAGTTCGAGGCTCAACGAACAGGGGAAGAGAAAGAGACGCAAACAACGACCGCTGTTAGAGAAAAAACGAGTAAGTTCGCGACGCCATCACCAGAAAGATTCTCGCGGTGGACCAGATTGGTAAGGGCCACCGCGAGGGTGTTGTTGTTCGTGCGACTGTGCCGAAAGAAGGATGCGGTTGGCGCCGTGAACAGGGCGGAGCAAGACCCCGCCTGGAAGCCGTATCAGAAGAAAGGAGCGGCAGAAAAGAAGACCACCGTTCGGGAGCGAATTAGCAGAAATCTGCTGCCGCTCGACCCGGACGTGATACGCGAGGCAGAGAGGCTGCTGCTGAAGAGGAGCCAGGAAGAAGAATTCGAAGAGGATATTGGTCGCATCCGCAGCGGAAAGCCGCTACACAAGGGCAGCAGGCTGAGAGGGCTGGCGGTCAACATAGGAGACGATGGGCTCATAAGGATGCACGGGCGCATAGATGCGGCCACCGGCGTCACCGAGGACTACAAGAGGCCCATCGTGCTCGGCAGTAGTCACCGCGTAACGAAACTGTTAATACAGCATTTTCACGAACTGTTACAGCACGGAAACCACGCGACTGTCCTGAACGAGCTGCGGCAGAGATTCTGGGTGCTAGGATTGCGCTCAGCGGTGCGCCACGTCGCGCGCCAGTGCCAGTGGTGCAGAGTGCGACGGGGTCAGCCGCAGGAACCGCCGACGGGAGACTTGCCTCCAGAGCGACTACGACATGGGGCCCCACCGTTCACCCATGCGGCGGTGGACTATTTCGGGCCCATGACCGTCACCGTCGGGCGGCGTCACGAGAAAAGGTGGGGCGCGCTGTTCACGTGCATGACAACGAGGGCCGTGCATGTGGAACTGGCCGCGTCCCTGTCGGCAGACTCGATGATACTGGCCCTGAGAAGAATGGCGGCAAGGAGAGGGATGCCGGTCACTATCTATAGTGATAACGGCACGAACTTTGTGGGCGCAAACAAAGAGTTACAGGAGGCGGCGGAAGGCCTGAAAAACGAAGCGTTGGCGACGGCGGCCGAGGAAATGGGCGTGCGGTGGAAGTTTATTCCGCCTGGCGCGCCCCACATGGGAGGAGCATGGGAGCGTCTGGTTCGCTCCATCAAGACTGCGCTGGCGGCAACGCTACGGGAGCGGTGCCCGAAGGAAGAGGTTCTGCACACGCTGGTCGCGGAGGCAGAACACATCGTGAACTCGAGGCCTCTAGTGGAGGCAGACGACCCGGCGCAAGAAGCCCTAACGCCCAACCATTTTTTAATAGGCAGGTCGTGCGGAGCTCGTCGACTAGGAGTGTTCGCCGACGAAGACGCGACGGGCAAGAAGACTTGGAGGGTGGCGCAGCGGCTCACCGACCACTTTTGGAGTCGGTGGGTGAAGGAGTACCTCCCCACTCTCCTGCCAAGAAGAATCGCCGGGCGGTCAGGCGACGGGCGCGATCTGCAGTGCGGGGACACGGTCCTTATAGTGGACTCCGCACTGCCGCGCTGTGTGTGGCCCAGAGGCCAAGTCATCGCGGCGCACCAGGGACCCGACGGAAGAACAAGGATCGTCAAGGTGCGGACGGCGAACGGCGTGCTGCGGCGACCGAGCACCAAGGCGGTGCTCCTCGTCCCGGCGGCAGCAGCGGCGGCGTCGTCCGACGAAGAAGAAGGTGCTGCGCACGAGGGGGAGGATGTTGACGACGCACGCGCACACATCACCCGGCGTAGCACATAGAACGCATTATGTAAGGTCTCGTCACGCCACGATCGCAGTATGTGTGGGCGGATTGGGTGCATTTTTATTGTTTTTTGACATGTTTTTATTGAACAGCTTCGCACCCACCGCTCACACATTAATGATTTATATGTCATTTTAAAGGGCGTGACGAGACCTATTTAACGATGTATGACAAGTAGTTAAGAATAGGATACTTGTGGAAATAAAAAGGAAAATGACCGCGCCCCGAAGTGAAAACGGACCGAAAAATAGGAACATTTCACGGGGGTCTCCCTATGGTAACGCCTCGGAGTACTTAAGCCGGCAAGCAAAAATGAGAATTCACTGGATCCAGAAGAGCTCTCCGAGGAAGAAACGAAGAAGCCTGAAGATACTCGAAGCAACAAGAAACCTGAAGAAGCCTGGGAAAAACCCTGAAGACTGAAGAGAAGCCCGAAGTACGAAGCGATCCGGACTGCGACATTGCTTGCCGGCGTCACTACGGTCGTGTACTCCGGGGCTACCATAGGGCGGGGCGTGGTCGATTCCGCGTATATTTTATATCGTGCGTTTCATTACGTTGCCCGTCCTATACAAACCGCACCTTTCGGAGCGACATTCCTAGAGGCTAGACGTCAAATAGAGTGCCCGAACACGCACCAGGGGGTGCATACGCTGGGCGGAAAGTATTGATATAAGTGACGCCCCTTTGAGGAAATATCCCACCGGTTCTGCCATTCGTCAATTAATTCAGTGTACGCGGCAGAATATGGCTTAAATAATCTGCTAATCTTTAAAAAGTCTCGGGATGCAATAAAGTTAGTGTCTATTGTCTCTCTATTTGAATAATATAATGCGGCGCGTCTTTGCACCTCCAGATCGACCGGAAGCACACCCGCGAGAACAGGCAAAGCCTCTGTACTAACGGTTCTGTAAGCCTTACACAAGAATATCAAGGCCAGGCGTTGACTCTGGAGCAGCTTCCTACGAACAGCGCCAACAGTAGATCTATCGGCCCAAACTGGAGAACCGTAACAGATACAACCCAAATAAGTTGCTCCATAGATAACTTTCAAAGTATTAAATGATAATCCCCACGTTGCCCTTGATATTCTCGTTAAAGCATAGAAGTTATTTTTTGATTTTTCTCCGACGGTTCTAATGTGTTCAATAAATGAGAAATTTCTCTCTAAAATTAATCCGAAGTAACAAACTGATTCCTTTCTTTTAACTGGTACATTGTTAAATTTAATACGCGGGGGTGTTTTTAAAATCCCTTTTAACAACAATTGAAAAGTTTTTTGAGGTGCGAATGTTAGTCGATTTCGTTCACCCCAGTTCAAAATTAAACGCAGACTCGTGTCAGCCGAACTCTCGAGCCCGGCTCTACTATTGGATTGTATAAGTAGGAGTCCGTCATCTGCGTATCCAGTTAAAGAACAACCCGGCGGAAAAGGAATTGAGAAAATATCGTCGAACCCCAAATTCCATAGATATGGACCGATAACCGAGCCTTGAGGACAGCCCATACTCAGCGCCTTCGATACGGCATGGTGGCCAAGTTGTAATTTGGTTGACCCATAACAGAAATAGGAATATATCATAGAATATATATTCCTAGGGCAACCTCGGATCTTTAACTTCAATAGTAATATTGGCCACCAAGCATTATCAAACGCGCCGGAGATGTCCAAGAAAATTCCCAATACGTACTTATAATCCGAGTTGACGACAGTTCTTCTAACCGATAAAGCCGCGTCCACAGTAGATTTACCTTTGGTAAAACCGAACTGTAGGTCATGAAATTTTGGACCACCCGGTAACAGACGAGGGACAATAAGCCTTTCAAGTACTTTACCCAAAGATGGTAATAATGTAATTGGGCGATATGACTTAGGGTCTTCAGGGGGCTTATTTCCACTTTTAGGTATAACACGAATGAAACCGCAACGCCAAACCCGGGGAAAAAATGCCCTCATCAATACACCGATTAAAAACTTTCAGTATAGTGTCACCCGACGACTTACACGCTTCCTTTATCATTTTATTCGATATTTTATCTTCCCCCGACGCTTTGTTAATTGGCAACGAGTTTACTATGTTAAGGAATTCGTTAAGAGATGGATGATCTGATTTTGGGGAAGAAGGTAGCTCTGAGGCCCAGAGTCTTATTTGTGTTTGGTATTCGGAGTCATTATCTACACAATCGTCAGGTATAAGAGAATTCAAAAGAGTTTCCGTGGTCTCCTCGATACCAGTAGTATAGGTGTTATTTACTTTAATGTTTTCTATGTAGGTCAAATTAATTGACCTATTTGCTTTGAATTCGTGGTAAAGAGGGGACCAGGGACCCTCTCTCTCGAGGCGTTCTACTATTTTACGCAGCAAGTTACCTTTAGCTTTTGTTACCGCGGCCCTATAGTGAGACCTGGCCACTTTAAGTGTGATGGAAGCACTCGTGAGTATGTCTTCAGGAACAATTCGTTTTTTAAGCCTATTAAACCGCCTACGCGCTCTTCGAAATCTTTGTCGAAGGTGGAGTAATTTACTATTCCACCAGTCACATCTGCGGGTATTGGTTATAGAACTGCGACCAATGGTTAAATCCGCGCAGTATGTAAAGGTATCAGACATTATTTCAGCACAGCTTTCAGCTGAGAGATCATTGCGAGTGAAATCTCCGGTATGACGCGCGAAAACAGATCTAAACAATTCCCAATTAGCCCCTTTAGATTTATACCTAAAGCCAGAGATGTTGTTAAGCGGACCCCGTATAAATCCGGGTAAGAACTCGTACACTATCAGGCGATGATCACTACATGACGCGTCAGGAATAACGCGCCACCTAACAATCTGGACGTCCCCACTAGAAAGTGTGACGTCAATAGAAGATTCGCCAACGGGGTTGCAATAAGTTGGTGGTGCTTCAGGGGTGTTATGTACATTGAGGTTCCATTCGGCAATAAAGTCTTCGACAGCACAGCGACGTTCTGCATCGGTTTGACGATATTTGCCATACCAAAGGGTTGACGACGCATTAACGTCGGCGCCTATAATAATTTTATTGCCGGCAAGAGATCGCAAAACACTGCGAAGGTGATGTATATGTGGGCCGACAGGATCGGAGTATTGAAAGTAACAGCTCACAACGTAAACTTTACTTGATGGAGATGAAACCTCCGCGACCGCACAGTGCGATGTCATAAGATTACGCACAGAGGTTATGGTGTAGTTTGAACTCGACACATAAATGCCTGCTCGCGCCTTGTTATCGAGTTGTACCAACCTACCACGTAAGCGCGCATGTTGATATTGTTCTTGGACGAGGACTATGTCAAGATTATAATCGGTAATTAATATATTTAATTCTGACGTCGCCGCCCTATCATTATGAAGATTTAACTGTCCGATCGTGAGGCTATCCATATCCTATTAGTATTGGGTCGACAGAAATAACGCCTGCAACTTCTGTTTGTAAGTAGGGCAGTCTTGGGAACCACAGCTGTGATCATGTGGTTTCTTTAAACGTTTACATGACGCGCAAATCGGTTTAAAATCAGAACGGGATTTATTAGGACATGTTTTTGTTTCATGTTCCGCAGCACACAGCGCACAGGTTGGCGTTTTGATAGTGCAAAACTTGTGTACATGTCCGTACTGTTGACAATTCATACAGCGAACAATTTCTAGATCATCAATAAATCTACAAGTTGCCCAGTCGATGAATAATTTGTCCTTAGTGGTCGCGAGATGTTTACGTACGTCCGCGTCTAATTCGATGCCTATCCATTTGCGACCATTATCCAAAACACGCCTACGAACTATTTTCACCGATTTAAGGAAATCATCCTCCTTTACCGGCAATTCGTTCATAATATTCTGCCTATATAAAGCGCTAATAAAGGCGCGATCTTCCATTGAGGCGGGCACGTCTTTAACGAGGATACGTGGCCTGCGGCCTTTAGGTTTTTCTAGGCGTAAACCCGCTGATTTAATTGCCTCGACGGCCTCAAGTTTCTTGAGTTGTGATTCATTGGCAACACGAAGCACAACGCGAGACTTGGTGGTTTTCTTAACGCCCACAATTTGAAAACCGTCTTCACTCGGATTAATAGCCTTCATTAAGGCGTCTTTTGTTGCGGACGATGACGCGTAATCAGCTGACCGCTCAGCTGTCGGACAGGCAACTACGCAATGAAGCGGCGCGCGCGACTGCACGGCGGGTGTGACTTTAGGGAGACGCAAACTTAATTTATCCGCGAATGATTCTTTGCTCGGTTTAATCTCGCGTGCATTATGATTTTTTTCCAACTCGAGTTGTATATTCGCCAATTTCGTTTCGTTACAAGATGATTTTAATGCAAGCATAGACACAATGGCAGTTAACTTTTGAGTCAGATCCATAATCGCCGATTTGTTTGCGATGTTAATACGCGAGCCCTGATCATTGACAAGTTCGTTTATTTTATTTAAATGGCATGACGCATCGCTCACTAACGCATAATAATCAAAACGACCGAGTTCGCCGCTACTATTGTCAGACGCCGGTGAAAAGTTATCGCCAATACCGGGTCCGGATGGTTTTGACCTCTCAACGTTAGACAAAAGGTTTGACGGTGAGATTTCGTTAAATAAACGTTTAGGTCTCGGATTGTTAGGCGATCTAGGTGTCACATTACTTTTGCCGAAAGGGTCACCACCGCGATCCGGCGGATCATCATTATACAACGACATGATTTAATGATAAATAAAATACAAATTAAATCGGAAATAAACACTATGAAATGATAAACAAAGCAATTAGCATCAATTAACTAACGAGTCGTCCGGCTGATTTGTGATTTGGCCTACCCCCACTAAAAAAATAAAAGTACTTACCGAGAGAAGATTTGTTAATTACAAAGAAATCCAATGTAAATCGCCAAAAAACTTACGGACAGGAACACACAAACCAACAATACACAACTCGAAACAATTTACGAGCCGGCAATCGAACTCCGAACACGATAAATACAATATTAAAGCGCAGCGCGTTTCACGTACACCGCACCAAGCGAATGCGCGGAAGGAAGTTATTTGCGGTTTATTAATTGCGTTTATGTTCTTATGATTGTTTTTTTTTTTTCAGTAACCCTGTTGCAAATAATTCTTCGTTGCCAATCTGGATTCCTGCCGGTGTGAATAGTTCGCCACACTTATCCCTCAGGAACACGGTGGAGATCAGAGGACCGCTTTTGGAGGAACGGGCTCGTTTCTGGGAGGACATCTACTTGAAATATTACAATGTGCCCCGCCCACCTATTAGCTCAACACCGAAACCCATTCATCACCAACATTCAAATTAAATAATAAAATGTATTTAAACAGCTTTACCAATTCTTATTTACAAACTGTTCAAAATATTTTTAGCGAGTTACTGAGGTGTTACTAATTACGAATGCTTAATTAATATGATATTGGGACCTGAAAATAAGCAAAAGTATGTAATTATTCAAATTTGTGTCTATTTTGATTATTTTTTGTTTATATTATCAATAAGATATATTTTGGAAGGTCACATATTTATGTGGTAAGGTATTTACCTTGCTGGTAAATTAGTTATTTGATAATACAGATTTTCGCGTGTGCATTATTCATTCAATAGATTTAATCTTTAAAAAAATCTTATGGAAATTGACCTTTAATCTCACACGAACAGAAGGAAACAAAAATAATGAATCAACGTTACTCATTGACATATACATTATATAGTTTTTAAATCAATGTTACCACTACATTTTTTAACAGTATTAAGAAATTACACCATAAATATATACATACATACACACATACATAAATTCACGCCTATATCCCAGAAGGGGTAGGCTGAGGTGTCAGACACCCACATTTCACCTTGTATGTTACGTCCCACAATGTGATAGGTGGCGAGCCTGTCGCCATACCGGTCACAAATTCCTGACTCTGGGCCGATAATAAATAGAAAAATCAAATATCACTTTGACCAACCTGGGATTCAAATCCGAGACCTCAGCTTTGTAAATATACAATATACCATAAATATATATACAATAATATCTGCTCTGTGACACCGTACTAGAATACTTCCATTCCATGTTATTAAAATTATACTTCAATTGGTTGCTAAAATAATGATTACATACCATGACTGATCAGTTTTATTAAAATCTCGCAATGCGCTCCACAACTTGAGAGTTGAGGCAGTAGGTGTCAAGTTCCATAATGCTCAGTAGGGATGTTGCGGATGTCGATTTTTTCACATCCGCGGACGCGGATGCGGATGCGGATTTTCAAAGGCTCACATCCGCGGATGCGGATGCGGATGCGGATGTTTAAGATCTTATGTAAATCTATACAAATTTTATAAAGCTGCAGACTTCGTTTGTTTGAACGCGCTAATCTCTGGAACTACTGGTCCGATTTGAATGATTCTTTCAGTGTTGGGTAGTTAATTTATATATCATCACGCTATGACATATAGGAGGAAAGCAGTAGTGATATTTCTAGCAAAAATGAGGAAAGTTCGTTTTTCGTGGTCCGATTGGTCGATATTCTAAACTGATAGTGAGAATAATTTATTTTGACCGCCATTTTAAAACGTGTTTATGTTATGGGTCAAGTGATTAATGCGGGCAGTATTCATAATGCCCGGGCAGTATGAATATTATATAGAGAGCCATATCATATTTGTATACCCACTTTATGGATCAATTAGGTCGACTGTGCCCCAAAACCGACTCGGAACACCCCGACTTCACGTAGTCTTTTGGCTACCGACCCAAGAGTGTATATAAAAAGCCGGAGGCGCGGAGGGAGAGCAGCCCCCGCCGCTGTAACGAAGGATATATACAGAAGCTAATTTGTATTGACAACAAGTGTTTTAAGGGTTAAGTTGCTATAATAGATATTTCTCAGGAATGGTGCGTTACCTTTTCATGGGAATGGTATCAGGGGAGGTGCGACACTCCCCTTCCCCCTCCACTACTCCCAACCCACCCCCTCGTGCTGCCCTATTCTAAATTCTACCACTTCGGCTCATTGTTTTGAATTTGATTCGCTTTACATCACTCTGCCCAATAGGCACTTGGCATTATTCATAATGCCAGGGCAATGTGATAAATTGATTGGTTATAATTACATTGCCCGCTCTTATTGGGCATTATTTATATTGCACGGGCATTAAATAATGCTCGATTAATCACTTGGCCCATAACATATACACCCGAGCGGAGCCGGGCCCGACCGCTAGTATAGTATATGAATGAATATTGAAATTAAACTATTATTTACGGATTTTACCGCTTACTAATATTTATCGATTTATCTATGTTAATGTTTTATATTTTTTAACATCCCGATATTTCGATTACTTTAAAGGATTCATGGTCACAGGGCGAAATTTAATTGCCCGTAATTTACTATTATTAAATTAAGAAGTTAATTTAAAACGTTAATCTGTTTTTGCATTTCAATCTACGCAGAAGCAGCCCACTGTGTCTTGATGTCGGGCAGTTGGTCTTTTGGGTTCCGATATAATTAAGTGTAGAATTCGATCCCATGCTTGTGCAAGGTTCTAGCCATCTTCTCTATTGATAATTAAATGCATTACCTTCGTTTTGAGTAGCCCCAAGAGCTCGCAAAAGAACACCGTTTCATTTATTAAGTATAACGCCGCACCGCCTTTTCTGATGACAAGGCGTTTAGGAAGAGGTTGGTAAATTAAACCCTCGCTGCAAATAATTCTTCGCTAGGATTACTACGTAGTGGAGTGGATAAAAATCTTTGTGCTATGGGAAACAATATCTTTTATTCCTCTCGATAAACACTTAAGAGGATTTTCATCCAGATAGACTCTTTTTTTATTGGGATAAGAAAGAAATTATTTTTGGAGTACAGCTTCAGTGCTACCATTTTCTGGTAGTTGTCGACTCTCATTTTCACTAAAACAATCTAACATCATAGCAACAACATACGTGTTGGATCATTTCAATATTTCTTTCGCTCCCATTGGTCAATGTCACGTGCGAACGGCACGCGCCATTCGCCGGCACCGCCAAATTTCTGTCTTGTCTCATTTTGTATTACATCCGCATCCGCATAAATATCCGCATCGATTAATGCGGATGCGGATGCGGATGCAGATGTCAAAATTTATGCGGAAGTTCCGCATTTGCGGATGCGGATGCGAACATTCGCAACATCCCTGATGCTCAGTTATTGTGGGGTTACTCTATACACCAACACGACGACGAATGTTCGAACGTCAACAAAATATTCCAATCCTCTATCGTGTGTTCGTCGTCTCTATTGACTAAGTGCGGAGTGAATAATTTTCATTGAATAATTTTTTACTGGTGGTAGGTCTCTCATATGTGAGAGGCCGCCTGGGTAGGAATCACCGTAATATCTATTTCTCCCGCCAAACACCAGTGTAAATGCACTCTTGTTTCGGTGTGATGGATATTGTAGTCAGAATAACTACTGGAGATATTGAGACTAACATATCTCAGGACGGCGAGTGCAGTGGAATGCAAAGCATTGTTTTGTAATTCAAGGTTGCCACTGTCCATGAGTGGTTGTATTGCTTACCATCAGGCGAACGGCACGCACGTCTCACCATTAATAGCAATTAACAAAAAGAAATGTATTGATTTTTAGAAGTTAAAACCGTTATCATGTTAATGTGAACGTCGAATGTTCGAACATTCGAACTTGTGTCGTGTCGTGTCGGAGCGTAAAGTAACCCCCCTGTCCTTCAAAGATGAGTGCTGAGTGCAAACACACTGTCGTTTATCGGAAGAAATCTTGGAAGAAATAGACAAGTCTTTGACAGTTCGGTTGTGAAATAAGAGAGAAAAGGTTCGATCCCTGCACCAAAACCAAATATTTGTGTGATAGTTATTTGTTTCTCTGTGAGTTTGTGGTACCAAAAAGTCTCATGGTTTCTCATACCTACGATACAAGACTCGATTTTAGTTTGTGGTCAGGACTCTAGACTTCAAGACTATGTATGTGAGTGTTGGTTGTATTTATTTTATTTATTTACATACCTAGACGGCCTCTCACCGGGCCTCAATATAATCATGCTTTAAGTGGACTGTGCGCATGTCAAGTGCTGTGTTTGTAATCATAATGTTGTTTATTATGACTTTATCTATTCATTAAAGGACATAGACTGTTTATAAATCTATTTTAACCGAATGTCTTGTCTCTTTCAAACCACTTTTGTATACAGTTTGAGTGAAGAAGACAAAACATATTTTGAAAACGTAAAACAGGTTTTGTAATTGTCTAGGATTAAGGATGTTTGCAGTGTATATGTATAATACAACATGTTGTGGCGAAGGACGGTAGTGTGTTTATGTGCCGTGGTTATGGTCGGTGGGACAGGTGATACTTCCAGGCTGGTGGAACTGCCTCAGGGTCCTGTGCGAGGATATAAAGAATCTGACGGAGATATATTTGTTTTCTACGGAATCCCGTATGCAACGGCACCAACTGGATCCAAAAAATTCGGGGTATGTTTATTCTGTATAATCAACAGGTGAATTCGTTATTTTAAACAATATTGTTGCGAATTAGATTTCAACAATGAAGCAAAGATTTTTTTAAATGCATAGTTATGAATGTAATTGTTAGTACGTATTACGACTCCACTCACATAGCCTTTGAATATGTTTTTGTACACAATATGCATGTACAATTTACATGTAGTATTTGTATGTGCAAATACAAACACTAGTATCAAAATGGTCTATAATTTTAAGACAATTATTCCAACTTGAGCAAATAACGTTCTCAGCGCGCCATTCAAATACTGTGAGTCTGTTTGTTGGCTTTAATTCTCGATTATTTTTGGTATCGCACAAGATAGAGAATATACGTATATGTTTTTGTATTAACTTCCTTTTACAAAATTAATGAATCAAGTACATAGGTTTTACTGTCTCTCATATGTGAGAGGCCGCCTGGGTATGTCGATTTCTCCTGCCAATCAGTGTGAATGCAGCCAGAGTAACTAATTGACATAATGAGACTTAACGTATTATTATGTTTCAGCATGGCGAGAGCATTGGAATGCCAAGCATTTTTCTGTAATTCATGGCGTTGTTTGGTTTTGCTGCAGTTTATGAGCGGTCGTATCGTTTACTATCAGGTGAATGATGATAGTCAATCACCACGCACTAAAACGGTGAAGGAAAACATAGTGAGGAAACCTGCACACCATAGCGATTTATAAGAATTTATATAGTATGTAAGTTCGCCAACCCGCACTAGGCGAGCGTGGCGGACTATATGGCCTAACCACTCTCAATCGTACCCTCGATTATAGAGTAGGCCCGTGCCCTGCAGTGGGACTTATATGGGCTGATACAGATACAGATACAGAATGGCAGGCTGGTCTCGCCTGTCTTACACTTTTAAAAAGTAGAATAGTTTTTTAGTCAAGGGCGGACCGGCTTCCAAGCCAGACGAGGGGTCATGTAGTTCTATCCAAAACACTGGGTACAATTTCAATACTCGAATTCATAATAATGATTTATTAAATTTGTTACAACCGTGATTTGTGAACATACACATTATTTGGTTTATTTATCAAATAGAATTTGTCTTAATTTCATTCTGTAATAAATGTTATCAATAAGATAATAAATAAATTCTGTCAATCTAGAGCCAACTTAGGGGAGTAGTAGTACGTCATGAACCCCATGACTTCCCACCTGGGAAATCCGCCGTTGTTGTTTATACAGAAATAATAAACCGCATTTCAAAGGTAACTATTATACACAAGATAAAGACACAGATATGCACTTCTGAGTTACATATTTTTATCAAAATAGAGATAAAAATAGAAATTAATCATTGAAGGTGTATTAATTTATAAATTTGAATCCTGCAAAGTCATACTGAGTTGCTAACATAATAACTGCTTGTTTATGATGAAACGCAATTTGGTGTTAACATTTTTTATGCTATAATCTATCAACTTTCAGGTAATGACGATAAAATATAATAATCATATTATGTTATGTTGTTGACAAACTTCCGAACATATCCTATACTTAAAAATATTTATTTTTTCATTTATTTATTGCTATGAATGTTGATCAGCAAAACCAAACAACACCATCAATAACAGAGCAATGCTTGGCATTCCATTGCCTCCGCCATCCTGAGATATAAGATTTTAAGTCTCAATATGTCCAGTTGTTATTCTGACTACAATGTCCGTCAAACCGGGACAACCAAATAGTATAAAACACGACAGTGCATTTGTCCTGCTCTTCGGCGGCAGGAATAGACATTGCTGTGCCATATCTGTCCTTAAGCCGGTTTGGTAAAATAACTACGCATTTTGGTAGTTTTTATACAAAAATTGAATTGTTTTCGACCAAATAATTCCTAGGTTAGCTAAACTAATACTTTCGTATGGAAGTCCTGTTGCATTTTACAAATTGAAAGACCTATAATAAAATTCTTTTTTATAGGCTCCGCTGTCACCTCCGACTAACGAAGATATATTAGAAGCAGTCGATAAAGGAATAACATGTCCTCAAGTGTCTTTCAATTTATTTACTGAAGGGAAAAATCAACAAGAAGATTGTCTCATAGCAAATATATTTGTACCTGATACTGAAGACGATAAACTGCCGGTCATGGTTGAGGTTCATGGAGGAGGTTTCCAAATAGGCCTTGGTAACTGATTGAAACCGAAACATCTGATTCAAACAAAAAATATGATCGTCGTCTCGTTTAACTATCGACTTGGCGTACACGGATTCTTATGCTTGGAAACAGAAGATGTCCCGGGTAATGCTGGTATGAAAGATCAGGTTGCACTTCTGCGTTGGGTAAAGAATAACATAGCTGCCTTTGGTGGAAATCTCAATGATGTAACTATAAACGGTTGTAGCGCTGGCGGGGCATCAGTGGATCTATTAATGTTGTCCAGAGCTGCTAAAGGCTTATTTCATAAAGTAATTACTGCAAGCGGTTCTAGTCTCGCCGCATTTTCAATTCAAACAGACCCATTAGAAAATGCCAAGGAGCTTGCAAAACAGTTGAATTTCACAAAAACTGACGACATTTATGCTCTGGAACAGTTCTATAAGTCTACCCCTCTGGATCAGTTAATAGTGGAGCCATTTATTAAACGAACTCATTCAACATTTTTGTTCGCGCCCTGTATAGAACGAAATATTGGACAAGATGTTTTTCTTGATGAAGATCCATTGAGTATTTTAAAGGATGGGAGGTATGAGAAAGTTCCATTGCTCATCGGTTTTGATAACATGGGAGGTTTATTGCGTATTGCAAATTTTGAAACGTGGAAAGATGGAATGAATGAGAAGTTTTCTAACTACTTGCCACCTAATTTGAAATTTGAAAATGAAGACCAAAAACAAAAAGTTACAAATGAAATTAAGCAGTTTTACTTCGGGGATAAGCCTCTAAGCGACGAGAATATTTTGTCTTATATTGATTACTTTACAGACATAATATTTGCAGTACCAGCATTGAGATCGGTTGCGTTACATTTGAAGAATTGTCACGATAAACACACATCAACAGCACATCACTAGTTAATTCTATATGCATGGTGCCTGTACTAACGGTTGACGCGGTGATGCCGATTATGAAATAATTTTTGAACTCCGCGATTATTGAGGACAACTTGGTTCGCTGGCCACCTTGAAGTGGTGACTCAATGAGGGTTTGTTGGTCCAACTGAATCTG
This sequence comes from Hyles euphorbiae, assembly GCA_023078785.2. Classification (NCBI taxonomy): domain Eukaryota; kingdom Metazoa; phylum Arthropoda; class Insecta; order Lepidoptera; family Sphingidae; genus Hyles; species Hyles euphorbiae. The sequence continues at coordinate 7,223,445 of CM041043.1, read as the reverse complement.
TAATACCTTACTAGCACGGACTGATTCGTCGACGCGCGTTAAGCGTTGCTGTTTATTCGTTCGTATATATGCTACACCCTCGCGGTTTAATACGTCTGTTCCTATGATCACGGGTACGTTCATACACGACTCGGAAACTACAAGAAAGTCTATTTCCAAAGAAATGTCATTAAATTCAATTACCAAAGTGACGTAGCTGGTATATTCTACGTTTTGACTACCTTTGCCCCGTAATAATTGATAGGTTGGTATTTGGCAACAATTAAAACGTTTTACAAAGTGCTGCGGATATTAGAGAAACGCGCGATCCACTGTCAATTAAAACGTCGGTAGGTACGTTTTGAATTACTGCGGTCACAATATCATTATCAGTCGATTTACCCTCTAATTCACGACAAAAATTAACTTTTTGTTTACGTGCTTCTAAACGTTGCTTTGAGAAACAAACGCTCGCATCATGACCAATTTTCTTACAAAAGGAGCATGTCTCAACCGTCCTCTGTGCAATAGAGTTGTTAATATTTTTGTTGTTTGGAGAGTCAGATTTATTACGTTTAGGACATGATCCTTGTGTATGACCTATTTCATTACAACAAAAACATTTCACTGATTTCAACCCGTTATGAAATGGTCGTTTCCGAGTATTTCTTTCAATACTATTATGATTACGAACATTACGCACAGAATCATTGGAGGTGCTGGGTTTCACGTAAACAGAAAATAACTCTACTAAATCCTTAGGTAATAATTTTGAATTTGTTGCTGTTGCACGGATTTGTGGGTCAGTTATTGAACGTATGATAATTGCGACTATTAGTTCGTCACTTAAACCTTTTACAATATTTAACCGCAATAGCGAGCGTCTTGCATAATCAGCATACGTGAGATAGCGATCAGAATTCGTGCACATGACATTAAACAAAATACCCGCGATATCGACTCTTCGAGAACACAAAGGCTTGAATTCAATTTTAAAATTTGACCAACTGCGGTCGTGAGCCACCCAATCTTGCAACCAAGATTTGGCGTCCCCCGTAAGACAGTTAGCAATTCTAGATAAACATTCGTTATCGTCCCATCCATTTATTTCACGAGCTCTTTCAACTTCGTCGCACCAAGAACCAAGAATTATGGTCAGAGGGTCATTCTTCTGGCAACCTGTCCGGCTGTCTTACAGAATGGCACGGGCACGCGCTCCCGGCCCCTCAAGCCACCATTGTCGCACTCCACTCCCCAATCCGCGACTTTGGCGTCCCCCTCCCTCCCCACTACTGGTGGCAGGATTTTGGTGTCGAGTCATATTTTTCACTCAATGCTAAATCCGAGCGGGTTGGTACCACCGTCTGGTCTATTTCTACCGCTAAGTAGAAATGCGTTCCGGTAGAAGGGCTGGATAGCCGTTCCCTCATCCATTCCTCCCTCTTCGGTAATAGGTGTTGGTTGTTGCAGGCGATGCTCGTTGATGTGGTTGGGTATTGGAGTGGGCGCTCGGTTGGAGGTGCCGGTGTGGAGTACAGGGAGGCCCGGTGGGTGGGCCCGCCGGCCGCCTGCCGGTTAGTACCAGGACCACTGATCTCCCCGGTCGGGCTGTCTATGAGATGGCCTTGGCTTATGGTCTCTCGCAGCTTCAACGCCGCCTCTAGATCCAACAAGAGAGCCTTAGCTAGGGCCAAGGCGGAGCACATCGGCAGAATTGGCGAACGACTCCAGAGCTATCCCTCTGGGAGTCGTGCTTTTTGGTCGCTCGCTAAGGCTGTGGAGGGTAATTTCTGCCTGTCCAGTCTCCCACCACTGCGCAAGCCCGATAACAGTTTGGCCCACAGTGCAAAGGAGAAGGCCGATCTCTTGGCCCAATTCTTTGCCTCGAACTCGACTTTGGATGACGGGGGCGCCACACCGCCGAACATCCCGCGTTGTGAGAGCCTCCTATCTGACGTAAAAATCACCCAGCGTGCTGTCAGACGGGAGCTCAGGCTTCTAGACGTCCATAAGTCGAGTGGGCCAGACGGTATCCCCGCAGTGGTTCTTAAAACGTGCACCCCTGAGTTGACACCCGTGCTCACGCGCCTTCACCGTCTTTCCTATAAAGCCAACCGGGTTCCGGCTTCGTGGAAGGTCGCCAATGTACACCCTGTCCCCAAAAAGGGTGACCGTTCCGACCCTTCGAGTTACAGGCCGATTGCTGTCACATCCCTACTCTCCAAGGTCTTGGAGCGAGTTATAAACACTCAACTCCTGAGGTATCTTGAGGATCACCAGTTGATTAGTGACCGCCAGTACGGTTTCCGTCACGGTCGCTCGGCTGGTGATCTTCTTGTGTACCTCACGCACCGTTGGGCGGAGGCTTTGGAGAGTGGGGGTGAGGCGATTGCGGTCGGTCTTGACATTGCGAAGGCGTTCGACCGAGTGTGGCATCGCGCCCTTCTGGCGAAGCTACCTGCGTATGGAATTCCTGAGGGGCTCTGCAAATGGATCGCCAGCTTTTTGGATGGTCGGAGCATAAGAGTCGTAGTGGACGGCTGTTGCTCCGAGACCAAGACCATTAATGCTGGTGTTCCACAAGGATCGGTGCTATCGCCGACACTCTTGATCCTGCATATAAATGACATGTTGTCCATTGATAGCATGCATTGTTATGCAGATGATAGTACGAGTGACGCGCGGTACATCGGCCAACGGAGCCACTCTCGGGATTCCATTATGGAAAGACGGAGTCAACTTGTGTCTGAAGTCGAGAGCTCTCTGGGGCGGGCCTCCGAATGGGGTGAATTGAACCTAATTCAATTTAACCCTTCGAAGACACAAGTTTGCGTGTTCACTGCGAAGAAGGACCCCTTTGTCATGGCGCCGCAATTCCAAGGAGTTACTCTCCAAGGATCCGAGAGTATTGGAATCCTTGGCATCGAAATATCAAGCAAGGTCGAGTTTAGGAGTCATTTGGAGGACAAAGCCAAACTGGCGAGCAAGAAGTTGGGAATCCTGAACAGAGCCAAGCGGTACTTTACGTCGGGTCATAGATTGACGCTTTACAAAGCGCAAATCCGGCCCCACGTGGAGTACTGCTCCCACCTCTGGGCAGGTGCCCCAAAATACCAGCTCGACCCACTTGACTCCTTGCAGCGACGAGCTTGTCGAATAGTCAATGATCCCGATCTCACGGACAAATTGGAACCGTTAGGACTGCGGAGAGACTTCGGATCTCTCTGTGTGTTCTATCGTTTGTTCCATGGGGAGTGCTCCGAGTAGTTGTTTGAGTTGGTACCACCGTCGCCTATGTACCATCGCACCACACGTTTCCGCAGTAGAGTTCATTCCCACCACCTGGAGGCGTACCGTTCCCGAACGGTACGTTTCCAGCGTTCTTTTCTACCACGTACGTGCAAGCTCTGGAATGAACTCCCTGCATCGGTGTTTCCTCAGCGCTATGACCTGTCCTTCTTCAAACGAGGTTTAAGGAGAGAACTTTCCTCGAGGTAGGCAGCGACTTTGTTGTGCTGGTCCCCTGGCACTACGGAGGTCCATGAGCAGCGGTAGCCGCTTACCATCAGGCAGGCCGCTAGCTCGTCTGCCTACAAGGCAATAAAAAAAAAAAAAAAGAATCGATATCATTCACACTGGGGTCAAAATTAGAAACATAAAAATGGTTAGATCTTACTTTACTCAATGCACTCAACGCTCCGATGATTCTGTCTGTAGTGTCAAGGCTCGATGCTGTGGCCCCAGTAACACTCGTGCTAGCACGAGATTCCGACGGCGCAGGTGGCGTCGGCGGCGTGGCAGTACTTCGAAATATCGCGGCGCCGGCACCCACCTCGTCCGCGGCAAGATCCGTACCACGTGCAGCGTTCACACTAGTTGAGTTTTCTAGAGCGGTTAAACGTGCGAGGATCATTCCGAGGGTATCTCGGAAATCCACCGCATCTTCGCTTCTATTTGCCCTGCTCCTAGTTGTGCGTCTTTCAGCCATACTAAATTGTATTATGTAATAATTGTTTCGTCAGGAAATATCAAAGCTGGACAGAGCTATGGAGCCCTATCCCACTTCTGATATTAGCGACTACTCTCAAATTTTATTAAAAAATTACCGTGACACAACAAAAATGTTAATTAAATGATTGATTTTATTATAATTTGCCTTATACTATCTAGATCTTAACCAAACATAATTACTAACTTAAATTTAAATAACTTATTACACAAATTGATAATAATTATGAAATAAGTAGTGAACGCTGCGCGTGCCAAATGAAAAGTGAAGCTCCGTCACAAATGCACAACCCCTCTTGGATTCGGTGATGACGTATTCAATGGTCGGGTGATCACGCGATGCGCTGGCTACGCCCTCTTTTCTTAACTTGATGCTAATTTAATATCTATATGATTCACTGCCACCTGTTTTATTTTAATCGCATATAAATGTATTTAATAATGTGATATTTCAACAATATGAAGATAATATTTATAAATATTAACACATACTTATATGCACGCCTTTTAACCAGAAGGTGAAGGCAGATTTTCTACCAGGACACCCACGTCTTTTGTGTACCGTCTCACAATCACAGAGTATTTTGTTTGGAGGGAGCCTTTTTTTAATGGAATAAATGAAACGACCATGTCGTTCGCCTGATGGTAAGCGATACGACGATATGAAAATTAGCAAAACCAAAATACCTTAAATTAAGAACATGTGACACATAAGAAGTTAAGTCTCAATATATCCAGTAGGTAGGTTACAATGTCCTTTAATTTAAAACACAATTGTGCATATACACTGCTGTTTCACGGCAGAAATAGACATTGATACCTACCCAGGTAACCTCTCACATATGAGAGACCTACCACCAGTGAAGCCTACGCCATATCGGCCACAAATTCCAGAATCCGAGCTGATAACGAATAAAAAAATCGCCCAGGATTCGAACCTGAGAATGCACGTTGCGCCCCGAGCCAGTCATAAAGATAGTATTTACTAAAATTTAACTTCATAATGCTGATTATGCAATATTTTATCGCCAAGCGTCGTATTGATATACATAGGTAATTGTGTTGTGTGAATTAGTGTCGAACAGACAACATGTGGAGATGGACGTTTGTTCTGTGTGTGGTGGCGGTGGGCGCCGATGTTTCCCGAGTGGTGCAACTTCAGCAAGGACCAGTCCGAGGATATAAGGAAGATAATGTGTTTGCGTTTTACGGAATCCCATACGCCACGGCTCCTACAGGACCCAACAAATTCAAGGTATATGTTTTTAGATTTATTTTAAATTTATTAATTTAAAAAAATGAATGTTTTAAAGTAGTACTATTTTTTGTCATACCATAAATTATACTTTTTGTCTATTTCATATCTGCTTCTTAAATTTGTCTGTTAAAGATGGGCTATTTAAGTCGACAGATTATTTTTAGACCGACATTTAAACTTTTTGTTCTTCTTTTATTCAATGTTTAAATTGAAAGAACCAGATGAAAGGAAAACATAAATTTAAATGAAAGGAATTGAATCTGTGAGTAAATTGTTAGCAGAATGTTTAATTATGTTAGCTCAGCTTATATCTGTTATTTTCGTAGCGTAATTATGCCAACTAAGTGCGGAGTACCGGTAGATTTGAAGATAAAAACACGATAAATTTTAAATTGCTTGTGTTTATTTTTAGCCAACAACACATCCGTAATATGTTTATCAGATATTGATAGATGGAATTAAAATGTATTTATTTATTTAGGAAGGTAGGTACTTCAATTCTCAAGTGTTTATCAATATTAATGTTGTGTAATAAGTAATTAAAATGATATAAATCGCCACAAGCTGTCCATTTGTGATATTGTTTTCATAGTTGCGACTCAAGAGAGCCATTTGGTACCAGTCTGCAAAATTTCGCTGTTCCGGCCGGTTAAACTACATAATGTGCGTGTAGCACCATCACCTCTTTATTCGATTGTCGACGCAAAGATCATATAAGGTCAAGACTTGCCATTTAACAGACTTCTTAGAAAAAAATAGTAGAAATTTACATTAAACTTAAATACAGAGATAATTAAATAGATCGTAAAAATATAGGTATATATTATCATATTATGTTCTTCTGTTGTGACCGCCTCCGTGGCGCAGTCGGTTAGACGCGGCCTGTGAAAGAAGCGGCCGCGGGTTCGATCCCCGCACCGAGAGAAATGTTTGTGCGTACCACAAATATTTTTTTCGTGTCTGGGTGTTTGTGAGACCGAAAAGTCTCTTGTAGTTCCTGATACCCACGATACAAGACTCGATCTTAGTGTGGGGCCAGAACTATGTATGTGACTGTTGGGTGTTATTTATTTGTATAAAATTCATATATATATCAGCGTCACAGTAAATATACTAAGTAAATGTAGTGAAGTTATTTATGACTTATTTATTTTTGAAAAATATGATAATAATAGTTATTCACTTTTACCCGCTGTTATAATTATTAATAATGATTATTAATTTTTATTTATCACTTTGTTTGTCTGTGTTAATATTAAAAATAAACCACAACAGTTATTGTTATTTATTCTTGCAGGCACCACTACCACCGCCCACTAACAAAGAAATATTGGACGCGGTAGATAAAGGAATAATATGTCCTCAACCCGACTACCCGTTTTTCATTAACCAAAAAAATAAACAAGAAGATTGTCTCATAGCAAATATATTAGTGCCTGATACCAATGAAGATAATCTGCCGGTCTTGGTTGAGGTTCATGGAGGCGCTTTCCAATTAGGCATCGGCAATTACCTAAAATTTAAAAATCTAATCAAAACCAAAAGTATGATAGTCGTCTCATTTAACTATCGTCTTAGCGTTCATGGTTTTCTGTGCTTGGGTACTGAAGATATCCCAGGAAATGCTGGCATGAAAGATCAAGTCGCACTTTTGCGCTGGGTAAAAAATAACATAGCATCTTTCGGTGGAAATCCCGATGATGTGACCATAGATGGTTGCAGCGCAGGCGGGGCAGCCGTAGATCTATTAATGTTATCAAAATCAACTAAAGGCTTGTTCAACAAAGCTATCCCTGAAAGTGGTTCCAATCTAGCCGCATTTTCCATGCAGTGGGATCCATTAGGAAATGCCAAGGAGCTTGCAAAACAGTTAAATTTCAAAAACACTGATGACATTTATGCTCTTGAGCAGTTCTTTAAGTCTACTCCTTTAGACGAATTAATCTTTGATACGTATCTTAACCGAACCGATTCGACAGTTGTGTTCTCGCCCTGCGTAGAACGAAATATTGAAGAAGAAGTTTTCCTTGATGAAGATCCACTAAGTATTCTGAAGAATGGGAGGTATGAGAAAGTTCCAGTTCTCATTGGTTTTGCTAACATGGAAGGTTTGTACCGTATCGATAAATTCGAAACATGGAAAGATAAAATGGACGAAAAGTTTTATGATTTCTTACCAGCTGATTTGGAATTTGAATCTGACGAACAAAAACGGAAAGTTGGTAATGAAATTAAACAGTTTTACTTTGGCGACAAGCCTATAAGCAAGGAGAACATTTTGTCTTATGTCGATTACTTTACGGACGTGATATTTGCAGTACCAGCATTGAGATCTGTTGAGCTGCATGTGAGAAATGGTCACAATAAAGTATTTCTGTATGAATATTCCTTCACTGATGATGAGGTACCGATAGTACCTCATACAAACATACGTGGGGCCAATCATTGCTCACAGGCGGTGGCCGTGCTTGATGGAAAAAATATATTTATAAGCGATGAAACAGATGCATCTATATAAAAAGATAAAATCTGTAATGCGGCAGATGTGGTCAGACTTCATTACAACTGGGTATGTAGTATTTGTCAAATTTTAACATAAGGATTTATCTTAAATATTTTATGAGGTCACAGAATAAGTTTTAGTATGTTTCATTATTGGTATGCGTATAGATCGTCTACAACCTTTTGGCGTCCGAATGCGTCGATGTTAAAATATTAGGAACAGTTTTTCTCTCTTCACGTTTTATTATATTGGACTTGTTAATATTATAAGCTTATGAGTGTAAATAAAAGCTTGTATTTTACATTTAAAACACAAGCTAATAATTTTATAATGTAAAACATATCTCAAACAATGTGGTAAATAGATATTTTTGAATTTTATTTTTAGATCCATATTTCACCACACGCCAATAGAATTTGGATGAATTTTGAATATTTTTAAAACAATTGAGACCGCCTTGACAATGTTATAAGTGTTAGGTGTCTATATTCTTTAGCGTGTGGGAAAATTTGGAACTACATATGTATTCATTAATTTTAAAAAATCGCATTGCTTGAGATATGTTTTCACAATATAAACATGAAGCATTAATACTCATTATCTAATCACTTTAACATGTCCAATATAATACATTGTGAAGAGAGTAAAAAAGTAATATTTTGGACGCCAAAAGATCGTAGACAATCTATTATTTTCGGCATTTACTAACATCATATTGAACCTTGCGGACGCTCTTTCATATAAATCAATTTCCACATTAATAACGCTTCTTCAACCAGTTCAAATATTTCTAAACACATTTTTTTATAAACAACATTAAGCATTTTGTGTTCATAATAATTTTTATTTTCAGGAAACCGGTACCGGAAGGTTCTACACTGCCATCCTGGCCTGCTGTCTCTGCGAATTATTCGCCGCACATGTCGCTGGGCCAAACTGTGGAACTGAAGGGACCCCTGCTGGAGGAACGCACTCGCTTTTGGACCAAAATCTATGACAAATACTACCGCAAACCTATCCCGCCTCCAGCACCCTCAAAAATAAAATTAGAACTTTAACAATTCTAGATAAAATTTTGTATATTTTTGTGCCCTCACATCATTTTAATTCTGTGTCACCAAGAGCATATGTACATACATACGTGTAAATGATAATTCGAAATACTTTGTAAAGTTTATATTAACTAACGCCCAAATATTGGAACGCAACTTAAATATAAGTTGCGCTTAACTACGTTAATCCCGCTTAAATGTACTGGCTAAGTGGGTCGTGCGCTGTTAAGAGCAACTTATTATTTGAATGGCGTTCCAGTATTCGGGCGTAAGAAATCGAGATTTATAATTAGCAATTATTTTTGAAATTGGTTTGTTACTTCTTGCATATGTAAACGTTATACAACTTATAATTTATTTTCCTTATACTGGTTTTCCTAATATTTTGTTACCAATTCTATTAATAAATAGTTTAAGGAAATTATAATGTTCTATTTTCCCCCTTGCCATGATCATATTAAACCAATTTAAAAAAAAAGTACTTTATTGTACTGTATCAGCCCATATACATCCCACTGCAGGCTCTGGGCTTTCTCTACAATCGAGAGGACGATTCAGAGTGGTTAGGCTGTATAGTCCACCACGCTAGCTAAGTGAAATAACGAGAATAGAAACAGGAATATTAGGACGGTCACTTATAAAGGACGGGTGATAACAGGGCCAAAGAACTGCATGTGACGAACTTGATATGTCAGGGTCGCACAAACCGGCCAAATCGGTTTTAGTCTTGTTCTATAGAATGAGATCAAGGTCTTTATCTCAAGTGACATGCATTACCAGTACGATATCCCCGGCAGTATCCTTAAATACATTTGCGTTTTTAAATAAATAAATACCTACACCCAACAGTCACATACTTACATAGTCCTAGTCGAATCTTGTGTCATGGGAATCTGAATCTACGAGAGACTTTTCGGTCTCCCATTCCGTTGTGAACGGTTTTTTTACTGTATAAAAATCACATAAGAGCCTTTTTTGGTTTCAATGATTGGCGAAGATGTTAAGTCTCAATATGTCCAATGTCAATATCCATCAATTAGAAACACAGCAGTGCATTTATACCGCCGCAAAAAGCACTGGTGGTAGGTCTCTCATATGTGAGAGGCCATCCGGGTACGTACCACCGCAATGTCTATTTCTCCCGTGAAACAACACTGCGTAATTGCAGCGTTGTGTTTCGGATTGAAGGACATTGTAGCCAAAGTAATTACTGGACATATTGAGACTTAACATCTTATGTCTCAGGATGGCGAGCGCAGTGGAATGTTGCTACTGTTTATGAGCAGTCGCATCGCTTACCATCAGGCGAACGACTTGCTAGTCTCGCCATTGATTGCAATTTAAAAAAAAAAATCTCTCGTAGTTTGTGATACCCACGACACAAGACTTAATTGATCTTAATTTTGAGTCAAGACTATGTATGTGACTGTTAGGTGTATTTGTTTATTAAATAAATAAAAAAAAGTTCAAATAAATTGGATCACTAACACAAAAGTTTGAAATGGCAGCCACAATTTTCAATTCTGGCACTGAATTTAGTAAAACGGAATGAAGGGTCTCTCAGATATCGATGTTGAAATCAATCGGATCAATGACAAAAACGTTGAAATGGCGGCCACGAATTTGGAAACTACCTCCGAATGTATGTGACTGTTGGGTGTTATTATTATGTTATTAATGTAGGTTATTCGAACAGAGGGTGTCTCAGATATCGATTTCGAGAGAAATCGCATGAATAGCAAAAAAGTTCAAATTGGCGGCCACAAATTTCGGTTCTGACTCCGAATGTAGGTTATTCGAACGGTACTTCGGATAGGTATCGATTTCGAGACCAATCGGTTGAATAACAAAAAAGTTCAAAATGCCGGCCACAAATTTCGGTTCTGACTCCAAATGTAGATTATTCGAACGAAGGGTGTCTCAGATATCAATTTTGAAATCAATCGGATCAATGACAAAAACGTTCAAAATGGCGGCCACAAATTTGGAATCTACCTCCGAATGTATGTGACTGTTAGGTGTTATTATTATGTTATTAATGTAGGTTATTCGAACAAAGGGTGTCTCAGATATCGATTTCGAGAGCAATCGGATGAATAACAAAAAAGTTAAAAATGGCAGCCACAGATTTCGGTTCTGACTCCGAATGTAGGTTATTCCAACAAAGCGTGTCTCAGATATAAATTTTGAGACCCAATCGGATCAATAATTAAAATGTTCAAAATGGCTGCCAAAATTTCCGATTCCGTCTATGAATTTAGATTATTTAAACAAAGAGTTTCTCAGGTATCAATTTTGAGACCAATCGAATCAATAATTAAAATGTTCAAAATGGCTGCCAAAATTTCCGATTCCGTCTATGAATTTAGATTATTTAAACAAAGAGTTTCTCAGGTATCAATTTTGAGACCAATCGAATCAATAACTAAAATAAAATGGTCTGTAATTTTGAGATAATTATCTCAACTTGAGCAAATAACGTTCTCAGCGCGCCATTAGTCCATTGAAATGTTACATGAGCTTTGCATTTTTAGAGGACGCAATTTTATTTTTGGCATATGTGTGGGCGGTCAATAGAAGCTTAACCTCAAGTTTGTGGGGTCGCCACCCTTGTCCCCCGGCCGCCATCTTGGAAAACGGGATGAAAACACTTTTTTCGCGTTATCTCGGAAACTATACGTCTTAGGATAATTTTGTAAAAACATGATTTGTAGCTAATTGTATTGTCTATAAATATGTTTATATAACTTTTTGCCCTAAATTAAAAAATTAAAGAAGTTAGAAGCAAAAAAGTGAGTAAATATTTATAAAAAAATTCTTTATTTTCTATAATTTTTATTAAAAAAAATCTCACTTTTTTGCTATTGCTATTTTTTTTATTTTTTTTAACCTATTCTGTGCCACTGATGGGCAAAGGTCTCCCTCAACTCCTTCTACTTATCCCTATCAGTTGCTGATGCCATCCAAGTGCTGCTAAATTGGTCGAGATCGTCGCGCCACCTTTTCCGAAGTCTGCCGCGTGGCCTCTCGCCATCCTTAGGCATCCATTGATTGGCTATCTTTGCCCACCTCTTCGGGTGCATCCAGGTGACGTGGTCCGCCCAATCCCAGTTTAGTTTAGCTGATTTCTGTGCAACATTCTTGACTCAGGTTATGAAGCGCAAGGTGTTAGTGGGTACTCTGTCCATGCGTGTTACGCCTAGCATCCTGTGCTCCATAGCTTTTTGACAAACCTGGACCTGGACCGCTGAAGTTCGGTCAAAGACCAGGATTGAGCACTGTATGTAAGAATTGGTAAGATACAAGCCGAAGAGTCTACTTTTAAGAGAAACGGGAAGATTTCACTTAAGAAATTTCTTCTTCACTTTTTTGCTTATAACTTCTTTAATTTTTTATTTAGGGAAAAAAGTTAAATAAGCATATTTATAGGCAAAACAATTTGCTACAAGTTATGTACTTACAATTTTTTTGTAAGACGCATAGTTTCCGAATTATTGCGAAAAAAGTGTTTTCACCCCTTTTTCCAAGATGGTGGCCGGGGGACAAGGGTGGCGACCCCACAAACTTGAGGTTAAGCTTCTATTGACCCCCCAAAAATAAAATTGCGTCCTCTAAGAAATGCAATATTCGGTCCTTAAATTGTAACATTTCAATGGACTAATACAAATACTGTGAGTCTGTTTGTTAGCTTTAATTCTCGATTATTTTTGGTGTTGCACAAGACATAGAATATACATACAATATACATATATGTTTTTGTCTTAATTTCCTTTTACAAAAAAATGAATCAGGTTTTACTGGTGGTGGGTCTCTCATATGTGAGAGGCCGCCTGGGTAGGCACCACCGCAATGTCTATTTCTCCAGCTAAACACTGTGAATGCCCTATTGTGTTCCGAGTTGAAGGACATTGCAGCCAGAGTAACTACTGGGCATAATGAGACTTGAAGCCTCAGATCTCAGCGCAGCGAGCTCCGGAGGAATGCCAAGCATTTCTTTATAATTCATGGTGTTGTTTTGTTTTGCTACTGTCCATTAGCGATCGTATCGTTTATCATCAGTGGTCCGAGCACGAATTACTATCGAAAAAGTATTCGTATCGTAATCGAGTAATTTTGTATGAGATTTCTACAGCGCCTCTATCGTACGTAAAAGGAACTAATTTTGCGAGCACGAAGCATTTTAACTTACTTTCGTATCGAAATCGAGACGTAATGTAAACAAAACTCGAGTTAAATAAACAATTTTGCGAGCACGAACGTTGATTTGACATACGGTATCGTAAGTTTCGAAGGCTGGCTATCGAGAATTGTCGAAAGTTTTCTCACTTAAATTTTGTCGGTGAGAAAGGTTTCGAAACCTATTATAATAATGTTTTAATCGTGATTATAGTTTTGTTTTAGTTTATTCATATGTAGAAAATTGTTCTAATACTATTCTTAAATTATTAAAACAATCAAGTGCTTAAAATTACCTAGGTATAATGCAAAGATTGTCCCTAAATGAACGGAGTACTTTATAATTCATTTCTTGCTGCAAGTTCAATTGAAAATGAATATAAATCAAGAGAAACTGAGTTTGAGATATTAAATCATGTTTTATTTATTCACTTAAGTACTAAGTTTAAAAATGAATTAAAAAAATATATATTTCATATTTTTTTTATTGCAGTGAAAAGAAATACAAATAATGGATATAAATGACATCGAATTTCGAAGCATAAAAAATAATTTTATGCTTTTATAGTCAACTCCTTCCATTTTGCTCGAATGTAATTGCGACCACTCGGGCTCTAGAAGATTTAGACAAATCTCCATTTCTGGAATAGAAATTGCTAAATTGAAATACCTACTTTTTTTTTAAATATTTATATTTTACTCACATTAATTAATTATCTTGCACACTCAAGAGTCAAGTGTATCACTCAAACTAATTAGAACTTTTCACTCACGCGTTCATGAATTCCACCATCATTTTGTATTGCAAAATATTTGATACATATTAAATATTTTAATTATTTAATGAAAGGAACAAACAAGAACATTTTCGTTGTTAACTAATAGAAACATAAACAAACTCAACCTTGGTTTGGCGTCTCGTCGATGTCAAGTAGAGCCGTTCGGAACACGTATAATATTTTTTTGTTATCTACAAATCTTATTTATTTCTTCAACGATAATGCCACTTTTTAATTTCCAATAGCTCGCTTTTAATGATTTATTCACTGTAAATACATATTCTAAATTAAATGTCCTATGAGTAAACGGTGGAGTCAAGTTTTTAAGATTATTTTAAATTCGATATGGTATTCGAACGCATCATTCATTCAACAAGTCGCTCATTATACTCTTAGAGCAACATCACTGCTTACATTAGGATGACGTCACTAACGTATTCGTATCGAGCTCTCGATAGTCGACAGAAAGTGCTTCGTGCTACGTACTATCGACATACTCTGGTAAACGTATCGAGAACTCGATACGTTTACGTTACGAATTCGATAGTTTTTCGTGCTCGGCCTACTGGTGAATGGCATGCGTTTCGCAATAAAATAAAGTTTGTTAGTACATAAATAATAAGCCGTATTTCAAAGATAGTGTTAATTATTTTAAACAAGATAACGAAACACATATGCGTTTATGAGTTAGGTACATATTTTTATAAAAATAGAGATAAAAAGGAAAATAATCATTAAAGGTGTATTAATTTATAAATTTGAATCCTGCAAAGTCATCTTGAGTTGCTAGTATAAAAGATAAATGCTTGTTAATGGTGAAACGCAATTTTGTGTTAACATTTTTTACGATACAATCTATCGAATTACAGGTAATGACGCTAAAAGATAATAATCATATAATGTTAGTTGTTGTTGACAAACTTCCGAACATATCCTATACTTAATAATATTTATTTTTTCAATTTATTTATTGCTATGAATGGTGAGACAAGTATGTCATTTGCTTGTAAGTGACACGACCTCTCATGGGCAGTAGCAAAACCGAACAACACGATGAATAACAAAGCAATGCTTGGCATTCGATTGCCTCCGCCATCCTAAGATATAAGATTTTAAGTCCAGAGAATATGTCCAGTTGTTATTCTGGCTGCAATGTTCTTCAAACCGGAACACAACCAAAGAATATAAAACACAACAGTGCATTTACCCTGCTCTTCGGCGGAGGAATAGACATTGCTGTGCCATACCTGCCATCAATCTGTTTTTGTTAAATAACTAAGCATGTTTGGTAGTTTTTGGCAAAAATTGTATTGATTTGATGTTTTCGACGAAATAATTCTTGTATAGGTTAGCTAAACTCATACTTTCGTATAAAAGTGCCGTTACATTTTACAAACTGAAAGACCTATAATAAAAAAAAATTTATATGCTCCGCTGCCACCACCCACTAACGAAGATATATTAGATGCAGTGGATAAAGGAATAACATGTCCTCAAGTGTCCTTCAATTTATTTACTGAAGGGAAAAATCAACAAGAAGACTGTCACATAGCAAATATATTTGTACCTGATACTGAAGACGATAAACTGCCGGTCATGGTTGAGGTTCATGGAGGAAGTTTCCAAATAGGCCTCGGTAACTGGTTGATTCAAACATAAAATATGATCGTCGTCTCGTTTAACTATCGACTTGGCGTACACGGATTCTTATGCTTGGGAACAGAAGATGTCCCGGGTAATGCTGGTATGAAAGATCAGGTTGCACTTCTGTGTTGGGTAAAGAATAACATAGCTGCTTCTGGTGAAAATCCCAATGATGTAACTATAAAAGGTTGTAGCGCCGGTGGCGCATCAGTGGATCTATTAATGTTGTCCGGAGCTGCTAAAGGGGGGTTAACGTCACTCGCGTCCGTAGGTTTTGATTCTGATGATTGACTCTAGATTCCCTACACGTGACCCCTGGGTAGTGCCAAATGAGTGACATAGTGGTGGTAGGACTTATGTGTCCGCCCGGGTAGCTACCACCGTCCACGAGGCGTAAAGACCGCCATAGTGATCTCCGTAAGGGGATCGCGTTCCGGGATCAGCCAGTGGTTTTCCGGTTTCTTCGAGGATCTTGAGTCCGGGCATGAGGTTGTACCGTGTGGGTATTTTCGGTCCTCTGTCGAAGGGAGGAAAGTTGATCCGCCGGCCAGGGAGACCCGTAGAAACGGTTGTCCGCTGGCCGCCCGCGGTATAGTACAGGGGCCCAATCGGGGCTAACCACCTCGAGAGGCTGCCTCACCATGCCGCGCATAATCTTGGGTGGGTCCGTCGTGCCGGTTGGTGACCGGAAGTGGGGTCCCGGCGGCCCATCCCGGGAGGGTACGGGGGCCCTTTCGTCCGGCGGATCAATTCGCTTCCTGCCGACCCTTTCGTGCCGGTGCCCATTTGGCCTTCTTAGTGCCCGAACTTAAGCTCCTCGTTGCCTCTTCACCAATCCCATCCTTAATCTACCATGACAGTGCAACCAAACAGAGCAGGTCCTTCAGCGGTGCTTAACCCCACCACCGCGTTCACTATGGAGTTCACTAACATCCGTGGCTCCATACGAACCTCAATGCCATCCACCACCATCTCGAGACGGCCCGGCCTGCTTTGCTCTTCCTAACGGAGACGCAGATTCGTTGTCCGACCGATAATTCTTACCTGTTGTATCCCGGTTATTCGCTTGAAGTAAACTTCAAGTCTAAAGCCGGGGTATGCTTGTATGTTCGGTCGGACATCTGCTGTCGCCGTTTGCACTGCATGGAGGACCCCTCCTTCTCCGCTCTGTGGGTGCACGTGGATCTAGGTTCCTTGAGCCGCATCTACGTGTGCCTTTACAGGTCTTACAACGGGGACGATGAGACGACTCGGCTGTTCAGGTATCTTAGCCAGGCGGCTGATGACGCGCAGGCGCAGTTCCCATCGGCCGAAATGGTGGTCTTAGGGGATTTCAATGCTCATCACGAACTGTGGCTGGGCTCCTCCAAGACTGATCATGCTGGCAGAACTGCCCATGCATTTGCTCTGACTCATGATTTGACATAACTAGTGAACCAGCCCACCAGGATCCCGGATGTGGCGAGTCATGCGCCTTCTCTGCTGGACCTTCTGCTGGCGGGTCACCCAGCCGGGTATCGTGTGACCGTTAGTGCGCCTCTGGGCACTTCCGATCACTGCCTGGTTGGGTCGTCAGTACCGATCGCATCACCTCCACGTCCCGTGCAGGTGAGGCGTGCATTACTCGTCGGCAGATTGGGATGGTATGCGGAAATATTTCGCAGACATCTCTCGGAGGCAGCGCTGCTTTGAGGGTAAAGATCCCTCAGCGAGTGCCAACGCTATTACTGACGAGATCAGACTTGGAATGGAATATTACATTCCTTCCTCTGAGATCGCCAGTAAGGGCCGTGGACTCTCCTGGTTCAATCGTGCATGCGCCGATGCTGTCGGTGACAAACAGGCGGCGTATCGCGCTTGGATCAGGGGTCGCGCCATGAAGGATCCGAATATCAGTTCCCTCAAAGAAGCCTACAACCGTGCCACCAAGGCCTGCAAGAAGGCCTACGTTAGGGCGGATGCCCAGCGCGTTAGCAGGATTGGGCGTGCGTTGGCCGATCACCCAACTAGCAGTCGTGCTTATTGGAGGTTGGCCAGGGCCGTTCAATCTAACTTCTGCCGTCCAGCGTTGCCGCCGCTGAGGTACCCAGAAGGGTCGCTGGCCCACAAGCCGCAAGAGAAGGCTGCCTTGCTGGCAAATCTCTTTGCGGCTAATTCCCGTCTCGAACACCGTGGTTTCCAGTCGCTGCCTACGCTGCCTGATTGCGGTTTCTCAATGGCAGATATTCGCATCAGGCAGTGTGATGACGACGTGAGTTACGGTCTCTCGATGTGCGGAAAGCCAGTGGTCCGGATTTGATACCAGCGGTGGTTTTGAGGGCTTGTGCAGCCGAGTTGTCTCCAGCACTGACTCGCCTCTACCGAGCGTCCTACCGCACAGGTGTTGTGCCGGAATCTTGGAGGGAGGCCAATGTGCAACCGATCCCCAAAAAGGGTGATCGGTCGGACCCTACCAATTACCGCCCTATCGCTATCACCTCAGTAATGTGTAAGGTCATGGAGCGGATCATAAACGCTCAATTGATCCGCTACCTGGACGATCAGTCGTTGATCAGTGACCGACAATACGGTTTCCGTCATAATCGATCGACGGGTGATCTTCTAGCGTTTGTCCTGCATCGCTGGGGTGAGGCGATTGACCGGCATGGCGAGGCTCTTGCTGTGAGCCTCGACATTGCCAAGGCGTTTGATAGGGTCTGGCACCGTGGACTCCTGTCCAAGCTTCCGGCATACGGTCTACCCGGCAACCTGTGTTCGTGGATTTCCGGCTTTCTGCATGGGCGTAGAATACGTGTAGTCGTTGACGGACACGCTTCGGCGCTCATGTCGGTAAATGCCGGAGTTCCTCAGGGCTCGGTGCTGTCGCCCACCTTGTTTATTCTGCATATCAATGACATGTTGTCGCTTGGCAACATTCATTGCTATGCAGATGACAGCACGGTTCATGGGCGATACCACTGCGGGCCTCCAGGTTGCCGTGTCGAAACTGTGAAGGGACGCGAAGATCCTGTCATTGAGCTCAACCGGACCTTGGATCTCATTTCTACATGGGGTTCCAGGAATATGGTTGAGTTCAATGCCAAGAAAACCCAGGTGTGTGCGTTCACGTGCAAAAATCCCCGTTCTCTCCCCTCCCCATTCTTCAGGGTACTCCCCTCTCAGTGCGGAATGACCTGAGTATCCTTGGTGTGGATATCCGCTGTGATCTCAATCCAAGGAATCACATCGAGGGCGTAATATCTGCCACATCACGCAGGGTTGGAGTCCTGAACAGGGTGCGTCGGTTTTTCACGCCCGGTCAGCTTTGTCGCTTATATAAAGCGCAGGTCCGGCCGGGTATGGAGTACTGCTCTCACCTTTGGGATGGATCCGCCCAGTACCTGCTCGAAGCAGTGGATGGATTGCAGCGGCGGGCCATCCGCATTGTGAATGATGCAGACGTTACGAGCAACTTGGAGTCGCTACAACTCCGGAGAGATGTCGCCTCTCTAAGCGTGTTCTACCACCTGTATCACGGTGAGTGCTCTGAAGAATTGTTCAACTTGCATCTTTCCTCTCCATTCCTAACCAGAACCACGCGTGATGGCTTGCGAAGCCATAGCTTGACGGTCCTCACCATCCCGGCGCGAACCAAACGGTTCTCAAATTCGTTTTTGTGTCGCACCGTCAGGCTGTGGAATTGTTTGCCGGCGCACGTGTTCCCTCCTTCCTACAATCCTTCCGCCGCGGTGTGAAGAGTCACCTTAGCAGGCCGGCATAATTGTTTCCATTGGCATGGGACTGCCGTCCGATGCCAATGGATACTCTGCCTGGGCGGCATTGGCACTTTCCATCAGGTGCAATGCCGCAACTATGCCAGGCCAGTACATTAAAAAAAAAAGCTCATTTAATAAAGTAATTACTGCAAGCGGTTCTAGTCTCGCCGCATTTTTAATTCAAACAGACCCATTAGAAAATGCCAAGGAGCTTGCAAAACAGTTGAATTTCACAACACTGACGATATTTATGCTCTGGAACAGTTCTATAAGTCTATCCCTCTGGAAAAGTTAATAGTGGAGCCATTTGTTGAACGTACTGATTCAACATTTTTGTTCGCGTATAGAATTCTTCTTGTATAGAACGAAATATTGGACAAGATGTTTTTCTTGATGAAGATCCATTGAGTATTTTAAAGGATGGGAGGTATGAGAAAGTTCCATTGCTCATCGGTTTTGATAACATGGAAGGTTTATTGCGTATTGAAAATTTCGAAACGTGGAAAGATGGAATGAATGAGAAATTTTCTAACTACTTGCCACCTGATTTGAAATTTGAAAATGAAGAACAAAAAGAAAAGGTTATAAATGAAATTAAGCAGTTTTACTTCGGGGACAAGCCTGTAAGCGACGAGAATATTTTGTCTTATTTTACCCAGAACTTTAAATGCTTTGTCCTAGTTTATTAAAAGAATTGTTTACGATTCTAATAAGTACCACGATCTATGTTTATTAGTTGGTAATGTTGATAATGTGATTGACTTCACGGAATGCTCCGAGTACAATAAAGATTACCTTAAGCAGTACGTTTTGTATCCTTTTCCCAAGCAATTCAGACCATTTTCTACCCCCTATAATTTCGTTTTGATTAAAGCAAGAAGCCTGAATTTTCAGCAACTAAGCAGCCATTGTGTAAACACGGTATATTTAAAATTTCATTCAATTTGAACCAGTATGTAGTTTAAGAATTGTAACTTGTCAAACTTTCTTAATTTTGTCACTCACTGACTGACCGACTGTCTGACTGACTGACTGACTGACTGACTGACTGACCGATCATCAAAAGTCTAAGGCACTTCTAGCAGACATACAACCTTCAAATTTAGAATATAATTAGTGTTTAGTGTCTACATCGAGGGAAAACTTAAACATTTCATAATTTCTGTCTAGTTATCTAAATACACCAACTGCGTGAATAACTTTGTAATCCCATATAAATGTATAGGATTACATAGATACATTTGCAGTTAATGAATAGTTGTATTTGCAGCAGCATTATGTAAAAATTGCACGACACATTATGTTTTCATGCGATGGCCAAGTCGATCTTTTTATTTAAAACATAAAGGATTTTTAATATTGATATGATAATAACTTACGTAATAACTTTATACAGAAGGTCCCTTAAGCAAGGACTAAATAAATTAACCCACTTGGTATTACATGGATCTCACAACTTTTTGCTGTTGAAAAACTGAGCTTGGTACTTGGAACTGAACTTGGTATTTTTTTACAGCATGTTTTTGATGGGATTTTTACATATACTCGTACATTATCTCACATCACTAATTTACCACGTGAAAGATATTACAATACAATGTCACCTCCAATACAATATCTAAATGATTCACTGCCATCTGTTATTTTTAATCGCATACATATAAATGTATTTAATAATGTGATATAAAGATAATATTTATAAATATTAATACATAAATACAAAAAAGTGAAGGCAAATGTTCTACCAGGACACCCACGCCTTGTGTATACCGTCTCACGATCACAGAGTACCTACTTGGTTTTATAGGAACCCACGATGTAATAGGGAGCGAGCCTTTTTTTTATTGCAATAAATGGTGAAACGAGCATGACGTTCGCCTGATGGTAATCGATACGACGATATGAAAAGTAGCAAAAGCAAACAACTTGAATTACAAAGCAATGCATGGCATTCCACTGCGCTCGCCATCCTGAGACATAAGAAGTTAAGTCTCAATATATCCAGTAGTTACTCAAGCTACAATGTCCTTCAATTTAAAATACAATAGTGCATTTACACTGCTGTTTGACGGCAGAAATAGACATTGATACCTACCCAGGCGGCCTCTCACATATGAGAGACCTACCACCAGTGAAGCCTACGCCATATCGGCCACAAATTCCCGAATCCGAGCTGATAACGAATAGAAAAATCCAATACCACTTGGCCCAGGATTCAGTGGCGTAACAATAGGGTGGCATA
Source organism: Hyles euphorbiae (assembly GCA_023078785.2). NCBI lineage: Eukaryota > Metazoa > Arthropoda > Insecta > Lepidoptera > Sphingidae > Hyles > Hyles euphorbiae. The sequence goes on along the minus strand of CM041043.1, from coordinate 7,202,049 downwards.
GTGCGCAAAATGCCACGGGCCCCCGACCTTAGGGGCCCCCGGCGGCTCGGCCCCTTAAGCCCGAGAGGCCGTAAGCAGAGAAAGAACCTAACTGATTTATTACCCATTGAAATAAAAAAAACGTAAATCTAAGAAACCATTAATTTATTACCTACAAAATTATTAATCAAAAACTATTTACTTAATTTTTTCCAAAGATAAAGATTTAATTTAAAAAAATGAATCGTCAATATTAGGTCTTCTGAGGGGGGCCCCATCACCACTGCTGCGTTTGGGTTCCGGCCACATAGTAAAGATAATACGACGATTACTTTGTCTCGTTGTGAAGCTGTTTTTATGGCCTGTAGACATATGAGCATACAGCTCGCCTGATGGTCAGCGTTCACCACCGCTCATGGACCTTCGCAGATTCAGGAATCCAGCAAAATGAAGTCGCTTCCTACCATAAGCAGAGCACTCTCTTAAAGCCTCGCTAAAAAAAGTATAGGTTATAGCTTTCAGGGAATACCGAAGCACAGAGTTCATTCCAGAGCTTGCACATGCGTGGTAAAAAAGAACACTAGAAACGTACTTTCCGGGAACGGATAGTTTCCAGGTATTAAGAAAGAACTCTACTGCGGTGACGGGAAGTGTGATGGGAGAACAGCGACCATGGCACCACCTTCCTCAGAGCACTTTCCGTGGAACAATCGATAGATTACACAGATACACCGGAAGTCTCATCGCAAGCCTAATGGCTCCAAATTTTCCGTGAGATCGGGGTTATCGACGATTCGAAGAGCTCAGCGCCGTAAGGAGTCAAGTGGGTCAAGCTGGTATTTTGGGGCTTCTACCCAGAGGTGAGAGCAGTACTCCACGTCGTGCCAGATCGTCGCATTTATAGAGCAATAACCGATGATCTAACGGCAAGTACCGCTTGGCTCTGTTGAGAATCCCTAACTATTTGCTGATCAATTTAGCCTTGTCTTCCAAATGACACCTAAACTGCACTTTGCTCAATATTTCGGTTCCAGGCATACTCTCCGATACATATTTATAACTCGCTCCAAGACCTTGGGGAGTAAGCATGTGATAGCAATCGGCCTATGATTCGAAGGATCCGACTGGTCACCCTTTTTGGGGATTGGATGAACATAGGCGATATTCCATGAACCCGGGCCTGGGTTGTTTTAATAGAAAAGACGATATAGGCGCGTGAGTACGGGGTTCATTTCAGGGCCGGACGTCCTAAAACTGCAGGGATACATGCCGATCAATTCAACAAGTAGCTGTCGAGGAGCTTGACTTGAAATGATGAGCCAACTGTGAGTATTGGCCGTGATTTTTTCCATCGCCAAGAGTTCCTGGTGTTGCGAGAACGTGATGTCGCGGTTAACGAGTGCGATCGTGAGCGGAACCATTCCACTCGCCGCCCCCTCTAATGAAGAAAACGTCAGGTCATGATCTGCTCAAAGGACGCCTCTATCTTATAGTTAGAGGGCCTAAGAATTCCAGCACGGTCTCCCACGCAAGTCTTAGGAGGCTAAATAAATGGGCCGCAAGGGTAACTGTTGTGTGGCGCACTCTTACTAACTGTGACTCCGCGATGGACGACAGTCTCGCGTTTGTCGTGGACGCCCATAACATCTTAAAGGGGCGTCCAGATCTAGACATAAGTGGAGAGCAACTTTGCTCCCCACTGAGAGAGACCTGCATCCTGGTTTAACACCGGGTGATCACTGGGAAGGAATCGGAGCGCTTATTCCCTTTTTGTATTATATAAAACAAAGGGGGCCCCATCCGATGATTTTGCCACGAGCCCCAGATGGTGTAGTTACGCCACTGCCAGGATTCGAACCCGAGAATGCGCGTTGCAATCGTACCGTCGTACAACTGCGCCCCCGAGCCAGTCATAAAGATAATATTTACAAAAAATGAGCTTCATAATGATGATTATGCAATATTTTATCGCCAAGCGTCGTATTTATATGGGTAATTGTGTTGACTGTTGTGTGAATTAGAGTCGAACAGGCAACATGTGGAGATGGACGTTTGTTCTGTGTGTGGTGGCGGCGGTGGGCGCAGATGAGTCCCGAGTGGTGCAACTTAAGCAAGGACCCGTCCGAGGATATAAGGAAGATAATGTGTTTGCGTTTTACGGAATCCCATACGCCACGGCACCTACCGGACCCAACAAATTCAAGGTATATGTTTTTAGATTTATTTCAAATTGGTTAATTAAAAAAATGAATGGTAAAGTATATTTTTTTTTTTTTTATTTCTAAATTAAAAGTTCCATTTGACATATCTCAAAATTGTGAAACCCTATTTCATTTGATGTCAAATAAATCGGTTAATACAATATCCGATTATTAACGAGATATCGATACCATTTGTTTGTATGTCTTAAACGATTACAGTTTATATTTTTAGTTTACATTATTTCGTTTTTTTATGTACATCTTTATCCTAATGACACATCCACAATTGCATAAGTCACTTTAGTATTAAGGAACAAAAGTAATAATTTATCTATTACTAGCGGCCCGGCCCACAGTGAGTCGAAATGGCAATTTTTGTGACAGGTTTTTTTTCGGACTTTCCAATTTATTTTGACGCCAACGGTTCGATATAATCATTCCTTACAATATTCATTCTTTGTACATTTTTGTTTAACCCTATAATTTTATTTATCCGTTCATAAAATCCATCCCATGGTTGTCTGGAAGACATTGCCTTTGAGCGATAAGACCGCCAATTGTACTTTTAAGATTGTGATTTTCGTTTTATTTGTATTTTATTTTTGTGTGCAATAAAGTGTATAAATAAATAAATAAATAAATAAATTTTGGCTAATAAAATATTTTAGATTTTTGATGTATGGTCTATGGAACGCTCTATAAAACCCTAAATTTCTACGAAATCCTGCTGGATCCTGCGATGAAACCTTATTTTTCTGAATCTTGGTCTGTTCTACTATACTTGTATACTTCAAACGTGTGCATTTTTCAGTTATGCAGTTCGAAAGAAATGTTAAATTCAATATTTCCCAAAACTTTTTTTACGATCTTCAGTAAATTTGTATCAGCCCATATACGTCCCACTGCAGGGCACGGGCCTACTCTATAAGCGAGGATACGATTGAGAGTGGTTAGGCCATATAGTCCACCACGCTGGCCTAGTGCGGGTTGGCGGACTTACAAACCATAGAAATTCTTATAAATCGCTATGGTATGCAGGTTTCCTCACGATGTTTTCCTTCACCGTTTTAGTGCGTGGTGATTGATTATCAATAGTCAATACACACATGACTCTGAAAAGTCAGAGGTCTGCCCTGGGATTCGAACCCGCGACCACCGTGAACATGTGGGCAGCCGCGTCTCAGCAGTCCGTTTACCAACAGGCCACCACATACACAAAATTATTGTTAAATTATTAAATTATTGCCTTTTATTAAAATTATTATTAAATTATTTATTGATGGTTGTTCGTTGACAGTACGCTTGTTATTAGCTGATAATTCAGTACTTTTTAAAATAAAAAAAAAAACTGGATTAAAACTGCTCGATTATTTTTATATTTGTACCGATTATGCGTATACAAATGCGTTTGCATAGTCTCAACTCTACACGTGGAAGACCTAACGACGTGACTTTGTAATGACGACTAGTAAAAAAGTATATTGTTTAAAATGGTTATTTTGCTTTATTTAAAGGATTTAAATTTAAATTAAGTTATTATGGATTGTAAATCCTGTGATAAAATAAGAATAGCTTCATAATTCCATGGTTTTACGAAAAGTTTTATTGAAATTTACAAAGTTATTTATGATAAAAGTATGAAATGTCAAATGGAACTTTTTGATTTAGTTATATAGTATGGTACTATTTTTTGTCATACCATAAATTATACTTTTTGTCTTTTTTATATCTGCTTCTTGTGTTTCTCTGTTAAAGATGGGCTATTTAAGTCGACAGATTATTTTTAGACCAACATTTAAACTTTTTTTTTTGTTCTTCTTTCATTCAATGTTTAAATTCCTATACCAGATGAAATAAAAACATAAATTTAAATGAAAGGAATTTAATCTGTGAGTAAATTGTTAGCAGAATGTTTAATTACGTTGACTCAGCTTATATCTGTTATTTTCGTAGCGTAATTATGCCAACTAAGTGCAGAGTACCGGTAGATTTGAAATAAAATTACGATAACCTTTGAATTGCTTGTGTTTATTTTTAGCCTACAACATATCCGTAATATGTTTATCAGATATTGATAGATAGAATTAAATGTATTTATTTATTTAGGTAGGTAAGCAGGTACGTCTGATTCTGAAGTGTTTATCAATATTAATGTTGTTTAATAATCACGTGTATATTTGTCTATCACAAGCCCTGGTCTGTCGAAGCTACGCACAGCGTTGCGTTGCGCGGAATGCGGTGTCAAACTCGGTTTTGTATGAAAAACATTGACATTGACATGACGTTCCGCCGCAGTATGCGTCAGCCAGCGTCTGCGGTAAGGGGTCAACCGAGTGACGGGTAGACTGGTCTTTGGTGCTGTCACAGTACGCGTCGGTGTAGAGGGGCAAGTGCGGTGAAGTGCGGGGCGGATACACCGCACAACGTGCCGTCATTATCATCATTTCGTCGCGGTAAGCGTACTTGCGCAATGGATTTATTTGAGGACAATATTTTTATCAATTTTCGTTTGGTTTAACTTTTGTTTAGGCTCTGGCGCGTCCATCGACTATGTACTGCCGCGCAGTACGTTGAATACAGTTCACGTGCGTTCCCAATGACAATGGCGCAATATAAAATCACGTAGGGATACAACTTTAAAACCATGCGTTGGTAAAAAAAAAATACAGTTAAAAAGTGAAAATAATTAGAATTTAATAAGTATATGATTATAAAATGGAGTCAATTACATTTATTAACCGACTTCAAAAAAAAAGGAGGAGGTTCTCAATTCGACTGTATGTTCCTTTTATTTTTTATGTTTGTTACCTCATTTCTCTGTACTGTGTGAACCGATTTTGACCATTCTTTCTTTCATTGAAAGCTGATGCTTGTCATTTGGTCCCATAAAAATATGGTGAAAATCTGAGCAATATCTTCGGACCTGGAGAGGGGAACTCCTTAAAATTAAGTAGGATTCCAATGGTTCTTTTTGCATTAGGTTCATTATAAAAGTTAATTTACAGTGAGAGAGGAAAAAAAGGGGTAGGGGTGAGGGGGGTAGGTGATAAAATTAAAATACACGTAAATTCTAATATCTTCGGCAGCTTTTAACCGATTTTAGTGATTTCTTTTTGATTGGAAAGAATGTATTGACAGGTTGATCTCAGGAACACAACATAGAGATCTGATGATCATTTTCGGACCTGGAGTGTAGAACTCTTCAAACTTAAGTAGGATTCCAATGGTTCTTTTTGCATTGGGTTCAGTATAAAAGCTAAGCTACAGTGGTGGTGGGAAAAGGGGGTAGGGGCAAAGGGAGGGGGGGGGGTTAGGGGGGAGAAAAAATAATAAACATATGAATACTCCAATATCTTTGGCAGCTTTTAGCCGATTTTAGCGATTTCATTATCATCGGAAAGAACATATTCCTTGTGGGGACCAAATTTTCTTCATTTTGATTCCTATCAACACTAAAAAGATAAAAATAACCAAAATTTTTAATAAAAAAAAATAAAAACCGACTTCAAAACAAAAACCCGCTAAAAACCAAAAAATAACTAAATCATAAGTACCACTGCAAAGCAAAAAAATAATATTTGTTTCATGGAACTTGCGCTTGTTGATTAATTTGCTTAATGACTTGACTAGCCAACAAATCAAAATATATGCATAACATATTGAAGGCGGGTCGCCCAGTACCAAACATTTAAATTAATATAAGGCATAGGTCCTACATGTTTGGTACTTGGCGGCCCGCCTTCGATATGTTATGCATATATTTTGATTTGTTGGCTAGTCAAGTCATTAAGCAAATTAATCAACAAGCGCAAGTTCCATGAAACAATTATTATTTTTTTGCTTTGCAGTGGTACTTATGATTTAGTTATTTTTTGGTTTTTAGCGGTTTTTTGTTTTGAAGTCGGTTTTTATTTTTTTTTATTATTTTATTGTTATAAAAATGGCATACGGAACTGTATGTTAATTGTTCTAAGTACCTAGTACTCCATGCTTTTTAACAAAATATAGCAACGGAATTAGTTCCCAACTGATCAGGGTACAATTGGAATATAATTGGAGACGATTTATTAGTAAGTATCTATATAAATTCAGTCTTTATCCCTATTCGCAGGGCACTTTATCAGCCCATATACGTCCCTCTGCAGAGCACCGGTCTCCTCTACAATCGAGAATACGATTGAGAGTGGTTAGGCCATACTATAGTCCACTGCGCTAGCTGGCCTTATCCCTATATGTGCATAGAAAGAAATACAAACAACAAACCCAATAAAAACATCAATCGTTTAAGTGCACCCGCTTTTTATATGAGTTGTGTATCAGCCCATACACATACATTCGATGCATAATGGTTGTATATTATCGTCGTAGTTATTTACAAAATCCACCTGCAAGATCAACTACAAGAGAACTATCGCCATTCGACACAATTAGCACCACTCTCCTAGCACCTAGAGAGCATCATGTTACGATATGGTGCAATCTTAAATATGTAGTTCCTCAACGTAGTATTAAGTTCTGTGTTTTCCCCGTTTTTCCATTCTCACTCCATCAGAACCCCCTCTATGTATGCATATATATTTTGAGCTCTGTGTTATGAATTCTGTTAAATACTAGAATAAAATTATTATTGTAAAAAGTGTCTATCAGTATTGTTCCAGGTTTTGCTTGTGAAAATTTTATAGGCAAATAATTTAATCTTTATGGAATTTATTTTTACCCAATTACGGTACGATCGATAACAATAATTTAAGAATGGATATATACATAAACCCAGTGAAATTTAATTTGATCGAACAATAAGTTGTTTAGGCGAAAAAAGATGTATACAGCAGACGCGTATTTCATTAGAATGATACGAATCACTTTTATCACATATCAATATTGCGCAAATTATCTCGTAAACATATATACCCAGTCTATTTAAAATGACGCACAAACATTTTTTTTAAGAAATTATATATATTTCCGAACATAAATGATTGTTAATTGTTGTCATGGAAATTCAAGAAAACTTCCGAAAACTTCAATGCGAAATTGTCATAGTAACGTTAGTTGTCAATGAACGGTTCTCCTATTGGTCAACGGTTTTACGCACAGAGTAAAACCTATATGAACCACCTTTTTTGTTATGTGAACTACGTTGCATGACGTCACGACGTTGCCGCTTACCGCAGTGCCGCGCGTATCCTTCGACAGACCAGGCCTACACGTAGCTATAGTAATTCAAATGATATAAATCTATTGCCACAAGCTCCACGTGTGATATTGTTTACATAATTGCGACTCAAGAGAGCCATTTGGTACCAGTCTGCAAAATGTCGCTGTTCCGGCCAGTTAAACTAGATAATGTGCGTGTAGCATCATCACCTCTTTATTCGATTGTCGAGTGTCGACGCAAAGATCATAGAAGATCAAGACTTGCCATTCAACAAAAATCTTAGAAAAAATAATAGAAATTTACATTATACTTAAATAAAGAGATACTTAAATAGATCTTAACAAATGTCATTGTTCACGCATCATGGAAAAATGCGCAAATAATTTAAAAATATAAGTATATTATTATATTATGTTCTTCTGTTCTGACAGCCTCCATGGCGCAGTCGGTTAGACGCTGCCTGTGATACAAGAGGCCACCGGTTTGATTCCCGCACCGAGAGAAATGTTTGTGCGTACCACAAATATTTCTTTCGGTTCTGGGTGTTTATGAGACCGAAGTGTCTAGTAGTTCGTGATACCCACGACACAAGACTCGATCTTAGTGTGGGGCCAGAAATATGTATGTGACTGTTGGGTGGTATTTATTTATATAAACATATATATATATATATACAGTCGACTCTCATTAATACAAACCTGCGATAATTCGAACCTCTCTATAATTCAAAGTTATCACGAGTTCCCTACAAAATCTCTTTATATTTCGAACTTAATCCATACATTTTTATACACTTGGTAATTCGAACTAAAAAATCAGCGCTATATAACAAAACGACGCGTTAATTCGAACTCAACGACTTCCAACACTCGACAATTCAAAGTTGCAGAGAGAGAAAGAGAAACTATAAATGTTTGACGATTGCTATTTATTGAATACCTAATTGAATATAGTGCGTGGTGGCCTGTTGGTAAACGTACCAGATGCGGCTGCCAACATGTTCACGGTGGTCGTGGGTTCAAATCCCAGGGCACACCTCTGACTTTTCGGAGTCATAATATGTGTATTGATAGTCAATCACCACGCACTAAAAACGGTGAAGGAAAACATCGTGAAGAAACCTGCATACTATAGCGATTGATAAAGAATTCTATGGTATGTAAGTCCGCCAACCCGCACTAGGCCAGCGTGGTGGACTATATGGCCTAACCACTCTCAATCATACTCTCGATTGTAGAGTAGGCCCGTGCCCTGCAGTGGGACGTATATGGGCTAATACAGATTTATTGAATAATAGTAGATCATATCATAATTCGAAGTTTTTTAGTGTCTCTCGTAAATTTCGAACCATTTGATATTTCAAACATTCGATAACTCGTAATATTTTAAGAGTCCCTTGAGTTTCGAATTAACGAGAGTCGACTGTATATATATATATATATATATATATATATATATATATATATATATATATATATATATATATATATCGGCGTCCCAGTAAATATACTAAGTAAATGTAGTGAAATTATTTATGACTAATTTATTATTTGAAAATATGATAATAACAGTTTTAGATTTGTAGATTTCCTAGGGATTTTGGTTCAATTTTCAAAACACCAATTTTCTTCAACGGCTGACGGGCCTGCGGGCGAGCGAGCGAGGGGCGGGCGAGCGTGGAGCAGCGGTTCGTTTCTTGTCTTCCTTTGGAGAGGTCCTCTTCTGGCGGGGCCCGGCGCGAAGCTGCCGATACGGCCAAACCGCCCCTCTTTTATATCCTTTCTCGGTCCACGCTCACCCCCCCTAGCCCCTCACCCTTCAGCACCCGTCATAATCTTTATTTCTCACTTATTTTTACAATTTCCTTACAATCATCTCGATTTCCACACAACAATGTGGGGCTCATCCCCGCGCAACCCCTCACACCATGCACCCATCCCTAAGGACTCCCGGGGCGTGAATACGGCTGGGTTTTGGGTGCGGAGAGTTTTGTTCGACGTCACCCCGCCCCGTTTGTACCACGTGACCGAGGCGCCCCCCAGCCCTCTCACCCCCTCGGGAGCCGCACCGCGCATGCGCAGTAGGCACATAGTGTGAGGTTTGGGAAAATGAAACCACTTCAGGAATAATTATTTATTTTTAACTAGTTATTTCGTGTCGTGCACATTTCTCCCGCCGTCGCAGCTCGCGATTTCCACTGGGAGCACGACGATCTTCCGGGACGGCCGCCGCAGGATGTGCCCGTTGCTCGTTGTGACGTCGACGACTCGCACCTCGCCGTCTTCCCCGGGGTAGACTCTGGACACCCGGCCTCTCGGCCAGACGTTTCTCGGCAGGTTGGCGTCGCACACGACGACTAAGTCCCCGACTTTCGGGGGTGCGCCGGTGGTGCGGGGCTCCCGCCGGTGTTGGAGCGAAGGCAGGTACTCCCTCACCCAGCGCCGCCAGAACTCGTCGGCCAGTCGCTGCGCGCGCTTCCAGCATCGGCGCGCAGAAGTGTCGTCGTCCGCGAAGTCGCCTGGCGCTGCAACGTGACAGTTAGGCCCCAACAGTATGTGGTTGGGGGTTAACGCCTCCGGTTCGTCGGGTGTCACGGCCACATGAGTGAGTGGTCGTGAGTTCACAATGTTTTCTATCTCCGCTAACAGTGTGTGCAATGTCTCGTCACTCGGGTATTTCTCTGTTAGTATCACTCGCAGGGATTGTTTAACGCTGCGTATCAGTCTCTCCCATGCTCCGCCCATGAAGGGTGCGGCGGGGGGAATGCGACGCCAGTTGATACAGCGTGCATTTGCCTCTCTTCCTGTTGCTTCCCACGCCTCCTTCAATTCCTTATCCGCAGCCTTGAAACACGTCGCGTTGTCTGACCATAGTTCCGTCGGTTGGCCTCTGCGCGCGATGAATCGCCTGAGTGCTGACACGGCAGAGTCCGCGCTCAGTGACGCGACCACTTCCAGATGCACCGCCCTTATGGTCATGCAGGTGAATAGTGCAACCCATCGTTTCTCCCGATGTCTTCCGACGGTCACTTCCAGCGGACCGAAGTAGTCTAGTCCCGTGTAGGAGAAGGGCCGTGTGTTGTGCGCCAGTCGCGCTGCGGGAAGATCTCCTGTGGCTGGGATAGTGGGCTTCGCTTTTCTTATTTTGCATGGTGGGCAATTCTTCAATACTCCTTTCACGGTCGGACGTATTCTAGTTATCCAGAACCTTTGTCTTAGTTCATTTACCACCATTTCCACTCCTCCATGGAACATCCTTTCGTGCACATGTTGCACGTACATCTTCGTGTATTCATGTTGTCCGTCTAACAGGACTGGATTTGTTGTGTCTTCGCTTACACTTTTCGCCGCTGTTATTCTTCCGCGCAAACGCAATAAGCCGTCCTCTCCCACGAACACACGTAGGGAGGCGAGTCGATCTGTCGGCGAGGGTGGGCTTCCGCTTATGACGCGCAATCTTTCACTCGCATAGCTGTCATCTTGCACTTTTCTTAGCCACAATTCTTCGGCGCGCCTTAGGTAACACGCGTCTAGACTCATGAACTTTTTCTGTTGTACCTTAAGCTCCGGTCTCGATTTGCTATCACTTTTCTGGTAGGCGCTCCACGTGGGGTCCTGCTGAGTGTTGCCTTTTGTGCGCTTTCGTCTTGCGGCCATCGTAATGTGTGTTTTCCGCCTGCACAAGTCCAGGAATTGCAACACTCGCGCCACGGTTCGCACTGCACTACTCCACTTCGCGAATCGACACAGATCGGGCAAACAGGTGTAAGCCTTTTCTTCTCTGACACTTAGACACTTTTCTTCATTCGTTTTGTCGGTCGGCACTTTCACTTCCACCGGCCACTCTCCCGCCGGTTGGCGCAGGAACTCCGGTCCCCGGAACCATCGGTGATGTGCTTCAAATCCTGTCGGCGTGTCTCTTGTGGCATCGTCCGCCACATTGTCGCGCGACGGCACCCAGCGCCACTCGTTTACTTTCGTTATTTCTTCGATTTCGGCTAGACGATGAGCGACGAAAGTCTTGAAAGCGCGCGGTTCCGCCCTTATCCATGCGAGGACTGTTCGGGAATCGCTCCAGTATATTTTTTTCTTGAACTCGAAGTTGTGCTCTTCACATGTCTTGGTCGCGAGTCGCGCGCCGAGCAGGGCCCCTTGTAGTTCCAGTCGTGGAATAGACGTGGGTTTCAGCGGCGCCACACGGCTCTTGGCTGCGGCTAGCGCGACGTGAATCGTATCGTCCACGCGCCGCATGCGTATGTACACCGCTGCCGAGTATGCTTCTTCGCTGGCGTCCACGAACGTGTGTAGCTCTCTTTCCACCACCGGCGGTCCTATGTCGTAGCATCGCGGTATGCGCAGATCCTTTAAGGCGCGCAGGTTGCTCAGCCATTCGACCCAGCGAATTCGTAGTTCTTCTGGGATGTGGTCATCCCATCCGATCCCGTGTCGCCATGTTTCCTGCATCAGCCTTTTCGCCGGGGTCGTTATTGGTGACACCAAGCCGAGAGGGTCGAAAAGCGACATTATGACGCTCAAGGCTTCCCTTTTCGTTGGTGGCCGTTCATTGCGCAACACCTCCGGCGGGGTTCTTCCTTCGTTGACGCGAAACCCAATGCAGTCCTCTTGCCACCGCCACAACAGACCCAGCGTTTTCTCCTCGGCCGTTCCTCCTATGCGCACGGCGGCGTCCTGCCCGCGCGTGCTGAACTGGCGCACTACGATGGGCTCGTTCGACACCCATCCTCTCAGGGTAAAGCCTGCTTGTCGGTGAATATGGTCCACTATTTTTGTCACCTCCATGGCCTTTTCTTTGCTCACGAAGCTGGTGATAAAATCGTCCATGTAATGATTTCGCTTAATTTCCTCCACTGCCTCGGGAAATTGTTCCTGGAACTCTTCCGCGTTCCTGTTCTTTATGTAGAGTGCCGTGCATGGTGACGACGTCGCTCCGAATATCACCGAAGTCATCTGATATTCTGTAGGCTTCGTGTCTCCTCTCTCCCGCCCTCTCCACAGGAACCTCAGGGCGTCTCTGTCTTCGCGTCTGACTTTGATCTGCATGAACATTTCTTTTATGTCCGCCGAGACTGCAAAGGGGTGTTGTCGGAATCTCATCATGATTCCGGGCAGGGATTGCAGGAGGTCAGGACCCGACAGGAGCAGGTCGTTCAGACTGACTCCGTGTGATCTTACCGCTGCGTCATGCACCACCCTTATCTTTGGCTTCGCTGAGTTACACACGGCAAAGTGCGGAAGGTACCAGGTTTTTCCTTGTGGTGCTGGCGAAGTAGTCGGGACCGCGTATCCTGAGACGAGGAGGTTACTTATCCTCTCTTCATACTTCATCTTCAGGTCCTCATCACGGTCGAGCTTCTTTTCTAAATTTCTCAATCTATTGTAGGCATAATCGTAATTGTTGGGAATCGTGCAGTCGTCCCGTTTCCAGAGGAGTCCAGTTTCGAAGCGTCCATCTGGCATCCTTCGACTTCTTTCTTGCAGGATTTGCAAAGCGCGCTCTTCGGGATCACTTTTCGGCTTTCTAGGCTCCACTCCAAGCGACTCTAAGTCGAAGAATCTTTTCATCATTTCTTCCATGTGCTCATCCAAAGTGACTGTGTGTCCGCAGAAGGCATTGATGTTCTGAAGTGCTGACTTATACCCGTGCAGAACCCATCCCAGCTTCGTGCGAGACGCGACAGGCTGGCTTCTGCTCCCGGTCCGCATCTCGAGCGCCACCAAGAACTCCCAGTTGTCTTGCCCAATCAGTATCTTTGGATTGGCGTTCTTATAGATCAGTCGCTCTTGTATATCCTGAAGGTGTGCACAGTGTTGAATGTCCCTCTTGTCGACGCTTTGTCTGGTGGACATCAGGTGTGATACAGTGCGTGCGTTGCGTATCATATATTCTTCGTCACTGTAGCGCCCGCGTATTTTGACGTCGACTCTGCGGCTATCTGCGTGTTTCATCGTTCCGTTGAGACCTTGCACCCACATTTCGTCGCGCGGACCTTGCAAGCCTAGCAATTCTGCCAGCCCTTCCTCGACGAGCGTGACGGTACTGCCGTCATCCATGAGCGCGTAGGTGTGCACGCGTGCTCCGCCTTGTCCGGTGAGTGTGACAGGTGCGATCTTGAGAAATGCTTGCCGGTTTCCTCCACGATCCGTCTGTGTGACGAGCTCCGCGGACGTGACCACTTCCTCCTGCACGGACTGCCCGGGAGGTGCTGACGGCGTCCTCCCCGTGTTCTTGTGCAAGAAGCGGTGGTGAGCCATCAGGCAACCCTCCCGGCCGCACTTCTTGGCTCTGCAGTTTCCTCGTCGGTGCGTGCTCCTCAGGCATCGGAAGCATATTCGAAACCGCTTCGCGATCTCCCACCGGTCCCCTACGTTGGCGTCTCTGAACTGCTTGCATTCAGGTAACTGATGCTTCTGCTTGCACAGCGGGCACTCTTCCAAGTTGTCGTCCGCGACGAAAGTGCGTTCGATGTTCTTTCTTCCACGCCTTTCCACAGGGACGTCCTCGAGTGGTGCGTACGCTCCACACTTGTCGGCCTCCTCGCTGAGAAAAGTTGCCAGCCTCTTCAGGTCGGGTACATCTTCCTTGCATGCGGCGGCGTAATCGTACCATTTGCTTCTCAGCGTGGGCGTGAACTTTTCTATAGTCGTCTTGACTGTTTCTGGATTATACAAGTAATGGATCCTCTTCAATGCTTCAATAGCGGCCACAGTATTTGCCACTTTGTCAGCAAATATACACAAATCTCTTGGGCTGTCGGTCAACTTCCCAAGTGTCTTCATCTTTTGCAGCTCGTGCATGGCTAGCGCGTCGGGACGACCGAATCTTCTCTTCAAAGCTTTCATAATCGTCTCCGGCTCCGGTTGGCTAATCAGTAAACCGCTAATCGCTTCGCTCGCCGCCCCCCTGACGCTCTTCCTCAATCGTGAAACGTTTTCAGTTCTTGAGAATACAGCTTCAGTCTCATAGTAGGCAGCTTCGAAAGCGAGCCAGCCGCTGCTTCGCCCATCGAACATGGGCAGCTCCTGCAGGTATCTCGGTGCGTCTCTCGACATCTTCACGGCTTTGGTGAGAGCTGTCGCCAGTGAGGTGACGTCCACGTTCGGTGGCTGACGCGCAGGCCGGGGCTCATCTTTGCGCTCCCGGTGCTCGCATTCCTTGTTCTTGCGAGCTCCCTGTCCTTGTCCTTTCGAATCATCCTCGTCTGGTGAGTCCTGCTTCTTTGTTGGTGGTTCCTCTTGACCCTCCAACCATTCCTGTACACGACTGGATCGGTCGTGCTCATCTCCGGACTCCACAGAGTCCTCTTCATCGTCGCTGATTGCGGCGCGTTCCTTTTCCAACTTCGCTTGGGCCAACGCAAGCGAGGCGCGCACCTCTTCCAGCTTTAGTTGTGCTATCTTTTCCTGTGCCTCGAGCTCAGCAAGCTTCTTGCGCTGCGATCGCTGTGATTTGGCGCCTTTGGATGGCTTCAGGGTGTCGCCGTCGTCCTTCTCTGCCTGCGTGGTCGCCGTGTTCGAACTCGCCGTTGTTTCCGTGTATGCAGTCTCTGAAGTAGTCGCGGTATCCTCGGAGGTCGTCGTCGTTCTTGCAGAGGTTGCAGTTGTCTTCACGGATGGGCCAGCATTCCCTGTGGGCGTGGCACCCGCGCCTCGGGCGGCCGCCGCAGTGCTTTGAGTGATTACTTGCGGTGCACTGGACGGACCACCCTCGGTACGGGGCACCCTTACGGCCGGGCTCAATCTTTCGGACGCGTCGATCACACTTCCCTTCTTCGAGCGAGTAACAGGCATCTTTTTCTTTCTTGCGGTTGTTCTAAAAAAAATACAAATCCCGCGCTGTGGCTTAAAAATGTTCAAACAATCTTCCAGGAACCAAGTCTTCAAACTGTTAGAAACTTCCAAATGAATCTTGCACCAGGCATAAGTTCCGAGACTTCGAACGATTTCTCCGCGCTGTGGCTTAAAAATGTTCAAACAATCTTCCAGGAACCAAGTCTTCAAACTGTTAGAAACTTCCAAATGAATCTTGCACCAGACATAAGTTCCGAGACTTCGAACGACTTCTCGACCAATCAGATTCGTCGAAATTTCTTCAATATTTCCAAGTCTTCGATCTTGATATTTCCTCTTCAAATTCGTCTGCGAATGATCAACGATTGCTTTTTCTTCATAATCCGGATGCGAAGGACCAACGAATGTGCGTGATAGATTTCCTAGGGATTTTGGTTCAATTTTCAAAACACCAATTTTCTTCAACGGCTGACGGGCCTGCGGGCGAGCGAGCGAGGGGCGGGCGAGCGTGGAGCAGCGGTTCGTTTCTTGTCTTCCTTTGGAGAGGTCCTCTTCTGGCGGGGCCCGGCGCGAAGCTGCCGATACGGCCAAACCGCCCCTCTTTTATATCCTTTCTCGGTCCACGCTCACCCCCCCTAGCCCCTCACCCTTCAGCACCCGTCATAATCTTTATTTCTCACTTATTTTTACAATTTCCTTACAATCATCTCGATTTCCACACAACAATGTGGGGCTCATCCCCGCGCAACCCCTCACACCATGCACCCATCCCTAAGGACTCCCGGGGCGTGAATACGGCTGGGTTTTGGGTGCGGAGAGTTTTGTTCGACGTCACCCCGCCCCGTTTGTACCACGTGACCGAGGCGCCCCCCAGCCCTCTCACCCCCTCGGGAGCCGCACCGCGCATGCGCAGTAGGCACATAGTGTGAGGTTTGGGAAAATGAAACCACTTCAGGAATAATTATTTATTTTTAACTAGTTATTTCGTGTCGTGCACAAATAATGATTATTAATTTTGATTTACCACTTTGTTTGTCTGTGTTAATATTAAAAATAAACCAAAATAATTATTTTTATATATTCTTGCAGGCACCGCTACCACCGCCCACTAACAAGGAAATATTGGACGCGGTAGATAAAGGAATAATATGTCCTCAATTCGACTACCCGCTATTAACTAACCAAAAAAATAAACAAGAAGATTGTCTCATAGCAAATATATTTGTGCCTGATACCAATGAAGATAAACTGCCGGTCTTGGTTGAAGTTCATGGAGGCGCTTTCCAATTTGGCCTCGGCAATTTGCTAAAACTAAAAAACCTAATTCAAACCAAAAGTATGATAGTCGTCTCATTTAACTATCGTCTTAGCGTTCATGGTTTTCTGTGCTTGGGTACTGAAGATATCCCAGGAAATGCTGGTATGAAAGATCAAGTCGCACTATTGCGCTGGGTAAAAAATAACATAGCATCTTTCGGTGGAAATCCCGATGATGTGACCATAGATGGTTGCAGCGCCGGCGGGGCAGCCGTAGATTTATTAATGCTGTCAAAATCAACTAAAGGATTATTCAACAAAGCTATCCCTGAAAGTGGTTCCAATCTAGCCGCATTTTCCATGCAGTTGGATCCATTAGGAAATGCCAAGGAGCTTGCAAAACAGTTAAATTTCAAAAACACTGATGACATTTATGCTCTTGAGCAGTTTTTTAAGTCTACTCCTTTAGACGAATTAATCTTTGATACGTATCTTAACCGAACTGATTCGAACCTTGTGTTCTCGCCCTGCGTAGAACGAAATATTGGAGAAGAAGTTTTCCTTGATGAAGATCCACTAAGTATTCTGAAGAATGGGAAGTATGAGAAAGTTCCAGTTCTCATTGGTTTTGCTAACATGGAAGGTTTGTTCCGTATCGATAATTTCGAAACATGGAAAGATAAAATGGACGAAAAGTTTTATGATTTCTTACCAGCTGATTTGGAATTTGAATCTGCAGAACAAAAACGCAAAGTTGGTAATGAAATTAAACAGTTTTACTTTGGCGACAAGCCTATAAGCGAGGAGAACATTTTGTCTTATGTCGATTACTTTACGGACGTGATGTTTGCAGTACCGGCATTGAGGTCGGTTGAGCTGCATGTGAGAAATGGTCACGATAAAGTATTTTTGTATGAATATTCCTTCACTGATGATGAAGTGCCGATAGTGCCTCATACAAACGTACGTGGGGCCAATCATTGCACACAAATAGCAGCTGTGATGGATGGAATAAATATATTTATAAGCGATGAAACAGATGTATCTATAGAATATAGAAAGATAAAATCTATTATGCGGCAGATATGGTCAGACTTCATTACAATTGGGTATGTAGTATTTGTCAAATTTTAATACACTTTGTACTTACTTTGTTTTAAAATAAGGATTTATCTCAAACATTTTATGAGGACACTGAATGAGTCTTAGTCAAAAACATTATTGGTATGCGTATCATCTACAACCTTTAGATGTCCGCATGCTTCGTTCTTAAAATATAAGGAACAGTTTTTCTCTCTTCATGTTTTATTCAGTTGGGTACTTTTAATATTATAAGATGACGAGTATAAATAAAAAAAATGTGTTTTACATTATATAATATATCACAAACAATGTGGTAAATAAATATTTTTCAATTTTATTTTTAGTTCATAATTTCATCACACGTCAATAGAATTTATATGAATTTTAAATATTTTTCAAACAATTAAGACCGCTGTGTCAATCTGTTCTGTGGTATCAATGTTATAAGTGTTATGAAGTGTCTATATTCTTTTGGCGTATGAAACTTCAGATAAAATATTAATAATGTCCATTAATCGCATTGTTTGAGATATGTTTTCATAATATTATAAACATCAAGGATTAATACTCATTATCTAATCACTTTAACATGTCCAATATAGTAAATTGTGAAGAGAGTAAAACAGTTCGTAATATTTTGGACGCTAAAAGATCGTAGACAATCTATTATTTTCGGCATTTACTAACATCATACCTCACATACATCATACCTTACATACCACCTTGCGGACGCTATTTCATATAAATCAATTTCCACATTAATAAAGCTTCTTCAACAAGTTCAAATATTTCTAAACACATTTTTTTATAAACAACATTAAGCATTTTGTGTTCATAATAATTTTTATTTTCAGGAAACCGGTACCGGAAGGTTCTACACTGCCATCCTGGCCTGCTGTCTCTGCAAATTATTCGCCGCACATGTCGCTGGGACAAACTGTGGAACTGAAGGGACCCCTGCTGGAGGAACGCACTCGCTTTTGGACCAAAATCTATGACAAATACTACCGCAAGCCTATCCCGCCTCCAGCACCCTCAAAAATAAAATTAGAACTTTAACAATTCTAGATAAAATTTTGTATATTTTTGTGCCCTCACATCATTTTAATTCTGTGTCACCAAGAGCATATGTACATACATACGTGTAAATGATAATTCGAAATACTTTGTAAAGTAAGTTTATATTAGCTAACGCCCAAATACTGGAACACAACTTAAATATAAGTTGCGTTTAACTACGTTAATCCCGCTTAATTGTACTAGCTAAGTGGGCCGTGCGCTGTTAAGAGCAACTTAATATTTGAATGGCGTTCCAGTATTCGGGTAAGACATCGAGATTTATAATTAGCAATTATTTTTGAAATTGGTTTGTTACTTCTTGCATATGTAAACGTTAGGGCCGAAACTGCGTTAAGCGGGCGCCCGCGACGGGCAACCGTCGCGCGTTTCCTCGCGTGGACACGCGGGCGGGCTCCGTGAGAACGCGACGGTCCCCGTCGCGGGTACCCGTCGCGGAGACCGGATTTACGCAGTGTCGCTGGTTCAATTTTAAAGGTGTGCATGTACAGTCGTGTCGATGGAGAGCTTAATATATTATTACATACCAAAACGACGACTAGCAAAAAAAAAAAAACGACAGCCAGGAAGGCTGTTAATTGAATTTATGTTGCTAGGCGGAGAATTTGTTGTAAAGTTCAGTAAATTAAGAGAAAATGAAAACTCATTGTACAAATATTTTAAAGTTTCGATACCGGTCTATGGCGAATTATCTTCGAAACTGGAACCATATTTGATGGTCAACAACTTAAGGGTAAAATCTGTATCAGTCATATCACCAACGGAAAGGCTGGCAATAACATTGCGCTAAGTAAAAAATCTTTATTTTTGCTCAAGTATATTCATCATCATCATCATCTCAGCCACAGGAAGTCCACTGCTGAACATCGGCCTCCCCCAACGGTCTCCGCATCGACCTGTTGGAAGCAGCCTGCATCCAGCGACTTCCTGCAAATGTAGCCAGGTCATCCGTCCACCTTGTAACCGGGCGTCCGATATTTTGCTTGCCTGTACGTGGCCTCCACTCTAGAACCTTTCGCTATGAATCATCTATAGAATCCTTTGCGCTATGTCGGTGACCTTTATTCTCCTACGGATCTCCTCATTTCTGAGTCGATCTCGTAGGGAAATACCAAGCATACCTCTCGATTGCTCGTTGAGTGACTTTGAGCCTTCTAATGAAGTCCAAAGTGAGAGGCCACGTCTCGGTGCCCTATGCCATCACCGTCATGTTACCGCTGGCGGACACCGCGCGCTTTACCGCGCGTGCCCCCGCGACGGGTTCCGACGCACGGAGGCGGGCCCCGCGGCGCGGGTGCGGGACGCGCGTCCCCGTGCGGGACGCCCGCGCGGATCCCCGCGACGGAGCACTTTTGTATGAAACCGCGCCCGTGCCCGCTTAACGCAGTTTCGGCCCTTATACAGCTTTTAATTTATTTTCCTTGTACTGGTTTTCCTAATATTTTGTTACCAATTCTATTAATAAATAGTTTAAGGAAATTATAATGTTCTATTTTCCCCCATACTATGATCATATTAAACCAATTAAAAAAAAAGTACTTTATTGTACTGTATCAGCCCATATACATCCCACTGCAGGCTCTGGGCTTTCTCTACAATCGAGAGAACGATTCAGAGTGGTTAGGCTGTATAGTCCACCACGCTAGCTAAGTGAAATAACGAGAATAGAAACAGGAATATTAGGACGGTCACTTATAAAGGACGGGTGATAAGAGGGCCAAAGAACTGCATGTGACGAACTTGATATGTCAGGGTCCCACAAACCGGCCTATAGTTTTAGTCTTGTTCTATAGAATGAGATCAAGGTCTTTATCTCAAGTGACATGCATTACCAGTACGATATCAGCTCAATGACAAGATCTTCGCGTCCCTTCACAGTTTCGACTCGGCAACCTGGAGGCCCGCAGTGGTATCGCCCATGAACCGTGCTGTCATCAGAATAAACAAGGTGGGCGACAGCACCGAGCCCTGAGGAACTCCGGCATTTACCGACATGAGCGCCGAAGCGTGTCCGTCAACGACTACACGTATTCTACGCCCATGCAGAAAGCCGGAAATCCACGAACACAGGTTGCCGGGTAGACCGTATGCCGGAAGCTTGGACAGAAGACCACGGTGTCAGACCCTATCAAACGCCTTGGCAATGTCGAGGCTCACGAGCCTCGCCACGCCGGTCAATCGCCTCACCCCAGCGTTGCAGGACAAACGCTAGAAGATCACCCGTCGATCGATTATGACGGAATCCGTATTGTCGGTCACTGATCAACGAGTGATCCTCCAGGTAGCGGACCAATTGAGCGTTTATGATCCGCTCCATGACCTTACACATCACTGAGGTGATAGCGATAGGGCGGTAATTGGTAGGGTCCGACCGATCACCCTTTTTGGGGATCGGTTGCACATTGGCCTCCCTCCAAGATTCCGGCACAACACCTGTGCGGTAGGACGCTCGGTTGAGGCGAGTCGGTGCTGGAGACAACTCGGCTGCACAAGCCCTTAAAACCACCACTGGTATCCCATCCGGACCACTGGCTTTTCGCACATCGAGAGACCGTAACTCACGCCGCACATCACACTGCCTGATGCGAATATCTGCCATTGAGAAACCGCAATCAGGCAGTGTGGGCAGCGTCTGGGAACAACGGCGGGAATTAGCCGCAAAGAGATTTGCCAGCAAGGCAGCCTTCTCTTGCGGCTTGTGGGCCAGCGACCCTTCTGGGTACCTCAGCGGCGGCAACGCTGGACGGCAAAAGTTAGATTGAACGGCCCTGGCCAGCCTCCAATAAGCACGACTGCTAGTTGGGTGATCGGCCAACGCACGCCCAATCCTGCTAACGCGCTGGGCATCCGCCCTAACGTAGGCCTTCTTGCAGGCCTAAGTGGCACGGTTGTAGGCTTCTTTGAGGGAACTGATATTGGGATCCTTCATGGCGCGACCCCTGATCCAAGCGCGATACGCCGCCTGTTTGTCACCGACAGCATCGGCGCATTCACGATTGAACCAGGAGCGTCCACGGCCCTTACTGGCGATCTCAGAGGAAGGAATGTAATATTCAATTCCAAGTCTGATCTCGTCAGCAATAGCGTTGTGTTGCACGCAGTTCAGAATATAGGGATTAGTAAATCAAACTAGACATTACACTTTGAACGCAAATACATTTTATTCCTTTAAGCCACACTGGACACAAAAAAATAGAAAATATGTTACTGTATGTACTTACATAGCCAGATAAATATTTCTATGCAAATTATCACCCCGCCTTCGTAATAAAATAATGTCTATCTCCCAAGCCTTGACGACGTCTCGAACAAGAAGCCGCTGTCACTGTCTCACAAATCGAATGTTTCTTTTTGTGAACGCATCAATGAGGATCAATCAAAATCAAAATTGAGGATCAATATGAATATCGATATTGTAATATAAATAATAGTGGATTTAATTATAATGATTTATTAATATATAAGCTAACAGCTCGGCCATCCTGTTCAAGGCGTGTCCTCATGCCTTTAAAATAAAAAAATAAAATTAACATCGTTGAATAATAAATACTAAACATTGCCTATAACTCGTTACAAATCAATTACATAAATCTCTTACTTTTATAAATGGACCCAAATGGTCACCGTGAATCGTATGAAATGGGGTGGTGACTTTTTCAATTGGGTGTTGTCCACCTTCCCGTTTACCACCTGGAGTCTTATGATGAGCACACTCTAGACAAGATTGCACGTATTTTTTTATGAAACGACGCATTTTGGGGAACCAATAGTGCTGTTGAATGCGGTGCAAAGTCTTATCGAAGCCGTAATGACCGATGTCATCATGGTTACTTTTTAGTATTTGCCAACGCACACCTTTTGGCACTAACCACTTAATCTCGTCCCCAACTATGCGATAAACGCGGCCATTCTTGATCTTATAGTTTTTGTGTATGTCCATAACCATGTCTGAAGTTTTATCCTCCAAAATATTCCTAATCCTCTGTACCTCCTCATCCGCGCCCTGCACAGTAGTAATCCAGTCTTGATCGGAAATTTCTACAGTTAAAATGTCTAACAAATGAGTTTCTGATTCAGGATTCGCGACCGGTCTGCGGCTGAGAGCATCGACGTGAGCCATCCACGATCCGGACCGGTATTCAATGGCACAATCAAACTCCTGTATCTGGATCCACCAGCGCGCTACTCGCGGAATCAGATCGCGTTTTACCAATGTAGCCCTCAAAGCACTACAATCCGTGTAAATTGTAAATGGTATTCCTAACAAATATACTCGGAATCTACTCAAAGATGCTACCACTGCCAACGTCTCAAGTTCATAGGAGTGTAGTTTACGTTCGTCACACGAGGTTTTACGACTAAAATATGAGACTGGATGAAATACACCGGTGCCATCGTTCTGGAGTAGTATACCTGCTAAACCATGTTTGCATGCATCGGTATGCAGTTGCGTCGTCGCTTTGGGATCATACAAAGCTAGTAACGGCCGTTGAATTAACTTACTTTTAACCAAGTCAAATTATTCTTTTTGCTTATCACCCCATGTCCAAGCAACGTCTTTCTTCAACAGATCGCTTAACGGGGAGGTAATAATAGCATAATCTTTAATGATCAGCCTGAAAAATCCAGACAAACCTAGAAACTGCCTAAGCTCGTGTACATTTTTAGGCATCGAAAATTTAGATACTGCGACGGTTTTTCTATAACCAGGACGAATTCCTGCAGAACTAACTTCGAACCCTAGAAAATCGATGGTATCTTGGAAAAAATTACATTTACTGAGCCTTACATAGTGTTAATCTGCCCTGTTTAAGAAGTTGTAATACTTCCTCTAACCTTCCTAAGCCCTCTGACACGGTTGTACATGGGATAAGTATATCGTCCATGTACACAATGGTGTATTTGATTTTAGCGTCATAGAGAATTTTATTAATTGTCCTTTGGAAGACAGACGGAGCA
Organism: Hyles euphorbiae; assembly: GCA_023078785.2. NCBI lineage: Eukaryota > Metazoa > Arthropoda > Insecta > Lepidoptera > Sphingidae > Hyles > Hyles euphorbiae. The sequence goes on along the minus strand of CM041043.1, from coordinate 7,178,527 downwards.
TTCACTAAACCGAAAGGCATGCGGTTATATTCAAATTGGCCGTCCGGGGTGACGAAAGCTGTCTTATGACGGGATTCTTCGGAAACCGGTATTTTATAGTACCCAGATGCTAAATCGAGTGATGTAAATAGTTTATTGCCTGCTAGAAGATCCAGTTGATCCTCAATCCTTGGAAGTGGATAGTGATCCTTCTTCGTTTTTCTATTTAGTGCTCGGTAATCAACACATAAGCGCTTTTCACCCGTTTTTTTCTGGACTAAGACGATAGGGCTGGCATATGACGAAGATGATTCCCTAACTATGCCGCTATCTATCATCTCCTGGACCATGTCATTGACGAGCGCCCTCTCAGAGTGAGACATACGATAAGGCCTATACACAACGGGTTCATTGTCTTCCAGCTCAATAAACATTTCAGTTACTTTAGTAAAACCGAGGTCCCTTAGGCCTCTAGAAAAACAACCTTGGTATTTATTTAATAATGTTTGCAACATTAAACGTTCCTTTTTAGTTATATTATTATTACAAATAATTAGTTCGTCCGCTTCATTTGAATCAAAAGATATTTGACAGCAGTCTAAGACCCTTGGTATGTCAGCACATGCACTTTTAATAGACCGAGTTATTAAAAAATCTTTAGAAATGATTACATCGCCTTCAGACACATTATACACAAGTAATGAACCGTTTCCATTCTTTAAATAGTATTCACCCGTAAGAAGATAGTATTCCTTTCCCTCTTCCCCTCGAAGAGACCCTTTCACGTAGACATTCCCACCAAACTCTGGGTTAGATTTTACTCGTACCGCACGCAGCAAATTGTTTGGAATACTAACATTCTCACAACTGGTAAGATGGACTTTACTGGGGTCGATTTTTTTGAACGTTAATTTAGTTGGCGTTTTTGTAATAATTAGGTCAGGCATTTCTGTAAATGAATGTCCTAAAAGGACTGGGTGACTGAGCACGTAGTCCTCAACAATATATATAATATCTATTACACTTTTAATGTCTTGAACTTCTACCTCGGCGGTTATGACGCCTATAGGACGAGTTAAATTTGCTCCTATGCCTCTGAGTACAGGGAGATCAGAAGTAAGTCTGATATTAAGACCGAGTTCTTTGGCTTTACTAGCCCTTATTAATGAACACTGGCTACCAAGATCTACATGACATGGCACAATTTTACCCTCAATTTTAATGTCTAATATATTATATTTGTCATTGGACCTATCAACTGCAAGTAATTCAGACACCTGTTTTTCATTTTGATTTTGAGGTTCGGTTTTAGTCGAGTCAATGTTTGGCTTATTCCTATAACAACTAGAGGCTTGATGTCCTATCCTATCGCAAGAAGTGCATTTGACTATGGGTTTTTCGCATTTAAAGCTGGGGTGACCGAGTTCGTTACAGTTGAAACACCGAATATTTGAATTGGTCGCACCGACTTTGGAGTTCGAAGGACAGGGTGTCACATTAGTGGTAGTTCTGCGATCGTATCTATTTTTAGCGTTATTATCCAATGTTTCTCTTGTCTGGCCTACTTTTACTGTTCTAAAGTACTTAAGAATTTGTTCAGGCTCTATAAATTGGGCTGCTTGAGCACCTACTTTAATTGTGCGATCGTCTACCCTATATAATATACAATCAACTGCCTGTTTACCGTAAATTTTGCATCGGTTCAATAAATTCAACTTAGCATAATAATAGTGCTCCAACGATTCTCCGTACTTAACACGTTTGGCTAACACCTCCGTCAAGAGTTCAGCGTAGTCCTCACGACAAGGGAAGATTCAATCAGTTTCTTTTTCCACTCACTCCAAGTATGTAAAAGAGAAGGCAAACCCTGATACCAGGTTTTGGCCACTGCTGTAAGCTTAGGAAGAGCGTAGTGTATGATTTATTTTTCGGACCAACTATCTATGTATGTGACTGTTGTTATTTATTTATTTATTTATATATCTCCGCACATTCTTCTACTTTTGTGATCCAAACAAGCACAGTTTGTTCTTTACTTAGGGGATCAAAATCAGGTATAACATTATTAATAAAGGACATCTTGGGCTTCTCTGAACTCTTGACGGTATTCAATATTGACAAAAATTTATCTAACATAACATTGGTTTCAGAATCTTTGGATTTCCTAATTCTGTTAGATACTAGGGTTGACTCACGTTCTCCTGAAGTAATGCTGCTGTGTTCTCTCCGCTTTATCCTTCCACTTCTTCCACGTGTACGCCTCCTGTGTTTCCTTTTCCTATCGTAACTGGACGAGCCTTGCGTTGAACTATTCGAATCCGTGGTGTGATTTCGCCTTTTCCGAATACGTGAATGACGTCGCTTTCTCCCTTCCTTCCTTATCCATTCAGCATCCGCATCCCTGTTTCGAGATTCCAAATTCCTTCCTGTGCCCTCTAACCTGGGCCAATTTCCATCCTCAAACCTTGACGTCCCTGTACTCTCTAACCTGAGTATCTCCTGACCCTCTATCATGGGTTCACTCGTGCCCTGTAACCTGGGCAATCCATCCTTATCCATCCTGAATAACAACCCTTCCCCTCGGTTGTATCCAGTATGTTCTTAAGTGTTTCTGAAACTTGCAACATTGGAATGCTTAGTACTCATGCGTAAGTCTGAGAATAGTTGGTAATAGAAAGGTCTAAATAATTCCATAAAATAAATATTCGACTTCATGTTTGTCAATGACGGCAGTACAAGAGGAATAAAAATAACAATAATTTGAATAATAAATTTTAATTCATTGTCCAATTGCAACTATACAACATTGCACACCAAAGGAATAAATCATATCTGCATCTCTAAGACACCAGGAATAGAAGAAGAAAAAAAAATCAAGAAACAATACGAGCAAGTCTAAGTGACTTGCTCGTCATTTGTTCTTTGGTATCGTTGTGGACGTGAAGTAGAAAATTATAAGAATTCTCTTGCGATCCCACTTCTGAACTGTTGCACGTAGTTCAGAATATAGGGATTAGTATATCAAACTAGACATTACACTTTGAACGCAAATACATTTTATTCCTTTAAGCCACACTGGACACAAAAAAAATAGAAAATATTTTATTTTATTTTATTTGGGAACAAACAGTGTTAAGAAATATACTCCAAAACAAAAACAAAGCACCAATTATATGATTCCACAGTTAAATATACATATAAAATATATACAGAAAATGCCCTAGTTCGAAAATTACACGGTAATTTACATAGGTATGTACATTAATTATAAAGAAAATTGGAAAAAAAAACATCACAAAAAAAAGAAAATCGAGATTACAATGAAAACACTTAAAATTACCGATCAAACACTTAATAAAACCAATTAAGTCTAAAGCACGAATTAAAATCCTAAATATAAAAATAACCAATCAGGATCTATGTACGTTTACGCAATACGGCTTGCGGCTATAACAATCAGAGAACCAATGATTCGCTAATATATTTTTAAAAGTATGCGGTTTTGTGTAAAATAAATCAAGGTCTAAGAGATCTATTGCAGAGTTAACATATTTTGTTGCTCTGATGAAGAATGCATTCTGTCTATAATTAGTTGTACTTTGTGGAGTACATAGGCACACGGGTCGTCTGACATTCTTATAGGGAACTCTTATATTTATTTTCGACAGTAAATGCGGGGGATCTAATAGATTTTGTGCAATTTTTGCAAGTAATACAATATCTGCAACTGCAACTTTTCTTCTTTCGTATAGCGGGAGAAAATGGTATCTGCGGCACCTTGCTTCATAGTCTGCGTCATAACAATGACAATTAAATTGAAGGAATTTAAAAAATCGGCGTTGAATAGATTCAATTCTATCAATGTAGCAATAATACTGTGGGTTCCAGACTTGTGCACAATTCTCCAGGATACTGCGTACCAATGAACAATACAAAATTTTTACCACTTTAATACTGGTGAATTGTGACGATAATCTAATCACAAAACCAAGTGCTTTGTTAGCTTGTTTAACGATGTGATCAATGTGGATGTCGTAGGTTAACTTGGAATCGTGCGTCACACCAAGATCTCTGATGGATTCCACATGCTTAAGAGGTTCTCCTTTTAAGTTATATACGTTATTAAATGAACTTAATTTACGGGTGAATGACATACGCCCGAATACTGGAACGCCATTCAAGTAATAAGTTGCTCTTAACAGCGCACGGCCCACTTAGCCGGTACATTTAAGCGGGATTAACGTAGTTAAGCGCAACTTATATTTAAGTTGCGTTCCAGTATTCGGGCGATAGAGTAGCATTTAGTGACATTAAGATCTAATTTATTGGCCAAACAATAATTCTCGAATGAATCCAAGTCTGACTGCAACAAACGACAATCATTAATATTCTTCACTGTTTTGTATATTTTCATGTCATCGGCATAAAGAAGGAATTCAGAGTGTTTGAAACAGGAGCTAACATCATTGATAAAAATATTAAAAAGCAAGGGACCGAGTAGAGAGCCCTGTGGTACACCAGAAGGGCCCCTGTACTATACCGCGGGCGGCCAGCGGACAACCGTTTCTACGGGTCTCCCAGGCCGGCGGATCAACGTTCCTCCCTTTGACAAAGGACCGAAAAAAACCCACACAGTACAACCTCATGCCCGGACTCAAGACCCTCGAAAAAACCGGAAAACCATTGGCTGATCCCGGAACGCGATCTCCTTACGGAGATCACTATGGTGGTCTTTACGCCTCGTGGACGGTGGTCGCTACCCGGGGGACACATAAGTCCTACCACCACTAAATGTGTCACTCATTTGGCACTACCCAGGGGTCACGTGTAGGGAATCTAGAGTCAAATCCTACGGACGCGAGTGACGTTAACCCCCACTCCAAATGTAGATTATTCGAACGAAGGGTGTATCGTTACCCCAAACATGTTTAATGTGCGCTGCATCGGAGTTCCATTACTGGGTTCGAATCCGATATCGCGAACCGGCGCTAGAGGGCGCAACCGAGCGTCGCATAGACAACTTTTCGACAACCGAAAACCACCGACCAATAGGCGAGGTTCTAGTGTGACCAACGTGCAGGTCACAAAACCGTTGCCTTGGAAAAAACCCGACACTCGTTTTTGAATCGTGGAAGGAAGAAGTTGGTCGAAAACTCCGCTGTTGCGCAACCTCGTAACCAAAACCTATATCCGATATATTCCCATTTAACGTGTCCACTCAAGAGTAGTGCTGCTAGAGTTGCCTGGTCTGCGAGAGCTGGTGAAGCCGGAAGCATCGGTAAGTGGTAGACGATAAACACTCAGTTTTGGAATTATAACCGGTTTTCTGCGGCGCACATTATTGTCCAAATTCTGTTGGGAACGTCCCCCTCGGCAGCTGAAAAGCTCAGCTGAACACCTTGTCCAGCCTCCTTGCTGGTACATGTTTTGGTGCCGAAACCCAGGAACATATGAATTAATCGTTTAAAGTGATTCTTTAAGTCCCAATTACTCTAATCAGTATCGCATTTCCCGTACGGTCCAGTGTGTTTTAAAGAATACCTATTGAGTTTTACATATAATTTCTATTTGTCCATTTTGCTATTAGTTGTTAAAAAATAAAAATTACAAGTTCGTTACGCGTGTGGTATAATAAATTCCCAATCAGCTGATAATTCAAACAACGATCAGTACGTAACGTCAATTCTATAGCAACACACTTCTCAATTTATTTTCGGTGTCTGCTGTGTTTTTAAACGTTTAACGTTGCTATCTGATTCCTTATCGCGCGTCAGCTGATTACCTCCATAGTCTGACCTCGCCATCGAGTTTGAATATCGTTACTAACAGTTATCATGAGTTATTCAAAACGAAAACTAAGTATCGCAAAGAAATCCCGTTCTAAGGATACGTGGGAATATACAACCGAGAATTTACCATCTTTGCGTAGAAAGCGTACACTAGCATATAACTGCTTCTCCAAGACCCACGAAATCGCCGCCCTTACCCTTAACGATCCTTCCCAAATCGAATTATTTTTATATTACCATCAGGAGGTAAAAAAAATCGCGGCTACCTTCGAAGAAGCACACTTAATTATTCTGGATTTGGCCGACGATCCGGAGGAAGACGAACTCATGTGCAAACGCTGCGACGATATGTATTATGAGATTATTCGAATTCACCGATCAATCACAAAACCCGTCGCACACGCACCGGAATCTTCCTTTGACTTCACAAATTCACACTGTACTAACTCACACGTAAAGTTACCTTAGATAACGCTCCCGTCCTTCTCCGGCAATATAAAGGAATGGCCTAAATTCATTTCTACGTATGATAACCTAATTCATAATACACGTATGAGTGACACCGATAAGTTCAACTATTTGACGTCAACATTACAAGGGTTTAATTAAATGTAGTATTGGATCCCATGCTTGTGCAAGCTTCAAGCCATCTTCTCTATTGAAATTTGGATGTTTTTTAATTTCATCGCGAAACATCCTGGGCAGGAAACGGTGTTCTTTAGCATGGGATCCAATACTACATTTAATTAAATCGGAACCCAAAAGACCAACTGCCAGACCTCAAGACACTGTGAGCTCCTTCTGCGTAGATCGGATCGCAAACATAGACTAGATATTTAAATTAATTTTTAAATTAATAATTGTAAAATAAGGGTAGTTGAATTGTAACAGTCACAGAGCGGACGTTTAATACCTCAGTCCGCCCCGTGACCACGAAAGCTGTAAAGTAATCGAAACGTCGGGAAGTTAAAAATGTAAAAAATTAAACTAAATTTCGCGATAAAATCCGTAAATAATAGTTTTATTTCAACTAAAAGTTTTGTCAACTTTTGATCACTGACAACGTCCGAATCATGTTTTTTAATGGGTATCTTTATTCAATCCTAAGCCTGAAACTATCATAATCTAACTAGTCACTTTTATCCAAGTGGCAATATACTTCAATATATAGATATTGACAATATCTTATGTTATTATGACTAGTAGACTTATCTGTGTCTGTTTGTGTGCCTGACCACAAAAGCAGTCCATCTCGAAGTAGCTTCTAACTTATCCACAGACGCCTTCGTAGCAGCGTTGAGGAGATTTGTGGCCCGTAGGGGGAGATGTTCTATCATCCATGCAGACTGTGGAACTAATTTTGTAGGTGCAAAAACTCAATTGTGTAGGTTGATGGACCTAGCCGCACAGACCGAACGCATAGAGTTCAAGTTCAATCCACCTTCGGCGCCACACTTCGGTGGGGTGTGGGAAATCCAAATAAAGGCCGCAAAGAGTCATATGCATCGCATTAGTTCAGTCATCGTCGGACTGTCATACGCGACGCACAATTGTCAGTTAAGCATACTTTTCTAAGCGTACCTGCAATTGACGAAAAAAAAATGTCTAAATGTGATATTTGTAAAAAAAATATAACGAAATCTTCACTGGGTATAGAGTGTAGCAAATGTGAAAAAATCGTACATCTTAACCCTAAATGTGCGGGATTGACTAACAAACAAATTGCTGCATTAAAAGCTACACCAAGCCTGGAGTGGACGTGCCTGGAATGTCAGCAAGAGATCCCGAGGCGTAGGTCATCCATAATTACTCCGGAAGATGACGAAGAAGGTGATGTACCTGTTCAAATTAATGCAAAAAAGCTGCTATCCAACATATCCAATGAAGTTGAAAAAGCAATAAAAAGTGAAATGATGCAACTTAACGATTCTCTGCAGTTCCATAGCGCAAAACTGGAAGAAGCAATGGAGTGTATTGAGAATTTCAAAAAAACTATAAAGGCCCTAGAACGGAAAAATACAGAGCTAATAAACAAAAATAACAACTTAGAAACCCGTGTAGGTGCATTGGAACAACGACTACAAGAAATAGAACAATCAAAGCTAGCAAGGTATGTTGAAATCGCAAACGTACCTAACAACTACACCGAAGATGTCAAAATTCTAGTGGATAAGATTGCGCTAAAATTAAATCTTTCTAAAGAAGATGTCACAAATGCACGAAGACTTCACCCGCGCAAGGATCAAACTGCTAATATATTAGTGGAACTAAAAGACCAAAATACCCAAGAAAATTGGATAACAGCTGCTAAAAGTATCAAGCTAACTGCTGCAAGCATACTACCCTGTGATAAAAATAATGGAAATCTAGTATACATTAGAGAAGCAATGACCAAGTATCATAAACAACTTTTATGGAACGCCAAACAAGAACTCAAAATCAACCTCAATTTCAAATATGTATGGTTCAAAAGAGGACTAGTCAAAGCACGCAAAGAAGATGGCGAAAAAACTTATAATATAAGAAATATGAATGATATACATTCCCTAATTTGTAATGTAGAAAAAACAGCATAAATATACCAAGTAATAAATTTAAAATTATCATACTAATCTATTGTTAACAAAAATTAATAACTTATCGATGGATATAAAAGAAATTAATAAGTGTGTCAATATAAACGAATTTCTAAATTGTATACCTAACAACAACCTTAAATTACTTTGCATGCATATTAACATAAGATCCTTAACTAAAAACTTCGCTACACTTGAACATATAATACTTGAATCAAAGAAATGTATTGATATAATTATAATAACTGAAGCTAACATATTGGAAAGGAATAGTGTCTTGTACCATATAAAAGACTATCATATGTACGCGGCTTTGCGAGGGGCCCGCCGGGGTGGTGGTATAATATTATATGTACACACTAAACACAAATTCACAATTAAAAAAGTAGAAACTCAACATTTCGAAAATATACTCTTCACTATCACTACGAATTTGAACTACACCGCGACCATATGTGCGGTATACCGACCCCCAAGTACTAGTAAAAATCTGTTCATACAAGAATTACGTGAAACACTTAACAAGTGTAATTACAATACTGAGCTATATTTATTAGGAGACACTAACTTAAATATAAAAACGGACACGCCTGTAAAGCATAAATACAATAATATGTTATGTAGCATTGGCCTTTTGTGCGGGATCAAAGCGTACACGAGAATAGAGCTATACAAAGAAAGAATAAGTAAATCTTGTATTGACCACATTTATGCACGATCCCGCTCACAAGACCTTTATACGGCGGCACTCGGTACTACACTGGCTGATCACCGCGCTGTGATACTCGCATGCGTAGACGCACGAATACGGGATGTTCCTAAATTATATAAGACCTGTATAAATAAACAGCAATTTATTAATTACCTTAATGAAGTCAAATGGGAAAATACAAACGATATTAAATGCCCGATTGCTTTATACAACTACATCCATTCTAAATATAAGGAATGCTACGAAAAATCACAGTACAAAATTAAATTAAAAAATAAACCAGGGCGTAGTGATAATCAATGGATTAACAAAAAAATTACTAGTGCCTGTAAATATAGGGACACATTGTTTATGAAATGGATAAAAGATTCTAATAATATCATTCTAAAGCAGAACTATAACAAAGCGAGAAACTATGCAAACAGACTAATAAATAAAACAAAAAATAATCATATCAAATCTGAGATACTATCTAATAAAAATAATACCAGACAACTTTGGCAGATTTTGAACAATGTTTCAGGCAGAATTAAAAAATCTATTGATGATGTTATACAGAACTCTTTCAAAAGATCAAACATAACCTACCAAGACATCGCTAATAATTTTGCACTAAGTTTTAATAATAGTGTGAAGAAAATCATTCCAAATTGTTCACAAAAACTGTTGAACAAATTTGAATATACAAATTCCGCCAATGTTACCATGCGTTTTAAGCCGGCTGAGCCCAAAACGGTGAATAAAATAATTATGTCCTTAAACAATAATAAATGCCCAGGAATAGATGGCATCAGAGCCATTGATATTAAAATGAATTGTTCAAAAGTTAAAGTTATAATTTCTAACCTAATTAACCTTTGCATTAAGACAGGCAAATATCCACCAATTCTTAAAACGGGAATTGTTAGACCTATCCTTAAAAAAGGTAGCCAGGCGAACTACGACAACTACAGACCTATTACCATACTGCCTACAATTGACAAAATAATTGAAAAATTTATTAGTAAATAAATACACGAATTCTACGAAACAAATAATATACTAACTGCAAATCAATATGGTTTTCAACCAAAAAAGAACACAACAAAACTGTTATCCGCATTCACAGATAAGGTACACAGACACCTTAACACAAAACAGCATATTTTAGTATTATTTATTGATTATAGCAAGGCTTTCGATACACTCAGACATGATAGGCTTATAGAGAGCCTCAAAGATAGTGGAATTAGAGGACAACTACTAGCCTGGTGTGAAAATTATCTTCATGAAAGAAACTACACGGTCAAAGTCGGAGATGCCACTAGTAACATGGTCCACGTAACAGAAGGGACGGCTCAAGGCTCAATCCTCGGACCACTACACTACCTCACCTATGTTAACAGTCTTACAAACGTGATCAAAAACTGTGACATATACTTATTTGCTGACGACACCTGTCTGGTAGCCGTAGGAAAAAATGTCAGTGATGCTCAAAAGCTACTGCAGGAAGACTTTGATATGCTGATTAAGTGGTCACATGACGCAGGCTTAGTAATTAATACTAGCAAAACAAAATTTATGTATATTAGTACAAGTCAAAATAGGAGTTCTTCTCTGCCCAAATTAACAGCTCACTGTCACGTATGTCTGCATAACATTAGCCCTAATAAAAGTGTGAAAAATTGTAACTGTACTTTTATAGATCTCGTAGATAAACATACATACCTAGGATTAATTATTGATAACCGATTTACTTGGAAGGACCATATTAACGGAGTATGTGATAAGCTAAGATGTATACTGGCTAAATTCGCAGTAATAAAGTACAAAATACCTTATTCTATATTGTTGATGCTTTATAAAGCATTAGGCGAGTCCATCATATCGTACGGTCTATCTAGCTACGGGAGGACATATAAGACTCATCTAGACCAAATTTACACACTACAGCTACGGTTACTTAAGACAATTGTTCCGGAAAATATTAAGCAAAAGTATGAAAGTTGTTATCATAAACTATTTCACATTTGTAAAATAATACCTATACATGAAAAAATTCAATTAACACTTCTGACTGAAGAATTCTTTAATGATAAACTTTGGAAAATAAAAACAAAACCTGATTATAACATGGAGACTCGTAGTATCTCAAATGCGAAATTATTACTACCAAAATATACAAACCAACACGGAAAAAGAACATTACATTATATAATACCTTACCTTATTAACCAACTACCTCTAACATTGAGGAATGAAATTACTCACAAAAATATAAAACCTAAGCTTAAACAATATTTTTTACGAAATTCAGATACCGAAATGATATAAAAAAAAAAACAACAAAGTAATATTAACTTGTAAGAACAATAGAGCAGGCAATATTATGTAGCATACAAATTTACACATCCATAATAAACAAAAAAATCAAATAATAGCCAAAGGAACATTCTGTATCAGCACCACAATCTATACTGTTTATAACTTTGTAATTATGAATAAATATCTACCGCCACCACTTTGTTATATTCGTATCAGCAGCCAGCGCTGTGACCGATATTCCATTAATTGCTTGCTACCCTATACATTATTTGTAAAATTATATATACTTGAAATGTTATTGTAATGTTGATGTTATTAAGTATGTCTTCTAACAATGTTGTCGATGACCATGATGTACGGTAAAACTCAATTGAGTTTATGATTACATCATCAGAATACTTGTAATATGTTTGTTTTAGTTATTAAATAAATAAATAAATAATAATGATAGGAGATCAAGTTCTAACATTTGAGGAGCTTAACACAGTTTTCACCCAAATCGAAGCAGTCCTCAATTCGCGACCATTGTGCCCCATCAGTTCCGATCCAAACGATTTAAATGTTCTGACACCGGGACATTTTTTAACACTAGAACCCTTAACCAGTGTGACAGAACATGATTTTACACCTACCAATCTAAACCGTTTGAACCGTTGGCAACTCCTACAAGCCTTTCAACAGCATTTCTGGATACGATGGCGGAACAAATATCTCCACTCCCTAACGCAAAGAGCAAAATGGACAAAAAACAGTAAACCATTGCCTGTAAATTCTGTGGTAATCATCAAGGATGACAATCGAACACCATTACAATGGTCTATAGGTCGGGTAGTCATGCGCATCGGTACGGATAGCTAACCATCATATCATTACTCGCCCACTGGTGAAGCTTTGTCCTCTACCCATCAGTGCAGAACAGGCTTCACCAGTCGGTAACTGTTAAAGCTTCCAACGCGAAATATTAATTCTATCATCAACCCTTTAGCTCTTCTTTCTTTATTTTCCCTATAAAATTTTTTTGTATACTTTTTTTTTTCCTTTTACGTGTAAGTGTATGAGTAAAATACCTTCATATTTTGGTGGGCGGTATGTATCGTTACCCCAAAGATGTTTAATGTGCGCTGCATCGGAGTTCCATTACTTTGTTCGAATCCGATATCGCGAACCGGCGCTAGAGGGCGCAACGGAGCGTCGCATAGACAACGTTTCGACAACCGAAAACTACCGACCAATAGGCGAGGTTCTAGTGTGACCAACGTGCAGATCACAAAACCGTTGCCTTGGAAAAAACCCGACACTCGTTTTTTAATCGTGGAAGGAAGAAGTAGGTCGAAACTCCGCTGTTGCGCAACCTCGTAACCAAAACCTATATCCGATATATTCCCATTTAACGTATCCACTCAAGAGTACTGCTGCTAGAGTTGCCTGGTCGGCGAGAGCTGGTGAAGCCAGAAGCATCGGTAAGTGGTAGACGATAAGCACTCAGTTTTGGAATTAACCGTTTTTCTGCGGCGCACATTATTGTCCAAATTCTGTTGGGAACCTCCCCCTCGGCAGCTGAAAAGCTCAGCTGAACACCTTGTCCAGCCTCCTTGCTGGTACAAAGGGTGTCTCAGATATCGATTTTGAAATCAATCGGATCAATGACAAAAACGTTCAAAATGGTGGCCACAAATTTGGAATCTACCTCCGAATGTAGGTTATTCGTACAAAGGGTGTCTCAGATATCGATTTCGAGAGCAATCGGATGAATAACAAAAAAAGTTCAAAATGGCAGCCACAAAGTTCGGTTCTGACTCCGCATATAGGTTATTTGAACAAAGCGTATCTCAGATATCGATTTTGAGACCCAATCGGATCAATAATTAAAATGTTCAAAATGGCAGCCAAAATTTCCGATGCCGACTATGAATTTAGATTATTTAAACAAAGAGTTTCTCAACAAAAAATGAATCAGGTTTTACTGGTGGTGGGTCTCTCATATGTGAGAGGCCGCCTGGGTAGGCACCACCGCAATGTCTATTTCTCCAGCTAAACACTGTGAATGCCCTATTGTGTTCCGAGTTGAAGGACATTGCAGCCAGAGTAACTACTGGGCATAATGAGACTTGAAGCCTCATATCTCAGCGCAGCGAGCTCCGGAGGAATGCCAAGCATTTCTTTATAATTCATGGTGTTGTTTTGTTTTGCTACTGTCCATTAGCGATCGTATCGTTTATCATCAGGTGAATGGCATGCGTGTTGCGCCAATTATAGCAAAAAAGTTGAGTGGTGACAAGGGACACCCGGATGGAACGAAGTTCCTTCCGATTAATTAGTGAAGGAATTGTATTTTTTTTTTTTGTAAGTTAAAATAAAATTAACGGCTTGCGTCACGTGTGATTGGCGGTGCGCCGGCGCTGCGCGGCTATTCCTCCAATTACGTGAGCGCTGCGTCACGTTATCGCGTGTCTGACCAATAGGGGTGCGTGGCCTGCAACTTCCGCGAATCCTGTGCCTTCGCGGTGCGCTACGACTTCACGCAGGACAACTATCTTCAAAATTAATTACGACACATTGTGGTTAACGGCAATTTTTTGTAAAATAGCAAATATAATGTAATATAAACTTAATCATTAGGCTCAATTTTAGTAATAATTGGCAAATATACAAAGTCAAATCTAGGGTTGATGATTGACAGCAGGGTAACAAAGTAAAATTGTAAATAATAATATTTTTTTTAAGGAGGATCGAAAATCAATGTATTACGGTTTTATTATGTAATTTTAATTATATGTCACCATCAAAAGAATCATTTGGGTATCACCATCATTTTTTTTCACATATTTATGCAATTTATGTTTCTTTTGTACCAATTTGATTTATGACATTTGATGAAAATTAGAAATTGTCGCAACGTTTCCCACTTAATTTTGGGCTTCAGCGTATTCTTAGTTTCTACTATAGCCTTTAACATATTAATATGTATTTGGATATTTTATTGCCTCTATTAGAGTTAAATAAAATGTATGACATCATTTTCAAATAAAGGAATAAAAAACGATTGTCAAATGTTTTTCGTGACTACTTTTCGTGAGAATTTTTTCCGTCTAGACCCCTTCCACAACGCGCGATAAGGAACTTCGTTCCAATAAAAAAAAAAATTGTTAGTACATAAATAATAAGCCGTATTTCAAAGATAGTGTTAATTATTTTAAACAAGATAACGAAACACATATCCGTTTATGAGTTAGGTACATATTTTTATCAAAATAGAGATTAAAAAGGAAAATAATCATTAAAGGTGTATTAATTTATAAATTTGAATCCTGCAAAGTCATCTTGAGTTGCTAGTATAAAAGATAAATGCTTGTTAATGGTGAAAGGCAATTTTGTGTTAAAAATTTTCACGATACAATCTATCGAATTACAGGTAATGACGCTAAAAGATAATAATCATAATATGTTAGTTGTTGTTGACAAACTTCCGAACATATCCTGGTGGTAGGTCTCTCATATGTGAGAGGCTGCCTGGGTGGGTACCACCGAAATGTCTATTTCTCCCGTCAAACAGCAGTTTAAATGCACTGTTGTGTTTCGGATTAAAGGACATTGTAGCCAGTCACTACTGGACATATTGAGACTCAACATCTTATGTCTCAGGATGGCGAGCGCAGTGGAATGCCAATTGCTTTGTAATTCAAGGTGTTGTTTGGTTTTGCTACTGTTCATGAGCGGTCGCGTCGCTTACCATCAGGCGAACGGCATGCTCGTCTCGTCATTCATTGCAATAAAAAAAACCTATCATATTCTTAATAATATTTATTTTTTCAATTTATTTATTGCTATGAATGGTCAGACAAGTATGTCATTTGCTTGTAAGTGACACGACCTCTCATGGACAGTAGCAAAACCGAACAACACGATGAATAACAGAGCAATGCTTGGCATTCGATTGCCTCCGCCATCCTAAGATATAAGATTTTAAGTCTGAATATGTCCAGTTGTTATTCTGGGTACAATGTTCTTCAAACCGGAACACAACCAAAGAGTATAAAACACAACAGTGCATTTACCCTGCTCTTCGGCGGAGGAATAGGCATTGCTGTGCCATACCTGCCATCAAGCTGGTTTTGTTAAATAACTAAGCATGTTTGGTAGTTGTTATGCAAAATTTGTATTGATTTGATGTTTTCGACGAAATAATTCTTATATAGGTTAGCTAAACTCATACTTTCGTATAAAAGTCCCGTTGCATTTTACAAACTGAAAGACCTATAATAGTATATTTTTTTTTTATAGGCTCCGCTGCCACCACCCACTAACGAAGATATATTAGATGCAGTGGATAAAGGAATAACATGTCCTCAAGTGTACTTCAATTTATTTACTGAAGGGGAAAAATCAACAAGAAGATTGTCTCATAGCAAATATATTTGTACCTGATACTGAAGACGATAAACTGCCGGTCATGGTTGAGGTTCATGGAGGAGGTTTCCAAATAGGCCTCGGTAACTGATTGAAACCGAAACATCTGATTCAAACAAAAAATATGATCGTCGTCTCGTTTAACTATCGACTTGGCGTACACGGATTCTTATGCTTGGGAACAGAAGATGTCCCGGGTAGTGCTGGTATGAAAGATCAGGTTGCACTTCTGCGTTGGGTAAAGAATAACATAGCTGCTTTTGGTGGAAATCCCAATGATGTAACTATAAACGGTTGTAGCGCCGGTGGCGCATCAGTGGACCTATTAATGTTGTCCAGAGCTGCTAAAGGCTCATTTAATAAAGTAATTACTGCAAGCGGTTCTAGTCTCGCCGTATTTTCAATTCAAATAGACCCATTAGAAAATGCCAAGGAGCTTGCAAAATAGTTGAAATTCACGTCAAAACTGACGATATTTATGCTCTGGAACAGTTCTATAAGTCTATCCCTCTGAAAAAGTTAATAGTGGAGCCATTTGTTAAACGTACTGATTCAACATTTTTGTTCGCGCCTTGTATAGAACGAAATATTGGACAAGATGTTTTTCTTGATGAAGATCCATTGAGTATTTTAACCCTTAGTTACTCGCACGAGGAAAATCCCACAACTGCTCGCATGGGGTCTTCACTGACCCCAACTTACTTACGATGATTTCTAACGTAATTATGTAGGAATTTAATAATAAAAGAACATATTATTAAGTGTAGTGCCCCCTCCAAGTCGAGCTAAAAAGCGGCACAGCCGAACTATCCTTTTCTCGAAGCAATTCAGACCATTTTCAACCCCCCATGACTTCGTTGTGGTTAAAGCAAGAAGCCTGAATTTTCAGTACCTGATTAGACATTGTGTAAACACGGTATATTTAAAATTTCATTCAATTTGAACCAGTAGTTTAAGAATTATAACTTGTCAAACTTTAGCAATTTTGTCACTCACTGACTGACTGACCGATCATCAAAAGTCTAAGGCACTTCTAGCAGACATAGAACCTTCAAATTTAGAATATAATTAGTGTTTAGTGTCTAAAGTAAGGAAAAATTCAAACATTTCATAATTTCTGTCTAGTTTTCTAGATACACCAACTGCGTGAATAACTTTGTAATCCCATATAAATATATAGGATTACAAAGTTGCAGCGGCGTGCACAGGATTATGACACTGGGTATGCGGCGGAGTACTCGGTCACAAAAACTTTTTCTTTTATAGTTTTTTAGCATAGCTACAGCCACGCGACGGATCTCTAAGTCGGAAACCGTGCCAACGTAACAAGTCTTAGATGAACTACTATTCATGTCCATCTTCTACGACAACGCAGACAAAACAGCGATCGATCGTCGCGGCGGAAGAAATTCTAAAAAGTAAAATAAAAAAACTCACCTAGTCAATTTTCACATATTCAAGGTTCCGGTTAGTTGAGATTACTATACCTATCCCGATGTAAATAAACGCAAGATTTCGGCCACCTCATTCATTCATTTGATAAACATACATTTTTAACAGAACCTCACAATCAAATAACATTTGAAAAAATAAACAAACACACTAGTAAAAGCAAATGACTACAATTAATATCGAAACTTAGTAATAAACTGTTAAATGTACACACTTTCAAATGTTCAAACATATTAGTATAAAATAGTAAATAACGCAAAACACATAAAAAAAGCAATATGGCCCCCGCGAAACACAAAACATTTCTATTTAAACAAATAAAACCTTACTAACCAAAAATGCATAATGTGCATAGGTGATTTATTAGATTCCCGCCTATTAATTTTACTAGGATTATAGGCAACGAACATTTCCGATCACTCCCGACAACTGCCGAACTTCCGAGGCCTGCCGCAGGAGTCGCGGCTTTCAATATTCATGCGTGTGTGCGTTTGCGACTGTGCACGGACACCAAAATTACTACACACACGCAAACAAATGTCATGCGGGACGCGGCGGCATGACTTGGTTGATTAGGTACATTATTTTACTTTGCAGCGCCGCTTGCTTTTCGCGTGGCAAACATAATGTATGCGTAATTGCAAATAGGTGCTATTTATAAAATATTAGGCGTATTTAAGTTATTATATTTTGTTTATTCATTTATTTACTATAAATTAAAGTCATCTAAAACGTACGAACGTTATAATAAAATATCTGTGAATGGCAAGTAAAGCACTGCATTTCTGCCTACAAGGAGTGCACGCCCCTGCAAAGTTGTATTTGCAGTTAATGAATAATTGCACCCGTATATAGGTAATGGAATAATAGTTGTAGATAGGTATCTATATATATTATATATGAGGCATAACAGGAGGGGGGTATAAAAAGGGAAAGGGTGTATTCAGCCCATTAAACTGTACAACATTCCTCTAGAAAAACATGACAAAGATAACCTTGCAAATAAATAGACTAAATAGCTCGAAAACAATCACCATGAAAGAAAGAACACTAATAATCAAATCCGCTATATTTGTGATAAATTGATACCTATAAAAATAAGAAAAAACCTTAAGACAGAGGCTTCAAGAAAAATCATTATATATATTCTAGAAATAAAAAGTACCGAAAATCATGACGTCATCATGATCATGACATGGTTGCTGCGAATGATGTCAACCTCATAATTCTCTGAATTCGAGCCTCCAACAAACTGCATCTTCATCTTCTGACTCCTCATCCAGCTAAAACAAATAAATCTTCTTTTTATCTAAAATTCTAAAGCCAAAATCTATAGCAATAAAAAATATGAAAACCATAAAAAAACATGTAATAATGCAGTATCTAATACATTTCACATAATAGAAATTCATGATAATATATATTACAATAAGCGTAGTATACTTGACATACAAATACAATAAGAAAACTCAATAAATATAAATAATATGTAAATTTACCTCGCGCAAAAAGAGTAACGCTATTACTCGCACGGGGTCACGCGCTAAGAGTGCAAAGCACGCACCCTGACCCTTGACGTCCTGTTTGGGACAAAAATGACTAATTTGGGGGGATTATGGAAAGTACTATTGGTGGGAGCACGTTGCGACCAAGCGAAAACAGATTTTTAAACGCGCAAAGATTTGATGACCCCATGCGAGTAATTAAGGGTTAAAGGATGGGAGGTATGAGAAAGTTCCATTGCTCATCGGTTTTGATTACATGGAAGGTTTATTGCGTATTGAAAATTTCGAAACGTGGAAAGATGGAATGAATGAGAAGTTTTGTAACTACTTGCCACCTGAATTGAAATTTCAAAATGAAGACCAAAAACAAAAGGTTATAAGTGAAATAAAGCAGTTTTACTTCGAGGATAAGCCTGTAAGCGACGAAAAGATTTTGTCTTATATTGATTACTTTACAGACATAATATTTGCAGTACCAGCATTGAGATTGGTTGCGTTACGTTTTAAGAATTGACAAGATAAAGTATACTTGTATGAATATTCCTTTACCTATAATGACGAACCGTTAGTGCCTCATACTACTGTCCGTGGCGCCAAACATTGTGCACAGATATTGGCCGTGATGGATGGAAAGGATTTAAAAGAGCCAGATGAAACAAGTATTTCTGAAGAGCACAAAAAAATGGAATCTATTATGAGAAAGCTGTGGTCTATCAAAATATCTGATTAAAATATTAAAATGTTATAATTTCAGACAACCAGTGCCAGAGGGTACCACGGTACCATCATGGCCCGCAGTCAGCGAGAACTGGACGCCATACATGTCGTTAGGCGAAAAGATAGAGCTAAAGAAATCTTTGTTGGAGAAACGCGCTAGCTTTTGGAGCGAAATCTATGACAAACACTATCAAGCGCCTGTTCCTCCACCGAAACTTCCAAAAAAAGACCCAGAACTTTAAATGCTTTGTCCTAGTTTATTAAAATAATTGTTTACGATTCTAATAAGTACCACGATCTATGTTTATTAGTTGGTAATGTTGATAATGTGATTGACTTCACGGAATGCTCCAAGTACAATAAAGATTACCTTAAGCAGTACGTTTTGTTTCTCTTCGAGTTATTAGGGGTACTTGATTTGCCCAGAATTAGAGAGTCTATCTGTCTAGCTACAACATGTTTCTTCTATAATATGGTAAATATTATCAAATTTAAAACATATCTAAGCCAAATACAGAGATTTTGTTGTGAGTAAGAATAGCCCGGATAACTGACGGCTAATGTTGAATTGAAGCCACGAATAACATAATAAAATATAATTAGAACAAGGCATATAGATGCACTAGTAAAAGTTACAGGAAGGACGCACATAACTTCCCTTTCAAAGTCTCTATCTGCAAATTTTCTGCAGTTTTTTCTCTGTGGCTGAAGGAGAAATTAGAGTTTTTTATGTTAACAAATAACAATGCCCAATAACGAAGGAAATAGTCGGAAGTTGGGGTCAAAATATGTTTTTTATTGTTTGCCTGTTGTATTTACTTATATTATAAGTGGTTGTGCATCACGCACAAAACTTGTTTAAGTCTTGTAAGATGTCATAATTATGTATTATTGTAACAACTGTTAGTAAACCTTAATAAATAAAATAAAATAAAAATAAATCTTAATGTCTTCAAAGGCAGGTACTCCTTATCAGTGGCGTAACTACCCCATCGGGGGCCCGTGGTAAAGTTCATCATATGGGGCCCCTCTTAATGTAAAAAGAATTAACATTGTAATTTCGTTTTTATGAATCTTTTTTAAGGTGCTGGCCGACCGTTTGGAAAAAGACTCTTTGCGATGAAATCTTTTTTCCAAAAACCGCTTCAGGTAATAAACCTGGCTGAATCCTGACTGTTCTACGCTTGGTTCTACGACAAACGTGATAGATTTCATTTTGACGACAAATCATGCGACAAATAGGCGGATGTTCAGTGATGTCTCTGTGATCAACAGGGTGAAAACCGACAGTAATCACTAAATGGTTAGGGAGGCACATTGAATATCAACTGCCAATTAGAAAGGTGTCGCTTGATGAAGTCTACGCTCCGACCTACTCGCGCCCATATCCAAAACCCCGAGAGCTTTCAACTTGAACAGACAAATTGCTTTGATTGTCTAAAAGAAAACCTTGCAGTGGGCGAGCTAAACAGCGGTTTGGTAGAAGCTGTCTATACGGTGGGATCTAAGTATTTTTGACCTCGCCGTAGAGCTAGACCACAAAAACTCTCGATCCACACTCTTGAACTCATGGGTGAACGTCAATCTTTGGCGCTGCAGTCTTTCGATGACGCTAAAGCATATCGGAGACCCAATAGACGGATCTGGAAGTCCTTGCGACACGATGTCCATGTTCACAATACTATGAGCATTAAAGACACAATTGAGCGGAACGGAGGCTCCAAAGTATTTACAAGAGACTTGTCTATTGAGAAAAGAGAGCTGTCTAGGCTAAAGACGGACCACGGCCGCGTGGTATCGACGAGGGCAGAGGTATTACATAAGAGAGATCGAGAGGTTCTACGAACAGTTTTACACTTCGGTTGCCGAAACTACTGTTACCTCGGCCGAAGACCCGAGTGCCGAATTGATCCGATACTTTAGCGACAATATGCCGGACATCAGCTTGTGTGAGATTGCGACGGCCCTAAAGCAAATTAAGAACAACAAGACGCCGCGCCGGGACCGGGTACGGAATCACCTCAGAGCTTCTGAAAGCGGGCGGAACACCGATACTGAAAGTTCTTCAGAGGCTCTTCAATTCCGTTCTCCCCGAGGGCTCAATGCCAGAGGCATGGAGCAGGAGCGTAGTGGTACTGTTATTCAAAAAAGGTAATAACACTTTATTGAAGAATTACAGGTCCATCTCACTCCTGAGCCATGTCTATAAGTTGTTTCCGAGGGTCACCACAAATCTTCTCGAACGCAGGTTTAATGACTTCCAGCCTTCCGAACAAGCCGGTTTCCAAAAAGGCTTTCGAGCACGAAGGCTATTTCATAACAGAAGTCATCACTCCATCTGGCTGGAGGGCGTTCTACACTACGTTAGAAAAGACACGTTCTCTACTCTAGAACGCGTTTACTCCAACGGTATCCTTCGACAGATGCGGCCAGCACACTGCCACATCAGCTCACTAATCCTATTTACTATATCTATAACTTTAGTTCTCTGTCGGATAAGCTCATTACGGATCTTATCCTTCAAAACAACTCCGGGCATAGCATGCTCAATAGGTCGACGAATAACTATAAGCTAGTAGACCGGTCGTACTGTAAGTGTCCAAGTCTCAGCACTGTAGGTCATGACAGGTAGGACGCACTGGCTGAAAATTTTCGTTTACAAGCTTTGTGGTAAAGGTGACTAGAAGACTCGACGTAGTATACACTAGATCCTCCTCGTAGTCTGTTTCTCAAAGTTGTTTCTACCTAGTCAAAGGGTATGCCCCAGGTATATTTGGAAACAACTTCAATTTGGTGGCCACAGGTAACAGGTATTGGATCAGGGTGGTGGTTGATTATTACTTTAGTTTGGCTATGTAAATGTTAAGACATATTTGCTGTGAGGCTGAAGCCAGGCCGTCCAGCAACTGTTGCAGCTCCCCCAGAAATTTTGCCATCCATACTATATTATCGTCGGCGAAACGTAGGAGCGTTTGTTTAATATAATATTTATTTATTTTATTATTTATCATCACTGTCTCTTACGAAGGGGACATTGGGCTTAAAGTGACCTTTCTCAATCACAAATCGTTTCACACCGTAATTTTTTTAATTACACGTATCTGTAACGTATAGTTTTCATGTTTCCCACTCTTATTAATCAGGTTTAAATTCATTTTTGTTCGTAATTGGTTGTGGTTGTATTAAGTCTGAATATTCACCCATCTATTTGTTCATTTCTCAGCCTTTATTTACTTGCATTTTCATGATTTTCATCACTAAATTTCTCGTTCCGTTAGTACTAACTTATTTTTGGAAACGTTTTATTAATTTCTTCCCTTAGAGGGATACTATAATGAAAAGCCAAAACAAAACATTTAAACCAAATATTATGATGAAATGGTAGTCATGTTTAAAATGTAGCCAATTATTTATTGTTATTAGTTATTACTTTCGTTATAACTCTGATCCCCTGTCGGGCTTGAGCTCGAGGCCCTATCGAGCCAGGGCCCTGTCGGGCCTGAGACCCTGTCGGACGGGGCCCTACCGGGCCGGGACGCGGGGGCCCCCTAGGCCGGGGGCCCGTGGCATTTTGCGCACTCTGCCACCCTATTGTTACGCCACTGCTCCTTATTCATAGACAGTTATAAACAATTTTTAGTTACCAAATGTTTTGTCTTCTCCGCTCAAATTGAATTTAAAAGTCGTTCGAAAGGAACAAAACAGTCGATAACTTAAATAGGTTTTAAACTGTCTACGAATAAGACCGTAAGTATTTTCACCATGTAAGGTATTTCTTTGATATACCTACCTTCTTACATTAACAGTTTCTAAATCAGCCCCTATACGTCCTACTGGTGGGCACGGGCCTCCTTTACAATCGAGAGTACGATTGAGAGTGGCTAGGCCACCACACTGCCCTTGTGCGTGTTGGTGAACTACACATAAGTACCAGGTTTCTAGGTTTCCTCCAATGTTTTCCTTCACGGTTATAGTGCAATACTCCGAAAAGTCACAGGTTTTCAATCAAGGTCAATTATTTCCGCCTTTATTTATTACGATTTATTATTTAAGTGACCTTGGCGCAGTTGTTTAGCCGGATATGAAACGAGAGGTCGCGGGTTCGATCCTCGCACCGAGACAAATGTTTGTGTGATCCACAGGTAGGTAATCGTAGTTTCTGGTGCCCAATACACAAGACTCGATAATAATGTGGGGTCAAGACTATGTATATACTCGTATGCGACGATTGGTATGTTTTTATCTGGGGGCACGGCAGCAGGGCCCTCGCTACCATATGTGCAAAGTGTGCAATGCACACGGGCGCCATCCTTTAGGGGCGCTAAAATCCTTGATTTTGGCACAAACAAGTTTACAAAAAAAAAACAAAAATAATCAATTCATATTTCATATAATAAAATCGTAACCGGTCGATGTCGGTGCATAGAAGATATATGAGAATAACCTTTAGAGTTTTTTGATTACCTGATGATACTCACCCTGAACCTTTAAGTATTTTACAATATACTGGGTATCTCAAGACTGCTACCGAAAACGAAGCCGGGTGGTAGTTTTAGTGGTTACAAACACAATGCAATTAAAAATTTCGCATAGAAACGCGAAAATTATTTTTTATGATTTTTTAAATATCGTCATTTTTGGGTGGTAAATCGATAGTTTTTGCTAAAATAATAATTTAATCTCTTTTATACCTTAGAGTATTTATAAATAAAAGCGTATACACTATTATTGTAGGAAAAAAATTATTTACCACCCAAATATGGCCATAGGGAATAAATAACAAAAAAAAATTTTTTTTTGCAACTTTTTCTGTTGCATTGTGTCTGAAGTCGCTTAAACTACCACACGGCTTCGTTTTTGGTAGCGGTCTTGATATACCCTGTATATTTGGAACAAAAATTACTTCCACCCTTCCCAATGTAAGCGTTTCACTAAGAATTCTTCTAAAATGGCCTGTATCTGTAGCTTCTGGCGAGCGATATTTGCAAAGTTAAAAATTATTTAAGGTCAACAACGCTTCAAGAAAGATTGTCTGGGCTAGCAATATTAGACATTGAACAAGAAATTTTTGATGGTATAAATTTACATAGTCTTGATTTATAAAACTCATAAAAAAACTTTTGCACAATTATTGAGTACCTACGTTATGTATCTGCCTGGAAGTAACGTACATATCGAAAGAGTTTTTGCTCACATTAACAAAATATGGACAAGTTATAAAACACAGTTGAGTGCCGCAGTAATTAAAGCTATTTTGATTACGGAAATTAAGATTTTCAGAAAATTCAGAGTTTCACACTTATCTATATAAAAACTTTATTATTATTTCGTTCCATAGATGTCCCGGTCTGGCACAAAAAATAAATGGTCACGTTAGGTATACCCACAATTACTATGTTTTTTTCGCGGTCACAGCGATCTTTTAATTCAAGGATGAGGTCTTCGTGAACAAGCGGTGGCGAGTTTTGAGTGATTATTTCTGCGTTGTGATGTTTTTTTCATTTGTGTGATTTAATTTTCAATTTTCTTTAATTTGTCTTCACTCACCGTACTATTTGATTTTAAATGTTCTATTTCTATATTTATTTCTTTTATTTGCTCCGAAAAAGTAAAAATTTTGTATTTTATTGTTTTGATATCATTTTTGATCTCCAATATTTCGTCTCTAATGTACGACAGGTTCTCATTTTGGGATTTTCTTAACTGTTCCAGTAATGACATCATATCTCGACGAAAAGAATCGAAATCTTGTTTATAATCCATTATTTCAGTACGTTCCTTTCTTTTTCTCATATTAATACTATGAAGAGGTTCATCTTCGCTTGACGTAGATAAGTTAGGGACGGATCCGCCTACGTTCCCGCTTCCGCTTATCAACATGGCACCAGGCGGCGTTCTCGGCAGACTCATTGAGCGATTGGTCTGAGCGAGATGTAAAATAGCAGTGGCTCTCCTCCCACTTGAGGTATGCGGGGTGCTGCTCGCTGCGCGGGCACCGATGTACAATGCTGCGAGTTCGCACAGAAACACTGGGTCTTAAGTCACAATAACTTGTTATTATTAAAATGCACTTTAAAACAGTGAACACAAGCTTCACTTTAACTGTCGGAAGTTTTATAAAACTATTATATTTTTGCAATAATTTGTGTTCACGTCTGCTTTCAACCAGCGCTAGATGAGTTTTTTTGCTAGATATGTTAAGTCTCAATATACCCAGTAGTTACTCAGGCTACAATGTCCTTCAATTTAAAATACAATAGTGCATTTACACTGCTGTTTGACGGCAGAAATAGACATTGATACCTACCCAGGCGGCCTCTCACATTTGAGAGACCTACCACCAGTGAAGCCTACGCCATATCGGCCACAAATTCCCGAATCCGAGCTGATAACGAATAGAAAAATCCAATACCACTTGTCCCAGGATTCGAACCCGAGAATGCGCGGTGCAATCGTACCGTCGCGTCGCACAACTGCGTCCCGAGCCAGTCATAAAGATAACATTCACAAAAAATGAGCTTCATAATGATGATTATGCAATATTTTATCGCCAAGCGTCGTATTTATATGGGTAATTGTGTTGACTTTTGTGTGAATTAGAGTCGAACAGGCAACATGTGGAGATGGACGTTTGTTCTGTGTGTGGTGGCGGTGGGCGCCGATGATTCCCGAGTGGTGCAACTTGAGCAAGGACCCGTCCGAGGGTATAAGGAAGATGGTGTGTTTGCGTTTTACGGAATCCCATACGCCACGGCACCCACCGGACCCAACAAATTCAAGGTATTTTAAGATTTATGTTAATTTTTTAATTAAAAACACATTTGTATTTCAAAGTAGTATTATTTTTTGTCATATCATAAATTACACTTTTTGTATTGTTTTTATATCTGCTTCTTGTGTTTGCCTGTTAAAGATGAGCTATTTAAACCGACATGACAGATTATTTTTAGACCGACATTTGAACTTTTTGTTCCTTCCATTCAATGTTTAAATTCCTAGTATGCCAGATGAAAGAAAAACATAAAGGAGATCGGTCGATTTCCTAAGGAAATTGGGCCTAGTAGTGAAAACTTGACGGACACAAATGAGACCTAGAATTAAATAATAAAGATTCAATGTCCTTTGATTATAATAAAGTCTTTTTGAGCTACGTTATGGGGTATTTAAGATATATCCTCTTAAAGTTTTACAAAAACTACCATATTCTACTATCTTCACATATATCTTATTTGGACAATATTTTATATTTTCTGCAACTATGTAAATGATTTCGTTTAATAATATCGTAAAATGTATTACATAATTATAAACACGTTAAATACTTTTCAATATAAAGTTGATAAAGAAATCATTTCTGGAGGTAGAAATATCCGTTTCAAAAGAAGGTAATTTGACAAACACTATTATAAGACAGATGTCAATTCTGATAATATTGCAAACAATGCAAAAAGTGGTAGAATATTTTATGATATCCTTTTTTTTACAAAATCTGATCCCCACGGTGTAGGATAAAAATAAATAGAGAAATAAATCTACAAAAATACGTCTGATTTTTTAGTCATACTTAATTTCTTGTCCGTAGTTGAACCAAATCGACTGATCTCCTTTAAATGAAAGGAATTTAATCTGTGAGTAAATTGTCAGCAGAATGTTTAATTATGTTGACTCAGCTTATATCTGTTATTTTCGTAGCGTAATTATGCCAACTAAGTGCAGAGTACCGGTAGATTTAAAATAAAAACTCGATAACCTTTAAATTGCTTGTGTTTATTTTTAGCCTACAACATATCCGTAATATGTTTATCAGATATTGATAGATAAAATTAAAATATATTTATTTATTTAGGTAGGTAAGCAGGTACTTCTGATTTTCAAGTGTTTATCAATATTAATGTTGTTTAATAATCACGAGTATATTTATCTATCACACGTAGCTATAGTAATTCAAATTATATAAATCTATTGCCACAAGCCACAGAATACTTAGTATTCTGTGCACAAGCTCTCCATGTGTGATATTGTTTTCATAGTTGCAACTCAAGAGAGCCTTTTGGTACCAGTCTGCAAAATTTCGCTGTTCCGGCCAGTTAAACTAGATAATGTGCGTGTAGCATCATCACCTCTTTATTCGATTGTCGACGCAAAGATCATAGAAGGTCAAGACTTGACATTCAACAGACTTCTTTATTAACATCTATTTAAGTATATCTGTATTTAAATATAAATTAACATTATATTTAAATACATAGATATTGTCATTGTTCACGCATCATGAAAAATGTAATGTTAATATTATAAATGTAGTGAAGTTATTCATGAATAATTTATTATTTAAAAATGTCATTTTATCAGTTTTACCCGCTGTTATTCATAATTATTATTAATGATGATTATTAAAAAAACAAAATAATTATTGCTATTTATTCTTGCAGGCACCGCTACCACCGCCCACTAACAAAGAAATATTGGACGCGGTAGATAAAGGAATAATATGTCCTCAAGCCACCCTCAAGTTTTTCACAGACCAAAAAAATAAACAAGAAGATTGTCTCATAGCAAATATATATGTGCCTGATACCAATGAAGATAAACTGCCAGTTTTGGTTGGGGTTCATGGAGGAGGTTTCCATATAGGCCTGGGTAACTGGATAAAACCGAAAAACCTAATCAAAACCAAAAGTATGATAGTCGTCTCATTTAACTATCGTCTTAGCGTTCATGGTTTTCTGTGCTTGGGTACTGAAGATATCCCAGGAAATGCTGGCATGAAAGATCAAGTCGCACTTTTGCGTTGGGTAAAAAATAACATAGCAGCCTTCGGTGGAAATCCCGATGATGTGACCATAGATGGTTGCAGCGCAGGCGGGGCAGCCGTAGATCTATTAATGTTATCAAAAGCAACTAAAGGCTTATTCAACAAAGCTATCCCTGAAAGTGGTTCCAATCTAGCCGCATTTTCCATGCAGTCGGATCCATTAGGAAATGCCAAGGAGCTTGCTAAACAGTTAAATTTCAAAAACACTGATGACATTTATGCTCTTGAGCAGTTCTTTAAATCTACTCCTTTAGACGAATTAATCTTTGATGCGTATATTAACCGAACTGATTCGACATTTGTGTTCTCGCCCTGCGTAGAACGAAATATTGGAGAAGAAGTTTTCCTTGATGAAGATCCACTAAATATTTTGAAGAATGGGAAGTATGAGAAAGTTCCAGTTCTCATTGGTTTTGCTAACATGGAAGGTTTGTTTCGTATAGAGTATTTCGAAACATGGAAAGATAAAATGGACGAAAAGTTTTATGATTTTTTACCAGCTGATTTGGAATTTGAATCTGAAGAACAAAAACGCAAAGTTGGTAATGAAATTAAACAGTTTTACTTTGGCGACAAGCCTATAAGCAAGGATAACATTTTGTCTTATGTCGATTACTTTACTGACGTGGTATTTGCAGTACCAGCATTGAGATCTGTTGAGCTGCATGTGAGAAATGGTCACGATAAAGTATTTCTATATGAATATTCCTTCAGTGATAATGAGGTACCGATAGTACCGCATACAAACATACGTGGGGCCAATCATTGCTCACAGGCGGCGGCCGTGATGGATGGAAAACAAATTATTATAAGCGATGAAACAGATGCATCTACAGAATATAAAAAGATAAAATCTGTAATGCGGCAGATGTGGTCAGACTTCATTACAACTGGGTATGTAGTATTTGTCAAATTTTAACATAAGGATTTATCTTAAATATTTTATGAGGTCACAGAATAAGTTTTAGTATGTTTCATTATTGGTATGCGTATATATCGTCTACAACCTTTTGGCGTCCGAATGCGTCGATGTGAAAATATTAGGAGCAGTTTTTCTCTCTTCACGTTTTATTATATTGAATTTGTTAATATTATTAGCTTATGAGTGTAAATAAAAGCATGTTTTTTACATTATAAAACATATCTCAAACAATGTGGTAAATAGATATTTTTTAATTTTATTTCTAGATCCATATTTCACCACACGCCAATAGAATTTAGATGAATTTTGAATATTTTTAAAACAATTGAGACCGCCTTGACAATGTTATAAGTGTTAGGTGTCTATATTCTTTTGGCGTGTGGCAAAATTTGGAACTACATATGTATTCATTAATTTAAAAAAGTCGCATTGCTTGAGATATGTTTTCACAATATACACATCAAGCATTAATACTCATTATCTAATCACTTTAACATGTCCAATATAGTAAATTGTGAAGAGAGTAAAACAGTTCGTAATATTTTGGAAGCCAAAAGATCGTAGACAATGTATTGTTTTCGGCATTTACTAACATCATATTGAACCTTGCGGACGCTCTTTCATATAAATCAATTTCCACATTAATAACGCTTCTTCAACCAGTTTAAATATTTCTAAACACATTTTTTCATAAACAACATTAAGCATTTTGTGTTCATAATAATTTTTATTTTCAGGAAACCTGTACCGGAAGGTTCTACACTGCCATCCTGGCCTGCTGTCTCTGCGAATTATTCGCCGCACATGTCGCTGGGCCAAACTGTGGAACTGAAGGGACCTCTGCTGGAGGAACGCACTCGCTTTTGGACCAAAATCTATGACAAATACTACCGCAAACCTATCCCGCCTCCAGCACCCTCAAAAATAAAATTAGAACTTTAACAATTCTAGATAAAATTTTGTATATTTTTGTGCCCTCACATTACTTTAATTCTGTGTCACCAAAAGCATATGTACATACATACGTGTAAATGATAATTCGAAATACTTTGTAAAGTAAGTTTATATTAACTAACGCCCAAATACTGGAACGCAACGTAAATATATGTTGCGCTTAACTACGTTAATCCTGCTTAAATGTATTGGCTAAGTGGGCCGTGCCCTGTTAAGAGCAACTCATTATTTGAATGGCGTTCCAGTATTCGGACGTAAGAAATCGAGATTTATAATTAGCAATTATTTTTGAAATTGGTTTGTTACTTCTTGCATATGTAAACGTTATACAGCTTATAATTTATTTTCCTTGTACTGGTTTTCCTAATATTTTATTACCAATTATATTAATAAATAGTTTATGGAAATTATAATGTTCTATTTTCCCCCTTGCCATGATCATATTAAACCAATTTTTTAAAAAAGTACTTTATTGTACTGTATCAGCCCATATACATCCCACTGCAGGCTCTGGGCTTTCTCTACAATCGAGAGGACGATTCAGAGTGGTTAGGCTATACAGTCCTCCCCGCTAGCTAAGTGAAATAACAAGAATAGAAACAGGAACATTAGAAAGATCACTTATAAAGGACGGGTGATAACAGGGCCAAAGAACTGGATGTGACGAACTTGATATGTCAGGGTCCCACAAACCGGCCTATAGTTTTAGTCTTGTTCTATAGAATGAGATCAAGGTCTTGATCTCAAGTGACATGCATTACCAGTACGATATCCCCGGCAGTATCCTTAAATGCATTTGCGTTTTTAAAAAATGGTTGCCTGTAAAGTCGGTTTTACGGGCGAAGATTTTACGTGACAACGTCTTTTTCTCGGTAGAATATTTATTGATATGAATATAATTAAATTGCACAATAGGAACAAGGAATTGAATGAAAATAAGAATTGCACAAATTTTAACTATAGAAATATATTTTGTTTACTAAAACACTATCAACATTTATCAATAGTATGACATAACCTATAAACTCAGTTTCTCAACTTTTGTGTCAATCTAACAATTAATCAATCAATCATAGTTTACGATAATGAAATATCAGTGTACAATTATTTACCTTTATTGTTGTAGTTGTTGTAAATGATAAATGACGAATCTAAGCACTCCATATTTTCACTACAGACACAGCTGACGATACTTTAACCACACGTGTGAACTTGTATTGTGACGCTTTCTTGTTTTTCCAACGCCAAGAACGTTCGAGAAAGACAAAGACAGAGACACAAGCATGCGCCGATTCAATGCGCCTAATTCTCTAGTGCTGCGCGCGCGGCAGACCGATCATAGTTGAGTGGGAGAGAGACGCAAGGCATTCGGCGGGCCTCTCTCTCGTTCGGTGACTCATCGTAACGTTACCGGGCGTTACACTTTTTCATAAGTGACTCCCAGCCGCAACCTAATTTAAGACGTTGTCACGTCAATAAATAAATACACCCAACAGTCACATACTTACATAGTCCTAAACCCGCAGTATGATCGAGTTTTGTGTCATGGGAATCTGAAACTACTAGAGACTTTTCGATCTCCCATTCCATTGTGATCGGTTTTTTTACTGTATAAAAATCACATAAGAGCCTTTTTTTATTTCAATGATTGGCGAAGATGTTGAGTCTCAATATTATGTCCAATGTCAATATCCACCAATACGAAACACAGCAGTGCATTTACACTGCTGTTTGGCGGGAGAAATAGACATTGTGGTGGTACCTACCCAGGCGGCCTCTGACATATGAGAGACCTACCACTAGTAAAAAGCCTTTGGTAGAAATTCTACCAAAGATGTCCAAAGGCGGTGGCATTGCTAGGAGACTGTCCCGCCCTCACACCCACCACTGCAACTCCTGTAAGCCAGGATCAACAGTGGCTCGCAATGTAATGACACCGAGCATTGAAACTCGGCGAGTCTCCGGGAATGTCTAACTTGTCTGTAACCCGCTACGAAATCAATTAGAAAGTTAAACTAATAGGAAGAGAAGAAACACTGGGTCGTAAGTCACAATAACTTGTTATTATTAAAATGCACTTTAAAACAGTTAATACAAGCTTCACTTTAACTGTCGGAAGTTTTATAAAACTATTATATTTTCGCAATAATTTGTGAACACGTCTGCTTTCAACCAGCGCTAGATGAGTTTTTTTGCTAGATAAGTTAAGAGCGTTTATACCCTGCACGCGCTTTTTGGCTTAAAAACAGGACTTTTCAAATGAGTTAATAGCCACCAATAAACAATTTAAAGGAAAAATAATTATTACTAATTTAGAAAAGGTTGTCATCTAGGGATTTTGGTGGAAAACATTATAGATTGATGGATAATTTGTGAGTACTATACGGATTACTGAACACATCAAGTTTCGTTATTTAGGCTTTAAATGGCAATTTAGAAGCTTAAGATATCCGAAACCACTAAATATAAGATGAAAATAAAAATATTATCAGACTAATAAGACCCTTATGGAGGGATTTTGCTGAGAAAAATAATCTTTTTGTGTTTAGTTCCTGAAAAATAAAAATTTAAACAATGCGAAATTATTCAGAAACTCTCGTCAAGAACATATTTTTTTCACCAACTTATCGTACATAATTTTTTATAGCAATTGCATATTATAATAGAAGAACATCTTATCAATAAATTGCCATTTTTATATTTCAACAAAATTAGTTTTCATGTTTTCTACAAATATTTTAAAAACCACTATAAAACACGCTGCCCGACGTGGCTCAAATCAGACCGCCGCGCCGCAAGGCCTTCTAGAGGGAGGACGTATCGCTCGTCGCACCGGCCTGGCTGCAGTCGATTATGCCGCGCGTAGTAAAAATAGCCACGCGCGAAATGCGATTACCAAATCTTAGTACTTTGGTAGTAAAATATTTAATTATTTTTATTACCTACAATGATTTTGTAGTGAGTATAAATTATGTTTCAGATAATATAATGGGATGTAATTCCGAGGCTAAATTATGTAATGTATTGTAATATAAGATTAAATATATTTCGTAATTGTAAGGGGTTGTAAGGCCCTAACTCTTTTCATGTGTTCGAACACGAAATGATTAATAAACGTCCGTAGTGTCTACTGATTGAACACTGATTTGAATGCAACTTAAAAATATGATTAGTATCTAAATTTGTATTGTTCATTGCTTGCACAGTAATATTTGTCCACTTATAATGCAAATAAAATATTTTTATGATATAATATTACCAATATATAAATCATAAGTTACATTTCAATTCAATATTAGAATTTTGAAGCGCACGGACCAAAGTTGGCTGCGCTGACTGTATAGCGAGCCTACGCGGCAGCTCTACGCACACAGCTTTGGTCGCTTATGTGTGCGTGAAATTAATGAAGAAATACCTATAGTTGACTTTGCGCGCAAGGTGTATACGCTCTTAAGTCTCAATATATCCAGTAGTTACTCAGGCTACAATGTCCTTCAATTTAAAATACAATAGTGCATTTACACTGCTGTTTGACGGCAGAAATAGACATTGATACCTACCCAGGCGGCCTCTCACATATGAGAGACCTACCACCAGTGAAGCCTACGCCATATCGGCCACAAATTCCCGAATCCGAGCTGATAACGAATAGAAAAATCCAATACCACTTGTCCCAGGATTCGAACCCGAGAATGCGCGGTGCAATCGTACCGTCGCGTCGCACAACTGCGTCCCGAGCCAGTCATAAAGATAACATTCCCAAAAATGAGCTTCATAATGATGATTATGCAATATTTTATCGCCAAGCGTCGTATTTATATGGGTAATTGTGTTGACTGTTGTGTGAATTAGAGTCGAACAGGCAACATGTGGAGATGGACGTTTGTTCTGTGTGTGGTGGCGGTGGGCGCCGATGATTCCCGAGTGGTGCAACTTGAGCAAGGA
The DNA here is from genome assembly GCA_023078785.2 of Hyles euphorbiae. NCBI lineage: Eukaryota > Metazoa > Arthropoda > Insecta > Lepidoptera > Sphingidae > Hyles > Hyles euphorbiae. Next base: position 7,144,450 of record CM041043.1, on the reverse strand, counting down.
CCCGTCCGAGGGTATAAGGAAGATGGTGTGTTTGCGTTTTACGGAATCCCATACGCCACGGCACCCACCGGACCCAACAAATTCAAGGTATTTTAAGATTTATGTTAATTTTTTAATTAAAAATAAATTTGTATTTTAAAGTAGTATTATTTTTTGTCATATCATAAATTACACTTTTTGTATTGTTTTTATATCTGCTTCTTGTGTTTGCCTGTTAAAGATGAGCTATTTAAACCGACATGACAGATTATTTTTAGACCGACATTTGAACTTTTTGTTCCTTCCATTCAATGTTTAAATTCCTAGTATGCCAGATGAAAGAAAAACATAAATTTAAATGAAAGGAATTTAATCTGTGAGTAAATTGTCAGCAGAATGTTTAATTATGTTGACTCAGCTTATATCTGTTATTTTCGTAGCATAATTATGCCAACTAAGTGCAGAGTACCAGTAGATTTGAAATAAAAACACGATAACCTTTAAATTGCTTGTGTTTATTTTTAGCCTACAACATATCCGTAATATGTTTATCAGATATTGATAGATAAAATTAAATTATATTTATTTATTTAGGTAGGTAAGCAGGTACTTCTGATTTTCAAGTGTTTATCAATATTAATGTTGTTTAATAATCACGAGTATATTTATCTATCACACGTAGCTATAGTAGTTCAAATGATATAAATCTATATCCACAAGCTCTCCATGTGTGATATTGTTTTCATAGTTGCAACTCAAGAGAGCCTTTTGGTACCAGTCTGCAAAATTTCGCTGTTCCGGCCAGTTAAAATACATAATGTGCGTGTAGCATCATCACCTCTTTATTCGATTGTCGACGCGAAGATCATAGAAGGTCAAGACTTGACATTCAACAGACTTCTTTATTAACATCTGTTGTATTTTAGTATTTTATGGAGCGTTATATTAAAACGACATGACAGTTACACAACCTTTTTTATTACTGATTTTACCACAGACTAATAATCTTTATTTGACATTTCAGTAGTTACCTCTATTATAACATCTCCTTCCTTATAACAAGTATGTAAAATTATTAGAAAACATTTACATTAATACTTAAACAACTATTTTAATATGCATAACTAAAAATACTTCTATTCCTAAAGTGATAAGTTTTAAAAGTTAATATAGCTACAAAAGAATATCTAGGTAGTGATGAATGTGTTTATTTATATATAATAAACATACTTTCTATAGATTTGTTTGCATTACTCTATTACATTCACCACTGCCAGCGATCTGGCGTACGAACTCGTCTACCTGAACGAGTGTAACGGTTGGCACCTATCACAGAATTATCTTGTTCCGTGTTATCTCGAATATTGTTTGTAGTAGATTGCGCCTCTGTTCCATTACCGTCGTCCAGATCATCATAGTAATTTATTTTCATTTTGTTTAACTGTCGATTATTATTTAATTCTGTGCGTGTATCAATTGTTTTCATAATTTGTTGGCGGTTTCGCCGATAGCGACGACCGTCAGGAGTTTGAACCCAGTATGAACGTGGTTCATCTGCAGTTTTTTCAACCTTGGCACGACACCATCGAGTTCCCCCTTGAGTTGGATCCCGAATGCGCACCTGCTCACCATTACTTAGAGGTTTTAAATGTTTGGTCCCACGGTCATAATATTTTTTCATGTCTATATTTTTTTAATGGCGTATATTTTTAAATTTGACTTTATCATACGTTTTAGGCTGTAGCAATTTCTCACAAATAGGTAATCTAGCATTTAATCTTCTAGACATTTACGGTCTTATTACAAAAAGCGAAATAAACCTTAGTTTAAACCTGGTCTAACAAAACCAGTCTAATCTGCAGAACCATGGTTTAAATTTACTTGTATTACAAAACATAAATAAACCATGGTTCTCTTGGTTAATTCTTTTGAACCGTGGTTTATACACCAACCACAGATTAATACAAATAATATTCGTTCAACGTGATATCATTCCATCGCAACGTTCCATATCCAAAGTAAATAATACATTTTAATAAAATTTTAATGATTTAATAATGTTTAGGCGTATTGAACCTATTGAGGGTTGGACATTTTGCTTGAATGTCAATATTGTTTGGTATATCGATTACAATTTAATTATTTTTTTTCATTTGGTTCATGTTATATTAGCTAGTGACACATCCAAACACGTGTGATGGAACGTAACATTCTGGCGCGTTACATGAAACCATAACAATAAACAAAACTATCGCGAGCTAAAATAAGTTCATTTAGCATTGGAATGCATTTACTATTTAGTAAACGAAGTATGTGAAGTGAGGTGATATAAAATAATTGTCGCTTAGGTAATTACATAGTAATCTAATGTAATAATATCGTGTTGTGGTGGACCTATAAAATGAAAAATGGTCTGTGAATTTGAGTAATGAGGAAAAAGTGAGTAAACCAACATTATTATATGGATGACTACATTGCAAAATGTTTGGTAAACCTATCCTTTTGCGTATATTTTTATCGGAAAAAATCAAAACAGGGTTTGACGCGTAGACGTGTTTTGTTGGACCGACATAGCGTTTTTTATCGCTCAAAGGCTGCAAAATCTTTAAAAACGAAGATATTCATCATATTAATATCAATTTTACAGTAAAAGTAACATAATACGATGAAATAGACGCTAAATCCAAAAGAAATATTTGGAAGTTTACGATTTAGACCACCGTTAAACTAGGGGCGGTCAGGTTTAGTGATAAACCATCAAAAAGGCCGTGGTTTATCGTTAATTCACTTTTTGTAATATGGATTTCATATAAACCATAGTTTATTGCGATTTAAACTAAAGTTTTAGATAAACCACGTTTTGTAATAAGGCGGTAAGAGTTGAGCAGGTGACCATTCTTCGCCAGTAATTGGTGTGTTACAAATAGCGCCAGATAAGGATCGGTTCCATCTTGAACGGCTTTAATCAATATATTTTTTACAGTCTGTACGTTACGCTCCGCCAAACCATTCGAACGAGGATAATACGGTGAGCTTGTGACATGTTTAAATTCCCACTTTTCAGTGAATTGTTTAAATTCTTGCGACACAAATTGTAATCCATTATCGGTTATTAATTTTTTGGGAATTCCATGGCGAGCAAATATGGATTTTAATCTGTCAATAACAGTTAGGCTCTTGAGATTCGAAAGCGATGTCACTTCCACATACTTTGAAAAATAGTCAACAACAAGTAAGTAATATTTATCTTTTATCTGAAAAATATCAGCCGCTAGCATTTCCCATGGTGCCTCTGGCAATGCCCTCGGCACGAGCGGCTCTCTAGGCTGCTCTGCGCGCCGCTCTGCACACGCTTCGCACCCCCGCACAGTGCGTTCTATTTCACTGGTCATTCCTGGCCACCACAATACATCCCTAGCTCTTCTTTTGCATTTCTCTATTCCTAGATGTCCTTCGTGAATTCGTGTTAGCATCTCTTTCCTCAAGCATTCTGGTATAATAACTTTGTCATTTCGAAACATTACGCCATTAATGCAGTGGATCTCATCTCTCACCGGCCAGTATGCCTTGGCATATCCCTCTACAATACTCTTGGTATGCGGCCAACCAGTGTTGTAATAATTTAATACTGAGCATAAACCCAAGTCTTTAGATGTGGCATCTCTTATTACTTCTAATTTGTCTTCACTAAAATTTATGATTGACATTAAAAACTTTACCTGTGTTTGAACAGTTTCATCAATGCTTTTACTATAACAATCCTCAATTTCTTCAACCACTGCCCTCGACAAGGTGTCAGCAACATACATTAGTCTTCCTGGTACATAATTTATAATTAGTGTATATCTTTGAAGTTTTAATAGCAAACGTTGTAAGCGTATAGGTATATCATTTAACGGTTTTTTAAAAATGGTTTATGGTCAGTTTCTACAATTACTTGAGTGTGCCCATAGATATATTGATGAAATTTAGTACATCCATATACTATTGCTAACATTTCCTTTTCAATTTGAGCCCAGCGCGTTTCTGGTGATGATAGCGTTCGCGCAGCGAAGGCGACGGGTCTGCCGGCCTGCAGCAAGCATGCTCCGAGGCCACGCGCACTCGCGTCGACAGACACCGTCACTGGAAGATTGGGATTATAATACTTTAGAGTTGGTGCATTTTGAATGTGTGTCTTTATATTATTAAATGCTTCCTCATGGGCTTGGAACCATTCAAATATTACATTCTTTTTTAACAAATTCCTTAATGGTTCAGCCAGCTCTGCATAAAGAGGAATAAATTTGGATAGATAATTAGACATGCCCAAAAATCTCTCCAATTCCTTTTTTGATGTTGGAGCAGGAATATTTTTTATTGCTTGTATTTTCTCAAGGTCAGGCCGAACACCATTTTCATCAAAAATATGTCCAAGAAACTTTACCTCTCTAGCAGCAAATATACATTTTTTCCGGTTGAATTTCACTCCATTGTCCAGGGCACGTTGCAGTACTATTTTGAGTCTTGAGTCATGCTCTTCTATCGTGTTGCCATGTACCAAAATATCATCAATATACACCTCCACCCCCTGCATAGCAAACAATTTATACATGGTATTATGAAACACTTCAGAGGCACTAGTTATACCAAAAGGCAATCTTAAAAATCTATATCGGCCGAATGGTGTGGCGAACGTACATAATTTGGAACTGCGCTCATCTAGCGATATCATGTAAAATCCTTTACTGGCATCTAATACTGAAAAGTATTTAGCCGCAGATAGGTTAGCAGTCACATCATTTAATGTTGGAAGTTGAAAGTGACTACGTTTTATGGCACTGTTTAGGTGTTGGGGATCTAGGCATAGGCGCAATTTACCATCCGGCTTTTCAACCAGTACAATATTTGACACCCAATCAGTGGGCTCATCAATTGGTTTTATAATATTTAGTTTTGATAGGCGATCCAATTCCTCCCGCAGTCTAGGTTTAAGTTTTATTGGAATATTTCGTGAATTTCTTACTACTGGAGGTATTGTTTCATCTAAAATTAATCTGTGTTCACCTGGTAACTGCCCAATTCCTTCAAAAACAGATTGATACTTTGAGAAATCATTATTTGTACCAAAACACACCTCATTCAATCGCATTATTAGTTTAAGACTAACACAGGCCTCTCTAGATAACAAATTATTACAATTTATATCTAGTATATAAATCTTTTGGATTGTGTGTATATTATTGTATGTTAATTCTGCATCAAAATAACCAACTACGGGTAATACTGCCTTACTAACTTCTTTAAGTATGGTTTGGTTGTGTTTTGATGACTTTTTACAAAATCCTGCTTGTATATAGGAATTTAAAGACATCACACAGACATCTGCACCACAGTCCAACTTGAAATGCACTGAAATACCATTTACTAATATGCATTCATACCAACCTTTATTATCTATAGAATTCACTTCCACTCCATTAATGATTAATTCTTCAGATACAGTGACGTTTTCAGTTGGCTGATTAATTTCTCTAATATAATTATTCTGCCTACAACACTTTGCGAAATGTCCGCGCTTTTTACATTTAAAACAATCTATGTTAAAAGCAGGACAACGATTTTTTTCATGCACATAGTTACAGTTTATCCAACGTTGAGGACGCTGCATGCGCCCTCGCGAAAACTGCGCAGGCGCCAGCATGGCGCGGCTGCGCGCTCGGGTTTCACTTGCGGCTAACTGTTCTAAATCACGCGCGGGCGCCTCCTCGCGTTTTACCGCCATCGCTTGCTCGCCGGCGACTTCAGCCGCCCGACACCATGATGCCGCCTCTTGTAGGCGTAAATCAGGCTTCCGAAGAAGTCTTTCACGTAATTGGATGTTCTTTATTCCTCGAATCATTTGAGTTAATATGAGACTTTCTCTTAAATCTCCGAAATTACAAGACTTACTTTTTACTTTTAGTATGGCTAAGTATTTATCAAATCCTTCTTCTGTTTGGTAACACTCAAAAAATAAATGACGCTCAAAATTAATATTTTTCTGCGGATCGCATCGGTCAGGAAATTTTTTGCACAATATTTCATAGTCGTTCACTTCCTCTGTATCAAAATCCAATTCTTCGTATATTTCCCTTCCGCATTTGCCGATGGTGTGCAGAAATAAAGCACACTTCTAACGCCCAGAAGAATTTTCTCTCGCCGAAGCCGTAATATACCAGTCAAATGACTGTTTCCAGTCTCGCCAATTGTCGGACATATTGCCAATTTCCGACATAGGTGGTGGCTGTTGAATGTTGTGTGCCATCACTGATTGTTGTCCTATTTTGTCACTTTTTGCCATAATTGATTTCTTATACTTTTACACTAGTCTTATTATACTTTACTAATAAAATCCACACTTGACACCATGTTGTATTTTAGTATTTTATGGAGCGTTATATTAAAACGACATGACAGTTACACAACCTTTTTTATTACTGATTTTACCACAGACTAATAATCTTTATTTGACATTTCAGTTAGTTACCTTATAACAACATCTATTTATAGAGGCACAAAGTTATCTGACCCGGTGAGAGAGTCGCTGTAATCGAATTTGGTGTTGCCATTAAAAATAGATATAGCAATAAAGTGGGTAAAGTAAGATTTTTCAATCCGATCAATAGTGTCGGGAAAATGAGTGGACCAGTTTCATATGCATGTTTTTTCCTTCACAAGATTTCTAACCAATCGCTCCCCCTTAAAGAAGTCAAAACCCTTAAAAAGTTATATGTATCAGCCCATACACGTCCCACTGGAGGGTACGGGCCTCCTCTGTAATCGAGAGTACGATTGAGGGTAGTTAGGCCATATCACAGGCTATATAGTCCGCCGCGCTGGCCTAATGCGGTTTGGTGGACTTACACAGGTACCATAGAAATTCTTATAAATCGCTTTGGTATGCAGGTTTCCTCACGATGTTTTCCTTCACCGTTTTTGTGTGTGTTTATTGACTATCAATACACGCATGACTCCAAAAAGTCAGAGGGGTACTCTGAGATTCGAACCCGCAGCCACCGTGAAATGTGGTTGTGGTCATTGGTGGTCCATTTACCAACAGGCCACCACGCACGTAACGATGAATTTTAGTTTAGGATATGAACTAACATCTATTGTACTAGTACGTACAAAGTTCTGTTTTCGTGGAATTTATTTTGAAAAGCTGACAACACAAACTTGTGGCAACAGCTACACGACGATACAATTTTTCGAAGGGTATTATTGGTATCTGAAGCCGATTTTCTTCCTACGTAAAATTTAATACCTGAAGTTTAACATTCCTAGCATCACTTTTTAAAGTTTTCGGCAATTTTCACTAGTTTAAAATAATGCAGGAAAAATAAACAACTAATGGCCGATATGACAGCGACTGGCAGATAGACTGACATTCTAAATGACGTATTTGTTTCCACTTTTCGCCACCGGGCCAGGTATGTTTGTGGCTCTATAAGTATATCTGTATTTAAATAGAAATTAACATTATATTTAAATACATAGATATTGTCATTGTTCACGCATCATGAAAAATGTAATGTTAATATTATAAATGTAGTGAAGTTATTCATGACTAATTTATTATTTAAAAAAGTCATTTTATCAGTTTTACCCGCTGTTATTAATAATTATTATTAATGATGATTATTAAAAAAACAAAATAATTATTGTTATTTATTCTTGCAGGCACCGCTACCACCGCCCACTAACAAAGAAATATTGGACGCGGTAGATAAAGAAATAATATGTCCTCAAGCCACCCTCAAGTTTTTCACAGACCAAAAAAATAAACAAGAAGATTGTCTCATAGCAAATATATACGTGCCTGATACCAATGAAGATAAACTGCCAGTTTTGGTTGGGGTTCATGGAGGAGGTTTCCAAATAGGCCTGGGTAACTGGATAAAACCGAAAAACCTAATCAAAACCAAAAGTATGATAGTCGTCTCATTTAACTATCGTCTTAGCGTTCATGGTTTTCTGTGCTTGGGTACTGAAGATATCCCAGGAAATGCTGGCATGAAAGATCAAGTCGCACTTTTGCGTTGGGTAAAAAATAACATAGCAGCCTTCGGTGGAAATCCCGATGATGTGACCATAGATGGTTGCAGCGCAGGCGGGGCAGCCGTAGATCTATTAATGTTATCAAAAGCAACTAAAGGCTTATTCAACAAAGCTATCCCTGAAAGTGGTTCCAATCTAGCCGCATTTTCCATGCAGTCGGATCCATTAGGAAATGCCAAGGAGCTTGCTAAACAGTTAAATTTCAAAAACACTGATGACATTTATGCTCTTGAGCAGTTCTTTAAATCTACTCCTTTAGACGAATTAATCTTTGATGCGTATATTAACCGAACTGATTCGACATTTGTGTTCTCGCCCTGCGTAGAACGAAATATTGGAGAAGAAGTTTTCCTTGATGAAGATCCACTAAATATTTTGAAGAATGGGAAGTATGAGAAAGTTCCAGTTCTCATTGGTTTTGCTAACATGGAAGGTTTGTTTCGTATAGAGTATTTCGAAACATGGAAAGATAAAATGGACGAAAAGTTTTATGATTTTTTACCAGCTGATTTGGAATTTGAATCTGAAGAACAAAAACGCAAAGTTGGTAATGAAATTAAACAGTTTTACTTTGGCGACAAGCCTATAAGCAAGGATAACATTTTGTCTTATGTCGATTACTTTACTGACGTGGTATTTGCAGTACCAGCATTGAGATCTGTTGAGCTGCATGTGAGAAATGGTCACGATAAAGTATTTCTATATGAATATTCCTTCAGTGATAATGAGGTACCGATAGTACCGCATACAAACATACGTGGGGCCAATCATTGCTCACAGGCGGCGGCCGTGATGGATGGAAAACAAATTATTATAAGCGATGAAACAGATGCATCTACAGAATATAAAAAGATAAAATCTGTAATGCGGCAGATGTGGTCAGACTTCATTACAACTGGGTATGTAGTATTTGTCAAATTTTAACATAAGGATTTATCTTAAATATTTTATGAGGTCACAGAATAAGTTTTAGTATGTTTCATTATTGGTATGCGTATATATCGTCTACAACCTTTTGGCGTCCGAATGCGTCGATGTGAAAATATTAGGAGCAGTTTTTCTCTCTTCACGTTTTATTATATTGAATTTGTTAATATTATTAGCTTATGAGTGTAAATAAAAGCATGTTTTTTACATTATAAAACATATCTCAAACAATGTGGTAAATAGATATTTTTTAATTTTATTTCTAGATCCATATTTCACCACACGCCAATAGAATTTAGATGAATTTTGAATATTTTTAAAACAATTGAGACCGCCTTGACAATGTTATAAGTGTTAGGTGTCTATATTCTTTTGGCGTGTGGCAAAATTTGGAACTACATTATGTATTCATTAATTTAAAAAAGTCGCATTGCTTGAGATATGTTTTCACAATATACACATCAAGCATTAATACTCATTATCTAATCACTTTAACATGTCCAATATAGTAAATTGTGAAGAGAGTAAAACAGTTCGTAATATTTTGGAAGCCAAAAGATCGTAGACAATGTATTGTTTTCGGCATTTACTAACATCATATTGAACCTTGCGGACGCTCTTTCATATAAATCAATTTCCACATTAATAACGCTTCTTCAACCAGTTTAAATATTTCTAAACACATTTTTTCATAAACAACATTAAGCATTTTGTGTTCATAATAATTTTTATTTTCAGGAAACCTGTACCGGAAGGTTCTACACTGCCATCCTGGCCTGCTGTCTCTGCGAATTATTCGCCGCACATGTCGCTGGGCCAAACTGTGGAACTGAAGGGACCTCTGCTGGAGGAACGCACTCGCTTTTGGACCAAAATCTATGACAAATACTACCGCAAACCTATCCCGCCTCCAGCACCCTCAAAAATAAAATTAGAACTTTAACAATTCTAGATAAAATTTTGTATATTTTTGTGCCCTCACATTACTTTAATTCTGTGTCACCAAAAGCATATGTACATACATACGTGTAAATGATAATTCGAAATACTTTGTAAAGTAAGTTTATATTAACTAACGCCCAAATACTGGAACGCAACGTAAATATATGTTGCGCTTAACTACGTTAATCCTGCTTAAATGTATTGGCTAAGTGGGCCGTGCCCTGTTAAGAGCAACTCATTATTTGAATGGCGTTCCAGTATTCGGGCGTAAGAAATCGAGATTTATAATTAGCAATTATTTTTGAAATTGGTTTGTTACTTCTTGCATATGTAAACGTTATACAGCTTATAATTTATTTTCCTTGTACTGGTTTTCCTAATATTTTATTACCAATTATATTAATAAATAGTTTATGGAAATTATAATGTTCTATTTTCCCCCTTGCCATGATCATATTAAACCAATTTTTAAAAAAAGTACTTTATTGTACTGTATCAGCCCATATACATCCCACTGCAGGCTCTGGGCTTTCTCTACAATCGAGAGGACGATTCAGAGTGGTTAGGCTATACAGTCCACCACGCTAGCTAAGTGAAATAACGAGAATAGAAACAGGAACATTAGGACGGTCACTTATAAAGGACGGGTGATAACAGGGCCAAAGAACTGGATGTGACGAACTTGATATGTCAGGGTCCCACAAACCGGCCTATAGTTTTAGTCTTGTTCTATAGAATGAGATCAAGGTCTTGATCTCAAGTGACATGCATTACCAGTACGATATCCCCGGCAGTATCCTTAAATGCATTTGCGTTTTTAAATAAATAAATACACCCAACAGTCACATACTTACATAGTCCTGAACCCGCAGTATGATCGAGTCTTGTGTCATGGGAATCTGAAACTACGAGAGACTTTTCGGTCTCCCATTCCATGGTGAACGGTTTTTTTACTGTATAAAAATCACATAAGAGCCTTTTTTTATTTCAATGATTGGCGAAGATGTTAAGTCTCAATATTATGTCCAATGTCAATATCCACCAATACGAAACACAGCAGTGCATTTACACTGCTGTTTGGCGGGAGAAATAGACATTGTGGTGGTACCTACCCAGGCGGCCTCTGACATATGAGAGACCTACCACCAGTAAAAAGCCTTTGGTAGAAATTCTACCAAAGATGTCCAAAGGTGGTGGCATTGCTAGGAGACTGTCCCGCCCTCACACCCACCACTGCAACTCCTGTAAGCCAGGATCAACAGTGGCGCGCAATGTAATGACACCGAGCATTGAAACTCGGCGTGTCTCCGGGAATGTCTAACTTGTCTTTAACCCGCAACGAAATCAATTAGAAAGTTAAACTAATAGGAAGAGTTGGAAATAAATTACACTAGTTTACAAAATATAATAAATTTCATGTCCTTCCAGTGAATTTCATATCGTGTTATTTAGTGATAAAAACTAAACGCAAACATATATTTGTTTTGTTTTTATGACGTCAAAGAATCAAGTTATCTACACACATTATTTTAAGCCTACCCACAAATTAATTCTTAAATAATTCTAAAATTTTGCTACATTGTAGTGTTCAGTTGAATAAATATTGTTTTTAAAATGTCAAAAACGTTGTGTAAAGTACATCCTGACCGATTTTGTTACGTTTGTGGTGAATTTATTATACCTAACAAAGGATATCCCATTGTTATTTCAAAATTCCGGTCTCTCACCAGGACAAAAAATGGACATCTCACTTTTTTTGTGAAAGATGTAGAAAAAGGCTAAGGTTCTGGGCTGCAGGTGCAAAAAGATTTTTGCATTTTAATATACCAATGATATGGAGAGAACTATCCACCTACGAAAATGACTGTTACTTCTGTCTTACTAAGACATTTGGTTTTAATTATAAGAACAAAGATAAAATTAAATAAGCAGATGTTCCTTCGGTTACTAAACCTAAAAGGTATTTTTATCGGACCGCAAATCAAAAAAATGTTGAAAGATGAGGAATTTGAAAACAGTCTTTCGGATATTGAAAGATTGGCTTGGAATTCACTAAGACTTTTTGGGCAACAAAAAAAATGAAAATTACAGATAGTTAATTGCTGATTTATTACACAATTTTCAACGAATGGGTGTCAACATGTCTTTTAAAATTAATTTCCTTCATTCGCACCTCGATTTCTTCCCTGATAACCTTGGAGAATTCAGTGACGAACATAGACAGCGTTTTCATCAGGATTTGGAATTTTTAAATAAAATATAAAGGATATTGGGACCAAGCCATGTTAGGTGATTACTGCTGGTCTGTTATAAGAGATACAGACACAAATAAATATAAGAAAAAAGCTAAGGCAATTCATTTTTATTTTTTTTAATTATTTCTGTAGGCATATTTTCGTAAATAAAAAATAGTAGATAGTTTGGAAACGTGACGTATTGAATTTTTTTCCAATTTTTTTTTAAACTCAGTACATCTCAAATGATAAGAAAAAACACTTTTTATTTCAAGGACAAAACACATGTAAACTAGTGTTATTGTCCACTTCCCTTCGTGCAAAGCGGGTGACAAAACCATGAACTAAAGAGGTAAATAACCTCGCAAAAAGACTTTAACAGCCGGAGAAGCCAGCTGTAAAGCACCACGGATCAAATCATTATTACATTTAAATGGGACCTATTATGTGAGCTGTTATACTTGATTCCAGTAATAGGTATGGCAAAAACGCCTGAAAGCACGGAAATTCGTCCTAGTCTCTACAAAGTCCATGTAGTATACAACTCCAGATGATATTTGCATACTATCCAGCATGGTTTTACGCTCATTCTGCCAAAGACAGTATGTATCTGTATCAGCCCATATACGTCCCACTGCAGGGCAAGGGCCTCCTCTACATTCGACAGCACGATTGAGAGTGGTTAGGCCATATAGTCCACCACGCTGGCCTAGTGCGGGTTGGCGGACTTTCATACCATACAATTTTTTTATAAATCGCTATGGTATGCAGGTTTCCTCACGATGTTTTCCTTCACCGTTTTAGTGCGTGGTGATTGACTATAAATACACACATGACTCCGAAAAGTCAGAGGTGTGCCCTGGGATTCGAACCCGCGACCACCATGAACATGTTGGCAGTCGCGTCTAGTCCGTTTACCAACAGGCCACCACGCACACAAGCCAAAGACTACACTCCCAAAATTTATGATGCGCGGATTGTTCATATTCGCAATTAGATGTTGAACATGGGCACGCAGGCGACGCAACAAGCTTAAAAGAGTATAGTTTAGACTTAAAGTTACCATGACCCGTGAGGAACTGTGATACGCAATAATCGACATCTAGCCAAATCTTCGTCAAACGATCACGAACGCAAGGAAAATATTGGTATAAATGCCGTCCCTTCAAAGATACCTCCCATCTATGTTGCCATTTATCTAATAGTTCGCTATATACCACAGAAAGTGGTTTAAATAATCTGTTAACTTTTAAGAGTTCACGTGCAGTTAAAAATTTTTTATCCATATTCTCCCTAGTAGAGTAATACACGGCGGCGCGACTTTGCACCTCCAGATCGACTGGAAGTACACCCGCAAGGATAGGCAAAGCTTCAGTACTAACAGTTCTATATGCCTTGCACAAGAATATCAACGCCAAACGTTGCCTCTGGAGCAGTTTTCTTCGCACAGCACCGATAGTAGCCCTATCAGCCCCTACGGGAGATCCATAACAAATACATCCTAAGTAAGATGCTCCATAGATGATTTTTAGTGTATTAAAATATAAAAAGATAGCCCCCATGTTGATTTCGATATTCTTGTCAAAGCAAAAAAGTTCCTTTTCGACTTTTCCCCGACGTTCTTAATATGTTCAAGAAAGGAAAAATTCCTTTCCAAAATTAAACCAAGATAACAAACCGATTCTTTTTTCTTTACAGTGATATTATTAAATTTATGGGCAGACGCCCGTCTTCATCAGAATCAGCCATCAGAAATGTAGGTAGGTTCCAGTGAAATAATCCGGTAAGTCACAATCAAAAGTTATGTATTTCGCACAATATATGTCACACACAGTGTCTCACAGAAATCAATTCTCTACTAATTACGGAATCATCTAATTAATCGATTACAATTATTTCCACAACGAAAGGACTCAGGATTACGCGGAACAAAAGCAATTCGTCGCAACTGTGGTGCGCTCGCTGTTGACGCTCAAATAAAAGTGACGTTCAACATGACTGTGCTGACTTGGTGCTGACCAAGAAGCTTATACCCAAATGGAGTTTGCATTCCGTACATAAAAGTGAAGCACAAAAATTTACCCTTGAATGAATTTGTTGTTTTCTGCTATCCTTTTCTTTAGAGTGACAACGATGTTTTTTAAACCAGGACATACCAAATTAGTATTTCGTAATATGGAATTGAATCATATAAATATTTATCTATATACATAATTCGGTTTAAATTCACCATGATAATTTATAATACCAGCTAGAAATAAGTTTAAATATAAGTTATGTAATTGTAAGTCTGGACAAGTAGGCCGTAAAAATATAGTGTTGAATGAACAAAGTTTCATGAAACGGTGAAGGAAAAAGTCGTGAAGAAACCTGCATACAATAGCCATTTATAAGTTTTTAATGGTATGATTGTATATATATAGTCCACCTACTCGCTTTTGGGCAGTGATCCACATATTTGTGAGCCACACAAACATTTCTCTCGGTGCGGGGATCGAACCCGCGCCCTCTCTTATGACAGGCGGCGTCTAACCAACTGCGCCACGGAGGCTGCCAAAAAATACTTATGTCGAAAAAAATTACGCGTTTTCAGCCTGGCCCTTTAATTTATGACAATTATTCAAATACATAAAATAGTACACAATGATTAATAAGATGTTCCGGTCTTTGAGAATTATAATCATCTTTAATAAAATATTCACAACAAAATTCTTGCAGATTAAATTTTTTTTCCTAATAGTGGTATTTTATTTAACCTCTTTTCCCGCCTATCCGGATTTTTAGGAAAACTGTAAAGAGAAATTAAACCACAGAATAATTTATACTCATTTTTAAGCAAAAATATAATATAAATCACGGCTTGGTTATATTGTGCACACCGCAGTGGAGTATCTCTGTGAAATACGGTAGCATTTTGTAACTGTGTGTAACTTTTGTGGCTATTTGTTGAATGTTACTCAGCGCATCGGCACCTCCAATAACTTTTAGCAACAAGGACATCGAAAGGCATCTGTAACAATGACGTTTTCGATTTTTAACACATGTTGACTGTTTTTTAAAAGCTAGGTAACATACTTACCAAAATATGATCTTTGGCTAATTTAACCTAACTCACTGAAGGATCCCTAAGTAATGTATATGCAGTCGGTAAGATCATTCACGCAGTTTTAAATTAGAGAAAAATGATAGCCACACTACTTTTTCGGTATTTCGCATATTAATTTACGAATTTAAACGTTGTACCAACTAAAATAAGTAACTTCATGTTTCAAAAAACTTTTTGATAGCCCTTCAGAAATGTTTCTGTTGTAAACACCTAACAAAAAAACGATATCAATTAATGTCAGTTTTCATCTCCTCATAATTCAATGACTCTAATTGCAGCCAAAGGTTAAACTATGGTCACCCTAGTCTCTTTGTTTACAAAATATTCACAATATAAATAATCACGTCTATCTTTATGCTTATATGAAAATAGTGTTCATGAATTATGCAAGACACGTTAATCTCACAGTTCATATGTAAAATATCTATGTGTTTAATACTTTTGTATAAATATTCACAATAATTATAACAATCGATTTACCTGTGTAATTTCACGGTAGATACTGGATGCCAAACATTTTTACAACTACACAATACACAACTCATTCTGGAAAATCACTACACACACTGAAAAATACGTAAAAATATTGAATTATGTGAAATAACCGCAGAAAAGAACATTTACAAAATAACAACAGTAAATGATTTTGTTATTTGAAGTTGTCATTTTGTTATAGTGTTGCCTAGCAATGTATGCGCAATGAGCAATTAAATGAGGAAATAATGTAAAACAAAAATATTAATAAAGTTAAGTAATAAACACCAAATCCTAATCGAATACGTAGTTTTTTAGGATATCATGACCATACAAACCTATGTAAACGCACAGGTCGAAAACATAACCTTTTTATTTTAATAAGTTAATTAATACCATAAATACTTTGTGCTATTTGGGGAAATAATTCGTAAGCTTTGGCAACATAAGAAAAGGATCGAAGACCATACCTAAGGTCAAATTTCTGTGCTTCAGTTTTATAAAAAAACATCTCCATTTGGGTCGATTTGGGTATAAGCTTCTTGGTGCTGACCCACAACACGACGCTCCGCCAGACTGCTAGATGTCAACAATCTCGTTCCGTCGTATCTCGATAGATGGCGCTAGCAAAGCGCCGTCAAATTTAATTCGCGGCGGTAATCTTAAAGTTGCTTTTAGAAGTAATTGGAACGTTTTATGTGGTGCAAACTGTAAGCGATTTCGATGGCCCCAATCACATATTAATTTTCAACACGCGTCTGCCATATTTTCTAATCCCGATCTACTGTTTGACTCATTCTCTTTTATTTGGTGGCATTGCTAGCGGAGTAATCCACAGAGTGCTGTTAGTCAGTTTTTTAAAGCTATAAAAGGCTTATTCAATAAAAGTACTCTTAAAATTGGTTCCAAACGAAAGATACAGAACAACATTAGTAATTTTACTAATTTCCTGGTGCGAGCAAATACTAACATACAGGCGACAATTGTGAAAAGGAAAAGGATGTGCATAATAACAGACCAAATAGATACAGCTGTTAAACACCAATACATGTAAATAAACTGCAATGATTTTATTGGTGTGTTTTACAACATTTTACCGCCTGGCGTCAAGGGAGCAGGGACTTTTATTGACATTGAATCATCGATGCAGGTTGAATCATTGAGCTGTAGTGCAAGTCCAAACAGCTTAGTATCAATCAAACAGTATGTGGAGATGGGCGATTGTTCTGTGTGTGGTGGCGGTGGGCGCAGATGAGTCCCGAGTGGTGCAACTTGAGCAAGGACTCGTGCGAGGGTATAAGGAAGATGATGTGTTCGTGTACTACAGCATTCCATACGCCACGGCACCAACTGGACCCAACAAATACAAGGTACAGACACTTATAAAAAACGATCTGCTTTTGTTTTTTTTATCTATTTCTGTATTCTTTCTTTTTTTTCTTTGTTTATTCTTTTCTTTTCTGTTTTCTATTATTGCTAAGTTCTCTTTTATAGTAAATTCCCTTCGTTTTATTACTGTTTTGTTTTTAGCGTATGGTTGTCTGCATTGATTGTGAGTAAAGAATTGTCGTGATTGCAATAGCCGATAAGGTTTGTTGTGACTTGTGGTATTTGCTATATTGTGCAATGTGCACATTCTATGCTTACATTCTTAGTAAGAATATTATGGATAATAGGTAACTTCCTATCTATGAAAATAATTAAAGAGACATTTCATAATTCATTTTTTTTTATTAATTTTTAATCCAAAGTAATAAGGTAAACACTTATAAATCACACAATAAACTCTATCACTATCCGCATCTTTATCTTTAGCCACAGGAAGTCCACTGCTGAACATAGGCCTCCTCCAAGGATCTCCATAGCGACCTGTTGGAAGCGGCCTGCATCCAGCGACTTCCTGCAACATTTACCTTGTAGGCGAGCGTCCGATACTGCGCTTTCCTATACGTGGCCCCCACTCCAGAACTTTGCGGCCCCAACGACCATCAGTTCTTTGCGCTATGTGCCCGGCCCACTGCCACTTCAACTTGCTAATCCTTTGGGCTACGTCGCATAATATTCACAGAAACCCTTTTATAAGAGATTCGGTTACGTTTCCGGATAGTTTTTCATTTCATTAATACTACAGTTTGGTAGCTCAATAACATCATTGATTCTTATTAAGTTAAATAATAAAAACATTACTTAAATTAAAGAATTGCATATTGAATTGAAATAAAGCACTTAGGCGATAAGTCCCTCGTATGCAAGAGGTCATTTAAGTAGGTAAAGCTGCTTTATTAATATCAGTCGTCACTTGTGAGTCAACACTATGTAAAATCTATATAGGCCTGGATATCCTTTAGATATTGGGGCTAGGGGATTAACTGCACATAAAACCGAACATTATTAGTCGTTTTAAAGTCAAAGTATCATAAGTCATTAAAATAGTTGTAATTTGAACGAAAGGCTCTTTTCCTCAATAGTCTGTTTATAGTTTTCTTATTGATTTAGTTGTAGAGTAAGATCCCAGGGCCCTCAGACGTTACTTATTTTCTCATAAAAAATATAAATGGGATAAAGTAGTGTTAGTACGTACTTTGAGTGTGTGCATACCTGCTAGCTTGTGTCGACGGCCAATTCATAGGTACCAGGTGCTAAAGGTAGATAAATACAGTACTGATTTTTCTTAAATTCTCAGTGCTGATTTTTACATATGTTTTAGATAATTTTGTTAAAAATTAATAATCATTATTGCCAGACACTTTCCATCGGCGCTTATCCTTAACAGACGCTTGAAAGCTTAAAAAAAAATAGCATATTTTTACTTATAATCTCACTCTTGATTTTTATATATGATACTTAAGGAACTATTTGAACACCCCTGGTCAGCAGCCAGACCAATTGGAGGGGTCAAACATCCCCCCAGACACACATAAAGTGTCGCTATGTGTATGAGCGCGAGGTCATTATTTGTACGCTTGAGTGTGAGAGAGATATCTATTTATCGATATCTTTCTTACTTAAAAATGCAGAGTACCAGATAGCAATTATGAAACCCGGCGATATTCAGTGACTTAGAACTGAAGCAAAATGTGTTTAACACTATACAAAAATTTATTTGTGAACTGTACAACGTGGCCGGAATAATTGACGTAGATGCTGCCCGACTCCAACTCTTAATCAACACTTATATGGTTTGGTATCTGGTACTCTGCATTTTTAAGTAAGAAAGATATCGATAAATAGATATCTCTCTCACACTCCAGCGTACAAATAATGACCTCGCGCTCATACACATAGCGACACTTTATGTGTGTCTGGGGGGATGTTTGACCCCTCCAATTGGTCTGGCTGCTGACCAGGGGTGTTCAAATAGTTCCTTAAGTATCATATATAAAAATCAAGAGTGAGATTATAAGTAAAAATATGTTCTTTTTTTTGAAGCTTTAAAGCGTCTGTTAAGGATAAGCGCCGATGGAAAGTGTTTGGCAATAATGATTATTAATTTTTAACAAAATTATCTAAAACATATGTAAAAATCAGCACTGAGGATTTAAGAAAAATCAGTACTGTATTTATCTACCTTTAGCACCTGGTACCTATGAATTGGCCGTCGACACAAGCTAGCAGGTATTCACACACTCAAAGTACGTACTAACACTACTTTATCCCATTTATATTTTTTATGAGAAAATAAGTAACGTCTGGGGGCCCTGGGATCTTGGACCATTGTCTTCATGTTTCATGTCGTTATTTATGTTTTTACCCGACAAATACCTTTGTCGAAAAGTACTGGTTACATACATACAGAAACTCTGTTTTTTTTTTTCTCCAGAAAGGGTAGGCAAAGCTACCAACAGGATACCCACGTGTCACCTTCTAATATTTAACCCTTAATTTCATAACGTATACTATATTATACGTATACTTTAAAAAAATACTGAGTCACTCCGTTTGAAAAAATAATAAATTTATTTGTACTATACGATATGGCAACATTTTATCTATCAAATAAAACTATTTTTCTTGTTTAAATGTTGGAATGACATTAACATTTGACACGTATAAGTTTTTGAAAATTAATCCCCAGCGCCTGTTCTCGGTAATTACCATATTTTTGTTGTTTTTTATGTAAAAACATATTGATTTTGCTTTCACATATGTTGCAAAATTATTGATAAATGGAATCACTAACGAATAACTAACTTTCTTGCAATATTTTCAGTGATAATTGACGCCAAAGGTCAACGTATAGCAGGCTATACATTTCGCTATATTTTACAAAGTGAACTTATTAACATTAGTATAGTAGGCTATACATTTCACTATACTCAAGTAACAAATATCCCTAATATTTGTATATTATACTATACATTTATAACTAAAAGCATCTAGCATGATCTCCAAATACTTGTCCTTTTTTTATTTTTCATTGTTTTTAATAATTTAAACTGCAGATTTTTGCATGTCCTATGTCTTTTTTTATTTAACAGCGGAAATCCATAACCAGATCGCTTCGCATCCTTGCTTTGATCCCGCCTGAAGATGGTAGATCCGACGTTGGTGGTGATTTTTCAGGAGAAGAAAAGGACGAAACTCATATTTTGCAAATACCGTGAAATTACATCTTCTGATACTCCTTCGATTGTCATTTCTTTTTTTGCATTGGCCCCGCGAACGAGGATACAGGTCACTTGATGGTAAGTGATCACTGCCGCCCATGAACGTCCACAACCGTTGGATCATAGATGTGTTGCAGGCCCAACAAATCGAAACGGGAAAACGGGGTGGGAAGGGGAAAGGGATGCCCAATACGGCCAACCGGCAATCTCACTCACCGACTGAAATGCGACGGCAAAGATGACATCTTCATGTCGATCTTCTGTGAGACAGCGGTACCACCCCGGACAGCCTGCTCATTCATGCTGAGTCATGACTGACAGCGGTTATTACATTGAACTATATTGACTCGTCTCTTGAAAGATTAAATTCGTTTTCTGAAGACAGTAGGTACTGCAATATTTTGACGTAAACAAACCTATCGTGGTCTGGAGTCAAATTCAGAGGAAGAATATCTATCACCGCATATACCCCAAGAATGTATAACCCCATATACTTCCCTACTACCCCATATAATACTACCAGATACTAACATTCATTGTCAGTATCTGGTAGTATTGTGTAGATACTTCACCTCCTATTATTTCACAAAATGTTGAATCAGCTCCTACAAATTAGGCGACCTATTCACCAATTACATTAATGCCTTCGTGTTCTTCCAGGAGAGGAGATTTACCGTCTATTCCACCAATATTTCTTCTCTTCCTTCTGATCTTTTTTCTACACCGTCCAACTTAATTGTAAATTAATCCCGTCAGTCAATAAAAACCCCCACTAAAAGATTTAAACGAATGTTTGCCACATAACTAAAGTCTATCCTGTCCATATTTAGGAAAAATATAGGATACCTTCAATGTGCTATTGTTTTCGAAGATCACGTTTAAGCAGAAATGTATCTAAATAAACCTTCTTTGAACTACGTTCTTGATTACTTCTCAGATTATATAATTAATGACATTGTTCATAATTCTAATCAATACTCAGGACAAGAGACAGGTCATTATATTAATGTTAATAACGCAAAAATACGTGCCGTCATATTTAGATATTGTCATATTTTTCTACAACGAGATGTGGGTTCATTGCCGGAATAATAACTCTAAGAAGATAACAACAAGTTCATAGAATTTTACATTTTGCATAGATAATTCGCTCGTAGACACATAATCCATGTTTGAAAATCAGACCTTTTACCTTATTTTGCAATTAATATCAGTTAGGGCTTGGTATACCGAATAAGAGATATTTTTTTTTACAATTATCATAATAAATAATGATTTTTTGCTGTGTTAATATTTCCTACAAAATGGTTTTAAGTTGCAAATGTATAGTATATTATACAAACAATCCGATATGTACAATTCTAAGCATAAGATTATGTATAGTATATTATACTATGGGTATAAAAAATAACAATGGATGAATAATTTATTTCCTATTTTTTTCTGTCTCTAATGGAATATAATATAACGATTATTTAAGAAAAACAAATAATTTTAAGAAAAATATATCTTGCCAAATTAAGGGTTAAAAACATTTTGCCACCGTTATAGTATAAAAGTTGAATTTCATATACAGGGTATATCAAGACTGCTACCGAAAACGAAGCTGGGTGGTAGTTTAAGCGACTCCAAACACAATGCAACAGAAAATGTTACAAAAAAAGCGACGATTTTTTTTGTTATTTTGTTCATATAAATAAATAATAATAAATTTATTTCATAAAACTTGAGGTACAGCATTTATATAAACAAAAGGTCTTAAGACTGATGTGACACAAGTTATATTTTGGGCGCCTCTGAAGCCGAACTAGGTGAATACCTGTATTTCGGCTTGCAGTGCCTTTCACAGAGTATATTTTCACTTATATAATGAGCAAATAGGGTATTATAATTAGTACCGCCATACCAAATACAAACTAGAGGACAAGCGTAAAAGAAATATAAAAAAACAAAAAATTAATCTACTAGATATAAACTTAAATACTTAGTGTCAGAGGACCTCTGGTTGTGTAATGTGTGATGTAAATGTGTGATTGTCAGAGGGTGTGTGTATGTGTGTATATTGTATATGTTATTTTATGATTCCTGTTTATTTATGATAGAAACTGTATGTCACGTTAGATAGGTATGTTAACTAGGTTTTCAGTTTCTTCATATGTGAGGTTCTGAAAATATTTGATGATTTTAATTTTGCATTTAGTTAAAGTTAATGGGTAAATGTTGAGAATGCGGCTAATTTTATTATACAATAAAGGAGCAAGAGCGATGTAGAATCTCCTAACAAAAGAGGTTTTTGGGATAACTTTCCGAACACAGACTGCATATGATCTTCGAGTATTTAATATGGTCGTATTTGGGTGCTTAATACATTGTTTTTCCTAAAATATTGGTGTATACCCTTTTATTTATAAAGTCTCTAAGGTATAAAAGAGTTTAAAATATTATTTTAGCAAAAACTATGGATTTACCACCCAAAAATGATGATATTACAAAGTGATAAAATAAAATTGTCACATTTCTTTGCGAAATTTTTAGTTGCATTGTGTTTGTAGTCACTAAAACTACCACTCGGCAGTCTTGATATACCCGGTATGTTATTCAGGTAACTATCAATGTATCAGCCTATATAAGACGCATACGCAGGCAAACTTTAGCTTTTATAAAATGACGAATGTCTGGCAGCCACGGCCTCTTGGTCTTTTACAACTTATAAGACGCATCTAATATTTTCGAACTATCGACATATTAGTTATTTGGTACGGGCTAGCAGAACCTATAACAAATATATAACAGCTTGATCTTGATGCTTTTAACTAGTGTGTCTGTGGCGAGAAGTCGCTTGAGTCATAGTTTCTTTAGCCAATGAGGTGCTTATTTTCTTGCTTATACTTATATGTTTTTTTAACTCAATTTATTTCTATAATACTTGTTATTAGCTTAATGTAATTTATACTGTATCTACTAGTACAGTTATTACCCCTAAGTTTGAATGTTTTAAATAAATAACTAGAGATCTGTAAATTGAAACCTTTCAAACGGTTGTAATTATAGAAAACAATTATCATCAAGTTGAGATTTTTCACCATGAACAATGCAAAACAAATACGTATTTAAACAATTAAAGCGTTAAAACACTAATGTTCATATATAAAGTATTAGCTATATTAATTATTTTTCTTTATCTTTTACAGGCACCGCTGCCTCCGCCAACCAACAAAGAACCATTAGACGCAGTGGATAAAGGGATAGTATGTCCTCAACTCGATGCGAGTATATTTCCTGGAAACAAAATTATAAAGGAAGATTGTCTACTTGCTAATATATTTGTACCTGATATTAAAGAAGATAAACTCCCGGTCTTGGTTGAGGTTCATGGAGGGGGTTTTCAAATAGGTTATGCTAATTGGTTGACACCAAAACATCTGATTCGAAGTAAAAGTATGATTGTCGTGACATTTAATTACCGACTTAGCGTTCACGGTTTCCTGTGCTTGGGAACAGAAGATGTTCCAGGCAATGGTGGAATGAAAGATCAAATTGCTCTTCTACGCTGGGTAAAGAAAAATATTGCCGCCTTCGGTGGAAATCCTAATGATGTAACCATAGATGGAGGCAGCGCGGGCGGAGCGTCAGTGGATCTTTTGATGTTATCAAGAGCTGCTAAAGGGTTGTTTAATAAAGTAATCCCAGGAAGCGGTTCTAATCTAGCTGCATTTTCAATACAATCGAATCCATTACAAAATGCCAAGATGTTTGCGAGACGTCTTAATTTTACGAATACTGATGACATTTATGCTCTTGAAAACTTTTACAAGTCCACTCCTTTGGGCCAGTTAATAATCGATTCATTTATTGGCAGAACTGATTCAGAATTTGTGTTCTCGCCCTGCGTAGAACGAAACATGGGACAAGAAGTGTTTCTCGATGAAGGTCCTCTGAGTATTCTAAAGAATGGAAGGTATGAGAAAGTTCCAGTGCTTATCGGCTTTGCTAGCATGGAAGGTTTATTCCGTATTGATATGTTTGAACAGTGGAAAAATAGAATGAACGAAAACTTTTCTGATTTCCTATCAGCTGATTTGAAATTTGAAAATGAGAAACAAAAACAAGATGTTGCAAATAAAATCAAGAAATTTTATTTCGGCGACAAGCCTGTGAGCAACGATAATGTTTTGTCTTACGTCGATTACTTCTCGGACGTTATATTTACAGCTCCGGCATTGAGATCAGTTGATCTGCATGTAAAGAATGGTCATGACAAAGTATACTTGTTTGAATATGTGTTCACTGACGAGGACGTACCGTTCGTGCCCCACACAAACGTACGTGGTGCTAATCATTGCACACAATTGATGGCAGTGATGGATGGTATTAACTTAACTGTAAGCGATGAAACGAATGCTACTGCAGAATATAAAAAGATGAAAACTATCATGAGGGAAATATGGTCAAATTTCATCACAACAGGGTATGTAATACTTAGAACTTTATTAAAATGGTCCATCTCAAATGTTGAATGAAGTTATAGGTTAAAAGTGCAGCCTCAGTCTAGTTCATCATCAGAATCGTAATACATGTTTTCTATAATTATAATTCTGGATTTTAATTAGTGCTCCTTTTAGATAAGTCGTAATATTGCAGTCGCTTAATCAATCAGAACAAATAGTTCACATTCTGATTTGTTTTGCCTTAACTTTGTTCATAATTAACAGATTATTCTTGTTAAACTTATTATATTTTACAATTTCCAGGAAACCGGAAGGATCCACACTGCCGCCCTGGCCTGCTGTGGGTGCAAACTATTCGCCGCACATGTCATTGGGGCAAACGGTACAACTGGAGGGTCCTCTTCTGGAGAAACGCACTCGCTTTTGGACCAAAATCTACGACAACTACTATAGCACGCCCATTCCACCTCCAAAGCATCCAAAAAGAAAACCAGAACATTAAATATTCTGCACAATGTTTAGTATTTTATTAAATGGCTTAAAATATTTTATTGCTGTATTAGCCAATTCGACTCGGCAATAATTATTATAATTAAATTTGTAAAAAAAATGATATATCCTGAATATAGAGTATTTTAAAAACTAACACACCGAGGTTTGGAATTAATATTTTTGATATTTACGATTGCATTCACATGCCACGTGTATTTGTACCTGTGTAAACGTAACTGTAGTTTATTGGTTCTCAATTCGACTGTATGTTGCTTTTTTTTTAATTTTTTTTTTTATGTTTGTTACCTCGTTTCTCTGTACTGTGTGAACCGATTTCGATCATTCTTTCTTTGATTGAAAGCTGGTGCTTGTCGTTTGGTCCCATAAAAATATGGTGAAGATCTGATGAATATCTTCGGACCTGGAGAGGGGAACTCCTTAATATTAAGGAGAATTGCAATGGTTCTTTTTGCATTACGTTCATAAGAAAAGTTAAGATACAGTGAGAGAGGGAAAAAGGGGTGGAGGTGAGGGGGGGTGGGTGATAAAATTAAAATACACGTAAATTCTAATATCTTCGGCAGCTTTTAACCGATTTTAGTGATTTCTTTTTCATTGGAAACAACGTATTAACAGGTTGACCTCAGGAACACAACATTAAGATCTGATTATCATGTTCGGACCTGGAGCGTAGAACTCCTCAAAATTTAATAGGATTTCAACGGTTCTTTTTGCATTGAGTTCAGTATAAAAGCTAGGCGCGAAGGGAGGGGGGGGGGGGGAGAAAGAAGATTTTAGTCGATTTTAGCGATTTCATTGTCAGCGGAAAGAACATATTCCTTGTGGGGACCAAATCTTCTTAATTTAAATACCTATCAACACTAAAAAGATAAAAATAACTAAAATTTTTAATAAAAAAAAATAAAAACCGACTTCAAAACAAAAATCCACTAAAAGCCAAAAAATAATAAAATAATAACTACCACTCCAAAGCAAAAAAATAATATTTATTTCATGGAGGATATCTATATGTTTGGTACTGGGCGACCCGCCTTCAATATGTTACGCATATACATATTTTGATTTGTTGGCTAGTCAAGTCATTAAGCAAATTAATCAACATGCACGAGCTCCATGAAATAAATATTATTTTTTTGCTTTGGAGTGGTAGTTATTATTTTTTTTTTTTTTTTAGGAACTGTATTGATTTTATGTAAATATTGAATTAATGACAAATGAATTGTAATTGACGACGATTGTTAGCCACCATAATTTGAGCCAACTGTGCCCTTCATTTAGTAATTAGTACGGTACGGACTACATTTTTTGCAAATTTAAAACCTTGATTTTCAAAAGTGAAATTACAGAAGCGACACCTTAATTCAGATTGGAATCTCACGATGATAAATACCCTAAAATGATAATAAATCAAAACATAGGATCGACAGCGATAAAAATATTTTACCATATTTATCTGTTCATGATAAGCGAACTGCGTGGCTTAACGCTAATAGTGAATCGACGCGATGTGGTAAAAGACCTTGGTTTGTTTCAATGTGGTGATTATCAATGCCGACATATTATTATCACGAGTGGTGGAACTTGATCAAGGAACCGTGCAAGACTATAACGATGCAGATGGAAACATATTAGTAAGTGTCGGACTCTATCAGAAACTTTGTGATCTCATAACACGAAATGCACCTACGTAGATCAGGGGCCCTACTATATTCATCCGAAACGAAGTACGAAACTTCGGATGATCGATGTTTATATACGATATGAATGTATCTACATATACTTATGGTCGTTATTGACTTATGGTCGTAACCATAGACTTATGGTTACAATGTAAGTTATACAAATTCGAACTTTTACAGAGTAGATTTCGTTTTTGGTTGAATATAGTAGGGCTCGAAACTAAGATCTGTGGAGAGTATATAAAATAAATAATTCCCTCGTTAGGGGAGAAAACCCGAGGTCTACCTTGTATAGCCAGCTTCTTAACCAATTTTGCCAGGAAGCCTGTCTAAGGCTTAAGGAAATAAATATGTTATTAACCCCGTGAAAAAATCCCCGTTCTGTGCAGTAAACAAAGTTATTAATAAGGTAAAAATTACTGGTCATCATTGAATCGAAGTATTTGTTTCCTCTTAACTTGAATAATTATCAAGCAATGATTACTTTAATCGATTCGTTTTTTAAAACATGTAAAGGAGAATCTCAAATTGACAATAGAAAATAGATTTTAAGTATTGGGCGTAATTTTTCAATGTACTTATGTATATGTAAATCGTTCGATTGGCCACAGAATTGATAAAATTAAAAAAAAAGAAAGAATGAGGAGACGGAAAAAGCCGTACAGAAGACGGCAATGTACGGGTAGTTCGGGAAATAAGATGTTGCTGATGTGGGCCGGACCCAAAAAGTATCTGCACCTGGCCGGCCCCTATTAATAATATAAAGTGGAATCGTCTACCTCGAAATTTAGTTCACTCAATATCGTAGTAGGAAAACTTAATAAGAAATTATAATTTCAAATAAAAAATACTTATAATAAAAAATATATATATTTGCGTTTTAGTTTTACAGCCGCCGCTACCTCCTACTATTGAACTATTGCTTATTTTATAACTACCGAAGGTCTGTTTCATAAAGTGATTCCAGAAAGCGCCTACACAGATCCACTAGCAATTGCTAAAACATTTACTAGGCGCATGAATATTCTGTATCAGCCCATATACGTCCCACTGCAGGGCACGGGCCTCCTCTACAATCGAGAGTACGATAGAGAGTGGTTAGGCCATATAGTCCACCACGCTGGCCTAGTGCGGGTTGGCGGACTTACATACCATAGAAATTTTTGAAGTGAAAACTTCTTTAGCGGCGTTGAGCACTTTTCTGTAATGGGTATAAAATCTTAAACTCGCGTCAGGACACGTGACCTGCCGTGCGATTCTGTAACAACTCACGATCGAAATCACTTCTGAATCCGCAGTGAAAACTTAATCGGTATTCTGTAACTTGTATGAAATCTACACTAGCGCCATAAAGTGAGAACTCAAGTGAAGGGAACTATTTTCAGGTGAGATCTTAGCTATTTGACGTTGATTGGTATTCTGAAACAAAGATTTCGAAGTTCACTTCGAATCTCACCTCGAATCTTTATGTCAAATCATAAGTTAGTATTTGGTGTGCGAGTTTGTGAGTGAAAAGAAAATAAATTGTGATTTAATTAGTTAAAAAACGATTACAAAAGTATTTATTATCAAGGTAAGTTCGAAATATCGATACATACGTTTATAAATATGATTTACAGTACTTTTGCTTTAATTAATGTATATTTTGTTTGTAGATGGCTCGATCATTTCTTTTGTTAAGTATTCTTAAAGAAGCCCACGAATTAGAAGTAAGAAACAATCGTCGTCAAGCTCAAATTATAAGAAATTTGCCCCTTACCAGCCGCAGCGATGATTTTATTAACATCTATAGACTTTCGGAGGACTTAATTCAAGATTTAGAAATTCAATTACGCCCTTTACTCGTACCAACTAAGCGTCCTAGTCGAGCGCTTTCAACAAGGTGCAAGGTACTTGAGCACTTTTTTGTCAAATATTTGTTGACGTATTCCGCTATTTTTTTATTTTTTATTATTCTCTTTTATTTTTTTAGATTCTCTGCACATTGTCATTCCTCGCAAGTGGGAGCTATCAAAGAATACTAGGAAAAAATATAAATACATATATATCCCAAACATGCGTATCCCGGTGCGTTAAAGAGATAGTAGAAGCGATTACTCACCCTACTATTGTAAAAAAATATCTAAGATTTCCACAAAACCGTTCAGAAAGACAATTATTAGCCGAGCGGTAAGTAGCTATTAAACTTCCCTTTAAATTGTTTATTTGCCACACATACGTAATTAAAAATTGATTAATTACAGATTTTATGAAAAATTTCGTATTCCCGGGGTGATCGGGTGTATTGATGGTACTTTCGTCGCTATGGTGAGGCCGCGTGATAATGAAGAAAGGTATTTTTGCCGTAAAGGGTTCCACGCTCGGAATGTAATGTTGGTAAGTTTTTTTACAAAATAGTTTCAATGTTCCAATCGCAATATATAAGTATTATGATTAATTTGAAGTACATCTACATAAAAATAACGATGTTGTAATGTATGACACCTACTAATACTATATTTTATTTGAGTCCTAGTGGTGTAGTTCGGCCGCCGACAAGAGGTGGCATGGCGGGTTCAATCCCCGCACCGAGATAAAAGTGAGTTACGAGACAAAAAGATAGCTCACAACGCAAGACTTAGGTAGTATATTACAACAAGGTTATACAATTTGAGTGATTGCTGGATGTATATATATTTTTATTTTGCAGATTAGTGATGCGGACCTTAAGAGCGTATACACCTTGCGCGCAAAGTCAACTATAGGTATTTCTTCGTTAATTTCACGCACACATAAGCGACCAAAGCTGTGTGCGTAGAGCTGCCGCGTCGGCTCGCTATACAATCGGCTCAAACAACTTTGATCCGTGCGCTTCAAATATTCAATTGAAATGTAACTGTAATATAATATCATAAAAATATTTTATTTGCATTATAAGTAGACAAATATTACTGTGCAAGCAAAGAATAATACAAATTTTGGATACTAATCATATTTTCGTTATTATTACATTGTTAAGTTGCATTCAAATCAGTGTTCAATCAGTAGACACTACGGACGTTTTATTAATCATTTCGTGTTCGAACACATAAATAGTGTTAGGGGCCTTACAACCCCTTACAATTACGAAATATATTTAATTTTATATTACAATACATAACACAATTTAGCCTCGGAATTACATCCCATTATATTACCTGAAACATAATTTATACTCACTATAAAATCATTGTAGGTAATAAAAATAATTAAATATTTTACTACCAAAGTACTAAGATGTGGTAATCGCATTCCGCGCGTGGCTATTTTTACTACGCGCGGCATAATCGACTGCAGCCAGGCCGGAGCGACGAGCGATACGTCCTCCCTCTAGAAGGCCTTGCGGCGGTCTGATTTGATCCACGTCGGACAGCGTGTTTTATAGTGGTTTTTAAAATATTTGTAGAAAACATGAAAACTAATTTTGTTGAAATATAAAAATGGTAATTTATAGATAAGATGTTCTTCTATTGTAATATGCAATTGCTATAAAAAATAATGTACGATAAGTTGGTGAAAAAAAAAATGTTCTTGACGAGAGTTTCTGAATAATTTCGCATTGTTTAAATTTTTATTTTTCAGGAACTAAACACAAAAAGATTATTTTTCTCAGGAAAATCCCTCCATGAGGGTCTTATTAGTCTGATAATATTTTTATTTTCATCTTATATTTAGTGGTTTCGGATATCTTAAGCTTTTAAATTGCCATTTAAAGCCTAAATAACGAAACTTGTGTTCAGTAATCCGTATAGTACTCACAAATTATCCATCAATCTATAATGTTTTCCACCAAAATCCCTAGATGACAACCTTTTCTAAAATTAATAATAATTATTTTTCCTTTAAATTGTTTATTGGTGGCTATTAACTCATTTGAAAAGTCCTGTTTTTACGCCAAAAAGCGCGTGCAGGGTATAAACGCTCTTAATATAATACACGTAGATGCGTCATATGGCGGAGCGACGCACGATAGTTTCGTATTTAACCACTCAATTATCAGAGACCACTTAGAAAACTTGACCAATTCGGGTGAAGTGGTATATTTATTAGGCAAGTATCAATATGAATTTGTTTGTTACGGTGCGGTCCATAACAACGGACTAAACTGACGCACGGCTGAAATATATGTTGTAGAATTTCCCATTTTGCCAAACTAATATAATCCCTATAAAAATAAATACCTAGCTAAACAAACATAGTTAATCAAAGGACCTGTCTCATAGGGGCTTTTAATAAAATATTTAGGTACATCTTTAATCAAATATGCAATAAATACGGCAAAATAAGATGGCTACAGCCTGGATTGACACTTATTTAAAGTTACTTTTTAATGCTTTCAGGAGACGCCGCTTATCCTCAGCGCTCTTATTTAATGACTCCAGTCGCAGGCGCAACCGGTGAAACCCCGGAAGGTTATTACAATAAATTACACGCTACAGGCAAAAATTCAATAGAACGAACAATAGGAATATTGAAAGGGCGTTTTCGATGTCTCCTAGCACATCGGGTATTACATTACCATCCTGACACTGTCGCAAGGATAGTAATTGCGTGTTGTGTACTCCACAACATTTGTAATCGTGCGGGATTACCTTCCCCAATACATGGGCATGATGCTGTGGTCAATGAAATATTACCATTAGCACAAGCAGATGCACAAGATTTGGGTCTGGAAACCGGCCGCAGTTCCAGAGTTAATTTAGTAAATAGTTTATGGCTAAGTAGAACCTAATTTATATGTATTTATAGATTTTATTATTATTGTTCACTCACATTTTAGTTTAGATTTAGTTATTTCTAATCTTTGAATTTGCACATTAATAATTACCATTCAAATAATTTAAAATATATGTTATATAATGAAGTAGGTCTTTTTTTAATAAAAATTTAAGTCTCCGATTTTTTTGTAACTTTTTTACATTGTTCGAATATTTTACCATTTAATGCTATGATGGTCTAGTTTATTATTACTCATTTTTATTTTGTATTATATTTTGTTTTAGATAAAGTTGTGCTTTTGTTTTTATCTCATGGATTGTAATGCTATGTACACCTTAAAAGCTCGTTATCTAACTTGTAACTAAAGTAATTTTATCGATGGCGCACCAACGGTCGATTTCATAAAAAAATTAAAAAAGATGAATTAATTTTCATCAATGATAATATTTACCAAATAATAATATTAGATTGTATAAATTATCGTTGAGAATAGGTTACAGTGTGTATGTGTTAAAAATAAATTATCAGCATTGTTCAATCTTTCTTTATTACTTCTGCCAAAGCCTTCAGTCCTTCACCCAGAGCAATATTTGCCTGTGCCATCAAACTCTGGGTTTCGGAGTTACGCTCTAAAACGGTAACCATGCGACGTTCTAGACTTATTCGTTGCTCTTCTAGGGTTAAAAACTTTTCAAGCACAGTATAAAACTGCGAACGTCGCTGGGATGGAGGTGACCGCCTTAGGCGCACTCTGCGTCGTCTTGGAGCTGTAAAAAATAATATGTTTCTTCATAACAAGACTCAACTTTTGACTATGCTATAATAAAATCCATATAGTATCACACATACTTGAAACTGCACTGGCTATATAACGTGGTGGTGTAGCATTCCCTTCCCCAACATTCCTATGAGTTGATGCAGCCCCTGGAGATCGCTAAAATAAATAATGTATCACTGTATTTTTTATCACTAATCCATATAACTATAATACTTAATTATAAATAACTAAAAGATTCTTATTAAAATATAAAATTATTAAATATTACAATAATACCTCTCTTGGAGCCGAGGCCTGGAATGCAGTGGTCGGTGGAGGGTCTGGATTATTTAAGGGTGGCTGATATGTACCACTGTGTCGGGTTTGGGATGTATTTACATTGAGGGGCTCCTGAAAACAAAATTAGATTGTACATACATTTCCTAAGAATGACAGAATTAATTCATAATTTACAAAGGATTTATAAAATTTATCACCATTTAATTAAATAGTAACCAAAGTGTGCAAAAAAATTGTAGATTCTATTTAGTATATTCAATTCTTTCTTATATTATATTTCAATATATTGTAATGTAGTCTCTCTCTTATTCTTTTTTGTGAACTGAGATATTTCTATATTTTACCCAATGTTAAGATTGTTTCATATAAAGTAAATTACTGTTTATATTTCTTACCAAATCAACTGCAACTTGATGTGGGCTTGGGTAGGCATAATCTTGACTTGTGCTTGGTCTTGGCTGGTCAATAGTATTCTCAGTATTTACAGTTAAAATTGAGGGGCTATTATGTAATGTTGGTGGTGTCTCCTGTAACATTATAATAGATTTAAATATATACTATGAGTAGGCATATATTTCTAGATAATGGAAATGTAAATTATTTACATCAAAAACCTGAATTTGCAAATGTACATCGCCAGTAGCAAATCCATCACCACCCAACAATGCCACAATCCTCTCCTCAAACTCGCTCAATACAGGCACCACCTCTGTTCCACCACCAGTCTTACGTCTCGCAGCAGCTCTCGTAGCACTTTTTTTTTTCACTGCACTTTTTTTGTCAGCCCAATACTAAAAAAAGCAAAAACGCTCAGTGTGATAAAAATATTGTCCCCACATGCAATGGTTAAACGTTAAGTGGTTTGCGAATGAACAAAAAATGTTAACATACCTTTATCCACTTCTTCACATTTTTTATAGTGCCTCCACCAATGCTATTTAATTTCAAAGCAATTCGTTCCCATTCTTTGTGAGCTTGAGCTTTGGCACTTTGATTTCTTAGAAACCCTTTAGCCAAATGGGGTTTCTCCTCCAAATAGTGTACCAAAGCTTCAACTTGCTCCAACGAAGGATGGGAAGCGCGATCAATTGACCTAAAACAACAATATATACATTCAATTTCTTTCTTTATGACGTAAACCACACCAAAACAATGTAATGATATATTACTCACTCCATAATAATCACTGTTTTAAATAAACTTTGAATTAAATAACAACACTCCACGAATTACTGAAAAGAAACTTTGTTTTGAGTTTTAAATTTCGTCGCGCCGACGAATGTCAAATGGCATCGAGTTTCTACTCTTAAAACAATTTTTTGAGTGTGGCAAAGGCATATTGCATTCAGCCAAACTCTATTTATTTTTTTCTACTCAATGATTTTTTTTTAGTAAATTATTATGATTAGGTGACATATAATTAGCATAAAAAACCGTGAAATAGTTTTTTCGTGCAAGAATAACAGCAGGAAATCCAATCGGTAATGTGGATTTAAAACCGTAACTTCAAAAGGTCGACACTAGCGCTAGCGACGATCTCACACAACATTTCGATACTCACCTCACTTCACGCGACCTTGAATGATGTTACAGAATACCAAAAACTTCTCACTTAAAGTGACTGTCGAAGTGAGAGTGAATTCGAGAATGAGTTTCGATTCGAGTTTTGTATTTTACAGAATCGCACTACAGAGTGCGTAGTGTGAGTTTCTTAAAAACGATCGAGTAACGTAACCATCGCGTTAAACGAGCAAACGTCAGTCACGGCGAATTGCGAGCAACCGCGAGTGCGAGTTTCATACATAGTCGTCGATTCGATTGGCGTTTATTCACCGTGAGCAGTGAACGTTTTTTTGCTTATATTGGCTGCACTGGGTTGCTGTGTGATAAGCCGACAAAATCTAATACGTATTTCGTTTGTCTATCTTATTGGAGTTACCGATGTTCTCTCAAAATGGTCGGATTATGCGTCGCGTCGCTTTCAAAAGTCATAACAAAAAACTTTGAAACTTTTCAAGTGTTCTTGTAAGTTTTGGTGCAGGGTGGTCCATCTCTCTATGAACGGATCGAGCCTTCCAACAGTTGTCAAAATCCCCAGATTATATTATGGGCTTTTTTTTTTCATCTGTGGTTATCCCCATGAATCTGTATACCCAGTGCATTATATAATCTGTAATTAAAATATATAAAATTTTTAGTCTTCTGTTCTAATTGGTCTGTGGTCTTCTGTGTAAAAAAAATGAAAAAAATACATTGACAAATGGCGGACTAAAATCTGTTTATCAAGTTTAATTTTCAAAACTATTCTTTTGAAGTTTTGTGTTTATGTTTTGTTCTAATATCCATTACTGCGGAGATATTCACATAATTACTGGAATTGGTTCAACACAACTAATCAATATAGAAAATGTGATGTGTGATTTGACTTACTGGCCAGCCATCCATCCATAACTACACAAGTTTTATAACATTGGAAAATAACTATCTTAAAGGACATCAGGTATGTTTGTACTATGTTTTAAGTTGTATTCAATAATGCTTATCGAATATATATCCTCATTATACAGACGACAGGCAGACTGTTTTCAACAGGACATTATGAATATGTTTAGAGAAGGGCTACAAT
The DNA here is from genome assembly GCA_023078785.2 of Hyles euphorbiae. Taxonomy (NCBI): domain Eukaryota; kingdom Metazoa; phylum Arthropoda; class Insecta; order Lepidoptera; family Sphingidae; genus Hyles; species Hyles euphorbiae. Next base: position 7,109,042 of record CM041043.1, on the reverse strand, counting down.
GTTAGGACATCTTTTAATAGATAATATTAATAAAATGTTATCTTAGTATATCAAGTCATCTGTATCATTAAATTAATACTGCTGAGTGGTGATTAAAGATAGAATTATGTGGTAATTATTTATATAGTGTCTTTTGACCGCCACAATGATTCGATATATGGTTTGGTTTTTAAAATAATATCCTTAAATTATTTTAATTTATTTTATTATTTATTTATTTATTAAAATACAGAGTTAGAAACAAAAAATAAATATTATTTCCACGAAACCGGGCTTCGGTTTGGCCGTGGAGTTGGTGAGTCTCATTTACACATGTACATAACATTTGCATTAGACATTAAACAAACAAAATAACCCTTATGAGGTCAGAATTTTAAACAAAAATATACAAACACTCAAACTTTATGATATAACTATAAAATAAAATGATACAGGAAATAACTCTAAACAATAATATGTAACAAAATATCACTTCCAAGAATTTAAGTAGAAAATAATAATTAAGTAGAAAATAAAACATCATATAAAATAATATTGTATTTAAGGATATTACCATTTGTTGATTGCTTAATTGTTGTCCATATCTGCATTTACTTTTACTTTTATTCTTAAAAATAATTGCTTATGTTTTTTCAGAGTATGTATCCGGGCTGTATTTCACTATGCAACTGAGGATTGGATTAACCGAGACTGCATAACCAGTTCTTTAATATCTAGAAGTTTGATTCTCTGAACAGATATGTATGTTTATACCATATTTCATTAATGACTTGAAATTGAATGTAGAAACAACAAAAATTATTAGTTCAACAAATAGTGGGGAAACTTTTTTTTATAAATAATACATGTTCAAATAATTTTCACAACACAAGTTTTATGACATTATGATCTCACCAGCTAATAATGCTTACTGTATTGAGATATTTATAAATGTAAAGTGGAATGAAAACAAATAATTAAATAAATATCGACTAATTTGTATTTAACAGAAAGTGCACACTATATTTTTACATATAAGTAAACAGGCTCTATGAACTGAATCTTTCTTTCAGTTTAAAATTAATAAACATCAGGTTTTACTAAAATCAGACTTGTCTTATCTCATAACGGGATCTTTGCCAATATGTCTTCTATTATATCTTTATTTTCTTATACCTGGCAATATTTTTATACACTTATTATTATTTTCATAATAAAAATATGATTTCAGCAAATAGTACCAGTTCATTTGCTTTCACAAACTGAAATTATGGAGCAGCAGAGTGGGAATGCAATTCTTCAAATAAAAAAATTGTATACAAGTCTGTATAACGTAGGTATGTATATAATTCACTATTTTAACAGTAAATTGGAACTTTCGTTCATTATTGTAGTAATAATAAAGGACATTATGTGAGTAAGAATGTAGGTACTATTATACTTTCCTATGTGTGTGAGACTATTGTTTTAAAATCATTTTCAACAGATGCAATGTACCACTGTATTGATTTTATTGGCATTTTCCAAATGTTACATCAAGATTCCAAAAAGTTCTCACATCAAGAATGTAATATCCTCATTTAACTTACCAACTATTAAAGCCCAATAAGCCTAAACTCTTTTGCTTGTAGCTGAAGAGAGAAAGAGGAAAGCCTATATTTTACATTTAAGACACAAATCCTAAAATGGTTTTATATTACATTAATTTTTCTTTACTGTACTTTTCAGATGATAAAAAGCACACAAGTACTACATAGTGCAATTTGAAGGCTCATGATGTGAATTGATCCGAGAAGTAACAAGTAGAGAAAATAAGCTGTACCAGAACCTGAAAATTACGAGTTTGTCAATAGAAGAATGGTATTTAAAAAAGCAACCAAATAATTCATCCAAGATTACTAAACTTTCTTCATTTTGACTATGCACCTTGTTTGAACATAATTTTTACAAACTTATTTTTACTCCCAGTTTTCAATCTTTTAAATCTGAATAATATGATTAAAAAGTACCATAAGAAATGAAAATTTATTAACATTTTAAATCACTAAATAGTATAAAACAAAGTCGCTCTCTCTGTCCCTATGTATGCTCGAATCTTTAAAACTACCCGACGGATTTTGATGCGGTTTTTTTTAATAGATAGAGCGATTCAAGAGGAAGGTTTATATGTATAATACGTACATATTATTGTATAGAAATCTATTTGTACCCGGGCAAAGCTGGGCCAGACTGCTGGTAAGAAATAAGCCACAAAAATTCTTTCGTCTACTTCACGAAATTTTAGTTAATAATTATGCTTACCTATTATTCAAGGTGGTCTATAAAAAACGTTGTTGTAGGAGATTTTAAGTTTTTTTTTTTTTAATGAATACTACTACCAAATCGTTGTAATTTAAAATTGTATAAAATCAAAATGCAACATGAATATTTTGAATAAAAAAAGTTCTTACATAATATCAAAGTGAAAATACTTCTGTTTAAATATTTATTGTATGAAATGTCATATTTTTGTCGATCTTTCTCTCATAGGCTACTTTTTTGATGTTTTACTCTGCCGTGTGTGCATTGTACACACACACACACACACACACACAAACTTACAATTATTTTCTTATTTCGTAAAAAAATATGTATTTTGGTAGGATTATGATAAAAACATGTGATGAATTATGACCTTTTCTTACTACGATGGCTGATGTTAAGCTTTTTTGACCGACTTCAAAAGAGGAGGTAATCAATTCGACTGAATTTTTTTTTTGTATGTTTGTTACGCGATTACGCCGGAAATTGTGAACCGATTTTGAATATTTCTTTTTTGTTGGAAAGCATGATATACAGGGTTGGTCCCATATAAAAGTGGTGAAGACCTGATGAATATCTTAGGATCTGCCGACCAGAACTCCTCAAAATTAAACGGTCCAGCATTAATTCTTTTTGCGTTAGATTAATATGATATGACGATATGACTATAGACTCTCGCCCCCAACCACACCGAGGGACAAAACACGCAAGGCGTAACGTGGGTGTCCTGGTTGATACCAGGAGAATCTCTGCATACCCCTTCTGGGAAAATGGCGTAAGTTTATATAGATTAAGACAAATTAATATTGCGTGTAAAATTGCGTGTTTTTCGCTAGAATGTTTTACACAAATTAAATTTAAGTGTAGGTCGTGGTGTTCGTAATTGGCGACCCGCCTTCAAAATATTACGTATTTAAGATTTGTTGGCTAGTCTAGTCAATAAGAAAATCAATCAATGTGTACTAGCACAATGAAATATGTATTATTTATTACTTTGTAATGCATATTGAAGTCGGTCTTTTAATCTTTAATTAAATTATTTTATTGTTCTTTAAAATTTGTAAGCATTTGTTGCTTTATATTTTAAACTTGCTTTTGACCGCAATATGGTCTACGTGATTAACTGTATTTACAATATGTTTTATATCTTTAAAATCGATACATACTCCCCTAAATATACCAATTACATCCCAATTTCTTCCATCAAAATGAGATAATTCTAAAAATCCAAATTACATCACAAAATATAACGTCGGGCAAATTATGTAATTTATTACTTTCTTAACTACAAAGATTTCCTGCCTAATCTTCGCTTAAGACATATAAATTGGTCATTATTTAACTATAATATAATAAATAGATACTATTTAAACACAATAACTTGCTACCTTCAAAATTTCTAATCTCGGAACCACGCACAATTTTACTGATGAGTATTTTTTACGTGAAACCCATTTACGCTTTAAATTAAAGTTGCTTTTGCTTCTCTTCAAAATCACCTATCTAAGAAGATACAATTGTAATTTTGAAGTTCATTTTAAAAACACAAACTTTCGACATGGACATTTTTTGTATTTTCACTTCACAGACATTTCACTTTTACTTATATGTATAGGTAAATGCAGCAGGTAGTAATAAGTTAATGCTATGACGAAACACAAATAAAGAAATATAAGAAATCGATGACTTTTTCCAAACTTTAACACTTTGAGAACTGTTGGTTCTTTAATACTTTGTACGATTGCATTAAGTTGTGTAAGTTTTTCGATTGTATATAGTTCATAAACATCAAAGATGTAGTATAACGAAGATCGGCAATTGAAAATTTCGAGTGACTCAAAAACGGGGCTGTGATAGCATGTGATAAATTGTGTTCAATAAAAATAGCTTCGCACTGAAATATCAAATAATATTAAAAAAAAATCATAATTTGTCACTCGGACACTTAACAGTTTACACTACCACAGCTTACTTGCTATCGGTGTGTTGTCTTGTCGTGTATCTCGTTGTAATAAACTCATTTGCAAAAAAAACGGGCACCTAAGCAATGAACCATTTCAAATGTTACTATTGGTTTGTTTCATAATTATAGGTAGTTTTACTTTCACAATTTTGTAAATTAATAAGCAAATAATCGTTTTCGTCAGTATTATCATAAAATTTTGATAAAATTTATGGGTTTTAATGCTTAAGTTCACTAGTAGTGTATGCTCGCTAGTAGTGCATATGCTCGTGAAGTAAAATTTAACAAAGATTTTTGTTTGTTTTTCTTTAATAAAGTAAAAGCAGATAAATGTTTAGTATCGAGTGTGACCCCCTCTAGCTGAAATCACAGCTTGAATTCGTCTGGGTATGCTAGCGAGGATATCCCGGATACTTGCTTGCGGAATACGTTCCCACTCCGCGGTAATCACATTCTTCAGCTCTCTGATGGTCTGCGGAGCCGGTTGTACTGATCTCACGCGTCGTTTCAGAACGTCCCAGACATGCTCTATAGGATTGAGGTCGGGACTTCGAGCTGGCCAATCCAAACGACGAATGCCGACCTCTTGCACATACGCTTCCACATCGCCAGACCGGTGGGCGCGAGCGTTGTCGTCCATAAAAATTGAGTCTTCGCCTAAAGCGGCCAATGCGGGTTGTGCATGAGGAATTAGAACTTCCGTTATGTATCGATGTCCAGTCAGTGAGCCGTTTTCAATGAAGACTAACTCTGTACAATCCATTGAATTTATTCCTGCCCAAAACATAACAGAGCCCCCACCATAAGGTGTGATTTCTTCAAAACAAGCCTCTGCAAAGCGTTCTCCTCGTCTTCGTAGCACTCGCCGACGTCGATCTTCACCGAACAGAGATATCCTGGCTTCATCGGAGAACAATACCCTATTCCAGTCTTCTTGAGTCCATGACTCACAATTTCGAGCAAACCTAAGCCTGGCAACTCTGTGCTCACGGAGTAACTTAGGGCCGCGGGCCGGGCGATGACTGCGTATATTGGCCGCGAGAAGCCTCCTCCTGACCGTCCATAGACTACTATGCACATTTCTTACTTCTTCGAGGTTGTTCTTAAGGTCCACATACGAAGACTTGCGATTTCTCAATGCGCGATTCACAAGAAAACGATCATCCCGTGGTTGGGTACATGGTTTTCTTCCAGAACCAGGCTCAATCCTATAGAGCATGTCTGGGACGTTCTGAAACGACGCGTGAGATCAGTACAACCGGCTCCGCAGACCATCAGAGAGCTGAAGAATGTGATTACCGTGGAGTGGGAACGTATTCCGCAAGCAAGTTTCCGGGATATCCTCGCTAGCATACCCAGACGAATTCATGCTGTGATTTCAGCTAGAGGGGGTCACACTCGATACTAAACATTTATCTGCTTTTACTTTATTAAAGAAAAAACAAACAAAAATCTTTGTTAACTTTTACTTCACGAGCATATGCACTACTAGCGAGCATACACTACTAGTGAACTTTAGCATTTAAACCCATAAATTTTATCAAAATTTTATGATAATACTGACGAAAACGATTATTTGCTTATTAATTTACAAAATTGTGAAAGTAAAACTACCTATAATTATCAAACAAATAAATAGTAACATTTGAAATGGTTCATTGCTTAGGTGCCCGTTTTTTTTTGCAAATGAGTTTATATGAGTTAAATCATTTTATCACACATCTTTCAGATTAACTATCTTTATTAAACCACATCTATATATAAATTAATAGATTATTAAATACGATAAGTAACTGTAGTCCAGAAGATGGCCGCTATACATGTTTCTTAATATGCTAAGCTTATTGACAATAAACAGATTTCAAATTAAGTTAACAATCAGTGATTCGATAGTATTTGTTAGAAACATGAGTGAATTCATTAATTTAGCTTAATTTACAGTGGCAATATACATATTAGACTGGCGTGATATCAGAACTATGATACAGGGTACTGTAGATGATATGCCCAGTGTTAATACTCATACTAATTCTGCGAAATATATTAAAATCTTAACGAATTATAAAACACTGCCGCATCACATGCTAAAATACAAATAATTTGCGCCCCAATAGTGTATCTAAATGAAGCAATGTTATTTTATAAGCACATTTCATTAATATATAGCACTAATTTTTATCTAATTTACTAGGCCCATATGTAACACAAGAATTGCCTAGTTTTACAAAATGATTTTCTTGATATTTAGGATTTTTATCTGTAGTCCGCTTGAAGAATGTTTATTTAGTCGGAACTTACAATAAGTTTCTTTTTTTTTATTTGTTAATAGCCAGTCAACTAATCAAAAATTATTTCACAGCATAATCAGTGATGGATTTTCACTTTTAGCCCAATAAATAATTTAATACAAGCAGAAACCTGGGTTTTAATTTATTAAACTCACAAGAAAAAGAAAAATATCTACTGATGAACTAAACTAGTAAGTACTGTTTGACATTTCATACTTTCAAGTCGAAAATTCAATAAAATTGTCGTATTAAAATTGTGTGAGTTACGCCTGTACAAATTGTTTCGACTTGGAAAGTATAAAACATCAAACGGTACTTATTTGTTAAGTTACATTAACGTTGAAAATTACCCGCCTATATTATGGGAGATCCCACGCAATTTTTAAATATACATTTGAAATACCTGGAAATACCGCGTTTTCGATTTGTAAATCCCGCCAATTGTTTTTAGTTCTATGGGCTAATTTTTGGCGGCGCTAGTTGTCATAATAAACTCAAATCCTGACTTTAAAGTATGGAGATGTCGTTCTTCTAGTGGTCTATTCTTTGTTTTGGTGTGAACCGTGTGAACTGTGAACTGTGAAGATATTTGTTAAATATAAATTTATAACCAAAATACGCAAAATGAAGACAAGCCATCATCAATTTGATTTATTAGTATCGTACATGGAACAGTAAGTACCTTATCTGAGTTTATAATTCATATTTCTATGCTAGTGGAAGTGTTTGAGAATTTGTTTTTTAATACTAGACAAGGAGATCTCAGCAAGCCAACATCCAATGCAAGGGGTAGGGTGGTGGCTTTGCAGAAATGGGAGGAGCTGACGTCCCTCCTTAACAGTGATGGTAGTGGAGATACCAAAACTACAGAAAAATGGAAAAAGGTTTAGTATTGTATTATTATTAATTTACTAGGTATTGGTGGAGGTTTATTTATCATAAAAAAATATTTAGTTGCATAATATTAATAACTCTGCATGTTTAAGGTGTGGAGTGACTTCAAAAATAATATAAAAAAGAAGGCTGCTCGATTACATAGAGCAGCCCATGGCACAGGTGGTGGGCCAGCTATATTAACCAAATTGACGGATATAGAACAAAGGGTCCTAAATTTAATTGGTGTGCAAGTAGCAACGGGCTTGGCAATTCCGGAGGCAGGGTTTTCTCAGGTTTACTAATTGATTATTTTATTTATGCTTGGATTTTTTTAATATGCATTAATTTTGTATTCATATACATAACACTTAATCTATTTCAGAATATTTTACAATTACCTGAAAAGCATCAACCTGAGGTCCAATTGGAAATTGAAGGAAGTAAGTTGTTGGGTATATAAGCATTAACAAGATTTTGCCTATAAATTAAAGAATATGTAAATAATTTGTTTTACAGTTGATCTATTGAGTGAGCCTGGCACTTCTCAACAGCAACAATGTGTGCCAGGGCCTTCTAGCCAGGGTGCTTTATCATCTGGTCAAGTTCCTGAACCTAGGCCAGCTCGAGCTTGTATAGAGTCAAGACCTCCAAGCCAGGTCCATGTGGACCCACCATCATTGAGGCCTATAGTTTCCCCATCTTTCATCATTGTAAATGAGGAACCAATAGAAAGTAAGGAATTTATTGATTTAATAGGCATCCTAGCAGCCTTAAGTTGATGTGGATATTATAATAAGTATTAAATTAGTATTTTTATTAATTATTTTTTGGAAATGTATACTAAATGCATACATAATTCAGGTGCTATTGTATATTGTGTTTAGTAGGTACTATGGCAGTTAATTTCAAGATTGGCACAAAAAAATATTTATTACATAAATTAGTATGTTGTGCCAGTATAATATAATTATGTATAAAAGTTGCACTAGGTTTTTGTAAGTTTAGAGTAAGTATATAGCAAAAAAACAGGATATATAATTTATAAAAAATATAAATGAACTTAAATAGATGATTGTTACAATGAATTGATACAGAAATGTTGATTTTTAATATCATATATTTCTTTTGTTTGCAGATATTAGAGATTTGGCTAATTCTCCTGATCATACAGCTGCTGCATCTGCATCGCAACCTGCTCAGTTTGGGCAAACAACACCTCGTCGTAGGTTGAGGGCTTCAAGAATACGTTTGTCTCCTGGCAGTCGACCATCGCCTCGTAGGCGTACGATACAAGGGAGACAGACAGAACAAGCTGCTCAACATTTTCTCCATTCTGATGCAGAATGGCGAGCATTCAGAATGCAGCAGCACAATGATCATGTAGAGTTAAAAAAAGAGCAAAATAGAATTAGGGAATTAGAAATAAATATGCAAAAAGACTGGCAAACTTTAGGTTTAAGAGCTTTAGACATACTGGATAAATTAGTTAATAAGTTTTGTAGCGATTAAATTTAAATTGTGTATTAATAGAATAAATTTAAATAATTAGTATAATTAAACATTAATTTTATAACATAAGGTTTAGGAAATAAAAATATGAACAAATTGTCTCAAATATATATAAGTTTTGTAGTGATCAAATTTAAATTGTGTATAATTAGAATAAATTTCAGTAATTAGTATAATTAAACATTATTAATTTTATAACATAAGGTTTAGGAAATAAAAATATGAACAAATTGTCTCAAATATATATAAGTTTTGTAGTGATTAAATTTAAATTGTGTATAATTAGAATAAATTTAAGTAATTAGTATATTTAAACAATAGTTATTTTTTTGTATAAGGGTTATGTAATAAAAATATGAAAAAAATTGTCTCAAATACATAGTTTTATTTTTAAAACATTAACAAATTACATATTAAGAAAGACATTAAATTAAATGGCTATAACTACTAATACATATCAGTCTTCATTATTCGAAAAATGTTTTAATTACATTTACAATTTTATAGATATTGGTCAATAGGCTAAAATGTTAAACAACTAAATATATAACTTTATAACTTCACTTGATGAACGATCACACAACTTAACAACTTAGGATCTTTCTGTGTTCAATCACCAACATTATTATAGCAGTGTCAAAGGCTAGCCAACAGTTCCGTTTCGCAGTTTATAATTGCAACCAACATCCAACAACACCAGCGCCAACATCTCGTCACCGTTACGAACGCTATTCGGTAGACTGCCTGTAGTAAAATTTTCAGCGGCGCCTGGCGTAGCACCGCTCAGCGCCATCATCGTCCACTAATCCAGCTCTATGGAAACCCCTGCCAAAAAAAAAATCGACAACAGAAAATGTACGTGTCAACACAAACTGGAAAATACCTCAGACAGGTTGCAAGGATCCGCTGGGGCCTGCAGTGGACATGATGTAACACATATGTTAGTGGTAACTTACGCTTTAAGCAGGATTTCAATGTCTGGATATTAGAAAAATAATAATGGTTGGACCTCACCTGATTAACTCTTTACCCAGCTTAAATGTTATATTCCATTATAGAAACTAATAATTCCTGTGCAAAATTATGGTGTTTGTCAAATTAAATGTTTACATCTTCAGGCATTTTTGTTCCTTTTCAAAGTCAATTTATCTTGATATTGCATGTACAGCCATTAATTCCACCTCCATTTTACCCTTTTTATTGGTATTACTCATCCTGCCTTAACTCTTCCCGCAAATAAATCACTGGTTACACTAGTGATGCCAATAAAACAATTATTGCTGCAATCTTCTTTCTAGTTGATCTCTTAATACCCTTCCCCTAATAAGATCTGTTGTGGAATTATGTCTATCCCCGATTAATCTCTCATCATGGGTTTGGTCATCATTATCCTCCAATCCTACAATTAACACGAGTATACATTACAAACTATGTATAAATAGTATTTGACATTATGGATATTCTATTTTTGTTAATAAATACATACTTATGATTTCTTCTTCTTCCACTGTTACACTACTAATTCCTATATTGTGCAAAACACAACATGCCTGTATTATTTGTGAGCATTTTAATGGCTTGTAATGAAGAGCCCTTTCTTTGTTCAAACAGCGCCAGCGATTTTTTAATCTTCCAAAAGTATTTTCTATTACAACCCTAGCTCTCATATGCTTTGAGTTATAATTCGCCTCTAGAGAGTTGGGAGCAGCATCTAAAATAGGAGTCATTAGCCATGAACGTTGTGGATATCCAGAGTCACCTAAAATTAGTTGCCATTATAAAGCATGTGATTGTTTACCAATTAATATTTTCAGCATAAAGTAAATTCAATGTTGATACATTGTACTAAGAAATTTTACCTAAGAGCCACACTGTTTCCCCGTTTTGATGCAAGGACTGCATATAATTGTTGACGTTACTATTCTCCCAAATAAATGAGTCATGGTTTGCTCCTCCAAATTTTGCGTTCACATTTAAAATTCTATAGTTGTCATCACATACCTACACAAAAGTAAATAAGTTAATGATCATAGAAAATAAAAAAAACACCTACATATATGCATTAAACAATTAATTTGTGATATAGATATTTACCATTTGCACATTAAGTGAGTGTAAATGTTTTCGGCAATAATACCAATGTTCTTCCTCCCTGGGTGGTGCAAATATTTTAAAATGAGTGCAATCAATGCATCCAATTATACCAGGCATGTGATATTTAGTAAAAAACCTGTAATTATAATTATTATACATTAG